>JAWNOE010000043.1:0-1200000 GCA_035046095.1 Drosophila pseudotakahashii | reverse complement strand
AGGGTGCCCTTGATGCGGGATTTGGCGCTGCTGGGTGGAGGGCAGGGGATAAGGTAAATATTAATGAGCCAACCAAACAGGTGCACAGCACAGACACCGCCACCAACACCAGGCCCACACACAAGACACATATACGCACACGACTTGAAAACAATAAGTATTATACTAAGCGTTAACTAAAAATAAACTCAACGGCAAATACACGAATGCAGGTACAAGTTGGATACTGTGGATTACGACGCGTTTCACAACTTTAAAACCGTTTTCCCTTCAATAAATGCCAATCGTGGAAAGTTCAGGTGATAAGAAATTAGACTTGTCAAAACCACTCAACGAATTTAATCAAAAAGATTTGTGAATTCATATTTCCGGTCTCTAACGTGAATGAGTCACTTTAATAAATATATTCTATGGCAAAAAGAATCAATAGGAACATAATATTTTAAATGATTGTCTCTATTGCGATTAGTACAGTATTAAATAGAGACCGAACCAACAATTATTCACAGTCACGTACGTTGTTTTCCCTCTTTGGAGATGTAGTTTTCCGATTAAAAAGCTCGATTATTTTCTATAGTACTCTCGTGTGGTCTTAAAGTTGTGAATAGCAAAAAAAAAATTCAATTGAAAAGCGATTCTATTCTAGTCTAAAGGTAAGTGAAGTGTTCTACTACGATGACGACGAATACGATTGAAAATTATAATGGAAATTGAAGACTGCACTCGGGCGAAGGGGTCGTGGTGATAAACAATAAACAAGGTGAGTTCTGAAAGCAAAACACGTAAACTCTATAGCACTACAACAGAATCTCTACGAGTTGGGGACTTAAACAAGATCTTAGCTCCGTCACCAAGCTTAATCACATTTACAATTCTGCCTTAGTTTTGGCTATAGGATCATATTCTTTGGGCTTGACTTAGACTGTTTTATTCTTTTTTTTTTGTACATAACTAGATTTTATGGCTATGTAGTTGTGTGTAAATCAACTGAAATTAAAGAAACAAAATCAAACTGCAAACTATATAAACCTACCCTACTGACCTGCGCGGGCGCAGAGTGTAGCTTTGGTCTCCGATGGTGCGGCCCTCCTGCTCGGTGGGCAGATTCACCAAAGTCAGCTCGACCATGCCCAGGAAGTCGTCGCGTGTCAGGCGATTCTCGTCAAATACTTGAAACACAAGCTTATGCTCAGACGGTTTAACCTGGTCGAATGAGGTGAGAACAATCAATTAGGAGGTGGATCAACTATTAAATCGGTTTGCTGATTACTCACTCTGAATATGAACTCTTCGTTCCAGATTGGGTTCAGTGTCTGTGGGGGAAGAGAATATTAAAAGAAATACAAATTGATTAATGCCAAGTGCTATGAAGTAGAGCTTCAAAGTTATCGATAATTTCGATATTATCACAACATCGTTACGATTAAATCGATGTTTTCAAGGGAAAACTCCTTTTAAATTTCGAGATATAGCAAACTGTCGATATTCTTTTATGCCCTACTATGAAGGGCCTTTGACATTGGGCAACTTTCAAAATCCCTCATTTAATCCCATTATATCTTGATATAAACATTTTTATTGGAGCTTTTATTATTTCAATAACTTGTTGGACTTTCAACTGTATTTATGCAATTCATGTCCAACCCAAAGATAGATAAGAAGAGACAATAAATTATGAAAAATTAATAGATTTGAGCTTTGAATTAATATTTAAACGAAAGTAAACTTGCAAGTTTCTTGAATTTCGCAATCAATTCGAACTATAAACCAACAATTAGTTATCTTAAGAGGTTCTCTGCTCGAATACAATAAACATGTCTTTGATCCCGAAGCTAGATATCTAAGCATTAGTCATAGAGTCCACACGATATTGATAAGCATTGTGTGGTTTACATTTCTAATCGTACTATCAAGGCCAAGTAGTCTTCCCACAGATACTGTGGCACCTTCCATTCAGTAATGTGGCAAGTAGTTCCAAAACATAATCGATAAGATAAACTCGGCCTAAGTTGCCCTTGTCACCTAAGTTAAGACGGGTTAATACTTTCAGGGGCTCGATGTTTACCTTCTTTTTGGTCTTTGTCAAAACAGAGTCAATATTAATATCACCGTTGATTGTGTTCAAATCGATTCTGACATACGGGTCGCTGTGGACGAGAGCATTCATTTCAATTAGCCGCGTTATAATTGGCTTAATTAGCCGCCGCTTCACTCACCTGGCGCCGAATATATCCTTTTTGGCCAGCGACTGGCCGCTGAGCACAACAATTCGCAGGTGACACGAGTCGCCGGAGTCGTTCTGAAAAGGGGTAAAAAAAAAGAGAAAACAGGAAAATTAGTAAAAATTGTCAACAGACAAATGAGACACTTGTGCACGCATCGCTGGGGAAAAACAGCGGACAGGAATTCAATGCCACAGAGGAGCTAGCTGGGTCACATTGAAAATAAATAAGCCACAAGCATGGCCGCCCATGTGGCGTATGCTTAACGTACGCGATTACGCATACGCCCCGTGTGCTCGCCTGGATGAAATTTCATGCATTTTATGGCCGACACATTCCGTCCGCTCTAAAGTTCTTCATAAATGCTCTCTGAAGGACCCGCATTATACATTCGCGTGCATAATTGTTTTTTTTCATTCGCGGCTAGATAATTTCCATGACCTTGACACAAGCACTGCCACAGAAAAGGGGGCCTGGAAGTTCAAGAGAGTCATCAAGCAATTGTCTAGTGCAGAGAATGCGGCCCAAACTTGAGCTAAATTGCGTGTTGTGATTCACTTCGGGCCTTGGGGCTCTGGGGTCTCGAAATGCGGTTGCGGCCCCGTTTGCAGTTGGCATTTCTCGTTGAAATGCGAAACACAATTTTAGGCATTTCTCTGAAATAAATTCCCTCATCTAAATGTACTTTGTGGCGAAATTAAAGCGGCTTAGGGGTTCAGAATTGGGTTAATTGAGCGAGAGTTTGATGCCAGATCTCAAAGTTTAGTGGCTTTTCATGTCATAAATTTGTGGGATTTATATATGTAGGTCATCAAGTCCCAGTGCTTGATTTATTTATTTTGATTAATTTTAAAGATTTTTATTACATTTATAAAATAGCTTAATTTTGTTAAATTGTCAGATTTTCTCTTGCTATAGGCACCTCACAACAATATCACCTTAAAAGGATTTTTGGTTCACACTAAACTCTTTTGTTTACATTTTTGCTGGGCTTTAGATAAAACTAATATTGTTGGCCTTTTGTCTTTCTCTTACTTTCCCTTTAAACAGTCGTCTTTAGTCCACTAAATAACAGGACAAAGGATTAATTTTATATAATCATTTCCCCTCAGAAAGTGTGAAGACGTTAAAATTATAAGTGTCGAAGGGAGATAATTAAAATAGTTAGACCAAATATGTTGTTGCACACTCTTTAAATACCACACTTCTTTTACTTTTCTCACGAGTGGAGGGATTTATCCCGTGGATCTGCGAAACAATTTTTATATGGATTTCCTAAATAACAAATTTGCTTTGCAACCATTTTCTAGCCTATAAAATCGATTAAAAATCTCAATTAGCCATTGTATTTTTGCAGGTATCTATTTCTACCCATCAGCAAAAAGAGCAACACCTATAGCCCGTGGTTTCCTTATTCTATGGGATGGGGTTGAGCAACAAACTTTCTGCATTCCTGGAAGTTAAACAAACCCCTCTTTATCTGCTCATCTCGGCCGAGAGCTAGCACTTGTATCCATTAAAAGGCTTTCCCATGAAATATTCAATTTGCCGACATTGTTTATAAAGTGAAGAGCAAATCCAAGTCCCCCGCTGTTCCCCCCTGTTCTTGGTGGCTGACCAGACGGCGCCATATCTCTATCCAAACGCCCTGGTATCAGATATCACAGGCTCGCATGTTGCGGCTTGTTGGCCGCCCCATGACCCTGACTGGGTTGGTTTTAGACCCTATATTACATGTGCCATTTCGTACACGCTCTGGGGAACTATTCCATTCTGGTTGTGTTGTGTTCTTGTTCCGTTTTAGTGACGGGTTGTATTTTTATTTATTCACTGCCAGTTCCGCATTTTCCATGAACTTGTACTATTGATTTTCACCGCATGGGGCTGGCTCTTTAAAATAGCTGCGGCTTTTCCCACTTGTGCAATAATTAAATGTACACTAGCAGAAATAGTTTAAAATAAACCGAATAGAGGGATTAATAGGAATTAAAATATATATTTTACTATCAATACATAACTACGGTCTATAATTAATAAAAATATTATTAAAATAAAATGAAATAAAGGATTTATAATTTAAGATTATTTCCCTATTTTAACCAGATATTTAAGGGTCATTCCCGATGCTTTTCATCTGAATTATTTCTTTAGTTAGTTTCAGTTTTTAATAAAAACAGGTAATATTGTTTTTTGTGTAGGAGGAGACATTCCAGCTTTTCCCACATGCTAATACTATATAGCTATTTATCGACTATGAGCGAAGCGAACCTAACGCGCAATATTAAATGCCAGATGCCCCGTCGTCGGGAGTCGATTATTGCCTGGTCAAAGGGTCCAATCAGTCAACCTAAGCTGGTGACCCTGGACTCGAGTAATCCCCCAAGGTCCTTCCAGGATCCTTTCACATGCCTTCACTGCCCGCGCAGCTGTCACAGTTCCCTTTCTTGACCTAAAGACTCTGACTGAGCCGCGTCGTAGCTGGCATTAAATTGATTTTTAGCCACTAAATCTGGGACCGAGGGAAATTAGCTTAAAACGGTTCTTGCGGTTTAAGCCTGTTTCGCTCTGGATTGACAGGGGAAGTGGAGAGAGTGAGGGGGGCGGGGCAGGAAAAGCGTTAATTAAAAGGGATGTCCAACGTAATGATCCGCATTGCGTTGCAATGCCATTTCATCTTCCGTTGATTGACTGGCATACAGTGGAACATCTCTTAATGAAACAAAATGCCTGGCAGAGTAATAAAATTAACCGATAGATAGCATTTATGAAAATGTATTAATTTAAAGACAATGCTAATTAAATATATGAGTCAGGGGAACCAAATATGTATTGGGTAGCCTTATTTTTAGTTCACTTCCATGAAACAATATTAAAATATTTATATTGCCCGTGACCCTAAAAAGCTATTAGGCTAAGCATTTAATATAGAACATTTTAGTCACTTAAAATTCTGCTTATAGAAAGGAAACTCTCTATAAACATTTCAAGTTAGGCAAGCTAGTCTGTTTATTCGGTTTGGTTTGTGCCTTGTGTGCATTTTTTTAATCACGAATCCCACTGATACGCTTTCGATTTTCTTGGCTACTGTAAAGCTAAAATCGTAGCCGAATTCGGTTATCAATAGGCGCAAAGCCAAGCGCTCATTATCGGAGTTGGCAAGCGTTGACTTTTGCCATTTGGATGACCATGTGACACACAACCAGAATGGCACCCTTCCTCCTCTACCTTGCCATCAATCCAATCACCAGCTCTGCCTCCTCCCCAAAGCATTTCACATTCCCCATAGTTGTCTTCCACTTTTATTTCCGTGCCAACTGAATGAATAATGAATTATAAAAATATATATGTGAATAGTCATTCAGCCGTGCGCTGATAAGCAAAATCAAGAGAGAGAGAGAGGAAGCATTGGTAGCCGAAAGAAGTCAAGGCGCTCGACGGAAGCCCATTTCTGTTGCTCTAAACGATTCATCTGCTGTTCAAACAGACGGCTTAAACGAAAAGCTGATGGGAGATATAAAATACCAGTCAACAACCAAGTTAAACAAGCTTGAATATCAATTGTTATTTTAAATGCGCACGAAAAGAGGTAGCAGAAAAATGCTACAAGCCAAAAACGAGTGTGGCCCATAGCTTAGTGGTTGCCATTAACCTAATTGATTGGTGGCCGCCCCTCACTTGTCATCATGTCCAAGGGTCAATGCAAATTCATTACACAAATTGACATTTGTCCATGCATCTGGGTTAGATGATGGATACTACACTTCTACAGTTTACAAGTTACATGCTCGAAACCTTTAAAAGGTTTGTGAGTGCCAGAATATCAAACATATACATTAATTTTAGAACAAAAACCAGAAAGAACTGCCTACAAGACGAACATAGAGAAATTATTCAATTAATAAGGTATAGCGTATATATACGTCAAATGCCTTTAAGGCTATAAATATATTGTTCAAATGCGACGATGATATTTCTCTATGACGTTCATAAGTACACAAATCAGCCTTTGTTATCAGACAAATAAAAAGGGATATAACTTGATGGAAATATTTAATTTCGTTGCTTTCTAATTGGTTCTGGGAAAAATAATTGGTGAAAACAAATTAAACAATCTATTAAGGTGTCAAAAGCACCACTGATTCTCCTGAACCATCTAAGATAATGCGAAAATAGACTTTGAACACAATTTTATTCATTACTCTAAAGTATTGTGTCTAGTAAATGTAATTCTTATTATGGTTAAAGACACTGAGGATTTTGTTCTTTACCCAAAATTTATAAATAAAGATTTTAAAAAAATTTCTTATTAAAATGAAAAAATATTTATTTGATGGAAATTCTAGGATAATTTTTTATTTTACTACATTTTAACTAGATATTTACAATAATCAGAAAACCCTAAGTTGCTATTGTTTTTCAAAAGTCTTGAAAGGAAGCAGATCAATTTGGGAAACAATAAAATGGATCAGTTTTTAATTAACTTTCTGGTCCACAGTGATATGATTTCAAGTCATATGTACATACTTCTCGGCATATATATTTCGTCTTAGAAAATACAAACATCACAGAATGACCTTTAAGTTTTCATTACCCGTTTTCCCGATCAAATCTGATATTTTGTAATATTTATCCGTAAAATCTCAATAACCGGGAGGCCTTGGACGGAAAATCTGAAGAGAGATAGGAATGCGAAAAGCAGGACTGGATGGGATGGATGGGATGGGGGAGGGCGACACGTGAGGCACATCAAAGGCGGCTCAATTAGCGGCTGAAGAAAATGAGCACACTCACACAGAGGCCCGAACATTTGCATATGTACCATTTTCACGTACGGCCGAGAGAGAGAGAGAGCGGAGAGGAGAGGCGAGGCGAGGCGCTGCTCTCGCCAGTTACTTACATCACTGTTATTGCAGCCATGGATTTGGCCATCTTCGCTCGTCACCGATGGCGATGTGGTTGTTGACTCGGCCATTTTTGTTTCGATGTGGATTTAGATTGGACTCCGATTTGGATTTTTTTTCACTCACTGCCGATTTTTCTTCCTCTGTTTACGTTTTGTGTTTGTGTTAATTTTCGTGCACGCCTCTCAAACTAAATTGAACAATAAATTGCGAGGTTATAAAAAGAAATAAAGGCTGGAAAGACGGCATGGAATATTAGCCGCTTTTGGCGGTTTTAACTGCACAAAACGAGTTGACCGAAAGGAATTTCCTATTCTTTCAGCCTTTTTTGCGTTCTTTTTTTTTCTCGATTTTCACTTTTTGGCGCACACAAGATTTATTTTGGTATCTCGACGAGCTTTTGATTTTTGCTTTTTGTTAAGCTGCAAGCTGCATACAGCGACACAAAAGGGAACAGGTTTCACAACAACTGCCGTTTTGTTTTTATTATGCTTATATTGCGATATATTATATTATATTGCCAAAAGGGGCAGGGCACAATCAGGCTTCACATTCCCAGTCGCCAAACATTTTTTTTTGGTAGGAATGACTAATAGGGGCGTTCGAAAAAGGCGAGAGAAATGAGAATTTGTGTTTCTGATTTCGATTTCAAGACTGTTCGATTTTTGCCGAGCACGAACTGTTGCTTTTCGATACGTACGCTTATTTACTTTTTTTTTTATATAATTAACACATTTCAGGGGTACGGTGCAATAAATTTATCTATATAATCCACTGCTGTGTGTGTGATTGTACCCTCTATATTTATAATTCAATTATTCACTTATTTATCTTTTATTAACGGCCCTAAGCGATGGAAACAATAACAACAATAACAAACGGCACACCAACACTATTGCGAAAACATGTTCTGCGTAAATGTCTGGCTCTCTCGCTCGCTCCGCAGCGAGTGTGTGAGCGGTAGTGAGTGCGAGCGGAACAGCAACAGCAACACTTGTCGGCAGCCGCTGCGCGAAACACGGAACTGGGCGCTTTCGCGTTCTAAGCTAAAATGAAGGCAGCTCCCCCGAATAGAGTGGCCAGCTTGCCAGCGTCCCCAACAGGCCTGCCCCAACGCGGAGCTTTTATGGCGCATAGTGAGACCAAACGGGCTAGACTCCACTGGCACATATCTGTAAGTCACTTCTTCTTCGCAGCAAGACCTGAATTCTTTAAATACACTATTTTTAATATATGCAAATATAATTATTTTGTTAAATTAATTAGTTCTACAACTTGGTGATTTTTAGTTTAGATTTGCCATTTATAAATATGCTTTTCGGCTTGTGTGAGATAGAAAAAAAAAAAAAACAAGTAAGGTACAAAATCTGGTGCCACATAAAGAGCATTTCATTTCAGTCGTTATCTCAAGACTTTTATTTTTCTATATTCCAAAAAAAAATAATTTTAGTTGCACATTTTTGAAAAGTTTTACGAAATCGGGGGGTCACGAAATCTTTCCCAACTAAAATCCATGCAATACGTATACAAAACCAACTGTTTTTATCTGAAAGAGATTTCTGTGACACCTGATTTATGATGAGGATTTAGGATCGTTTTCTCGGCCGCATGTAATATTTAAAGTAGGAATAAAACCTTGAAAACGTATGGGAATATTTTAAGTTGAACATGCGGGAGAGAAAACGTCCCTTACAATGTTTTATAATGTTAAAAACCAGTCATAAACGGATACCAGTCTAAAAATACTAAAAACAAATCTGCCAAAACACACTTTTCAGCACTGAGCCCAAAAGCTTTCGGCAGACGGCTAAAAGCTTTTCAACCTTTTTTTCTCCCTCTCACTCCCACTTTTGACAGCTGCCATCGAACAAGTGTCCAAAATCAAAACAAAACAAAAACAGCTGATCGGCTGCGGCGTGAGCTGGTGGGAGTGAAAGCATCTGCGTGTGTGTGAGTATCTGTGTAGCGGCTGCAATTTGTATCTGTGTGGCTGTAATAAAAATTGGGAATCCCCATTAACATTTCCCAAGTAGCACATAATCAATTATAATTGACATTTGACTGCTGACGCAATGGATCCAATTGAAATTAACCCCCAGTAATGGCTAACTCTTGACTGATAAGCGGGCCATTAAGGCAATCCGCTAAGCAAACTGTGACGTTGAGCGGTTTGACAAGTGCGTCGATTGGGCGACGTCACCACTTGCCGGTTGACGTGCGAATTGAATTAAATAGCCCAAATAACCGTGCTCAATTAGCGGGGGCATCCAACTTTAGCCGACACAAGGGAACTAATGAAGATAAACTCGTCATTCACTTTGCCACACCATTTACTATGGTGTCTAACCTTTCTAACAACGCTTAAATAAGTTAGGCAAATAGAATTTGGACTCTGGCAAATTGCAGCTTATTAAGTAAACATAAAAGAAAAATCAACGAAATGAGAATTCAGTTAATCGTTTGTATTTTCTTAATAAGTTGACTATTAACAGATACATTTTTTTGGGAATTTCATAAAAACAAAAAAAAATATTTATAAATGTCAGTCAATATTTTAAATTGTTAAGTATTAAATATTTTTATAAGAAAGTTAATTTTGGGTTTTAGAATTTTTTAATAAATATATTTTTATAAAAGTTTTAACTAAACTTGATAAAGGGAACTGAATTTCAGTAGTATAGGGGAAGCACATATATATATTTTCTTGATTCTCTCTGCCGCGAAACCCAGACAATTTACGCAGACAGCAAAAGGCGGTGGCAAAGAATCGTGTTGATAAATTAAATTAGCTACGAAGATGCCGATGACTGCTCAAGTGGCTCGCATCTTTTGGCAAATTAAGATAAATAAATTAGTTTCCGTTCAGTCTGGGATGCCTAGCGAATTATTTGTTTACACAAGTGAACAAAACAATTGAATCACATTCCAGACACTAAATAAACAAGACTTGAGGTCGATTTGTTTTCTATCGGATGCTTAGCGAGCACTTTTCCGCTGCTGGAAAAGTGCAAGTTAAGTGCTTACTTTTACTATTATTATTTTTACAGATAATATGTACAAAAAACGTTAATAAAAGGATAACAAGCGACGTTATTCGGTATCTCAATCCTTGGTAAATTAAAGAAAAATGCTTTAAATGTAATTTCTAACTACATTTATTGTAGTATATTGTAATATTCTAGCTATGGATTGAGTAATAGTAAATTACGATTTCACGGTTTTCCCCTTTCGAAGAAATTTGTGGATACCCCCATTTTATCACCATGAACGAGGTGGAATCTCCAGGGCCCATCTACACTACTCAGCTGTTTGGCAAGCTGCAGATTAGATTAACAGTGAAAACATCGTAAAAATAGAAACACCAAATAAAACAGAGGCACTGATAAGGGCAGCCAAATCCCCCAACACCACTTCAAGATAAATTCTTTTTCTATTTGTCACACAGAAAATAATTTTGAAGACCATTTTCAAGATTGATTGCATCCGGTGTATATAAACAATTTGCAGCATAAAAACAATAATGCTTTAAGGGTTAGATCTGATAAGATAGTATCCAATGAAGTAGTGATTTCTTAGTGTACTACTAAAACTTGTGTTGAAAAATTCAGCTAATACCATTTTTATATCTTTTATTGACCATTTTCAGGGAATAAACTAATTTTTAAATGTAGTAACAAAATAAAACTCCAAATATCATTATTGTTTAAAAATTGGGAACTGTATTTAACTAGTTGGGACCACTTTTACTTGATTAGTGCTGAGGTCAGAGGAAGATTGTAGATAACATTTTCTTATAGAGAGGACTTCATTTTGGAACCACCTGCTCTCTTGTAAACTTACCACTGCTGCCAACGATCGACGTGGCGTGTGTCCGTTTCCGAATTCCAGCCGCGATTGCTGTTGTCCTGCAACAGAGGCCGCTCGCCTCCGGGGCGGTGGGCGTGGCACATCGCCGCCGGCCGCCGAGGAAGAAGAAGATGAGGGGGCGGGAAGGGCCGAAGCGGCCACCAAGCCGCTGGAACGTGCCGACATTGTTGTGTTGTTGTTATTTTTTTAAGAAGCTTCTGCAAAGAGTGTGAGAGAGAGAGGGGTTAAAAATGTGTAAAGCGGAAGTGCAAATTAAGCGAGAAAAAGGCACGAAGAAAAAAGAGGCTGCAACAAGGTGAAAAGAGAGAGAAGGGGATAGACGAGAAGAAAAGAAAAGCGGACAGACAACAAAGACGGCAAACAAAGTGCACAACGGTACTTGTGCTAGATGCCATCTCTGTCTGCCGCCCTGCCCCCGCATGTGTGTGTGCCGAGTGTGAGTGTGAGAGGTGTGGGTGAGAGAGCACAAAAGCCAAACATTTTCCTTGATAATTAGCCAAGCGCGAAGAGTTCAACGCCATGTCTTCGTCCACCGTTTATGGTTAGCATAGGGTTTCGACCAACTTTTCCACTTACATTCACACACACACCCGCCGGGGCACTATAATTTCGCCCGATTTATGTATATATTCTGCGCTGGTATGCGTGCGGGCTCGCCTTTATCCACTATTTGCGGAAAATCATCACGTACTTTTTCACACGGCAAATTATGCACTGCACTGTATCAGCGGTTTATCACTCTGCCCGCAGCAGCGGCTCACATGCCTTGATCGCCGATATCGGTCGGCTAAGCTGCCTATGTGTATATCGCACGCGAAGTGGAAATAAAACTTAAACACCGGACGGGAAAAACACACAAAACGGCGACAAAATTTAGAACAAAACTGCCAGAGTGACCGTGCGGGCATGCCTTCAAAATACCGCGCCACCTGGTTGTCTTTACAGTTAAATCAAACCTTTTTTAAGGTTATAAAAAAGCTTTTGGAGGTTTACTTAACAAATTGTTTATTGAAACTAAGATAATTGTGTTACAACATAAACCTTTTCGCTGTATTTCTCTATTACACCACTTGTAAATAAATGAATTTGCCACGCAGCGAGTTTGGAATTCGCCTGGTATTTTCCCACCACAGACGAACGGCCACACGCAAGCAGTGAAAAATCCCAATGAAACGAGAAATCTAATAAGTTTTTAGCCCAAAAGTGTTGCAATCGTTGGTGCATTTAGCGATTTAGAGAGACAGAATTCAGAGAACTAAACGCAGAGCCAAAAAACACAAAAACACCCCACACTTAGCCATCCAAACACTTGAATTCAACGGCTGTGGAGCAGCAGCAGCAGGAAGAAGAGGAAGAGAGGTGCGTGGTGCGTAGTTAGTGCGAAATTGCGTATTAGGAAAGAAAACAACAACAGCAAGGGCTGCGAGAGCCAGCAAACATTTCATTTCGAACAAAACAAACATTAGCCAAATCAAGAGAACAAGCCTATACCGGGAATACCGAAAACTGGTTACATGGGTCCGACGGATCAAGACTGGATCGGCTGTGCGGTGTCTATAGCCTGCGACGAGGTCCTGGGCGTTTTTCAGGGCCTGATCAAGCAGATCTCCGCCGAGGAGATCACCATCGTGAGGGCCTTCCGGAATGGCGTGCCGCTGCGCAAGCAGAACGCCGAGGTGGTCCTCAAGTGCACGGACATCCGCAGCATTGATCTCATCGAGCCCGTGAAGCAGGATGTGGATGGGCACACGGCCCCGCCCCCGGTGATCAACAAGCCCACGCCCGTCAAGTTGCCCCACTTCTCCAACATCCTGGGCAAGCAGCAGCAGCTCCAACTGCAGCAGCAGCAGCAACAGAAGCAGCAGTTCCAGGAGCAGGATCAGGAACAGGATCTGCCGTCGACGCCGCGCTCATGGGCCAACGGCCATGGACAACGAGTAGCAGCTGCGCCAGTTGCATCGGGTTCTTCGGGGTCACGTGGCAATTTCAACTCGGCGCTCAGCGATAAGATGCACCAGCTGAAGCTCATCGAGACCAACGGCTCCAATGGCACCCAAAGGTATTATGGTCCCTTAAATGGTTGGTAGATCTAGTAGCATCAATTATATAGAATCCTTTGGGAGCTGGATGTTACGGTGTTATTTGTATAGAAAGACATTTTAACGAATGCTCAGAGCTCTATGAAATTCAATTCTTTACAGATTTCGGTTAGAAATAATTTGTAAGCCTTAGGAACATTATATTATCACATACATAACTTGATTTCCTTAAAAATAGATTTATTTTTTTGTAATTAATTTCTAAAATTTTTTATTGCAATCATTAATAATACCTATCGTAGTGTTTTATCATACGTTGTATTCTTTGGGTATGTCCTTTCAACATGTTAGTACCATTCAAGTTTTATATTTACATATATTTTTATGCACACTTAAATAAAATGGTAGTAACCTATGTTAGATGTAAACTCACATTTTTAAAATTGTATATTCACTCAGATTTTGTGTACCATTTAACCTTTATCGTTGTTTCGCCACCTAGAACACCGCAGGCATCTCGTGCGTCCAGTGCCCAGCAGCAGCCGCAGATGTCGACGACTCCGAACAGCGTGGCCGCCTTCTTTGGCAATATGATACCGCCGAAAGTGGAGGTCAAGTTGGGCGCCTATGTAAGCAACACGCGGGAGAGCTACTGCAGCAGTAGCGGAGACAGCGGCGAGGCGGCTGGGTTGTCGTTGGGCAGCAGTAGGCCCATAGATATCGTCAGCAATGGAGATGGCTTCTACAAGCAGACGGCAGCCTCCAGCTACGGAAATACAAATGGCAACGGCAGAAGGAACGGCAACGTTAGCAACAATGGAAATGGCAACGGAAACGGCTCTTACACCAATGCAAATGGCAACGGCAACGGCAACGGAAAGAACAAGCGGAACAGGGTGCGACGGGAGAGCAGCATGCGGCAGCACCAGGTGCAGCAGACATTTGGCAGCGAGGCCGACGACCCTCTGATCCACGAGGACTTCGATTTTGAGGGCAATCTGGCGCTGTTCGACAAGCAGGCCATTTGGGACGACATCGAGTCGACCCACCAGAAACCAGACGTTGTGCGGCACATTGTAAACAATCAACATCATCAGCCGGAGCAGAAGTACCGGCACGACGAGAACATCCTGGTTAGTAAGCCGCTGCAGCTGCGCCAGATCGAGAGCATGTTCGATGGCAGCAAGGACTTTGTGACGGACGACGGCCTCATTATACCCACGATTCCGGCTTACGTTCGAAACAAAATCGAGATGAGTGCCGAGAAGGCGGGCCTCTCTCTGCAGAGGCAGATCGACATTTTGGCGCGCGGGGCCAGTGACCTGGCCATCACACTGTTGGGCGGTGCCAGACGCTTGACGCCGGCCAACAACCATCAGTGGCCGAAGATAGCCATCATCTGCGATGGCGTCAAGAACATGAGGTGAGCTGAATTTTTCTATGACTTCAAGGATCGGTTGATAATCGGTATGAGTTCTAAATCCTTGCAGAACAATTAACATTGGAGCAGCCACGGGTCGCCAACTAGCTTCACATGGCCTCACTGTACTCCTTTACGTGGAGCAGGCCAAACTGGTCGAGCAGAACAGCAGCAGCGCAGAGATTTCCTTGTTCAAGGCAACTGACAATGTCATTGTTCACTCAGTAGATGGTAGGCCTTTTCCTAGTTATATAACAATATAAAATAATCTAAAATTTCTATCCTATTATCCTGTAGCCTTGCCCACGCCAGATCTTGTGATATTATCGACTAACACCGCTAATTTATCGGATACGATCAGGAAATGGCTTAGTGTAAATCGGTAAGTGGAATACTTTAATCACTAGAAGTACCTTGACATTGTTTATTGGTTTTAGCGCTTCGGTGCTTGCCGTAGATCCGCCGCCGTGCGGCATTAATGAGGTGGCTATAAAGTACTCAATACTACCCATACTACCATTGAATGGCATATCAACAGCAACAGCATCATCATCCTCTTCGGCTGCCGCCACACCAACGCCCATTGCTAGCACTTCGGCAGCAGCAGCGGCTAGCAAATCAGTCGCAGCAACATCAACGAACAATTGTGGCAAATTGTATTTATGTAATCTAGGTATACCGGATAAATTCTATCGTGATTGTGGCATTAAGTACAAAAGTCCGTATGGACATAAATATGTGATACCGATTCACTCAAAGGACTGAAACAACGACAACAACAAAAACACAAACACCAACATTTACAACAGCAATCAAACTACAGCATCAGCACTACCAGCAAACCATTAAACAAAAAATCAAGCACACAACAAAAACAATAACAATGACACACCCGCACACTTGTGATGATCATCAAGTCCAGTTTCCTGTGAATCTAGCTCTTAGTAGTCTTCTCTCATATATTACTCAAGTTAAACATTTTGTTCTACGGCGCGTACACATATAGTTTTTAGGTTAGTTCATGCATCAGCCCTTAAAATATGCCTAGTTATTATATCTATTTTTCTGAATTAATTCAAAGCTGCCCCGGCCAAGTGCCAAACTATGATTAGTTTTCAAATTGTACCCTATAGATTATTTCTTCATTTTTAACAAGACTATTTTTTTGTACAGCCCTCGGTTCTGAAAGCTAGTCCAGCATTTAAAAGTTTCAAAAGCTTTAGTTTAGGCGCACGCTTTAAGAAAATTTCCAAACATTCAATCCAACATTGAGAACCCACCCCATCAGAGTAATTATACAGATGCTATGGCCTTAATTTGTTTTGTATTCCCTGTCCTTCCCGCAAGTGGTCTTCATAAACGTAATCAACAAATCAGGCGATAAATTGTTTGTAAATAACTATACAATTCTATGGGGAAAGATAAGATCATGTTAATTATTATCAAGTATGCGCAATAAATGCCAAATTCAATGTCTAATTTTAAGCATAAAATCAACAGCAAAAAGCAACAACTATTGTACGATGTAATACGGAATACAAATCCAAGTATAAATCAAATCAGATAGTTAAGTTAGTTTCGTAAGCATAAAGTGTTTAAACCTTTAACAAACTATAACAAACAAAACAACACTGATAAAATGAGGAACACTTTATATTATATACCTATAGACGTATTTAAGATGTGTCTTTAAGCATAACTAAACAAAGTCGAGAGCATAATTTTTTACCCATCGAATACTAAAGAGAAACCACAACACAATACTTATACTCTAAACCGTAGAACGATGAATTTTATATAAGATTAAATCCAATCTAATAGTGCAAAATTTTAGAAGGTTGCGACTCAGCAAGGCAACCAAAAACTCAAACCAACAACCCAAATTAAAACTACTTGTTGTATAAATAATAACTGTAATTGTAAAAATACCAACACACGTAGATTCTAAATTCCAATCATGTTGATGATCATCTGCAAATTCAATTTCCAAAATCCATCAAATTATATTGTAAAAGAGAGTTGAATGCGGATCAATCTGCCGACAGGCGGGTCCCGCAGTGACTGTTTTGCGTTAGGAGTAGAAGAGATGACCAGACCTCAAAGGGATGTTATTGGAGAGCGGATGAGAAGGTTTTCCCAATACCACAGTAACGACAACAGATTTCACAACCAAACTAATAAACACCCAACACAAGGAGAAACAACAAACATCCCGAGATTTTGGTAACGCTTTAAAATTGTAAAAAACATATATTTTCGGGCCAATGAAATTGTTAAACAAAGAATGAAAACCTAATTTTAAATTTATACAAAAAAGACAAAATTGTACAGAAAATTCTCTTTTGGAACAAAAAATCAAGCAGAAAAAGAAAGCGGATCAAAAAAAAAAAGAAAGTCCTTTCCAAACGAAACAGCAATATTAAAAAATACAAACAACACCGAGAAGCCTTCTCATGGAAGAAAACAAGCTATTGTTGCGTTTTTACTGGGAGGTTGAGGTATTTGAAAAGATACTTAATTAGGGTTACCCTGCATGTTAAATTGCTTACCAATTTTTTAAGGATCCGTTGAGCTGACTCAAATTCAGATAACTGTATTCCATATGAGGATGGTAAGATCTTATCGATTCCTTGCTTCTTATTCGGCCTGTAGGTATCTTAGGGAACATTCAGGTAAACGAGGCTTCCGATTACCGGATCTAAATTTTGGTTGCCCTTATCTCGTTGCAGTTTTTGACCGTTCAGTATCCTACTCAGATAATTCTAGTTATCAGTTTTCGAAAACATATACTTGCCATTATCATTAAGTATACTTCTATGATAAGATCTTATGATATCTCCAGCCACAGATATGACTTTTGGTCCACACAATACCCATGGCAATGTATTTGAAATAACAATTCGGCTTGGCTATATTTCAAGTGCAATTTTATTACATTCCGCTTAGATCCATAAAGATTAGTTTTATTTTAGATCTTAATTGAGTGTGTTGTGTGTGGTATATAACTTAAGTGTGTAGAACAGTGTGTTGACTTAGGAGTAGATAAAACCATACGTATTGTTAGATAGATATATAGGTAGTTAGAAAATCTGTTGGCGTTTTCGATCGATTCTTACCCACTGTCAGGGCCAAACACAAACAACTCATTACACTGCTCTCACAACTCCCACTATAAATCCTCGGCTGCCGAAAGAAACGAACCAAGAAACGGGGCTTCAGCCGTCTTCGATGATTAAATTTAGTAACTGCTTGATTGTAATCAGAGATTAGTGCCCCGAATACTCACATATAGGCATGTACTGTACTGATCTGAGCCCCCGCGGCAGCATCGAGTCTGTGGCTTAAGTACCATTTGGCAAGATAAACAGAGATTTAGTTAGAAACGGATTGGATTTCGATTGCCTCTAAACAGCTACGAGATTAATATTTTTATTTTTATTTGGTTTGTGGTGGTTGTATTTTTGATTATTTATTTATTTTCAAAAGAGAGAGAGAGAGAGAGAGGAGGAATACGTACGTTGGGATCTGGATCGCCGAGAACCCTACAAAGCCTGGTCTGCTTACGGGAAATTATCATAGTCGTTATTTGCATACGTACCACTCAGTCGTGATCTTCTAACAATAATACGTACCCAGAACCGAATACATTAACGAACGACACTCTCATTGGACGATTCGAAAGGAAACGTCGGCCGGAATGGATACGTACCCAAGCTATATTATCTGGATTAACTATACGCAAATCTGCCAAAACAACTAACATTGGTCTGGTTTAAAGGATATAGTCACCTCGCCATACTCAATACGTACCGAAGCTGTGCGAAAGCGGCTGCGAAAGTGTGGAACTTCAAGTAGAGAACGCTTTGGGGTTACAAATCAAATCAAATCATATCAAATCAATATCATATCAGAGCAGTGATAGAGTGTCAGAGTTATATATGGTGGAGGCTTACCCCAAAACGGGACGACAGCGACGCACAACACACGTTGACTTCGACTGGGAGAATGTGATCGCTAGCTGAGAAGAATACATGGTCGAGAGTGTGTTCGATAGTCAGGTTTGGTTTTGTTTCAGTCAGTGTTACCAACTTGAAGCTAGCTATACAACACACAGAATATCAAATATTAAAGGTTTCTCCTGCTCTGCGTCTTAACAATTTAGGATTCTTTAGCCTTGCAGTCGCCGTGTCCTAACCGGGTTACTCTAAAGTTAAGAGTCTGAACTGATCTATAATCGGCCACACTGCGAATTCGTTGGGTTGACTATTCTCGGTTGGGTATCTCTACGTGTCAAGTACTCTGGACTGGACGGGGACTATCGAATTTCAATAATATTGTATCGAGTACATATATCGTATCTCTTACAGTTTTTCGGTTGGGTTAAGGGCTGGGCTGGGTTCGGTTTACATGGGAAAGCAACAGCGTTTTTTCTGCTTTACTCGGTCTTTGGAGGTGTTGGAACGTAAGATCAAAAATAGAAATTATTAAAAATTTACAAGGATGGTTGTCTCTGCACATTGGAGCGTCGAATGTGTGGCTCTACGTTGCTTTATTGATTAGGCTATGAATAATCGTTTGCTGTTGTTTTCAGTAGTTCAATTGTGGTGGCATTGTAGTTGTAGTTGATGTGATTAATGCTACGTACGTGCGCTAGGCGGGATTCTAGCCTAGCGGCGGGAGTAGCGTTCGCGAGAGTAGGAGCGTCTGCGCTGGCCGTTGCCGCCACCACCTCCACCTCCACCTCCACCGCCACCGCCATCTCTGAAGTGGTTGAAGTTGCGCCGTTCGCGTGGCGAGCGGTCCCTCGAGCGTGAGCGGCGTCTGTCATCCCGGTGATGGCCACCGCCTCCTCCGCCGCCGCCGCCCCTGTCGCCAAAGCGGCCTCTGTCGTTGCGGCCATGGCGCTCCCGATCCCTCCTGCCTTCACGCTCCCGTTCGCGATGATCTCTGCCATGGTTGTCCCTATCATCACGTCGCCCTCCACGTTCCGCAGCTCTTTCGGGTCGTTCTGGTCCATCAGGCGCCGCCGCCTCCTTAGGCCGCTCGCCGCCCTTCTCGTCTGGCCCCCGGCCGTTGTTGGGTCGCTCGCTTCGCTCTGCGTCCCGGTTTCGCTGACGCTCTCTGGAGCGGGAACGGTGCACGCGGGATCGGCGGTCCAGTTCACGGCCACCTACAAAGTAGCGATTGCGGCCTCGCCCCTCGTCGTCGCGGTCCGTCATCTTACCCGTCCGCTTGAGCTCCGCCTTGCGGGGCGCCGCCGTCTTCTCCAGCTCGATCAGCTTCTCGCGAATGGTGAGGAAGCCGAGATGCAACTTACCACCAAAGTGGTCCGCCAGCCGGATGTCGTTGTCGTGGATGCCCAGGTAGGCGGAGCAGACCTCGCAGACGCGCAGCTTCTGCTGCTGGTACGTGGAGGCGGGCATCGAGGTGCGGTACTCGTGCTCGGCCTTGATCTTCTTGCCGCGCAGCTCCTCGATCTCCTTCATCAGCTCCATGCTGTCCTCCACTTCGCCGGCCTCGCCAAGAGCCTCGGCCTTCGCCAGCTTCTTGCCAATCTCCTCGGCCAGCCCGTGGACGGCGTTGGCCTTCTCGGCCACCTCGGCGGTCAGCTCCTCCTGCGTTTCCTTCAGGCGCTGCTTGGCGGAGTCGGTGCGTCGGTCGCAGTCGGCGATGAAGGCCTGCAGGTGCTCCATGGCCTCGATGTCGTAGTAGTAGTCGCGCGCCTTCGCAGCACTCTCGTAATCTGCGCGGAAAGCCAGGTCATGCACTTTGGGACACTCACCGAGATCCATGCGCGTGGACGCCAGGATGTCGTGCGGACAGCAGTCGAGCAGGAAGGACTTGCAGACCCTGGTGTCCGAGAATTTCAGCTGGCGCTCGTCGCCATTCCGCGTTGTGCCCATTAGCTGGTCCAGCATTGCTCGCATCTGATCGGTGGCCGACATTTTGTTGCTCGGCGCGCTCATTTCCTTCTGGCCGGTAGCGCGTGAAAAGTGCTGCGGCGTCAGGGGCAGTGACAGCTAGACAGCTATTTCGCAGGCTATGTGACCGCTAGCGTGCGATGCGTGTGGAAATCCTAAATTTTCACTTTTTACCACCTAGGAAAAGTAGTGTTGTGAGTGAGAGTGTGTGCGTTAGGAATGTGAAAAATGTATAAAAATATCAATATATCGATATTTTTCGAATAAAAATAAATATTTATATCGTGATAATTTTTTCCCCTGATATATCGAATATTGTAATATTTGAAGAATCATTTTGGGTCGTTCCCTTAATTGCTGAAATTTTCTGTTGAATTTTCAACAATTAAGCAATTCAACAGTTTAGGGAATACCCAGAATATATTTGTCACCAAATTTAAACAAACGCCGGAAAATGTGTTTTTAATTTAAGCTTACTAACATATTTTTATATATTTATACAATATGAGCGGCGGGTTTTTTTTTTAAAAGATTTTTAGTAAGTTATATAAAACACGGTAAGCATGTTTTTTTTAATTATTTAATTTTTTCAGATATGTCAAAATAACTGTTATATAAAAAAATCAACCAATAACAGCAGTTTTTTGAGATTATGAAAATCAAAAGAAATAAAAATCATTACAAAGTGAGGTAAATAAAAAAAAAATTAATAAAAAGTATTTATTTTCATAGATTTAATGCTTAGCCTCATGAGAAAATGAAGATCCAGGTGTAATAGATCGAAGTGTAATAAATTGTATTACAATTTAAACACTATAATATATTTGAACTCTTAATCAATAAAATGGAGCAACACAGTAGTATAATATAAAACCGTTACCGTTTGCTAAATTAATTTTAAGTTTTACCGCTGTTCTAAAACTATCGATGCGGTTCATCGTGTGCTAAATATCGATGGGCAGGCGGTGCCATCGCTAAACCACCCCCCACGGCGTTGTTCAACACTAGGCAGAAAACGTTTTTATTGCGGCGATATTTTTTTGTTGTTTCCTTCGTTTTTTCGGCGAAATTTTGTTTTAAAATTAATTATTTACCGGTCGTTTGTTGGCGCCCACTATGTCCGATGACGACGATATACAGTACATCAAGCGGCAGCGCACGCTGCACTATGGATCGCTTGAGGAATCGGAGCGAAAGCGGCAAAATGCCGCGGCGTCTGGGACGACAACGGCAACAACAACCACAACGGGAACGCCGGCATCGTCTGGTGCAGGGACAACGACGACAACAACAACAACACCGGGCACAGGCGGCCAACTGGAGGACATAGATTCCGATGAGGACTACGAGGAGTCGACGAAAAAAACGGGCAACTCCAAGCAGGCCGGAGCCCCACCACCCACTGCCGCCACACTGGCCAACAAAATCGACGATGACTACTTCGACTTGGAGACGGAGATGGAGCGGGACAAGGTGGCGCTCCTCGAGGAATTCGAGCGCAAGAAGCGGGCGCGACAGATAAATGTATCCACCGATGACACGGAGATCAAGAGCAATCTGCGCCAGCTAAACGAGCCGATTTGCTACTTTGGCGAGGGACCGGCGGAGCGACGAAGGCGTCTCAAGGAATTGCTCGCCGGATTGGGCGAGCATGCCATCAACAAGAAGCAGTTCGAGGAGGAGGAGCGCAAGCAGCAGCAGCGGGAACAGGATCAGGCCACCTGGTATCACGAGGGACCCGATACCCTGCGGATTGCCCGCCTCTGGCTGGCGGATTACTCCCTGCCGCGCGCCAAAGATCGCTTGGTGCGGGCCCGCGATGCTCTCGAAGTGCCCAGTGCCACACGGGCTGGTCGGATGGTGGAGATGCAGAAGAAGCTCCAGTCGCTGGCTCCACTCTGCTCCCAGGTTGGCGACACGCGGCCCGTAAGCAGTGTCGCCTTCAGCGCGGACTCCACAATGCTGCTCACCGCCTCGTGGTCGGGTCTCTGCAAGCTGTGGAGCGTTCCCGATTGCGAACTCAAGCAGACGCTGCGCGGACATGCCAGCTATGTGGGCGGAGTGGCTCTGCGGCCGGGAGTCAAGGCGGACGAGGAGAACGTGGTGGCCATGGCGACCGGCGGTCACGATGGCGCTGTTAAGCTGTGGGGCTTCAACAACGAGGAGTCCATTGCCGACATCACCGGACATATGCCACATCGCGTATCCAAGGTGGCCTTCCATCCGTCCGGCCGTTTTCTGGCCACCGCCTGTTACGACTCCAGCTGGCGGCTGTGGGATCTGGAGCAGAAGACAGAGGTGCTGCACCAGGAGGGACACGCCAAGCCAGTGCACTGCCTTAGCTACCATTCGGATGGCAGTGTCCTGGCCACCGGCGGACTGGATGCCTTCGGACGGGTGTGGGATCTACGCACCGGGCGGTGCATCATGTTCCTGGAGGGACACCTGGGCGCCGTGTTCGGTGTGGACTTTTCACCAAATGGATTCCACATTGCGACAGGTTCCCAGGACAACACCTGCAAAATCTGGGACCTGCGGCGACGCCAGCCGGTCTACACCATTCCCGCCCACACCAACCTAATTTCGGACGTGAAGTACCAGCAGGAGTGCGGCAGCTTTCTGGTCACCTGCTCGTACGACTCGACCACCAAGATCTGGTCCAACAAGACGTGGCAGCCGCTGAAGACGCTGCAGGGCCACGATAACAAGGTCATTTCGGTGGACATCGCGCCCAATTCGCAGTATATAGCCACCACTTCGTTCGACCGCACATTCAAGCTGTGGTCGCCGGATAGCTGATTTTGCTACCATTACTTTATTGTACTCGCCTGTGAGCGCACGCAGACAATCTCCACTTGCGATCTGCCCGCTGGGCACGACTTACTCATCTACTGTTTTTTGTTATTTCAGAGACAATAGCCCAAGACAGTTCTTGCAAACATTTCAAGTTTTCGTTTTGTATAACACAATTTGTTGTTTTTGTTAGGCGAAAGGCAGATGCAGCGATGTTGCATTTCGTAAATTTAAGAATTTTTTATTGAAATTGTTAATAAAAAAACACATTTTTGGTAGAAAATGAATGAATTTTAAAGGTTTATTGCGGGTTTTCCAAAAGAACATGCTTCTTATTACTCTTTCTTTTCCAGTTAATGATCCGATGTTCAAATTATTTACAAAAACACCTTCATTTATTATTTGTATATAGTTTTCCATTTAATTTCTTTTCGTATATTTTTGTTGTATGACAAACTTAGACAATTAATTTGAATTTTAACTAAAATTTAACTACCACAGATAGGTTGCAATTACATACATACATGTAAATGTATATGTCTAATATATTAATTACAGATATACATACATCGCGATATAGCTGCTACATATAGTTACACATAAGGATTTATCAATTTTCTTGCCGTTTGCACAATTTTCAATAGTTTTCTTTTAATCTTTTGTCGTTTAATTACGCTCTTGCACGAAGATTGATAATGTCTAGAATTTCATTTCTTCGTTTCGCGTTGAGATTTACACAGAATTTAATCGTAATTTATAGGTTTTATGTAGAATATGGAGCAGGGATTTGGAGCGGGATCGGGGGGCTGGACGAGCGCGTTCTAATGTAGATTTTAATGAGGTCTCCCGACGCTCGAAGATGCCACTTAACTAAATACATAACTCTTGCACTAGGCTAACAAACTAGACAAAATGATAACTAATTAACAATTAAGGTAAACGTTTATTGGAAATCTTGCAGCAGGTGCAAGGCTCGTCTCCGTCCCGCTCCCCCTAGACCGTCGTGTCCGGCGCCGGAGTGATGGGCTGCTTGGACTCGGACACCTCCAAAGACCTTCCGTTGGGCGTGGGCCCGCCCTCCTGGGGATCCTCCGGCGCGATGTCAATGCGATGCGCCTTGCGCCACACCACCAGGTCCATCAGGAATGCCAGGAACATAATGCCAGCCGTGATTCCTGGGGATTAACGGAGGTTTATAGGAATATTATTAAATAATATATGTGATTAAAAGAGATTAGGCTAATTTTATATACAATTTTTATAAACCTATAATTATCTAAAGAATTAATTTAATACATTTTTTAGTTTAATTACAAGACATAATTTTTTTCGATCCTTTATAAGCTAAAAGAAGGTTCTTAATAGAAAACCCTATTATCAGTTTACCATCAGAATCATAATATTTTTAACTCATGAGTAAATCTATTTAAGGTTTTTTAAAAAAAAAAGGGATGAATATTTTATAAAACCGTTTGAACAAGGCCATTGATATATCTAACATCTTAATATTTTTAAAACAAATTTACTTCAACAAAAATTATTACTAGTTTTTCCCATCTCCTTAGACTCACCTAGGAAATATTGCCGGAAGGTGTCCGCATCGTAGAGCGAACAGGCTCCGTGCTTGCCGCACACCGACTTCCAGATGAGGCAGGCGGAGTCCACCACTGCGCCGTAGATGATCGGACAAGGGACATTTCCGAACAGGCCGATGGCCGACTGTATCACACCCATGGCCATGGCCTTATCTGCGGGGCATTAGGGTTTCGATTAGTTCACAATCTGGATGTTATGATGGTTCCAACTCTTACCTTTGGGATGTGTACAACGCATGACGAGCAGCATGCTGCCCACCTCGGAGGTGGAATGCATAAATACGCAAATGGCAAAGATCAGTATAAAGTAGATGAAGTTCTTGCAGTCATTATCACAGTAACCGTTGACCGCCTCCGGAGCTGTAAGTGGTTAGGGGATTAGAACACTGCCACCTCCAAATGAGTAGAATGAACCGATCTCACCATCTGGAATGCAAGCACAGTCGGAGTAGAGGGTGCGATTGTCGCTGGGCCGCAGCGAGGAGCTGCTGCATCCGGCGTGGCAGGCCGAGATGTACATCTTGCCATCGGCGCAGATGGGCGCAAAGTTCTCCTTATCACAGGTACAGTTGAGGGCGGCGCTGCACGTGGGCTCGATCAGAGCGGGACTGGGGATTGGGCGAAGTTAGTGATTGAGTGTGGTACACACAAAATCGATATGCGCATGTAAATTTCTGGTAATGCCATACGCATATCGTTTTAACATGAGATACTCATTTCGAGCAGATCGAATTTACGGGGCCGCATATCAAGTTAAAATTGATATTACATAAAGTTAAATCGATCTACGTTTCATATCGATTTTATTTTGGATGTAATACATAACTATGTATGTGTGTCATTTTGATCATAATTACTTTTATTACTTTTAAGTTTTTTTTCATTTTATTTTCAGGACTCACCTGTTGCCATCGCTTGGCTTGTAGCCGGCAAAGTCGTTCATGCTGCAGCCGATGAACATCAGGATGATCATGCCCGCTGAGTAAACAAGGGCCGTGAAGGCGATCCACGCGGCCACGCCCTTGGCAGTGGGCTTCCGCTTCAGGATGAACAGGCCCGAGATGACGATGCCGATGCCCATGACCAGGATGCCGCAGAAGGCGGCGATCATATTGGCATCGTAGGTGGCCAGCCGGAACTGTGTCTCCAGATACTTGGGCAGGAACGTATAGAGACCGGCGATGGGCAGCAGGTGGAAGACACACGAGGCGGTGCGGAACATCAGGATGTCGTTGCTCAGCTGACGGCGCACGGTCTTTGGAAAGTCTGTAGTACAGGAAATGTTAGGATAAATCTCAGATCAACAAAAATAATATATGTTTTTGATAATTTTAATGATTAATTAGGATTAATAACTTTATCTCCAAAAGCATTAAGCTATCAATAGCAGAAAAACCTTATTTCGTATAACCTATACGCTACTAAAATGACCTCCCTATTTCAAAACAAATAAATTAATTGAAATATATATAATATATAATAATAGTGGTATACCAAAATTAAGTGAATATAATATTAAACGAGGAGTTATTAATCTGATGAAATATATAAATAAAAAATTTTAATATTCAAGAGAGTAGAGATATTTTAGTGGCAATGATTATTCACTCTATAAATCTGATCTGATTTTATGCCCTATAAAAGTAATCTAATTCTGCCAACTCACCTTTCAGTTTGGGTTTCTCCTCGGGCTCAACCGGAGCAGCTTGAGTGGCCGCCTGGCCCGGCGGCTGCTGCTTGCCCCTCAGCTGCTTGGGGAACGAGAACATGGCGATGGAGGCCAGCAGCATGAGGCTGCCAATGGCCACCGGTCCCAGCCACCAGGCGCCGATCCAGCGTGGATCGGTGGCATCGAAGCCGGGATTCGAGAAGTTCACGTACCAGCGTGTGCAAAAGCTGCCGAAGATGAAACCGGACGCCGGTCCCAAGATCCTCATGCCAATGGTGACGGCCATGTACATGGGAGACTGCTTGCTGCCCACATTGTCATCGATATACGGTATGCCCAGGGTGGCCACGGCGGTCTGGCCAATGCCCGAGCTCAGCAGGCTGCCGAAGAAGATGCACAGCACGATGACAGTGATCTTGGAGTGGGAGGCCTGCTCCAGCTGGCGCTTCTCGTCGCACTCGCTGCCCGAGAGCGTTTGATTGCCACCCAAAATGCACAGATTGGGATTCAACTGCTCCACCCGGCTGCTGGCATTCAGCCAGATGGACGAGGAGTCCCGGGCCGGCGCGATCTGCGGCTGCTGAAGGATCACACTGGAGTGCATCAGCTGCTCGCCGAAGATGAAGTGCGGCAGAGCGCAGGAGAAGGCGGCGATGGAGAAGAGGACCATGCCGCAGGCTATCCACCTGGGCCGGTGGCCCCGCCCGGCGAAGTAGGTCAGCAACATGGCCGTGCATATCTGACCCATCTCGCTGGCACTCAGCAGGGTGCCCGTGGTCTTCGACTTGATCTGGAAGAGCTTCTCGATGGTGGTGATCACGGACACAAAGTAGGTCATGTACATGCCCTGCAGAATGTAGGCCAGCAGGAAGACCACCATGAAGACATGCGTGGAGGCGAATCTCCTGGCCCACCGGGGTCGGCAGCCGAAGAGACCGCAGCTGGAGCTGGACTCCGCGGAGGAGGAGGAGCTGCCATTGAGGTCGGAATCGAAGTCGGACTCCTCGGACTCACTGGAGCGCGGCGGCAGCTTGTAGCCGCCGGTGAGGGGAGCCTGTTCGTGGGCGTACTTTTCGCTGAGACTGTGCCCGTTGCCGGTGCCATTGTTGTTGCTGCTCAGCAGACTGCCCAAGCCGTTCTTCAGTTGGCCCGTTGGTCCCAGGTCGGGGGCCTTCCACTCGTTGTTGTTGCTGGGGGTGCTCTCGTACAGCACTGTGCTCGGAGGCAGGGTGGTGGTCACCTCGCCGTTGTTGGTGGTGCCGCCATTGTTGTGCTGCGACAGCAGTGGTGTGAAAGCCTGGTTGGAGTCCCGACGACCGCCATTCTGATGATAGCCATTCCCGTTCAACTGGCCATGTCCGTTGCTGGGCTTTCCGCCCAGAGATTGCACCTGTGTGGCCGCCTCCACGTCGCCATTGCTCTTCGTCATCTTGGCTTTTCGCGGTTTTCCAAAACTGAAACCTGAAGGGGGTTGGCGTGTCTAACTGCGAGGACTCTCTATTGATCTCAACTGTGTAATCTCAACGGTACGATTTAGTGGCTTCCTCTATGTGGTCTTGGTTGTTGCCTGTTCCATTTTCCTAATGGGAAATTGGGATTTCGCATTTAATTCGATTTGCTTTTGAGGTAGATTGGTTGATCTGGTTTCTGATAACAGTTCTATATTCTTTGTTGCAATATGGCAGTGTTGTGTCTGAAAATAAAAGAGAAAGAAGGTGGTAAGATAAATAATATTAGAGGAAATACCCATAATTAGTAATTAAACTATTGTAAAATAAATATATTTCTGTGTTATTCATATGAAAGTTTATGAATATTCCTATTGATTTTTATTTAATAATTTAAAAACTGGATTTTTCTTTGATAATAGTCATAATACTGATCAATCAGAGAATATTACGTTATATAACAGAGATTAGCTTATCGAACCATATAGCATAAGTCATAATATATTAATAAGCCTTTTTTTCAAAAATATATTTTATTTCTAATGTATAATTTTAAAAAGAATCTAAATTTTTTAATTATTAAATTAAACTTTTCCCTTTTATTTTATAAAATTCTATTTTAAATTACAAAACTCATCAGTTGCAATATTACAGATCACATTTGGTAAATAAATTGAATTTATAACTCCATTGTAAGTTAATTTAAAACCAATTTTTAATTTATTTTCTTTGATAATATATTTGTTTTTTATTTAATTAGTGATTTATTTAAAGTTACACACTTCACTCTCCAATTTTAATGGAACTATATCGTTGAAATCCCAATGAAGACTGGGAAAAAAATCGGAAAACCACTGAGCACACACACCTTATCAGCAGGAAACACATACACATGCACTTAAAACGCAGTCGTGTGAACAGCATGCGACAAAATATTAGCAAAAGCTGCAAATTTTTTAGATTGCACCATACTTTTTTTGGCAAATTGATAAGAACACCTAAAAAGTTCAAGGTTAAGCTGATATGATATTTCAATCGCACGAGGAGCTGATTTATTTAGGTGTCTTAGCAATATTTATTAAACGTTTAACTAAAGATATTCTACCTATTTATGAAACAACTTCAATTTCTCGGTTTATATATACAAAAAAGTATAAATACATATATACAAAACAAATATTAAAACAGTTTGTCCAAATTCCCCTCTACTCGTATCTCATTTTGGGTTTTTATTTTTTTTTTGCAAAACAATTTCAATGTCAAATGTTCGCAAATTTCATTCTAAACATTTGTTGTTTTTGCTTTCGACTCAGCCATTTGCGTTTGTGTTGGCTTATAAAAAGCAATGACTGAATTTAATTTCACTTTCTGCCGCTCGTACAGCCGCTCTGGTTCCATTGCAATCACAATGGACTGGCTGCACTCGCAAATCTTATCATTGTGCCCGACCTCGCTGATAAGGAAAGTGAAATTTCTGCTCGGTGGTAAGAAAAGCTTGGGATTGCCAGCCCACACTCCTAAATGCACAAAAATATAAACATTTTTCCTTCAAATAATATAATATTTAACAGTAGGGAGTAGTAAATAGGAAGTCATTTGTACTTATCCCAGAGGTGCCACAAAAAATCGAAAATACTTAATACCACTTTATAATCACTCTATAATTTGTGATTTCTAAAAAAAAAATTTTTTTGCATAATTTTTAATGGACTTTAAGTTTTTAGAACTTTCTGCTCATATTTCTTAAATAAAAAAAAATTTTTTAAAAACTTAATTCGGTTTCCAGTTGAAGTAATATTGAAATATAAGTTTTAAAACCGAATCTAAAATAATTATAATTTTTTCTGAGTGTAACCGACCAGTACTGCTGTGGAAAAGGAGGAAAAGGAAATGTAGAAGCACTTTACTTTTTCCTTTTTTTCGTCTTGGTCCCCAGGCGTCACAAACTTTGGCCTTGAAACTTTTGTTATTGCTGCTTTTGGTTTATTTGTTTTTTTTTCTGTTTTTCATTCGATTTTATTTATTGCGCATTTTGCGATTTTGATTTCTGTTTAAAATACTTGGTTGCTGTTCCATCGGAATGCGTGTGAGTCGAGGAACATTTATTTATGCATAATTAGAGATGAATGGAAGTAGCACGTGCTCAATTAGCATTTTTGATTTTGTTTTTTTACAGATGTGCAACACTCATATGAGGTTACAAAATCTGAAGAAATCAGGAAAGGAAAAAAAAGTTTAAAATATATTTTAAAATCCGATATTTTCAGAACAAATACAAAATTAGAGCAAATTAAAAATAGCTTAAAAATATTTTAGAAATTATAAGGTTAAAAAATAGCAATAACAACAAAAAAGATATATTTTTCAAAATAAGAAATTATCTAACAGTATCTACATATAAGGTCAAGGTTAGTTGTTTTCTATTAATCAATCAATCATCATTTATGACTTTTTTTGTATTTTATAAATACCTACAAAATGGGAAATCAAAAATCTATCTAACTGATATGTGTTAAAACTCGTATTAAATTGATGTTAAACAAATTGATCACAATTCTGGAGTTTTTGTTTTTCATTGGTTTTGTGAGAAGAAGTTGCTAAACGATTTAAGATGGGTTTTAATCTGCCATCAGTGACATCCGATCTCCACGAGTAAATTTCCAACATTAAATAGAAAATAGAACAGCTCGAGATAAGCCCATTGGCTGTATCTTTATTTCGTCGTCTTATCTGCTTCACACTTTCCCACAGTGGTCTCTGTACTTCGTCGAGAATCTAACTGGTGACGTAGATGGGCCAACAAAGCCAGTACTTTAGTACTCCAGTACTCGGCTGCCACTTATCGCTGCCATCGCTGCGTAATCCCAACCGCTCCTTGTTCCCCTGGCTAGGCAGAAAAAGAAAGAAGAGTTCTGGCTCTGGATCTATTCCGATGCACTTGCTGGGCCCTGGTCTGAACCTGAACTCCTGCGGCCTGCAGTTACCTGTTTGGCTAGGGTTTCGGCTTCGGCTTTGGTTTTGGCTTTGGCTTCGAGCTGCGGGCAGGGCTCATTGAACCCGGCTGGGAGCCACCGACCAGGTTGCGAACTATCGCCAGATGCTTATGTAAGACCCCGACGACCGATCTATTGCCTTTGATTTGGCCTGATGGATGGTTAATTGTTCAATTTGCTGCAAGTGTTCGAGTGACAGCCAAAGATTGCCGATTTATCAGTGTCAATCATAATAAATGCAATTAAACCACCCGTTTACGAAACTATCCATGAGTATAGGCCCATCCCGCTCTATTCCGGCGGGGCATACTGGTTAGGAGAGAGATCGATATGTAGATTGTGGCAGAGGTTTCCATTTCAATTGGGCCCGCAGCCATCATCATAAATACAATGTGAGAAACTCGACTCTTGAGTTTACACCACAGCGCAAAGTGCAAATTTTAATTACTCTTGAGAGTGTGATTCTCGCACTATCAGAATTAAACCTTCTTACAAATAGAAAGGTTTGTATTTCAAATGTGGATACTCATATGATCATTGATCATAGTTATTATAATAAAAGCTTATTTAATATGAAAATTTGTCTTAAATTCTTGTTCGAGTTTTAAGAATTTAACAATTATTAAATTTGTCATTTAATATTATTTTTTTGTGTTTATTTTTTTTTTTATAATTTATAGTTAAATTATAGTTATTATTTTAAAGTTCACTCATTACTTTTCATTGTAAATTTTGAAAAATGTGGATTTGCAATTTCTAATTTTTAGATTACAATGAGAGTTTTTCTTTTGAAACTGATGACTTTTTTTTAATGGTTTAATATTATTTTTATGGAATATCAACGATATAAGATCCAATCCTTTGCTGACCAGTGTAACAAGAATGGTACAGCTAGCGAGGAAAATGGGGAGTTGCACTTTTTCTCTGCTCATAACGTGTGGATTTTCCGGTTTTCCTGGCCACTTGCAACACGTCTTCCCTCTTCCGTCTTTGGTCTTCGGTTTTCCTACTACGTAACTGAGTTATGTGTGTACGTGTGCCTGTGGCAGTGTATCGGTGGGCATTTGAATTGCGCAAGCGCAACTATTGCAAATTGCATACCAAGCAGCTCAGTGGCTGATGTTGCTGCTGTTGCTGTTGCTGCTGTTGCTGCTGCATGCCAACATGCAACAAAACCAGACACGCGGGCAACGTGCTGACTAGACGCTGACAGCAGCAACAGCAGCAGCAACAGCAACAGCAACATCGCCGCACAGCAGCAACATGGCAACAAACAAGTGGCAAAGCCAAAGCCAAAGAAGAAAGCCCCAACAATGGCTAGAAGCGGCATTGAAAGTAAATTGCACACTCGACCAGCAGCAGCAGCAGCAACAGCAACAGATGCCAGTTGCAAGTCCAAGTTGAAGTCGAACCTGCAGTTAAGGCCCGCTGGAAAATGGCTTGGAAAAGTGGTTTTTCCACATTTCACTTTTAGCATAGAAACGATTTAGAACCCGTGCTATCGGGCGGAATCTCTTATAACCAACAAATCGCTGAGAAGAAATGCTCATTAATCGCAGGGAATTCGCAATATGTCTACATTTCTACAATGTTGGAAACTGAAGACACTTATTTGTTTATTCTTATTCCCCCCAGACATTGAGTCATTTTGCTGGGCTTAATTCGCTAGGGTCTCCGATTCGCTGACCAATCAGATATATCCGTTTATTGTTGCTCTCCGACTTTGACCTTCACATTGAGAACGGAAATTTGAGCCAGAAGCTCGAATTGTGTAAACAAACTGTTCGACAGACAAAAACAATAACAAAAAGTGGCAAACGATTATATTATAAAACTTCTACAAACTTGTATACGAAGCATTGTTATAAATTACGATTTTTCAACCTAATTCGCGAACGAAATTATTTAATTTTTTTGGGACACCAACAGGCGTGACTCAATTTTATGGGTATTTGTTTTATTTGTAATTTTTTAAGCCTATTATAAAATGTTAATTTAATTTTTATTCGACACGCATCAAATAAAAATGTCATAAAACTTTTTAAGCGGCAAATCTGGGATTATAAAAATTATATTTCAATGCGATCAAGATATAATAAAAAAGTCCAACATGTATGCGGATATTTAAACATGTGCTTTTCGGTGCTTAAAACTGGAACAACCATGTAAAACGTCTGAATTTGGTACATATACATAAATACAATATGAGGTACATGATTCATGTCAAGTCGAAGGGTGTGGCTTCCTCACCGAAAAACAATGACGAAAAATACTTTAAAATATTTTAAGCAACTGGAAATTGAAGTGCCTTACTTAGGTGATTCAGTAATGATCTTGCTTAAATAATAATTACTTGATTTAGTTTTAAATTGTTGGACCAACATAAGTATGTATCTAAATTTGAAAAGCCATCAAGACAAATTCAATATTTCATACAATATTGTTCGGAATTGCTCATGTGAGTTAAATTATTCGCTCGCAATTGAGATGGTATATATTACTTTTTTTGGGCTTTAGTTGCTTTTTCTTATGCGCGCATTAATTTGGCGAGAAACAAAACTTCCTTTTTGACGGCGCTTGTTAAAAGTCTGAGAAAGGTAAAAAAACGAAACGAAAAAATGAAGAAAAATTAACAAGCTCAAAATGGCAGCCAAGTGTGCATAAATTTTTAAAATGCCCACCAGAGTCCAAGCCGAAACAAATTCAAAATAAACAAAAAATCGAAAAAAAAAATTAATGAAATGCAATCAAAAAAAGCATTCGAAGAGGACTGCATTAAGTGCGAGTTGGGCCAGTGTTACCTGGTAGCCGCTCTCAATCCTCCAATTCCTCCGAATATCTCGCCTGAAGATCAGTACATGGCGCTGACGTGACGTTCTCGACGCAGCCGAAAAAAAGACATTTATTTCCCTTCTGGATATACCTATATAGGTACGCATATATGTAGGTTCTGAATAAATGCGAGTGGATTGCTTTTTGCTTTGGCAGAGAACAGCTTACATTTGTCATTTCGCGTAAACCGTGGGACGAAATCATTTTAAAATGTGATCCGAAAATATTTAACATTTTGTATTACTTTTATTATTATCAGCACATAATATTGTCAATACAAATATTATTTAACAATAAGTAAATATTAAATAAATAAAAAAACTAAATTATTATTTACTTACAATAAATATATAATAAATAAATAAAAAAACTAAGTTATTATTTACTTATTGGTAAAAATATTATTGGTAATAAATTATTATTTGCTATAATATTTTTGTATATTTTATTGTTAAAAATATGATCAACCTTTCATATTCAAAAAAATGCTAACAAATATTTGTATTACTATCAGGACTTTAAATGAAAAAAAAAGATTATTTTAAAGTAACACATTTAATAAAATTTTAAAAATATGTTTTTTACCCACTGTTCTGACAGGGCGGAGAAAAGAAAGCTTGTTTCAAAAGCACAAAAAATTCTTAATTTAAAACAGAACAGAACAGAACCCTCTGTCTGATTGATTGACCCGCTGATTTAAGCGGCTTTCGGTGACCAGGACTGCAACTGGTGGACCTTTGGATGAGGTGTTAACTGGTCCTAAATGCTCCGCCGGTCGAGTAGTACCGTTATGGGACTAATTGAACTTTTATAAATTGTTAACTGTCATTGGCCGACTCTCCGACTCTCCTCCTCTTCGAGACCGGCTAATTTAGCATAATTTATTGTAGGTTCTGCATTGATTTTTTCAATTAGCGACCAATTATGCGGCAAAGCTTCGTCATGCGCAGAAATTTTGGCTCATTTGCATAATATCAAACAGATGAATAGCCAGTCAATGGTCTTCTCAAGTGTTTTGGCTCTCGGAGTTAGTTCACTCGAAGTGTCAAGTGGCTACCCGAGAAGAGAAAACGGGGCCTTGCTTAGATATATAAGAACCACAGTCATTCGCATAGATACAAATACGAATTCATTACTCATGAGTATTTGTTTATGAAAGTACTTAGCAGGTTTTTTGCCTCTCAAAGCCCCCCGAAAAAATCATTTCAATTGTTTAACGAACAAAAAATCCCTGCATAATTTCCACCGAGTGCGTGTTTGTAATTTTTTATTTATTCAACTTTTTGGCGTTTGTAAATTTCCACTTGACTTTTTTTCGCGTTTTTTCTTAACTCTTTTTCGGCGCCTGACTTTTTATGGCGTTCCATTTTAAATTAGTTGTTTACTTATAAAGAACTTTGAATGGCGTCTTTTTGTGTTGTCAACTTACATTTCTGTTAGGCTTGAGTTTCTGTAGTCGGTAACTGAAAGAATAAAGAAGGTAAAACATCCATTAGATTTGATTTCTATTTATGTAGGGGTATATTACATTATATATATATTTTAGAGATCAACTAATGATATTAAATTACCACATTATACTATAAACTCTTCCTATATTATTACACCCAAAAAAAATATATATGAAACGTAGATCAATTTTACATTATTTAAGATCAATTTTAACTTGATATGTGCCCAGGTAAATTTGACCTGGTCACAAAGGGTATTTTATGTAAAAATGATATGGGTTTTGCATGATCGGAAATTTACGTGGCCATATCGATTTTACGGTAATATGTTTTTTTTGTGTGTAATGTATTTAAATTTGAACTATTTTAATCTATACATTTTTAATTTTTTGTTACAAAGTAAAGCTGTTTTTGCCAACTACTTGTTGAACGTTCTAGAGTTTTATGCCCATAAAATTGCCATCATAAAATTGTACCCATATACAATCAGCCGTAATTAAAAGTACTTGTTTAAATGGGCACGGCGTTTAGTTGGGTCATAACAATTACAGCCAAACCGATTAACAACAATTTTGAGCGGCTGCAATGCGTGTGAAAAAAATGCGGCGAACATTATTGTTTATTAACATGAGCGAAACGGGGAGAAACAAGAAAACCCATTAAATGGGGGCAAAGTGTACAATAAATGTAAAATGCAAATCTTGTCTGCGGCAAAAATAGTTGCTGACGCCTTGGCAAAAAAAAAGAAGAAAAATTGTATAAAAATAAAAGATAAATGAGCACAACGGCCTGTTGGTGTGATTATGTGTGTGTGTGTGTGTGTGTGTGAGTGCAGCGGGCAAGCAAAATTGCATTGAGATAGGTCAGTCACACACTCGCACACACACACACACACACAGGGAACCGAGTGCAGCGGACTCTCTTCTGCAATCAAAGCTTCGCTGTGTGTGTGTGTGTGTGCAATAACTGCTCTAATTACGCTACCTAGGGGTGGTATTTCATTTTTTTTTACCACAATTGCAATCCCCTCCTCAAACTGCAAGAACCTCGAGTTGCAGGCCATAAAAAAGAAAAACAAGTTTCTTGCATCCATGTAAAACTTACACAATCACAATGCCGCTCTCTCGATTCACTTTTCTTTGTGCAATTTCAATAATTTGGCGAGAGACCAGAGAACTGGCTGCATAAAGCTCTTCGGAAAAGAGAGGAAATGCATCCCACAGAGAAAGAGATGCGCAAATCTCTTTGTTACTTGCACTTTCTGCTGCACTTTTTCACAGAAATAGTAGTAGATTTAAAAAAATGTACTATTATAATAGAAAATAGTCGAGGCGGTCAAAGAAAATATAGTTTAAAGCGAAAAGGTTAATGTTCTTATTGTATGATATTAAGTTTTAAGTTTTATTTCACATTTAATTTTAATTTTCTGGTATGATTTAAGTATACAAATTTTTATAAAATTTTTACAATATTGCATTTTTAATTTAGAAATTAAATTATTTAAAAATTCCAAAAGAGTACAAGTACAAAAAAAAAAGCTTTCGTCGTTAGAAAACTTACGCAGATATGCGCAAATTTCTCTCTCACCCGTTGCTTTCGGTTACATCCCCTGTTTTCCTCATTTTCCGGACCTAGGACAACACGATTACAAATGTCTAAGGCGGGGAAAGCCAGCCAAATAAGAATACCACCCCAAAGAGCTTTATTTTTTCGGCAAAACCTAGGAAAAGCTCTACAACTGAAATAAAGGGCAGGAGTTTAGGCCCAAGGAGTACAGACAATAAAAAACTTATTGCGCAGTAGACGAAAAAATGCGGCTTCCTTCGTCTAGACAGGCAATTAATGGAATGGGAAACCCTTAGAGATAGAAAACCTGAAGATCTTACAATGGAAGCGGCCTCTTTGGTTTCACGGTGACATAATTAGTGAAAGCGAATCTGAAGACAATCGTACTTTCCGAGCACAAGGGCCTCGGAGGCGAAACGAAAACGAAATTCAAATTCGAAATGAAAACGAAATTATTGCAAAATCTAGACACGCACACAGGCAGCCGACTAACGGTGGCTCTCTCGCTCTTCCTCTCTGGTTTTCCCAGTGTGCGCGTGTGTTTGCGAAAAGTGCATTGACTCGTTCGTTCATCGGTATGGGTGTCTACTGGTCGCTGTGTGTGTGTGTGTGTGTGTGAATGGCATGTGGCCAAGATTGCAATGGCCAATTCCCAATTGTATTTCGTCTGATGCCGTCCGCAACTCCTCTCGTTTTATGGCTAAAAGGAAAATATCATAAAGTGGGGTATTTAGCAAACTTGTGGGGGGTGTGCATTTGTTCGCCTGCAGGGCTTTTATTTCCTTTCTAAGTTGGGTGTGTCTTAGAAGTGATTCACGGGTCCAGAAATAGCGTAGTGAAAAGGGAAATATATTCACAAAAATTGTAAAACTATAGATTATAAATCACTACTACTGAAGGTAATTTTTAACTTTTTCTTAAAATCAAATTGTTCTATATTTTTATTTTCCAATAAATAACATAGAACGGCTGATATTTTGATTTTAAAATTTAAAAAAATAATATTAAAACAAATACAAATAAAATTATGTACATTTTCATTTGATTTATGACAAAGATATAAATTTTTTATAACCTGCTCATTATTACAAAAATGTGTTTGAAGGTACTTAAAGGTTATTATCGAGCTTTACCACCCTGTCACACATGGCGTATTAGTTATTTGTGTAACCTCATCGCGTATACGCCCCTTGGCACAGAGTATACAATCATAATAGATGTGTATAATCAGAAGCACTGCACTTTACTGCCCTTTCCAACATTGTCGCATCCGTTTCATTGTGTACCCAATGTGCGAAATCCGCCAAAGTGACGAGAATAAGAAAGTGGATGGGTGAAAAACTAGTTTAGTAGGAATCTGAGAGCATTCGCATTGGGCTGGCGGAGTTACGTGGCGCTTAATTGAATAAGTGCCCTGGCCAGCTTGGATTGGATCTGGACGAATGTGTGCTAAATTGATTGAGCTGCAACGAGTGCCATAAATTAACGGACAAACATGGAACAAGTCTGCAGCGGGTTGCATATCGTATAATTTCCACAAAAAAATCACAAAAAAAACGCAGGCCAAAACGGAGACAGAAAGCGAAAACTGGGTCAACCTGATGCAGAGCGGCCTACGCAGCTCCATTCAGCCACATTCACATCCACCTCGTTGTCTATCCGGCCGCAGACGTTACAAATATGTAACTCAAAAAGATATGCAGCTGTAGATGCATGCCAAAAAAAAAAAATAGAAAAAATGAAATAAAATAAATAAAGGCAGAGGCAAATGGGAAAAAGTGTAACCCACGTTTCGCTTCATTTGCTCGCACTGGAAAAGTAAAAACGGCAGCTACACGACGCCAAATTTATGTCTGCTGGATTTCACCCACGCAGTTGCCAATAAAAACAGCAGGAAAATCCATTGCACAGTCAGCCGATTAAATTTCAAACTTATATTTTGAATTAGAAGCTCTTTAATTTCATAATATGATATTTGTTATTATGCAAATACAGACCCAACAAGTCGATAAGAAACCATTCAACGCTATCTATTCAACTATTTTAAATGCTATAATTTAATTACAAAACACTTATCCACCATACGGCGGGTCCACTGTACTGCTGAGGGAGATGGAGAGATTTGTGCTGCCCACAAAATCGTGATTCCGCCAGTTGCCGCCGCCGCCTGCCACAACGTTCACTTTCAAAATCAGTGAAATGTGACCAAAAAAAAGTGAATTGATGTTGCATTGTGTTCAGCTGTCTGTTTGTTAGCTATTCGCATTATTCACTTGGCTTACAAATAGAGGTTAATTTATTGTGACTTGATTGAGTCGAGCATGCGCCTAAAATATGCCAGAGAAACTGACTGTACGAAAGGTGAGTCGATGAATTTATGCAATTATTTTGGGCTTTTTTTTTTTGGGATGCTACTTAAGGCAAGGAATATCAAATACTATTTCAAAAATGTATTGGACTTTTTAGTCCTACACAGAAAAAAAATTCTAAAAAAATAAGGTCAATTTTACCTTATTTCATATCAACTTTATGCTTCAAACAAATCAACTTGATATTTTATCATATAAAATAAAATAACATATTTAGTACCTTTTGAACAAATAATGTAAAATAAGATAAACATAATCTTTATTCATATCAAAATGATATGAATGGCTTGATCTTTAAAAAATAATATAACTTACCAGCACATATAAATCTGATTTTTTTTTCTGTGTAAGAAATATTTGAAACATTTTGTACTGATTTACAGATTGGTCTTGAACATTTTCTATATTATTTATATTTTTATATTAAAGGGTATTATTGATACTTGTCAAATAATTACTTTTGATACCAGAATATAAATTATTTCCAGTAAGTCTGGAATCTTTGTCCATGATATGTTATATTTATAGTTTGCCTGCTGTAAGTATGCGTGTTTAATGTAAAGTTATCGCGATCCTACCACAATGCGATTTGCTTGTCTCAATGTCAAGTTTTCCATGCCATTCGAATCAATTACACTGGTCGAGAACTCCACGCACACACTGGCACGGGCTGAAGATGCAGATAGTGATACCGATACCGATACTGATGCGTATTCATGCTGGCGATGCAGATAAACATCGGAGCGAAGAAACCAGATGAAAACCGCGCGTTGCATCCGACAACGACCTTCGGCGCCGATCTGACATTGAACACTGGCCATAAATGGAGGCATGAACGTATGTACAACGTACATTGTACATTTCACATTGTACGGGTACGGGTACCTCGTCGCCTTTTGTTGCTGTACATGCTGTTGACATAATTTATCCAGAGCATGCACCGGAAAAAACATCGATCTCGAATCATGTTAAACATGAAACAAGAGAGAACGGTATAGTCAAGAACTTCGACTGTAAGATATCCGTTACTCAGCTGAAGGTAGTGCGAGGGAGATGGAGATATGCAGTCATCAAAGCTACTGGCTCCATCTAGCGGCTGTTGAAAGTTTCAATGGTTCCATCCGGCGGCTGTTTCAATTTTTACTTATAACTTTTTAATAAACCATTAATGAAATAAATTTTTTTTACTATTATTACTATTAAATTAAATAAAAACATTTTCTATGGCAACCTTATGTTTTCATTGCTTTCTATCCATTCCAATCACTTGTTTTTCCCGGTGCATGCAAAGTGTGTGCTTTGTTTGGCGCTTTTCGCCTTTAGCCAATTAACCGAATGGTGCCGAATTCAGTTGGCGATGGAAATGGAAATGGAGATGTCGGTGACGCGCGCACATTCCGATCCGCAGATACGATACGATCCAATCCAATCCGATCCGCGTTTCAGTCGGCACTTCATGTTGCAACAACGGCAGTTGCTGTTGCAGTTGCAGTTGCTGTTGCTGCTGCAGTCGCTGCTGCACTTGACTTACTTGCCTGGCGGTGTTGCATCTGGTAACTGCCATCGCCATCGCCATCTGCGCAATGCATTTCACTTTCATTATGATGCAGTCAGTTTTTGCCACTAAAAATGGCAACGGGGCAATGCCAATGTGTGGTTTTTCCAAGCCAAAATGAAAACCAGTCGAGAGACGGCGACTCCATCTCTGTCCCGCTCGCACTGATTGGCAACAACAGCCAACAGCTGACAGCTGCAGTCACCTGGAAATTCACCTGGAAACTCACCTGGACTCAACTCACTTGGCCTACCTACCTGTGTAGGCGTCGCTTTTCGTCGTTTTGGTTTTCAGTTTTCAGTTTTCAGTTTTCGGTTTTCTGTGTGTCTCTTTTGTTTTTCTGCCTCGCATGGGTTTCGTTTCGTTACTCGTTTTTACTTTCTTCTAATAGATCGTTAGCTGTGCCATGAACTTGCAATTGATTGCTTATTGTTAAATGAAAATGGAAAGTCATTTTCCAGCCAATGCATTTTCTTTTTCGTGGCTTTTCATTAACGACGCCTTTGTTGCCACAACATCGGCAGCAGCAGCAGCAACAGCGGCTTTCCCGAAAAATGTGCAAGGGGGTCAAGCATTTAACGTATTCTTGACTTGCGTCGCCCGTTTTTATTGATTTGCCAGCTGAGCAAACGGAAAGCGAAAGTAATTACCCTTAGTCATGACTTCATGTATATATATATATACATATATAAGTATGTACATTGTGCACACCCAAATACCGGGAGATATAGATGTAGTACGGGTTCCCATAAGAATTCCCCAAGAAGTCGAGCGATAAATGCAGCAACCCCCAATTGCATTAACAGACCCTGGACTGTATGTATGTGTGTGTGATTGTGCTGCAGTGTGCGTAATTCGCCGCCCCTTCCTGCCACGCCCCCTCTGCCCCTCGGCACACAAGCAACAGAATCAATTTTTATTGGTTACACAACGACGACGCCAGCAGCGAAGGAAAAGTCCATTGACCCCGGCGACGACTCATGACTTTTAGTACTTCTCGACATACACTTCATAAGGAGCATGCTGGATTAACCCGGTCAACTGGCAAGGGAAGTCTAATTTTTATAAAATAAAATTAAAGATAATTATTATAATAATCTAATTCCAGTTAATACGAGAAGAATTTAGAGATAGATATAATAATCTGGATTGGCCACCTCTTTAAAAACTATGGCTTTTAATAGTTGAAAAAAAGTTTTTAAATAATTTTATTTATTAAAATGTATTGTACACTTATTTATGACTTTCTTTCCTATAAAAGAATAAATGTATAATAAATAAAATTTTCAAATAAAAAAATTTTTGTTTTGTCAAAATGGGATTTACGTAAAGTAACGATTAAAAACCAATTTTTTCCCCATATTTCTTTAAAGGGTTTAAATGGGTTTTGAACTTTAAGATTATGGATCTTATGTAGGTTTTAATCCTTCTGTTTCTGATAACTAAACTCCTCCTCTAAATTCTCATAAAGAGTGTGAACAGTTCAGTTTGATAAATTCCCGCTGGTTTCTTAATATTCCCCCCATTTCTGCTCCCTCTTGTTGTGTCTTTTCACTTGAGTTACTTTGAGTAAATAGCCAATGCATCGGCTACTGTTTGTTTTGGTCAGGCGCACAGATCTTTGGGTTTCGGTGGGATCTCGATCTCTGGAGGAGGAGGATCCCTCGCTAATGGGAAAACAACAAGAGCCGACGGTGAGTGAAGTGCGCTTTGGTAAACACATTTATTTATTCACGTGAATCATTTTGTGACCAATTTAATACTTGTATTCCCGCTCAGAAACGCCAGGTGCCCCGAATGCCGCCGCCGTAGTCGTTGCGATTGAAGTCGAAGTTCCGGCTGGCCTGGGCGTAGGCGTCGATGCTGCCACGCCCATCGCGACTGGAGTACAGATTGTGGTTGTACTGCAGGCTGGCCTCCCGACCCACTTGGTTGTCCTTGCTGGCGGACAGGACCAGGGAACCGCCCTCCGGCGATCGAGCACGGCGAACCAAGGGAATATCCTCGAGAAGATTCTCGGGATCGGTCTGGAACTCCTCGGGATATGGCTGAGGATAGGAGGCCACCAGAGCCATCAGACAGCAGGCGATGAGAATCACGATTCCGCACTTTTTGGAGGACATCTTTGGTGGTTACTTGGTTGAGTCAAACTGATGGAGAGCTAGATGTGGTTTGCGCTTTTATAGGAGCGAAAGACATCCCAATGGGATTCACCTATGCAGGGGATTTATACTCGGAATTACATTGTTCTTTATCAGCTTGGAGCGGTGGTTTTGCTCGAAAGGTTCATCCCAGGCGGGACCCCTTATCAGCTCCATATGACAATAACAGGGGAATGCGACTGTTAATCCGAGATGATACAGAAATCTCTATAAGATCAAGTCAATCTAGGTCTCGTGGCAGGGAGTTTTGAAAATCTAACCATTTTATAAATATGTATAATATGAAACTTGAAAGAAACTTTTAATGTATTTCATTTAGTTTTAGAAAATCTATTAAAGTAAGAAGTTAAGAAGTAAAAATTCCAGAGGTACTGTTTATAATATTATTAGTTTAGACTACTTAATGCTTTAATCTGGCCATCTAGCTTCTATGGGTTCTATTAGTTAGCTTAAAGTATCTCAATATATGCTAATTCCCAGCTGATTAGGACTGATACCAGCGGGTTCCTAATCGGCCCGAAAGAGGGGCGTGCTCTGCCATAACTTTTCTTTTCTAAACGCATTCAAATCGGCCTACGCAACAGACTTTTTGAGATAACGCCGCACGCACCGGCGCGCCCAAAAGCTTTCAATAAAACCAAAAAAAAAAAAAAACACAAGAAATCAGACAAAAAAAAAAACGAAATATCATAAAAGAGAATTTAGTTCAAATGGGTTCGTTGACACAGAAACGAAGAAATCAAAATTTAGTTTTCCCGTGCGTGCGATCCACGCACGATTCATTATAGACCCAGTGGATCGTACGCTTTTCGTTTTAGTTATCAACGCGGCGTCACTGATTAGTAACCGAAGCCCGAGTACCGACATCGGGGAATATATGAACATATATGAATGCCTAATCGCAGTCGAATCCGAATCCGAAACCGAAACCCTTGCAAACCTCGCCATGAACTTGAATTTGGATGGGATGGTTGTGGTTGTGAAAGTACTATATATGTAGCTGGGTACTTTGAAATTCTGCCGAGTGCTGCGGCACTCTCTCGATTCTTTTCGGCGACGAGAACTGATTTCTAATCACATTTTCGAGTGCGGTAATTAGATGTGCGTACCGCCAGCGAGCGCTCTCAATGCGAAAGTCTTTCTTTTGGCCCATAGATCATTTGCGGGTGAAAGTTTTTGCATGGGTACGCCTCGCTTCTGCGGCTCCGTGTTTTGTTTTTCTTTTTCATTTACCTTACTGGACTGTGGCCTTATCTATTGAATATCAAGTTGTGCATTTACATCTTTTGTCACCTGTGGCCATTTATCTCAAAAACTTACTCCAAGCCCACGGGGCGTATACACGATGTGAAGTAGAAACCGAAAAGACAGAAGAGGCACAGAAAAAGCTACAAAAGTTTAGAGACACGTGTCGATATCTCAGATATCTTGCCGAGTCATAATTGTAAATTTTTATAGATCTCCCCGAGAATTCGGCGGCCTCTCGGCTAGAAAAAACAATTAAGCCGAAAAATATCAAAATTCATTGAATGAAAGTCTATATGGTGTATATATATATCGGTGTGTTTGCCTCTTGGACAGCCATTTGTCTAGGCCCAAAAAGACAGACGGCATAAAATGCGTGGCGTACGCACGCTTTCAAAATAAATTATATATGCGGCGATGATACGATTTTATATAGACAAATGCATATATATGTACGCACATATATTGTATATCCCCCGGTTTCTGTATGTGTCGGTGTTTCGCTTGTTGTTTTAAAAAGATTTATTTGCCAAAAAATATGACGACGAGAAGTGCCGTAAAATACTGTGTGCCGAAATCGCAAATGGGCAACTTTTTGCGGCTGCCCCTTTTTGTGTGGTTTTGCTCTTCAACATTGTCAACAAAGGAAGGAGGGAAATGCAGATTAAGATGAATAAGAGGAAAGACAAGGGCGGAAATATCAGTTGGCTGTGGCGAACTTTAAACTCCCTTTTTATATGGTAGGGGCCTTATAAATTTAAAACTCACATTTTTAAAATAAAAACAATATTGACATTGCACATAAATTTTAATATTATTCTTATGTTAGATATAAATATAATACAGCCATTTAAAATTCAAATTTATTAGCTTTTTTTATAAATAGATTTTATGTCTGCGTTCCTCTGATGATTTTATAGTTAAAAATAGTTGCTTTGTCTGTCAAATATTTAAAATTAAAACTACTAATTTGTATTTATAATTTATGTCGACTAAAGTTTGTTTGTGATTTCCAAGCCGGTTTTTAATGACCTTTGGACTCCTCTGTTAAAGTTTTTTATATATACTTTTAGAAATAAGTAACTTTCGCTTACTCATTTAAAAAAATAATATTGCCTTTTAATGTTCTAACTAAAATCCTGTGATTTAAATTATCCTCTTGGGTATTAAAACATTTAATATTTCTTTTATGATACATTTAGGTTCCTTTATTAAACATCCATAAATGTTTTAACTGCGAAAAATCGAAAATAATTCGGCAGACATTAATATCAATTTGATGAAATCTAAAAACGAAAGACCCCACAAAGAGGAGAGACTGTGGCCACGAGAGCCGGGGGACTTGTACTTCGCAGAATGGCGAATGGCGAATCGAGAGTGAAGAGATGTTGTTGCTTGTGGTGTTTTTATTATTATTGTTGTTTGTGTTATGCGTTGCGTTTAAGTCAAGTTCAAGGACTGTCAATTAAATTGAAATCACTTGCTAAAGACGCGTCGCAAAACAAGCTCCCAGATGAGTAGACCCCGGATCTCGAGAAGAGGGGGATGGGCATGGGGATGGGGATCCATCTAGAGACCCGCTTCTTGTGTATCTATGTGGCTCTGCTTTTTGCTCGATTTTGCACGCAGCCCGTTTACATTATTATTGCTGTTGCTGCTGCTGCGGATGCTGCGTAGTTACAGTGCGGTAATTGTCGCTGATGATCATGATTCGTCTTCCTCAGCCATCTTCTAGGCTGGTCTTCAATGGCTCTTTTGTATGTCATCTTTCAGTCTTCTCAGGCTCTGAGCAAGTCAAGTGCGACTTCTGGTTCGTTAATCGTTCTCAAACTGTTGCCATCCAGTCCATTCCAGTCCCCCACATACAAATACAACTTGAGTGGGGCTTTTGTCTGTCCAAAAGAGAGGGCGTGTCGCCCGGAGAATGTGGGAACTCATCTCATATATTCATGATTTTCATGGGGAATTGGGGCTTTTCGAGTGCTCTGGGGAGTGTCAAGCAAATGATTTTAGAGACAAGTTAAAAATTTCGAAAGATATACCCCCAGCTCTAGATTAGGTGTTTCCTTATCTGCCAAACTTATTTGAAATATCATGATGATATGTAGATTTGAACTTTCCATCTTAACTTTTAGTGTATTACAAATATCACATAATTTCAATTTAAATATTCATATTTATTAACTCATAAATTATTATAATTGAAATGATTATGTCAAATATATTTATAGAATGAATGTATTTAATATAAAACGTATGTTAATAACTTATCCCAATTTTCGGGATTATCTATTCTTCATTTTATACCTTCTTTAGTAGCTGGCTACGTTGGGTAAAGTTCATTATGTGCTTTTTTGACATATTCATAATGCCAAACCAACATCTGGCTGCCAGTGGCGACTGGAATCGGACGACTAAGGCGGTAAACACGACCCCAACCCAGCCCAACGACAATGCATGGCCAGGGGCAATTCCTAACTGTGTTTTTAGGCCAACTTTCAGTTTCTCGAAATGCGAATCGAGGTTTTCATATCAAATGTGGTCACAGCCAGCGGCCTGAGACGCTTAAAATAAATGCATAATTAATGACGATTTGGCTGTACGTATTTGCTTCTCCAGTTGATTAACATAATGCCAAATACAAACAACACCATATAAAATTATCAGCTTCGACTTGTGAATAAGACCTATTTGTGTACAACTTTACACGTGCTCTAGCGAACGAATAAAGGAATATCGGGCCAGTAAAAATCGATACGAAGTGACTAAACTTCTTTCCTTTGTGTCCACGATGACTAAATGTGTTTTTTGTGACCAAGAAATGTACTTTAAACGTCAGGCAGATAAAACAAATGCCAATCCATCAGATATTTTTGTATATATACGAAAGAGTTCAGAGGAAACGGAAGTGCTAAGGGCGGGTAAGCGGTGATATAGGGGTGTACGTACGATCTATGGGGAAGTGCCCGTCAATATTTGGCCAATAAAAAGCATTTTCACTTCGTTTCGTTAATCATTACCCAAAATGTATTTTTGTTTTTGCCTTTTTTTCCGAATTTGCTGATTTTTTTGTTATATTTTTTTTTTGGAATATTTTGTATGCCAAGAATTTAAATTAGTAGTAAATCTGGTTTTCGGATTTCGGGTTCGTTCTCGCGATTGCCCCTACTTTTTCTTCTGCTCCGGCTGTCGCTTCTCTCAGTTCTACCCGATTCTTGTTTTTGTCCGCCGCTTCTCATCCGATTTCTTCATTTTTCTGCGACGTTATTACAGGTGAATTTTGTAGTTTTTTTGTTCCCCCTGTTGCCGTGCTTTATTTTTCTGGACCTAGGACGCTTGGCGAAAAAAGAGCGGAATCAGAAAACAAATTAAATGAGTTTGGCTGAAATCGAAATGCTTTGGGCCATTGATCATTTATTGGTCGGCGGAGGCGATGAAGTGAAAAGAAGCAGTGGAAAAATATGGGAATGGCGAGGCAGACAAAGTCAACACGGAATCTTTGGTTATGGGAAACGCCAAATAAGGTAAGAATATATTTTAGATTTTCTGATTGCACTTATATCTTTTTATTTAATTTTTAAAAAATGTTTATTTGTAGATTTTTGGAACAATGAGTTCTGAATACACTTAATTTTCAAAAATTATTATTTTAATCTTAAAAAACTAATAGAAAAAAATATAAAATATATCCCAAAATCTATATTTTTAAATCTTATGTATCCTTTTAAGTTATTTCAGATTGTAGGTTTCTTGAAAAGAATTCCAATTCGTAAAACAATTACTTCCTCTGTCACTTTCATATGGGACTCCCGCTGTTTGTTAACATCGTTTTATGTGTTTAATTTTAAATTCCGAAAATAAGTTATTCTGTTTAGTAAATGCGTACCCATTCAATGGGATCAACCAAATATATATAAAATGGATAATACAAATCGGTGATAACGAACCCGATGTGGGTCAGGCGGAAAAGAGTGTTTCTTTCAGGTTTTTTGGCCAGAACAAACACTCTTATGATTGAGGTACAAAAGTGAAACTCGGTGATTCTGAGCCGATCGTTGCGGTATAAACATTTACATTTGATTAAACAGCGTTTATTGACTGTTTTCGTTTTTGCTTTTGTTCGATTTTAATGCATTTCGATGATTTTCGGCTTTCGTTTTGCGAGGACAAAAAAGAATGCAGGAAAAAACCCAAACCCAACCCAAAGTGCGGTATCTGTATCTGCATCTGTGCATCTTTATCTGTGCGTATTTATTTTGGTTTTACGGCATGTAATTACCCAGGGAAAGAGGAGAGGAGCCAGAAAATACTGAGAATACAGAGTGTATTTTTTCGTATTCTTCGCTTGGCTTTTTTTCTCCTCGCGTCTTATCATTATTTCCCAGTGTGTATTGTGCGCTTTCTGATTGCTCTGCCCCCTTTTAACCTTCGTATTTAAGAAATTTCTTAACCCATTACGATTTCACTCAATACGGCGTATGATTTTTGTAGGCCGTCCAACAAAAAATTACATGTTTCACTTTCTCTGGCGCCTGAATAGTCCCCCCCCCCCTTCTCCCCTCAGAAAAAATAACAAGAACGGCGTTGAAGAACGGAAAGATAAATGCTTAGACATCATCGTCTGGCCCTCTCTATGGTATTTCGAAATATCTTTTCGGGGTTTCTGTTTCTGTTTTTGTTTTTCCCCACATCAATCAGAGAATGTTTCTCTCTTTTCATTTCTTTTGTGGCAGCATTGAAAAGGGAAATTTCTTTAGCCCAATTAAATGAAAAGAAACAAAATCAGGTTATTCCATGGATTTTGTGTTAATTTCGGGGAGTGCATGTTTGTTTGGCATTGATCGCTTTCTTTGAAATTTTATTTCACCACAAAACCTAATTGCAATATTCACAAAAAAAGAATAAATAAATAAACCTTTTTTTAAACAATCAAGTTTTTTGTATGGAAAATGTAATACAAAGTTAATAACATTGTTCAAATCAATACTTTTTTTTATTTTTTCTTTTTGGCGAACTTGATAAATGTTTCCAAGTTGCAAATTCTTGTATGTTTTTCATAAGTAGGTACATAAAATATGTTTATTAAAGCTGTACTTACGCTTATCGCTGCTGATTCGCTTTCTGGTTCTGTTGATTCAGAATTTCATTCAGAATTGGCTACGCAATTTACGCGTCTAATTTGTTGCTGCCTCCGTTCACCGCACTGTTTTTTTTTCTTTTTGATTTTTCACACACAGAATTTTTTTTTATTTAATTGCACACATAATGAACAAAATTAAATGCTATATTTGTATGTTTGTGCGCTGAAAACACGCAAACAGCCAATTGAAAACTGTATTTGCGGCTGGTTTTTAGTAAAACAATTTATCGAGCACTCACTGAAAATGGATTTTGGCACTTTTATTCGCAATCACGATGTTTTGGGAGTTTATAAATATTTTATATTTTAACAAAAAGTTTTTAATTTTAAACTGGGCTAACAGAGTTTGAAAATTACCTGAAGCAATCTCAAACAACAGAGTATTGAAACAGGATTTTTATATTTTTTAAACGGTTTTATATAAGTTTTTTTTTCGTTGTAGAACTGCGACTGTGTTTTTAAATTAAAATTAAAAAAATGTTTTCCTCTGATTACCATCAAAATATATGAGATATTCGCTCAATTTCGTATTTTAAACTGGGTTCTTCGACACAGGTATCTTTCAGATAGTTTTCCATTCAAGTGTGTGTGGGAATTGGAGGTATGGTATTGGAAACCGAAAACGAAACCGATTTGAAACGGAACCGAAAAAGACGAGCGACGCGTGCACTTACAGCGACGTCTGAGCGGCAAAAACTCGAGAATAAGCAAAGTGCGGCTCAATTTATACGGCGAGACGAAAAAACGCAGACAAGAAGATACAGATACAGATACGCGCTTTCTTTGTATTGGTGTATCTCCAAGATACTTCTAACTGCCGCTCTCTTGCGCTCTCTTCGCTGTGGGGGTGGTCTTTCTAAGAGAAGCTCTCTCTTTCCCTGCTCTGCCGCTATCACCCGCTCTCTCTCACGCGCTCTGTGTGTTTTGGTTATAAAAGTGTAGTAGATTTTTGGCATTTATCTGTTGTTATTTTGTATTTGCATACGCTCAATATGCACGACCCACATTGTTGTTGTTGTTGTTATTGCTCGCAGCGTATAGAAATAATACGTATACACATGTGTATTTATTTAAGCTGGCATATACGCACCGCACTCGGAATCGAGTCGAGAGTCCCATATAAATAAAAACACAAAATGTACATATTATCTCTCTCCCGCTCCCGCTCCCACTCCCTCTCTCGGGCCTGGCCCCCCACTCACACTCGCAGGCACACACACTCTCACGCACCCGCACACATACAGTTGCACCGCCTCAGTTCCGCTGCCCGTCGGCACAGTCCGCACACGGTAACAATTCGAATAGGAATACGCAAAACGGCAAAACGAACTGAAAACAGCCAAAACTTTTTGCCTCTGCCTCTGCCGCAGTTGCAGTCGACCGCAGCAGCGCAGCTGTTGGGGCTCTGTTAAGCCCCAAAGCTGTTAGGGCTCTGTTAGCGCAAATGCTCCCGCTGTTATCAGGGGCGTGGGCTCTTCTATCAAAAGGGGATGGCTTAGGCGGACAGGCGACCCCCTCTCTATGAGATAAGGTTCAGGTTATATGTATTTGAGGTGCTGAATTCTAAAAAGAAGTCGTTTTTTGTAAAAAAGAGTATTACAAGAGTTTTGGCTAGATATAAACAGATTTATAATGAAGAGAACGGTATCCAATTTACAGATAATATACTGACAGATGTCAGTTAATACACCATTGAAACCTTCCACTCCCCCTGGGAAAGAAAACAAGAGTGGGCTATTTTTCCAGACCGTGTTTCGATTGATTGATTTTTCTTGTCATTGAAAAAACTTTAGCTCCTTACAAGCTTTTCTGTCTACCTAAGGATATTCTAAAAAAGATCCAACTTAAACAAAAATTTTAAGAAGAATTTAATCATCAGTCGCTTTTTGTTTACCAGGCGATTTTTAAGATTATAGGGTTATCTCAAGTTACAAAACAAGCTTGATTATTAAAAACAATTTAAACGAGCATTGGTTTACTGATGGAATTCTAGTGGCGAAATTCCTCGAGTAACTTTCTGGTCGTCTATTAATATTCATATGTATGTGCAGAGTACATATCAATTGCATATTGGGCGCAAGGTCGTCTGGCAGTCGGGCAGATAGGCAAACTGTGAGATACTCGCACTCATGCATAGTCTATATGCAATAATCAAGCAAATTGAGTGCAACACAGCCGCAGGCGAACGCGTATCTATTGGATATTCTTTTGGCGAACTCCAATCGATATCGCCTCGATTCGCAACTAGACGGTTGTTAATTACGTGACATGTTAGACGAGAAAACAAGTTAAACACGCTCGTTCGATATGTGTAATTAATTAATGCAGACATCAGAGGAGCGAGAGCTCAAAAACAAAACAAATTCACCTCGAAATGTGCATTGAACTCTTGCTGAACGGTTGCTTTTCTCGCCGGCCGACCGGCTGAATGTTGTTTTCCCTTTTTCGTAGCTCGCTTTTTGTAACCAATTCTAGTTGCAATCCGCCGCTGATAACCTACAGATGAACCCATGGGTGTGGGTGGGGGGTGCTACGCCTCAGCATGGGGGTACGTACGCCTTTTCAGTGTGGGCAAGGGGTAGGGGGTGAGAGGGGGGGGAGGGAGGAAGTGAGCCGAGCAGCTGATGCAGACGTGTGTGTTGATGTTTCAGCCTGTAAACAAAGGGCAAGCAAATAATGACAAAGTCGGAGACGAAATTCCAAAAATGTTCGTTATTGTTTGTCGTATTGACTGGGCTTATCGCTAACCGTTGTCAGATCGAATAAACATTCACATCTATATGTGGTGCATACAATGTGGTGTAGTACATGCAGTAGAGCTTCCCTATAAAGAACTTGCATTTTTTGTAAGGCAAACAATATCATAGATTTTGAACGAAATGTGTTCTGTGCCATATCAATATAAACTGTATTCACTTCATTTTATTAAAATTACGCTCTTTCCTTCCATAACAAAATTCAAAAAAATTTTATTCCTAATAAAAACAATTAGGGAACTTATATGACCATACTATATATGATCTTTTTAAAATCGTTCATGGAAACTGAGCTAGCTAATCTTGTTTCTAAAAATATGCCCTCTAATTTGTTGCCTGATGGAAAAGGGTGTTTGGAGTGTGGGACTAGAACAGGCTTCTCCTAATCTTGACTTGGGACAGGAAGCACGCCGATGGATTGCAAAAGCTTGAACCGAACTGAACCGATCTTAAGGCAGGGCTGGGCCTCCAATGTGTGTCACTTGTGATAAGGAACTTCAGGGGGAGGGAAAACTATTGTATAAGATCTGAACGGACTCGGTCGATTCGCCGTGATTGTGAATACAGTTTGCATTCCTTATGAGAGTGTTTTCTCCTCCCTCCCACTTTACTTTGCCCACTCCACCAATTGTGCCTGCCATGACTAATTAAGTAACCAAAAAATAAGAAAAGAAGGCAAAAGAGCTGCACAAATTCTCAGCATTAAAACGTGCCGACAACTTTGTAAAGGCTGCCAAAAATGCACATTTTTATTTATATTCTCATATACGATACGATGTTGGGACATGCTTTGGGAAGTTGAGATTGGCTTGGATGGGTAGCTTAACTTACACATCAACTTCATAACATTTAAATGTAATTTTTGTGTTTTTTTTTGGTTTTGTTTATTTTAAATAGCTTAGCTTTGGGTTACAGATGCTAAAAATTTAAAAGCGAATATTATTGCACTTAAAATAAGAAACAAAATACCAAAGTTGTATTATAGATTAAGACTTTAAATAAATTGGAAACTTTAAGGTTTTGATTACAGTGGAAAAAGTTATAAAAGATGTATTAAAATTTTATCAAAATAAATTTAAAGATGCAACCGAAACCTTTAGAGATCTCTAACTCTTTGAAAGTCCAAAATTATTCAAAGATCTGAGAGGTTCGGACATCAAATGGTTCTTTAAAGCACTATAGTGAATTCTGAAATATACACCACGTTGAAATCTAATATTCCAACCCCTGATAAGTGTATTTCCGAGTGTGTTATCATGAGTCAAAATTCGTAGCCCTTCCGAGTGTAAGCTGCCATATGCATTTTCGATTCCTGGACTTCTCTGCCCGTGTGAATCATGAGCATTAAGCATAAAACCGACATTTAGCTGATTGATCTTAATAAGAATTTGTGCGGCAGGGCGGAGCATTCGGGCGGAGGATTGCTAACGGATCGCTGGGACGGGTCAATAACATTGTACGTATACGAATACCTCCTCCTGCCGCCGGGATTACCTTCAAGACCCCGTCTCCCATATGAGTCCGAATCGGACTCCCTGAGTTTGAGGGCGTTGCTGGGCTGCGCCTGCGCAACATAACAAACTTTGTGTTTGTTTCCCGTACTCATTGCTGGTGGTGTGCGGTTTTTAATAACTCAGAGTCAGAATCAAATTTCGGGGAAGGAGATGGAGCTGGAGCTGGAGTTCCCTTGTCGGAAATCGGGGTTTGCTTTTGGTAAGTTATGGTTCTTTAGGTTCTTTTTATCCGATTTTTTCGCTTGCATCCCTTGAGTATCATATGATATCTGGCTTTATCGTTGCTATATCGGCGATTTGCACTTAGCCTGGCGCAGAACGGATGTCTGTGCTCGATTGTTAATTGAAATTTGTCGCCAAAAAAACACCAGAATTTGCAAAACAAATTTCCGACCGTTGTGTCTGGCCTGTTGCATATTTCATATGTTTTGATTCTTGTCTAAAGCTTTGGCTTTATGCTGATTGTTTTGCAGATTTATGCGCAAGTGCTTAATCAAGGGTGGGTGGTGAGATGACGGGCAGAAAAACTGTGCCAAAAATCCAGTAGAATCCTTTGTTTGTTGCTAGAATTCTAGATGCAACCTTTCTAGAAGTTAATAAAGATTTAATTAATCCAATCCATTTAGTAAGCTTTGTGAGTTACAACATGACTTAAAAATATTTATAAGAACATCTTAAAAGACAGCAAAATAAATCATATGAAAGTCTAATAAAATTAATATTTTTAATTTGTAGGAGTGGCGGTACATTTAGCTGGGAATATTTAATATTACAGATTCACAGACAAACAAAAACACCATAAATCAATTCACTTTTATTTGACTTTCCAGCTGCATTTGATTTTTGCTCTCAGGGTGACTAAATTGCGCAATATCTCCTTCGCTTTTTCGCCGTCTAGCGAGCAAATTAAATCAAGCTGCAAAACCCAAAAAAAGAAAAAAACAAACCGCGAATTTTATGTCTGCAATTCAAATTAAGTGCAATTAAACTGAAATTGATAGAACAATTCAAACGAATCCAGCGAATTCTGTCTGCTCTTCTTATTTCGGCACTTGACAGCATATCTTCCTTTCGATTGCCTTCTCATCGCGTCGTCCTTTAAATATCTCAGGTTTCGTCTAGCTGAAGTCTACGCTTTTAAGGGGCTTATAAGAGAGCGAGAGAGATGGGAAAAAGCCCTTTGGGCCTCTGTTTTGAATCTGGGATCCGCCTGTCTGCTCCTTGTCTGCTTTTTGAGGTCCCTTTGTGCTTTTTTGTTAGATGTTAGTCAAGTTCTGACCTTTTTTTATGTTGTTTGGGTTAGTCTGCCGAAATTCTGGGTCTTTGTTTTGATTTCGCATTTTGATATCATTTTTCGGCATGTGCAAAGGGGTCGGGGATTGACGAGGTTGTACCCTCTAAGCCTGTATTCAGTATTTTTGTTGTCATGAGCCGAATTTATGGAGCTGGCAATGAGTAACTGTCCTTTTTCAATAGAAAATAATATAAATTATTTATTTAAACAAATAAAATAAAATACTTTCAATACTTATTCAAATAGAATTCGTAGAGATAAGGCTAATCTTAATTGTTATGATAGTATATAAATAAATAAATAAATAAATAAATAAATAAATAAATAAATAAATAAATAAATAAATAAATAAATAAATAAATAAATAAATAAATAAATAAATAAATAAATAAATAAATAAATAAATAAATAAATAAATAAATAAATAAATAAATAAATAAATAAATAAATAAATAAATAAATAAATAAATAAATAAATAAATAAATAAATAAATAAATAAATAAATAAATAAATAAATAAATAAATAAATTAAATAAATAAATAAATAAATAAATAAATAAATAAATAAATAAATAAATAAATAAATAAATAAATAAATAAATAAATAAATAAATAAATAAATAAATAAATAAATAAATAAATAAATAAATAAATAATAAATAAATATATAAATAAATAATACTAAAATATTAATAAAATTTACATAAAAATACAAAGTTTGTTTAAATTTTGGTGTATACGACTCCCTTTATTTTGTAATAGTTTCAAGTCAATTATTTTTACGACATAAAATAATCTCCAGAGTTCAATAATATTTAACAAAACTCCGATTATCATTTTGATTTTGATCTTATCAAAAATATAGCTTAAATTCGAATCTATTTTATAAAGTTTCTTTATAATTGTAAGTATTACACTGTAGCTTAGTTTACTGTATTATCATTAACCAATTGATAACAAATAACCCTCAAGTAATTTTCTTATCTTTACATTTTACTGCTAATTCTCTTAATTTGTAGTACTGTATGAATGTGAGTGTATATATATACCCGTTAATTTTTTTTTTAATAATTCTCAAGCCATTTGTAATCAATGGTCAAAACATCGTTAATATTTTAATTACCATTAAATAAAGCTTTTTATACATAATTTTTTTGTACTTCTTTGTAAGTCTTTCAAATTATTCTTTACTTTCTCAATTTTTATTCTAAACCTATACCTATTTTTTACTTATTACTTAGAAGTACTTGACAAAAGCTAACTGAAAGTATGGTTTTCCATAAAATCCAAAGGTTAATCTTTTGTTGGCAAAATATTTTTCCTAATACTTTTTACTTTGTTGGTTAAAGTCGTGACACTATCACAACTATATTTGTACATTACGCCTAGAGCTTTTCGCGCATCTCTGGAAAAAATTCGCTTGGAACTTTAAGAATCGTTCGTCTCTGTCCCTCTGTCCCTCTTCCTCTGTAGCTCTCAATCTGTTGGATGCCGAAAAAAGTAGCCAGACGTCTGTCTACATGTGTTGGTGGGCATGTCGTATCTGCTGTCTGGACTTTTATTGTACAGCTGACCTTGAATTTATGGAAATTGCATAAGTGGGAACAACTTTGTCATATTAAGAAATATACTGGCACAAAAAAGACATAGAAACCCAACGGCACGAGATGGTGACATGAATGACCGGACCTTGGCATTGTGTTGAAGGACTCCGACTCCGAATCAAATGAATCAAGGAAGTAGCTTGAATTATGGGATACGGGGGTATTTTGAATTTATGATCATTCAGGATATTAATATTTCTTATGGAGCCAACCATCCATCTTACACACCCCGAAAACCATCCAAAATCCGCTTCCTGCCAAATGAATTACAACTTGCGAAAACGATGCACAGGCAGTGGGCAAGAAAGCAAATAATGATCAACCGCACATAATGCATGCATATCCATGGGCCATATCGATAACCCTTATCAAGTGTGCGGCATCGCGGAGCCAAAAATACAAATTATGCTTTACAAACAAAAAAAAACCAAATATCAAACCGTTGAAAAAACCAAACAATATTGCAATACTCTATCTTTTAAATATCAGAATAGAATTTTAGGATACACTTGGAATACCATTTTATTATATTAAAGAAAATTCTACGTCAATATATTGAAAACCTATAGGTTCTCAAAGTTTTTACTTTATAGCATTTTAAGAAATACTATCCAAAAATTGATAGGGTATAAAAAGTGCAATCTTTTTGAATAAAAATACACACATGTATGTGGTTATAGTCTCAGTTTGTGTGCTTTTATTATTCGCTTCCAGCCTCCAATGGCGTAGTGGGCGTGGCAGTTTCAAGTCCGGTACAACCCATACAACCGTTAAAACTCTCACACACTTTTGCAAAAATTTAGCCCACCTTGAACCTGAGTTTATCAAATTGTAGTCATTTGAATTTTTAAGTAATTTTTAATAACTGAAATTAGTTGGGTAGTAACCGTTGAAAGAAAAGGTAAAAGTTTTTAATTTTTTCACTTTCAAGCGAATTTTTTAGCACTCTGAAAAATATTTTTGCTTTTCGAAATCGATGCAAACTTTATATTCAAAAAAATTATTTATTTTTTATCAGACTGTTCTTATATGGATGAGGTATAAAACAGTTTGACTTTACAACCTCAGGGCTTAATATTTTCTTCTTAAAACATCGTTTGCCTTCACTTAACCGACAAAATTTAGAGTAATTGGAATAAAATTAGGAATCAATACGTCTTCCAAGAGTTACAAAATTATCCTTTAGAATGACCAAAGGTGTGACGATATCAAACGTTGGGAAGTCGAGGAGGCAGAACGAAAGGCAATATGCACAAGTACCGGATACGAGACAGAAGAGACAAAAATCATCTAGAAAACCAATGCAATCATTACAAACCGCCAGTCGCAATATGAGCTCCACCGGTTTGAAGAACAGGGGTCTTCCGATGTCTGAGAAGGACTTGGGTACACAGGTGCAGCGGGATTTTAAAGCAGAGAAGTATCACACCGATCGCCAGACCTTGGCCGATATAATCCTGATGCAGGCTAGGCGCATCGAGAAGCAGCAGCGGGAAATGCAACGAATAAAAGTCCACTACGAGCGCCAGGTGTCCACCATTAAGAACAATGCCATCATGTTGGAAACCCATCTGCAAAAGCTGCTGACCAGTGTCCGTCGGGAACGGGCCCAGAAGATCGGCCATCACTTCGAGGACATGTCCAGTGCGGTGGAGAAGTTGCAGAAGTGCAACTCTCAATTCAAGCTACATTCCGTGTCCAATAATATGCTGATCAAGTTTCTGAACTCCAAAGTCAATTCACACCCGTCCAGAAACACTAATGAGAAAATGAGTACCTACAGGAATAGGCTGTGAACTGTATTCTTGTGTGTACCATCGTATTTTCATTAGATTTTCTGGACAGTTTCGAATTTTTAGGAATCACTACCAATAAAGTAACCATTTATAATGTAGTATTTTCCCTACACTTCCCCTAAGTTTAGTTTTTGGTTTATTAATCGCAAAATATGATTGAAGTTTATTTTGTAATCTATTAAAAAAGGCATTTACAATTTAACAAAAATGCAAAACATTTAAAGTTCCTGCTTTTAGAATTTACAAGACCAATTATAATAAATTCATATATTACTAATACTTATAATCCTATTATAGCCAAATATATTTTTTTTTCTGATTTAATAGTTTACTTTTTAAATCACAGTATCCCAAACGAGTCCCTTCAAAATCCCAATTCGATAAGCCATTTTCCAATAGACAAGCCGTGTGATTTTGACTGCCAAAATTCGATCCGGTAAATAGAGCTTCCAAATTATCCTTCCCCACAGCCATCAGCTCAATGCCGTACCACGATCGGGCCAAAGCCCGGTTGGAACACGAGGTGGTACTCCTTCGTCATGAGGTAGCCTCATTGCGCTCCAAACAAAGCCAAAGTCGCAAGGCCCGCCAGAATCAGGCGGCAGTGCAGGCGCGTCTGGAGCAGGAGATCCAGATGCTGCAGAACGAACTGGCCGCCGTCCGTTGCGATCGGGATAAGCGGGAGTGCGGTGGAGCCGAACAGTGTTCCGCCTTGAACCAACAAGTGGAGAAGCTGGACGAGCATGTGGTGAAGCAGGAGAAGTACATTGCCTTTCTGGAGGAACAGATCAACCACACACGAACCAAGTACCATAGTCGGATGATTGATGTCCGGCAGAATGCCGAGCTGGTCGAAAAAGAGCTGAAGCGGGTGCGCCATGAAATGAAGACCATTGCCGAGCAAGCCGGCCAGTTGGATTGCCTGAAGAAGCAGGTGGGATTTCTCGGAGCGAAGGTGGAGCGCCGGAACTCTATTATTTCCAAGTACGAAGCCCAACAGGAGGAAATGATGAGCGTCATGGCGGGTCTCCAGAAGCTGTTTGACGAAAAGAAGCGCAGCAAGGCTGGCGGAAACCGAAAAGCTGGCACACATCACAGAGTCCGATTCTGCGAAGGGGATATTATCGCTCCTGAAAAGCCACCAGTTCCCAAGGTCAAGCCCAAGTCTTCCAAGAGTACCCCGCTGGACTTTCTTTGCCTGTCCTCGGCGCTGAAAAGTAAAATAAATAGCCAGGAGCAATTAACTGCCGATCAATGTGAAGAAGGATCTGATCCTTAGCTTATTCCTTATCCCAAATTTCAGTTTGGCTAGCGTAGAGCACCTTATTTCAAAATACTTTCTGTAATTGAAAACTTTTGTAAGAATAAAACAATAAATATTTCTTATATAAACAGCCAATGGGTAAATGAACCAAACGGAACTACGGTCAGCACTTCGACTTCGATTGGCGGCGGAGTTCCAGGAAACTCCCCGTTTTACAAGTTCATTGACAAGCTTTTGTATTATCCATTCAGCAGTATAGAACCGTCGGGTTAACGATCTGATTTAATGGGTGGGTTTATTTTGATTGATTTTGTGAGTTAAGCAATTGTTTTATAGCTCTTCAATATTGGGGAAGTTTACTAACCCTGATGACGCGATTAATGAAGAATAAGAAAATATATCGTTATAATTTTTTTAGTTTGATTATATTCCCTTATTGCCCATTTCTATACTATCATTTGAATCGAAAACATGTGAAATGGATGATTATTTTACAGAATTGATCTTAGCAATTGAAATTATAAACGATTTTTATACATTTCTTCGTTTTGTAGGTGGTAGTTAGAACCGTAGGCTATTATTAAAGCAATCTATACAAATAATCGTTAGACTCTTGATAGAAAGCTAAGTAGATAACATCTTTATGGTTTTGGAAAGTATATTACAGTATATTACAGCTTAGCCCTATAGGAATGTATAAAATGAGGCTTTATCAAGACTGGCCAATGAATGGTTAGTCTTTTGGGCTCTAAGCTATTGCTTCGATTTCTAGCCCTGTAAGCAAGTCACGTTTGGTGGGTGTTCTAATGCAATATTTCAGCATAAGAGCACGTACCACTGGATTGCATAAATACTGCAACTGCTGGACAATGAGTCAATGTGGGATTGCAGAATGGAGCCCGCTGAACTGAAGTCGGGCGTCTATTGAATTCTAATGCTGCACCAGGAAGTGCGTGCAGACATTGGGCAATCAATCGCCGGTCAATTGAAATCGTTTGTGGACAGCAATTGGGACTGATTGGATATGGCTTCGACTTCGACTTCTCCTCGGGCAATTGGGCCAAAAGTTCAGCCGGTTCTTCGGATGACAAAGCCGGTTCGAAGTAGCACTTATTTCAAGTATTTGAATGGGCTATCTTATCGGAAGACGGCTTGCCATGAATCACAGTCTTCTAATGATGAAATTAACCAATTCTGGGCTGGATTTTTTGTTTGTTGACTTTTTAGCATGTTCCATAGAAGTTTCGGGGGCAGTCAAACCAGTTCAGCTGGCCTTCAAAAACAATTATAATGCGTTGGGCGTGTTATTGTATAAACACCTCTGAAATAAACCGACGACCCTGAGACTGAAAAAATATACAAGTGCTAGTACCCAAAATATTACACATATATCGCACGTGACGTCACTGCTGCGAGGGGTGCTCCGAAAGGAAATGAACTGAAACAAGAGTCAAGGTGGCTTGAAGTTTAGTTATTATTAGTCCTTAGCGTACATTACATTATTGGATAAATTAAACACTAAATACACTCCATCTACGTGCCAGAAAAGCTGCGAAAATTGTTTTTCAGCAGCAGGACCACAAAGAAAATGCCCACGGCAATCGATAGGAGCTGCACGTTGACCAACTTTGAATCGACCAGTGCCTGCAGCATATTGTAGATGCTCTCGCTGCGCACTTCGTTGCCGCAGCAGTCCATTAAGTAACTAATATTGCTTAATAACTATAAAAAAGCCAATATTTTGTTTGGTTTGCTATCAGCTGGTCGGGGGTACTAGTGGTGTAACAATCTGTTTTTCGTAGTTATCGATTGTCAATGTGTTCTGGGCCTCACGCATCTGGTAACGCTCTACGGGTGGGTGACTCTGCTAAGCCAAAGGTTGGTGGCGCTGTTTATAACCGTCATTGCTTGTTTAAAAAAGTAAGCATTTGGAAATTATTTAGTTTTGAGTGCAAATCAGTTATTGACGGGGATACAGAATCCACATCTCTCTCCCATATTTGACAGCCCTATAGAAGCACTTATTAATGCCAATCACACATTTTCGGAGTTTGTCAATTTTGTATCAGTTTGACTTTATAGCGCAGAATATTTAAAAGTGTAATTAGCTGTGGAGATGTTAGCTTGTACTCAAACCAACAAGCACCAGAACAGCTGATGATACTCCAATAAAAACCAATTATGGAATGTTTGACGAATAATTTGATAATACATCCGATTCAAATCACTTAGAAACCTCTTGGACCTCCTCAACACAAAGCCATTGCAGTTTAGCCTTCCAGCAACCGAAACACACAACTCTCTTGAACTGTGGGTTTAGTTTTATTAATTAGTTTAACATAACTATTTGCTAGTTGGGGCGCTTATTCGTCGTTCGCGTAGTCAGCGGGGTTCTTGCGCAGCAGGGCGGTGTGCTTTCGCTCGGTCAGATCGTAGATCAGGTAGCCAAGGATGAAGGCTAGAAGAGAGGAGGATTATTGTAGGGATTTCTTGGGGGATAGGGGTATGGATATACTCACGGGGCGCCACGATGAAGACGTTGGAGCGGAAGCGACGCACCATGTTGGGCAGTCCCTTGCTGATCGCTCCGGCGAAGGCGCGCTGCTCGAAGGGGGACAGCTTGTAGGTGACGATGCCGTGCACCTTGGCCAGGTTGCCAAAGTGCTGGCCATTCAGGATCGAGGACAGACGCATGTTTCAGGGGCTGCGGGGGGGAGCAAACCAGACCATCGATTAGCAACCACAGAGGAAGTGCACCAGGATTTGGATGAAGACACAGATCGTTATTATAAACATTATGGCACTTGGGACCAGAGGTTATGTAATTTTCGCACTGCTCCGCGGATAAAGGCGGCCGAGTACGTCTACCACTGGGCGCGATCTCTGCACTTTTGGCAGCCCATAATTGTGCATATTTTTAGAGCCAGCACCTGTCATTGCAGCGATTATGATGCCAAAATTTACCTTGAAATTCGACTTTTACGCTGCAAATTTTTTTCCTCGTCTCGACCAGTGTGACCGTAGATTGGACCGCTGGAATACACCAAACGGGCTGTTTTCAAGTTTGAAAATTGAAACTAAATTTGCCGCAAAAGTGTGGTTCTTAACTGGGATAGCAGTTTAGTGCAGTTCACAACTGATAGTGGGACTTTTGATGATTTTTAGCGGGGACATTAGCCTATCTGATAAGTTTATTCCTCTATCGAATAATCGTTTTTTGAATTTTAAAATTGTGCTTGTTGGAAAAACGGTGGGAATTGAAGATCAAACTGATTTTTGTATTAAATAATAAAAGCTGCGTATGGAGTAAACGTAAAAACTTTAACTTCGTTGAAGGAAAGATTGGTGGCTACTATCTGTTTATTTTTCTTGTTGTGTTTTGAAACATTTTTTAATTAATAAGGAATTCAATTTGTAATTTGTAAATAAATAAAACTTTTATTTTAAAAACAAAAACTTATTTTTATGTTAATATATTTTTTATTCTATTTATTTAATTTATGTTTTTGTAGAATGAAACGTTCTTTAAAAATAGTTAAGCTCGTATTACATTTTGCTTGTTTTATTGCTTTATTAATGATTAACATTTGTACAGCTATGAGATGATGCATCTTACAATTTAACAATTATTTGCGTGAGAAGGACTACACAAATAGACAAGATTTCACATTAAAGGCGGCCATTTCCGCTTACAAAACGTAGACAAATGTCCAATACAAGGCGTTGAAGGCCAAAAACATCGCAGGGAAAAGGAACCGGGATCGCCGATCGATCCACATGGCGATCTCCTGCGGAGTCATGGTGGTGAAAGTGGGCGGTGTGTCCTTTTTATCCTTGTCCACATCCACAATGTGATCGTTGCTCGTTCGCTCACTGCAGATGGAAACGGTATCGGCGCACTCGGTCTTGATGATCGGCAAATTGGGCTGAAAATGGATTTTTAAAGATTTATTTCTATATCTTGGATGGGAGATATGTCTCAAATACTAACATGCACTGTCAGGTAGTTGTTGAATGCGGGATTCACAGTGCCATTGCCATTCCGAACGCTCTCCGTGCTCGACACAATATTGTCTAAACTGGAGCAGGATCTTGCTCTGGAATCGTTGCTCAAACTTCCGCCGATTTGTCGACGAGCCGGTCGCGGTGTTAGGGTGGACTTTATGATATACTTGCTGTTGACCTTCTTCAACTCAATGTTCTCCTTGCGGCGCCAAATTGTGTTTACAAATGCGAACTCTACCAGGCTGCCAAAGATAAAGAAGGTGCAGCCCAAAAACCACACCTCCGACACCTTTATGTAGCTCACCTTTGGCAGGTTCTTGCTCTGCGAAGAGGAGAGCGTGATGAACGACAACATTGTGCTGGTTCCTAAGTAGGAAAATAGGAATAGGAAAATATAACTTATTTTTGTGACGTATGAGCAATGCTTTTACTGAAAATTAAGCATACGCAGTGTGTACCTACACCACATATTTAATTTTATGACTTTACTAGCAAATATAGGGAATTATATGTTACTTTATTTCCAGACTGAGAATCATTAAAATTTCAATTATTATGGGAGAGAAAAGGGGGGATGGGTTTCCAACAGGGGCACGCCGCCGTTCTCTGGGAGTACCAGGATTACCGTGGCCACGCCTAAAGGACCACTAACTACGGGCTCAGGAAGGATTGATCCTGGACATCAACTCGTTTTGGGTTGCCACCCGTCGAAATATCGAGCGAGGCTGACCATCGAGAGTCAATCTAGCGATCTGGCGCTAACGGTAACGGATAACGCTTTATGGATTTCTCTTAAACCTAATAACAAAATACTTCATGGATTTCTCTTAAACCTAATAACAAAATACTTCATGGATTTCTCTTAAACCTAATAACAAAATACTTCATGGATTTCTCTTAAACCTAATAACCAAATACTTCATGGATAGATATATAGATAAGCTTAAACAATAAGTTAGGAAAGTTAATGAAATGAAAAATAAAAATGTGTGCCTGTGTGAAACGATGCGTCACACACCATAAACTTACCCAGCATAATGCGGGGAGGAGAGGCATCCGCCTGAAGCCAGAAGGACACCCAAGATATGGCTACGATCATCATGGAGGGCAGATAGTAGTCCAGCAGATAGAAGCCGATTTCTCGCTTCAGGTTGACCGTGAAGCTCAGCGAACTGTAGTTGCCCGCTGTAAGATATCATTATTTAGAAGGAGTCCTTGAAAAAGTCCCTTTTCAACCGCTTACTGAATGCTCCATGGCGCAGATTGATTCCATCCGCCTCCACCACTGTGGTATTGTGATAATAGTCGGCCATATTGTACTCAGTAAGTCGCATTTCCGGGTCGAATGAGATGGGCTTGTCCTGCTCCCACTCCAGAACCAAGTCGGAAGTGTTGTACATCCCTGGTAGAAACGAAGAAACCTTATAAATATCTGTAAGTCCTTTGAAAATGCTTGAATCACTTACAGCTCTCCAGAATGGTGGAGCAGAACTGCTGATCGAAGGGGAACTTCTGGAAGTTCATCCAGCAGTAGAGACTAGCCTGCATGCGAGTGGAGATGATCACGTTGCCCTCGGGCGTCAGGGAGGTCAGTACGTCCTTCTCGTCCGTGCCCAGGATGCTGGACTCTCGTTCGTTGGCGAAAAAGATGTGCGGCAGCCAGAGTCGCTCGCTGAGGTGCTTCTGCCCCATGATGTTGCCCTCGCGGCCAAAGACCTTGTAGGCCAACCGCATGTCCTGGAATCGCAACTGCAGAAGGGCGTGCATCTTGAATTGCAGCAGGTCAGAGTTCAGATTCTGCAGGAAGTACACGTAAATTCGTGTCTTCACCACGATGGGCAGGCGTTTTAACGTCACAGGGTCGTATTCTGTGGAGGTAAATACTCTTGAAATCAACCTTATTCCGTTGGAAAAGTTCAAAAACCTACCGATTGGCCTCTCGAGTCGATCGTAGCGGCAGACGTGTGTTAGTCGCTGGATAAGTTGAGTCTGTTGCAGGGTCGTTGCATTTACCAAGGAAGGACACTCCTCTTCCTCGGTCTCGTCATTGGCGGCCCTAGAAAATGAACAAGAAAGATGTTTCTTTAAAAATAAAACTATTCATCCCCTTATTAAGCGAAGAATTCACTCTTTTTCTTTTAAATTTGAATAAAATATATTTAAGCCCTGTTAGTGCATAAGTTTCACGTATCTTACTAGCAAGCGAGTTGTAATTTTTCAACTTGCCTCAGGTTTTTGTTGAAATGCGCGATACCTAATAGATATTTAATGCCAGTTTTGACAAAGCTCAAAAAAACTAAATTCTTACTACCATTGTATAACATTAAAAGTGTACATTGGAAAAACCCGAAAAAGTACGTTTAACCCTTAAATTAAGTACTTAAATTTTTCTCAAAATGTAATCATTTATGAAATATACCATAAATTATTAAAGTAATAACCTGTATAAACTCACAGTAGCACAAAAAGAAATATGACTACAGTTTGTGAAAGATTTAGAAAGCTTACAAAAAGGAAGACCGAAAAAACCAGTAAAAATTGCCCACATATAAAAGTTCTGGAAAATTTCCCCCCTGATGCAATGATTCATATTTAAATGCAAACCGGCTCCCATTTTAAATATTGAACAGATCATTAAACGTTGTTTACTATTTTTGCGTTAATTTCTATTAACTCTTTGAAAATAAATGGATTTACGGGCCCGTTTAAGATGATTTTTCTGGTCTTGCACCTTCTTTGTTACTCATTGAACAGCTGTGCAAGCTCATTTGCAGCTACCTTTAAGTGTCAAACAGCAGAATAAATGGCGGAATAAAAATAAATAATAGCAAAATATTTGTCTTCTCGTATGGCACTCGTTATTTAACTTGCATTTTATTTCATTATTTTCGCCGTATTTGCTTGCTTGCGCAACAACAAAAAAAGCCTAATTCAATTAATCGGGTTGACCTGGTCCCCCAAACGGCAAACTAATTATGGCCCTATTGATAAAGCGCTCAGATCTTGAACTTATCCGATAAGAAATTTTCACCGTTCTGCGACCTTTTTCGCACATCAAAGACCAAAAGCCGATTGTAAATATTATTCGGTGCGTTTCCTTTTGCGCACTCGAGAAAATCTTAATTAAATTCTAATCTGGGGATTTATTTATGCAAAATTGAAAGAGACTTATCAGTGGCTTGAGGGGAATTCATTGAAAAAAAATCTACGCGTGTGGAATTTCCCAGGGACAGGAAATGTTTGAAAGCAAAGTTACCAAATTCTTTTATGCGTAACCCTATTCTTATCAGATTCCATGTAAACATTTTCTCTTGAACATCTTGGGGTCTCATTATCGGACAACCTTTTTTAAGTGCCCTTATCAAAATAATCTGGATGGGAATTTTTGACAAAATATTGTTTATTCTTTTCTACTATATCTGTTGTCATCTTTTGCTGAGGGTTCGTATTATATTTTAAGCCCTCTAAAGTGCCCTTATCAAAGTGTTATAGAAATTATGTCAAAATATTGTTTATTTACGGATAGAATGTGAAATATATCTGCTGTTTTCTTTTATAGGAGCAAAGTTCTTAGGTGTTTGATACATGTTTGGAAAGTTACTTGGTTCTCCCAATGGCAAAAAGAGTAGCAAAATATAAGCTAAATATAGACAGCTCTGCAAAAATGTATCTTTATCAGACCACCGCTGGAGGTAGACAGACATGTTCATTTGAATGATTTATCAGATGTTTTTTCTTCTGGGTGTTTCCCGGCAATATCTGGTTAAAACTCACCTGGCTAAAGCCCAAAGGCTGCAGCTGACGATCAGCATTATCCACAAAACTTGGCTCACGTTACGGATCTTCATTTTGCAGGGGTTTTACTAGATCAAATGGTTTAACTTGGTTCCGCGGGAGATCTGCAACTATTGCTTTTCGTGGCCGTAGGCGAAATGATTCGATTTTGTTGGCTTGTCAAATTATATGCTCATGTTTCACACGATCTCCTCGCACATTCACTTCACACATTCACTTTGCGATTAATGCAAATCCACGTCGGTCGTTCGGTGATTTTATTTACGGATTTCCCACAGCTCTCTCGAGGACGAGTGCCTGTCGCTCCGGTCTCCGGTCGTCGGAGGTTTGAGATCGCGCTGCGTTTGCGCCGCCCAGAAATACAGAAAAGCCCGGAGAACCAGGTGCCGCTCTGCCTCTGCTGCTGTCGACGCCGACGCCCCAAAGCCCCGACGCGCACTGACTACTGACTGGTGGGCGGAATAGCCCTCGCCTCGGCTTTTTTTCGGGCCTGATAAGACCCGGTTAGAATGTGTACTTCGCTGTTGCTCTCAACTCTCAACTCCCAGCCGAACCACTCGGCGACAGCAGCTGCAGCAGCAGTAGATATTGTTGGCTGGTCAAGAGCTGGAAGGCAATAGCGCAGGGTCGATGGCGGATCGCCTCACTTATAAGCATTCTATAGACCATATACTAGACGTACTCACCCGCGTGCGTTTGCCACTCGGAGAAAAAGTATCAGTGGTCATTAGATATTTTTCTCATGAATGATAATGGTTTTTGTGGAATAATTTTTTTCTAACTAATGTCGATTAATATTTTACCACTTTAAGGACTGGTTTTCTTAACTATATTATGATATTTATGCAGTTAAAGTAGTTTTTCTCAAAATATGCATAAGGCATTTTTTTATTATAATCATGTTATTTGAATTTTAGTAACATAGTATTAGAAATCTGTAGTTATAGTTATCTTATAAACAAGATCTACGTTAAAACATTTGGTTAAACCCTACAAGTTTTAAACCTTCTAAATTGTATATTACTCAAATGATTTTCATTAGAGGTAGGATAAAACAAGTGGCTGTGGTTTATATTAGGGATTATGATCTTTTTGTAATCGAATGATTCAAATGATATTGTTAAATTTAGTTTTCCGCTGTGTACAAATCGGAAGCATCGTAGTTGCGTCTGTCAGCAAACCGGTATCGAAGTCGTACTGGAAAATGCACCGAATCAGAATAAATAATCGTAACATTTATGAAGGCACTGGCAGTCGCATTTCTTGTCTAGTTTCCAGGCATTAGCATACATATCTCCGAGTGTGTAACGAGTGGATGAGAAGTCATATGGCCCAGCTATTTGCCCAAGTGTCTAACTCTAACCACCCGCGCTTCTAATTAAGCCTGCAATGTTTGCACACGCTCTTGGCCTTATTTGCGTTCCGCTCGATCAGTAGATGATCGATTCCGAATTCGAATCCGCATCGGCATCCCACTTGGCACCCAGCGGGTACTTGAGTGATGCCGGTTCAACAAACCCCTCATTGTCCCCAAACAACAAACTATTCAATTCTTATCAGCCGAATGCGCGCGATCCTCCTGGTTGAACGATCGGACCAAGGGATTATGCTCAGAGGTCGGAATAAACGGCTCCACACCCTAACGCCCCATAATATCGTTAATAATAATGAGCTGACGAAGGCAAAGGCGAAGCTACAGCCGCGACGTGACACAGAATTGAGAGTGTGACAATAATTGAATGGATGACAAATGGCCAATAGCGCAATGAGTTAATATCGTTTTGTCAAACACAATTAGTTGGCCCGGCAGACAGTAGTCTGAAACTTGAGTGGATCGGATCGTGATTGTCGCTGGTTATGTTTGAATGATTTATTCGCCATTCGACAGGGGACTGATCTTCGAAAAGCCAACCTATCAGAAGCTGAAACTTTCTCTTGTACCTTGTTAAATTACTCAATTTGGCCGCGATGCTGTAAGGGCCGATTTCTCAATGTCATGTTTAGGATTTAGAACGTAATCTTTTTAGCGGAAGGTAACATGAACTCTAACCGTTTGGAACCGAAAGTCTCCTTTCTCAATACCAAGCGAAAAATCATTACGAAAATACTGAAACAGGATTAGAGTTTTTAAACTAGGATACTTAACAAACGATCATTGATTCTTATTTTAAAGATTGTAATTGTTTATCAATGATGTATAGCGAAAACTAAATTTTATTGAATAATCTTTTTGCTTAAAACCGCCGATCTAATATTTATGGAGGCCTGAAATCTGATTATTCTTTGTTATCCTTTAGTAATTAGATATAAAACATAAGAAAAATATATTTCTTAACACCAAAAACAAATTGTAAGATTCTTTCTGTGATTGTCCTTTACAATTTTATTTGATAAACATATTTGAATTATGAAAAGTGAACAATGTTTAGCACTCCTTGAATTTATAAAATTATACCGTGCTGTAGGTGAAATTTTCTTACGTCAATTCCTCGCGGGACTTCTCTCAATTTCTCACCTCTTATCGGGGTTATTTTAGGAACTTTAATTAAATGAAATGCTCGGGGCTGAGCAAATTTGATCTGCGAATATTTAACAAGAAGGCTTATTTAATTATTGTTCGCATTGCCAAGGCAAACAAGCACTTGTGCTCTATTTGGCCAATTTGGCGAAGAAAGAGCAGAACTTGGCCTTTGCTTATCGCGTTGTGTTTTGGCTATGGGTATCTGTATCTGTATCTGTATCTGTATCTTCCCTGGCCCATTTGCGCCTGTTTACCGGAGTCATTGCCAGGGAATTTGTATAACCGGAGGAGGTGTTGCTTGCTGGAGCCGTTTAGAGGTTATATTGATATTTGCGCCGATTTTATGGGTCGCTGGCAATGTGATTTCGTGTTTGCCCGCAAATATTGGCCATCCATGTGCGGCCATGAAGTCCTGGTTAGCACGTGATGGCGTGATTCGGTTCGATCTTTGAGGTTCCTTGAGATCGGAGATCTCTGGCCTTATCTCGCCCGCAGATGAGTCACTTTGGGTGCCACTGGGGGGCTGAGGTGGAAAATTCTTTATCTCAAGACAACATCTGCTCCCTGGCAGGCAGTAGACAGTTGCTTGTGTTTGGGTCGTCACAGCCAATAAACAAGCGAAAAGTTTAATTAATTAAAACATGGTGGGGCTATGTAAATAGAAGCCAGCGTCAGTGGCAGTGGGCAAATATCATAAATAGAAAGGCAAATAATCAAGTAATCGAAATTAAAAACGAGTAGCATTACCGCGGAGATAATCAGGGTACCATTGGAGTCTCAAGTGGGTGTCTAAATTTAAAGCAATGACAGCTGAACGAGCCGAGATGGTCAGGTAGGTCTATCTTTTGGTACTTTTCGGCTGGGTTTTTAATAATATTTGGCGTGGCTCTATCTGGCTCCTGGTAGCCCAATTGAGGCACTAAACTGTTATCAGTTGGCGGCGTACGTTCGCCTTCAGTGACGTCTTTGGATTTTTATTTGCTGCGCGTGCCAAAGTAATGTTTAATATTTGCTCTTGCCACTGGGGCGTATGCGTAACGTGCCGTCATAGCGGAAGCTGCTGTAAAATGTCAACCATCCAGCGCTGAGTCAGTTAAAGTCACAGCAGCGCCGTCCGAGCGCCTTATCACCGATCTGATGAACACGAGTCGGCCATCTTTTCTATAGTTATTGCCAATCTTGAACATCGCTTTGTTTACAGCAATAATTTCATGTTATCAGCGAGGCGACAAGACAAAAAGTATAAACGAAATCGAAAGCAATTCCCCGCCTTGCCACACTTTATCACCAGCGTGCGTTGGAGAATTTTGAGATCCCTGACATATGAGAAACACTGAAAGGTAACTTATTCACGTGCTGCTTAAAAGGCCCATCATCATGCTGACAGGCTGCTCAGTTTTTGGCTGGCCAAATACAAGACCTAAATCTGAGCTGGCACAAAAACACGGAGCGGTAGTATAATAAATCAGTTTTCTTTTCCACTCTATTTGGGGAGTGTGCTATGACAGACGTCTTACGTGGAAACAAAAAAATCTAAATAAATTAGCAGAGCACAAAAAGCAACCAAGTTGGATATTTATAGAAGCTCATATCACTGAAATAGTAGGGTACCTGTCTAGAAAGATGTTCTGACTACACCGGAATAAATCACATTGGTAACCTAGTTAAAAACTACGATTAGCAGCGCTAAAAAAAAGTATTTCGCAAAATAAAAAAATAAGATTTAGACTAAACAGTCGACAGAAATTGAAACATTTATAATCTGAATAATATAATATTTTCTAAAACTCAACAATAATTAATCTTTCAATCAGAAATTAACATAGACATAAACAAAGTTAGTTATAATAAGAGCACACTAAACAAAATATTGTACTTCCAACCTATAGATATATAGACGTATCCTGATTAATAGCACTTCTCACCTGTGATCATTAAGTCTTAAACTACCATTTCTTCCTGTGTATACAAATGAATACATCAACGTTTCAGGGCGATCTTACCGCTTACCACGTAAATTTGTTTATTTCTAAACTGGAAGTTCCAGTTCGATGCGTTTCAGTACGTCGAGAACAGATCTATAGTCGCGGATCCGCTGGCGAGCGGGTCGAGGAATAACGACACATTACAACGACATTATTCAATAGGCTAACTAAGAGCTAACACGAAAACAGCCTGCCATTGAAGAGCAGTTGGTTAAGTTACTTCGCCGGACTGGACTGCTCACCGCCGGTGATCGCAGGGGAGTTGGCAAAGTCCTGGAACGTGTCCTTGACCTTCTTGAGACCCCTGCCCGCGTAGCAGGGCAGCATGTGGATGAAGCGGAAGGTGTTCTTCACACCCTCGTTGTAATAGTGCTTGGCCAGAAAGCGCATCTCGCCGGTTCTGGGCAACTGCGGCACTTCGAATGGCAGTTGCTTCTCCACCTTCTTGACATATGGACACAGTTCCGATTTCACTTTGTTGTAGAGCTGGTCGGTCTGGTCCGAGCCTCCCCAGACTCCCACCTGGCGTGTGTAGTATACGGCTCCGGCCAGCAGACCGCCGCGTAGCAAAAATCTGGAAAAGATCCCAGGAGAGTCGCCCATTTAGGCTTACGTAAGCTTGAAACAAACGGATTCGCACTCACCCAACAACCATGTTGATTCGTTTGATTTGGGGAAGAGAGAGTGACAGTCACCTGGGGTATTTGCTTGTATCCAAACTAAGGTCTGGTCGTTTCGTTTAGAATTTTTGGAAAATTTATTGTTTTTCTACTTCATATTATCGATATTGTCGATATTGTTGTTGTGATAGAGGTGGGTAAGAAAAATACTTTTTATTTATCAAAATATACCAAAAGGAGGGTGTCTTCGCTGACATAGCGCGAACAAACACCTATTGGTTTATTTTAGAACCCTCTCTTCAAACGTATTGTAATACCGTTGATCACCTCTTCTGTAATTAAAAAAAACTTGCAAATCAATTCTTACAATTATGAGCTCGAACTCGTAAGAAAGCACAGTTTCCATTCCTTGATTTAACGGAAATTTAAGAATATACGTTCCGGATAACCATTTGCCATTTGCAAACTAAGTATCTAAGATCGGAAGCCGTTGTAAGAAATTTACGATGACACTCTGCGTTTGGTTTAATTTTAAAGTTTGGCTCAGATTTAAGCGCCGTCTGAGCAGTCGACATTTGCCCGCATTCATATTCGCATTTGCATCTCATTAACAACAAAAGCCGCTAATCGGGTGACAGTCCCAAACGATTTTTGGCGCCTCCATGGTGGATACTCTTTTCAAGAAGAGATGAGTTGAATCAGTGACTCGGTTTGATACTCCCCAGGGAAATACTAATGCGAAGCACGGTTACTTGAATTTATTTAGTATTAAAAATAATATAATATTTAGTTTGGCCTCTTTTAATTATACATATTTCCGGTTTACCCTAGTCTTATGAAAAGAGTGTCTAATATTCGCTTAAATATTTCCACTTCTCCAAGTTCGGCTTACAATTTATACATTTATTATGAATTTAAGTCAAGATTAGATAAGAAAAGAGGCATTGTGGCAGCATCTGTAAGTCGTGATCGTTGATCTGTGATTTTTGGGGCGCAGATAAGGAGAATGCGTTATAGATGCCCATACAGGTGGTATGGCTATAGAGGCTATAGAGCATGAGTCGTAAAGTCGTAGTAAAAACAAACAACAGACGATAACAAACGGAGCTATTAAGCGAGGAACGCTCGTTAAACTCGGTCAAATTCATATTTTCAGATGCGCGAATTAAATTAATAATTCACCTGTTTTGCGATGTTGTAGGTGTAGGTCAGTGATCGGTATGAGTATAAAACGGTCTGTCGTCGAACTTAGAGATCAGTAATCAGTAGCACCTGCAGCAGAACCAGCATCAAAATGTTCAAGAGCGTAAGTCTGATGCGATAATAGCGATAATAGAACAGCTAACCAAGGTATTTTTTCCGCAATCAAGGCGCTAATCATTTCCCTGTTCCTGGTGGTCGTCATCCGAGCTGCAGATGAATCACAGTCCCAAACCACCAAGTACCTGAACGAGGTCAAGCCGGATGGCACCTACAACTGGGAATTCGGAACTTCCAACGGAATTGACGCTCAGGAGAGTGGACTGGGAGGGGTTCAGGCTGTGGGATCCGTGAGTTATACTGCTCCCGATGGTTCCCCCATTCAGCTAGTGTATACGGCCGATGAGAATGGATATCGTCCTACTGGTGCCCACCTGCCCACGCCACCTCCTATTCCAGATTACATCCTCAGGGCTCTGGCCTACATCGAGGCCCATCCTTTTGAAAGAATCCAGCTGAAGAAGTAGTCTATGTAATAAGATTTAGATATGTATTATATGTGTATGTTTAGCCCAATTAAATATGTATAGCCCAATTTTGTTTACATAATAAACTACATTTAAGAAAACAAGAGTCCGTACATAATGAATCTTTTAAATTTTTTAGATATAGTGCTTCTGATAATTATCAGATAGAATGGAATCTGCTTAATAATTCTTAACTCAAATCTATACAATAAATAATCAAATTCAGAAACAATAAGTTTTTATGTCTTCATAAATCGGAAAGATCGCTTCGCTGTTGAGCTCCCCAATTGAAGAAATGGGACATCCAAGTCCAAACAACCAAACCCTGGTTTATATAGAGGCAATGTGTTTTTACAATTTATAATGGTATATGATTAACTTTCGGTTTGTTGAAGCTTTTATTTTTTTTTCTTTTCTTGCTTTTATTATTATTAAAATGTAAAATATTATTCAACGTAAAATTTAGACATGATGTTAGTTATCCGTGGCGCATGCAAGTGATGTTTAAAGGACTTTGGCTATTTCGCTGATTGGTTCGATTAATGTCTACTCCGCCCGCCTCCCACCGCCCGCTGTAGGGAGAGTTGAAGTGGGGCGAGGCAGTTGGTCGATATCCTGGCATAGTTGAGACCGACTGCATTGGGACTCTAGGTGGATGAGCTAGGCCACAGAATCCTGGCATGTTCAACGGACTGTTGAAAGTCACAGTCGCCCCGGCGGAATTTCGCCTGCTGCTAGTCACTTTATCGGACTTTTCCCTTTGCTTTGGCCTCGGAGGGACTTTCTCCAGCTGAGGAGGAGGAGTCGAGTTGCTGCAACAGCGACCGCAGGGACTGCAGCAGTAATTGCGGCAATTACAACAACCATTGCAGCAGTTCGCGCAGTAGTAATAGCAGCCGTTGCAGGGATTATAGTACCAGGACCAGGGACACGAGTTACAGCAGGCATTGCAGCCGGTATTGCTGTTTAGGGGACAAAAACCACAGGGCGCTGGCTGGGTGTCGTTTTCTCTGCAGAAAAATAAAGAGGTTAATAGGTTCTATACTTCATAATGTACTACTCACTCCGGCAAGTTGGCAGAGCAGCCGCAGTTGCGCATTTCTGGTTTCGGCGGAGGCGCCGGACAAGGATCCTTGCAACCGCCCGGGCATTTGGCTTCTTCGGCTCCTTGGGGTTCAGTTTCTACGGATTCCTCGGCATTGTTTGGCGTCTGAGGATATGTCTCACTACCGACTACCTCCTTCGAGTCCTTCGTACTCATCTTGTACTTGACCTTCGAGTTTGACCTTTCGACCTTCGCCCCATTCGCTTTCTTGTTCTTCTTGGCAGCCGGCTTCACCTGGTTCTTGCGCTTCTCCTTCGGCATCAGGAGATGGCACCACTTCTGCAGATCACACGGAGGACAGGACTCGGTGATGCTGCAGTGTTTACGAAAGACATTACAGCATTCTTAAATATTTCGTGTAGAAAGAAATAAGTTTGTGGAATGGTGGACTGTATGGAAGCCCAATTTCGAGAACTAAAGCAGCTCACGAACTGTGACATTAAACTCACCGGCTGAGAAGCTCCGAACAGTCCTTCTTCTGGACCTTTTCTTTCGCTGGCCTCGCCTTCTTGTGAGGTGGACAGTCTGATTCTTCGGAGATGAAGTACGGATAATATTGATTGTTGGGATCGAACCGCGTGCAGTAACATTTAATGGGATGATCAGATCCTTTCGATCCTTTCATACTTGATGGGCACTTCGTGGAACTTTTACTTCTCTTTGGCCCTTCCTTCGATACATTTCGTGCTTTCGCGGAAGTTGAACCTTCATTATCTTTACGTGGTTGACCGCTTGGGATATTTAGCTGATGTACAAATGTAGCATTTAATGGAGCGCAATCGTTGTAGGGAAAGTACTGATTGGAAGGGTCGATACCCATGCCCACACTGTGCTGGGTATAAACAACATTTGATTCGGGTTGATTACTTAAGGGAGCTCCCATCGATTTATTTCGTTTTCTGGAGTCGTGCGTTCTACTATCACCTTGACCACGAATTGAAATTGATTTGGAAATGGATCTACGATCTAAATTTCTCCTTTCGCCATTATTAGGATAATACTGGTTGTTATATTCCATTTCCATGTCTGGACACTGTTGATGATGACCTGAAGCTCCCCTGAATTCAGGTGGTTTGGCAGAGCGACCACTCCTCGATTCGTTCCGATGTGTTTGGGACTTTGACCTAGTAGCAGCATTGCTTACTTGGACCACAGAGGACTTAGATTGGGCAATTAATCTTGAATTATGGGGATAGTTCAGGTTGTTAGGTTCAAATTGGGATGGTTCTCTCCCGAACTCGTTCTGTGGACCCAGGGACTTTGATCTATTACCACCCTGATGCACTTGTCCCGTTGATGGCTCACATTGAGGAACTTGTCTAGAATCTAAGCTTTTCTGTCCAACATTATAATTATTCGGATTGTTAGGTCCAAAGTACATGCCTTGACTTTGCTGGCTATAAGGAGATCCAGCAAGAATATTATTTTGAAGGCCGTGCCCTCGATTTATGGAATGCGGCTCATTAAAAGGATTATACTGATTGCTTGGTGCGAAACCCATGCCGATACCCTGACAGAATTGGTTATAGGTTGGGCATGGTTGATTACCGCATTGGTAAATTTCTCCGGTACATGGATTAAACTTCGATGAATATTGGGTGGGTAGACCTGCCGCCGGAGGTCCTCTTGGATGACGAGCATCTCCTTGGCCTTCTGGACATTGTTGAGCCACTGGTAAAAACATGGGACCTGGGATTCCAAAGTTTCCATATTGCGTGGGCGGTGGTATTCCAAAAATCATGGCATTTCCTGCCGGACCATAGGTTCCATAGCACGGTATAATAGTAGGTTGTCCCGGCTGAAAACCAAATCCAGCTCCTGGAACTTCCTGAAATCCCGCTCCTGGAGCTCCCGGAAATCCTGTACCATCATCTTGCACGCATTCTTCAGCATTTTGGTTATCACTTCCATCCTTTTCCTCTTCACAATCTTGAATTGGATACTCACACCTTTGCTTACATCCATCCGCACACGGATCCTTACATCTATCCACACATGGTGTACAACTCTTTGAACGTTTCTTTTTCTTTAGTGGCTTTGGTTGTTTTTGTAGAAAACTCGGAGGCACCATGTCCGAGAACTTTTGATACTCCCCGGGAAACACCACGCGACATTTCCGCGTATCTATGGGACAAGATCGCGCACAGCAACTAGATCGGGGACAACATCTAATATGAAAAAAGGTTTTAAGTCTATAAAGAAATATCCATTTTATTTTACTTACCCGCCATGGCAGCTGATGCACCTCCGTAAAAATCGACAGGGATCGCACATTTCGAACGTAAAAGTGTGGTCTGAATCTCCTCCTCCTGTTTAAAATTCCACATTCACTCATGGCCAATTACGTAGAATTCACAAAACAACATTTATGGTCAAAATTTAAAAAAATAAATAGCCTCACTTGTTTTTGAAGTCCTAAACTAAGACTACATTGTCGAAGTCTTTGCAAGATCAGAACTGGTTAGGCATCGGTTTTAAGGAGCTGACACTACTATCATCAGAAGACTCTGTTGGCTCATCAGGAACTCTGAAGTCTCAGAATCAGAATCAATCCAGCCATTCAATTGTTAACAATCAAAAACCACAAATACAAAATTCAACAAGAGAGAACGATATCGATATCGAGTACTTCGACTATTAGATACCCGTTACTCAGCTAAAGGGAGTGCGAGTGAGATGGATATATGCACTCGTCAAAGCTACTAGCGCCTTCTAGTAGCTGTTTCATTTTCTGCCCATAACTTTTCAATGGATTGTCCGATTTTAAAAATTTATTTTACATTTCGATAGGTATTAATAAATACAACAAAATGGCATTTACACTTTGGCAAAATCTGTAAGGATGTCGGCTCAAGGCTTTTTTTAAAGTGGGCGCTGGGAGGAGAATTTGTGTTGTTAATGCCAACTTTCTAGCTTTTGTAGTTTCCGAGATCTCAGCGAGATCTCCCCTTATAGAGTATTACCAAATGAATAGTGAATTCCGTAGATTGCTTAACTTCCTACAACTTTCTTTTTCGTTTTAGTTGGAGTTATTAACTAGTTGTTAAATATATTATATATTATATTTAATTCAATGCTCTTTTCGGTTCAAAACTTTCAAAAAGTGACATTACAAAATTGTATGTCATGCCAAAAAGCAAATTTAAACGGAAGTATTGTATAATTGAATAAATACTCGCATAGCTTTAGGAGAGCGAAAATATGCCCAACGGCGAGGTGCGGCCAACCAGGCCCAGTCCCTATTGGCGTCATGCAAGCCCCGCGAGGAGAGCAACAACACTCAAATCGGACTTCACACCGGAGCAAACAAACAACCGAATCGGACAACACCTGCTGCGAACCCTGGTTCAGAGTTTACCTTCTAGCGCGGAACCCACCCGCTCGCGGTCTTCCTGTCCACCCACATATCGTCGTCGCCGCCAAGTCAGTGGCTGCAGGTCAATGGGTACTCCAGAATCAGTGGCATTGGCTTCACCGCTCAGGACCAAGGCACCGGTTAGATTGCAGGCGGGAATGCCGGTTCAACAAGTGTTGGAAAGAGATCGACCCCGTCCAAAAGTAATTGGGTTGGGAAGAAATGGACAGCATTCCATGATGACCTCTCTTAAACGTCGCACTGAGTCGCCGACAGAAAAGGCAAAGGCCAGAGAAGAGGAGTTCAACAGGATACCGGAGATGGTAACTGGAACAGCCACTGCCAAAGCCCGCGAAGAGGAGTTCGAAAATATACCATCCAAGGTGTCTAGTATAAACCAAGAAGTCAAGCCAACTGATGACAAAAGCCAGGCGAATTTAGAACCAGAAATTCTGAATAATCCCGAACCAGAGGCCCAGGAGAACTCAAAGCTGAATAGCCTTGATAACTTAAACAATACTAGTCCAGAGTCTGCTAACACAGAAACAGAGAAGCAGAGAGCCCGACCTGAAGAGCCAGAAATATCAGCCAAGGAACCAGAGCAACTGAAACCACCGAGTGTGGCCAATTCAAAGATTATTCCCTGCTTTCGAGGGGAATATCCCACGCGCCATCGACCTGACTCATATCAGTGGTTCAAGGCCGCTGTGCCCAATTGCGGAAATATCGTAACCATCTGCGATGAGGAACAGCAAGTTATGGGTGAGGCGGAAATCGTCACCGCCTGCGAAGTAACCGAGGCCCATTTTCTGAGCATCGACTGTGAGGATGACAATGGACCCCAGGTTCCGGTTCCAAGGTGCAATAAGTGCAATCAGAATGGGAATTGGTTTGGATCTGCTTTCGGGCAGCATTCGTCTGGCTTTCAGCAGACACAACCTTGCTTTCAGCAGCAACCACCTTGTTTTAAGCAGCAACAACCCTGTTTTCAGCAGCAAAAGCCCTGCTATCAACAACAACCTTGTTTGCAGCAGCAACCATCCTGCTTTCAGCAACAACAGAGAAATTATGGTCGCAATTCACTCTGTCCGAATGCACCATCAAAGCCCAGAAGTTGTCTCAAGTGTCAGGATCAGAATCAATCCAGAAATTCGATTGCTTACAATCAAAAACGGTCAGTGCATGAAATGGGTCCACGTGAACAGGTGCAACCATCAATGCAAGTGCAAATGCATCTGCAACATCAGCCAGTGCAACAGGAGCCCATCGAGGAGACCAACTATTGCCTAACTGAAATGCTGGCCGAGGAGCTAAAGAAGCAAATGTTGGCTGCACAGGCGCAGATTGCCCAAGTGCAGCTCCAACTGAATAGTGCCTGTGGGGCGACAAGAGTGCGGCAGATGCATGTGCTGACCCAGAATGCCAACGAGGCCCCTAGTTGGGCGCCAGAAACCCAGTTCTTAGGTTCATTAGAAGATGAACAGGATGGGGGCGATGCTCCACCAGAGGAGATAGGGGAAAACGGTGAGGAGACTGTCCATAGTTGCCAAGGGTTTTCCATGCAGTTGGACCAGCAAACATCACCCTCGCAGTTTAACTGCCCAACCTTGGGATCCATTGAGTCGGATAAGATGTGGCCCCTAACATCGGCTCCTCATCCATCCCAGCAGGCCATGCAGTTTGGCATGTACCCCGTCCCGGTGACGATGCCAAATCAAGGTACTTACTTTCAGCCAGATCCTCAGCCAGTTCCTTGTCAGCAACAACAGCCACCATCTTTTCCGCCCCAGCAAATGATTCCTTGTCAGCAGCAACAGCAGCAAATGGTTCCCTGTCAGCAGATTCAACAAATGTCACCTTGCCAGCAGCAATATAGAGCTCCTCCGTTTCCGCCCCAAAAACCACCGCCTTGTCAGCAGAAACAGCAGCGATTATCCTGCCAACAACAACAGCAGCAGCAGCAGCAGCAGCAAACCATGAGATCTGGTCAACAATCGCAATCCAATAAGTGTTCTCATGCCCCACAATTTTGTCCCAGTTGTTGTTGCCAGCGATATGCCCAAATGCGATTCATGATGCCGCGATGTTGGCCCCGCTAAAGGTTTGGAAACTCCCATATTCGTAGAGCAACTTACCTTGATCATTAAATTTCAATGTCTTATCGAGGTAAGATACCTTACGAATGAACATTCATAATTGTGCAATTCTTCCGTTTAAAATTGAGGCCATTCGATTAAGTCTAAAACTTGACTGCAATAAAGTTTCGATTTTAAGGTTACGACTTGAGTTTTTTGTCAACCTCTAGAGATTCTGACTTTTATAAACATATTAAATTCAAAGTTATCTGAACTTTTAGGCAACAAGAAGCTAAGCATCAGAGCTACACGCCCCATTTAGTTCAAATTGCACATTTTTATATTAAAGATATAGTCACAAGAAAAGCAAATGCCTTTACTTTAATCAAGGAATGTGTAATTTAAATCAAATGTACGGCGGATTGCAGAGACATCACAAAGTGCTTTCCTGCTTTGATAAAAGAGATAAAACCAAGTTGCGATACGGGGATAAAACGATGGAAATGGTTGGTACAGATCAAAAGAGCCAAGCTCTAGAAAAAGTATCAGGAAAAGTTTCTCCTCGAACCTCGTTAACAGGTAAATCAAAAAAGAAATATAATCAAATCAAGTACTTATCATGTGGATTTTAAAGGTGAAAAGGTGTGTAAAGGGAGCCCAATAAAAACGAGCTTGAATAAAAAAGGTTCTATTAGTAACTCTCTGACAAGCCGAGGAAGTCAAAGAAGCAAGGTAAGTTTCTGTAAACCTAAGGCATTAAGAATTAGATTTAATATAGACAATTAGCGTTCTCGTATATGTTCCATTTATGAGGAAGCAGAACTGTTGTCTGCCACAAACTCAAGTTCCTATGCCGGATCAACGATGAAGTTATATCCAACTAGGGGAATCCAGAAGAATAAAAGACCCTCTGAAGCAAGTAAAAAGAACAAAACATTTCCTAAGTCAAAGCCAGAAGTGGATCAGGATCAAAAAGCCCTTGTAAAGGCCAAGCCAAAACGTAAGAAAATATTGGGTAAAAAGCTGCCTACAAGGTCAACAGCTGGAAATATTGAACCATCCCCTGACGACGATGGTATTTGGTGAGTATAGTTATCCTTATTAATCACCGTTTTATCAAAACTATTCAATTCTATTAGGTTCGAGTGCAATGTACCCTTTCGTGTAAATATTCCGTTTCCCATTAGTATGAAAAATCTATTTGGGCCCCAGCCATTTTCGGAAAATAGCAATTTACAGATGTTCAAAGCCCTTGTTCCGACAGGAAAGCAACAGAAAGATACAAAAATGAACTGCCCATTCAACTTATCAATGTGTCCTGCTCTTCCACCCCAAGATCTAGAATCTAGCACAAACACCCCCAAGGCAATAAAATGTGCAAGGAAAAAGGGATTTAGACGAGGAAGAAAACATTGTCCTTGCGAAACATCCACTCAAACGATTGAAGAAGAGTCCGATCCTGTTCTAAGCTGCCTGGAACAAATCAGAAACCATCTAGCCGCCAAATCTCCTGAGATCCAAGAGAAAAGCTTCTTTCGTTGCTTTGCTGAAAAGTCCACAAATGTCAGGAGTATTCAGAAGCAGACAAATGAACCGGACGTGGAAAAGGGAAAGGAGTCCGCCTCAAAAGAGACTCTTCAGGACAAAACCTCATCATCAATAAGTAGCCAAAAAAGTTTACTAACGACATCTTTAAACATGTTACCCCTCCCAAATTCAGAGGACACAAAGATAGAAATCTTGAAAAATGTCCCCAAAACTGCGTCAAATTCGAATGCTAAGGATTTATCAATCTCCATTGAAATTCAAAAAGAATCAGAAGAAAAGAACGAAAATCTTCCTGATTCAAATCGGAAAGATATAGACTTACCGAATCCCAGCGATGCTGACAAAGAAAAAGATGTACCGTATGCTACCGAACCAGTTTTAAAGTCAGCCATTTGTTTCTGTAGGCTTCCACAAGGTTTTCCGAAATGTACAAGAATATTGATGCCCGGCTCAGTGTGCCAGGGCCACTTTATGGGAAAATATCATATGCCGAGATGGCAATATTCTAGGCCACCCCAACAACGAGATTTTCAATATATCCAAAGGCAAGCGTTTAAAAAACAAGCAACATCTAAAGACGATGATATCAGAATAAAATCTGGAAATTCTATACAAGTAAATGAATCTAATATTTCTAGCAGAACGCGAAGTAACTACGAATCCATGAGCAGATCCTCAACCAGCTCAAGTAGTAAAAGCTCCTTTGAAGCATCTAAAAGGACTATTTCAAAGAAGCAACCCACGACTTCGCGTTTTAATCACAGTGACAGGAAGTTTGGTCCGGAAGGATCGAGTCGTTCATCAAAGTTCCAAGGATCCGAGGATTTGTCTCAAAAAAGTCACAGATATATTAGCAGCAACGAATCCATATTATCATCTAGAAAAACATCTCATAAGGATTCTGAAATCATTGGTACTAAATCGAATAAAACCCCTAAAGAAAGCGATTGTATTAATATTAAATCAAAGACAGAAAAGTCGCAAAGAAATCAAACTGGGCATAAAAGGAACCAAAAGCAAAATAGTCGTATAAGTTCAGGCGGGGAAACTATTCCAGAGGAATGGACGAATCAACGATATAAAAACTGTCAGATATGTAAGATAGAAGCAGAACCAGATAACTCTGAGATTGATAAAAGTGGAAGTAATATCATTAACGATTCCGATAAATTCGTTAGTAAGGGAAACTCTCGTCAGGAAAGGCTGAGGAAAAATAAAAAACCAAGGATTGATGAATATCTTCCATATCGTCAGAACAAAAACAATGGAAAAAACTTCCAAGTTGCACATGGAAATACTGTTATTAAAAAAGTTTCGAGTAACATAACTAGAAACTCGGATCAAACAAAAACATTAGAGACTTGTTCGAGCAGTCGAGAGTATTGTTGTTATTGTGAAAGAAATGAGTACTCTGAAGAGATAACAGCTAAGACTTCAGAAAGCGGGCTCACAGATCAATTAAACCATAATGGATTTGTGAAAGAAATGAGTCATTTTCGTAAAATGGTTACCCAACCAAAAACGCTAAATCAAAGTCGTTATGAAGATAGAGAATGGTTTTATAAGCAGCGCTCACAATCAGCTCCCGAATGCTGGATACTACAAGGCTCCCGAAGAAACCATACAAACCGATCTGAAAAATCCTACCTATGTCAGCCGCCACAATGTCCAACATATCCTGAAAACGTACTCGTACTACAGGATGAAACTTGCGAAAGCGAATCAGAGGATTATGAACTGATAAGGAATGACAAAGGCACTTCAAATACAAGGTGGTGTGAATGTCAAACTCCGGATTATAGTATCAATGCCGACATTTTGAAGCATCTTAAAGAGCAAGAAAGACCCTGTAATTCAGTTCAAGTTCAACGAATTACCCCTATTCCTAGAGATAACCGATGTCCGGATGACTATGACATTTTACAGCCAGAACAGGGAAGGTAAATAAAGTAAATGAATAAGTGAATCTAATATAGAACGATTAATTCCTAGAGAAAATCCACCTTTGGTGCTGGTACCTTTTCGTGTGAATAGAAGGGAAATTATAAATATTTCCCGGCCGAAGAAATGGTAACATATAATAAATTAATTATAGCACATTTCTCAATGTATCGTTTTCTAGGAGAGAGCTAGGGATGAACTTTACTAAACTTAGAACCAACCAATTTCAAAGGACTCCTCAAAGTGCGATGTACAATAAAGAGCTCAAATGGTCCAGGGACAGATACTCAAATTCTTCTTCCAGCCAGTCGGAAAATACAAGTCCTTCAAATTCTTCTTCTTCTAGGACGAATACATTGTTTAGCAAACGAACACATCAAAAAAAGTCGTTAGATAAGAGGAAGAATAACTTTCAGAATATAAAGCAATTAAGTTATCCAGGATCCCGTAAATGTCATCACAAAACCTGCCATATAGGCAGTATAATTTCTTTAACTAGCTATTCACCTTCATCGCAATCTAATGCATCAGTAGAAAATAGGGTCAGACCTAAGAACACAGAATATCCATCTTACACAAGACTTGGAGGACTCCAAAATGAATCAAATGTTTCCTGTAACTCTAAATCGATTAGGAGCACTTTCAATAGTCGCCAACGGAAAGACAGCCAGGACTCACATTTCAAATACACAAAAAAACAAGCAAGGAAAGATGAATCTCTCATTTCACATAGCCAATATGGTTTTAGAAGCGATCGGAACAACCCAGATAATCTTCAAAGCCTGAGAAGGTTTCATAACTCAGCTATTACTGGATCATCTCATTACGCTGCAACCCAATCGAATCCTAACGGCTTAACTTGGTCTGAGCCAGACCGAAACTCCAAACTAGTGGTTCCCTTGAAAGCATCTAATCTGAACAAATCCATTGAACGCTCAAATGGTACGATGAGATCGACTGATGTGGAGACTCTGCAAACGGTAACTCTAATGCAACCACGAAAACTCCGAAGCTCTGATAGTGCGGGAATCAGAAATCAGGCTATTGACATTGAGAACACCGTTCTTATCGAGACAAAAACCCCATGTAACAGGGAAAATTTATTGCAGACCTGCGGACGACCTCCTTGTAACTTCTGTCCTCGGCAATACACGGGACTTCCCCCCAGTCTGCAGCAAGGATTTATGATATCAAAGCCCCCAGATCATACAATACAACCGCAGACGTCTATGAGTGCTCCACAAAACCGAACACCTTTTGATGAAAATTACCTAATAGATCCACGGGATCAGTGGAGGACTATTAAATCACCAGCTTCAGCGCCAGTTATGAAAGCTCCATTTCAGCGTCAGCGTTTAATGAGCTCCTATCAGCCAACAAATAGTCTATATCCTCATTTTCAGGAACATTCTCCAGCTTTAGGCTGCAATCAATCAAACAATCCTGGCTACTACACCCAAACATTGAAAGAAAACATAAATATGCTTCCGGAGGGATTCTATGATCAAACCGTAAATAAATATAACATAACTAGAATGGATTCAAACTTTCAGCCGCCACCTCTGGTACCGGAATTTCTTCTGGCACAACAGCAACCATTTTTCGGACTCCCAGCTTCCCCGCATGGCAATCAATTTCAACAGCAGCTGGTAATGGGATCCGTTCAGCAACTCCATCGTCCCTTTATTCCGACGCAGAACCAATACCCAGCTGAGATGCAAACTCATCCTTCGATGTTCTGCCCGCAGCAAAGCGTAAAATTAGATGACTACGATCAATCGGAATACCAAATTTAATTTACATATTCGAATATATATTCAAATAAATTTCAAATTTCTATATCACATTTATTAAGGTAAATTCATAACATCCAATAAAATTATATACGGAAATCGTATAAATGCGGATTTGAAAGCAATATGATTTGTTTGGTGAAAAAAACTACAGAAAAGTTAATTCGTAATACTGACTTATGACATTCCATGTTTGGTTTATTACAATCTTGTTGCAGAATCTGTGTTTTTTGTAAAAACGTTAAGATTATTCTTTCTTTGCACATACACCCAGTACCAATAATAAATCCAGGGACCGAAAATAAATGTTATTGTACATTTTTCTGATAAAAAAAATCATGCACTTAGAAGAGTCCTAAAATTTTTTTAAATACACAACAATTTTGGTTACCTTTTGAAGTTTACAAATCCATAATGATTATTTTTTTATTTTTCTAATAAAACTCAATAACTGTTATTTGTTGATTTTTATATATAACATTTATTCCTTGACTTTTTTGAAAAAATTAAATTAAAAAAAACAGGCTTACCGTGTTTTATATAACTTACTAAAAATCTTTTAAAAATATCACAGATATATTAGCAGCAACGAATCCATATTATCATCTAGAAAAACATCTCATAAGGATTCTGAAATCATTGGTACTAAATCGAATAAAACCCCTAAAGAAAGCGATTGTATTAATATTAAATCAAAGACAGAAAAGTCGCAAAGAAATCAAACTGGGCATAAAAGGAACCAAAAGCAAAATAGTCGTATAAGTTCAGGCGGGGAAACTATTCCAGAGGAATGGACGAATCAACGATATAAAAACTGTCAGATATGTAAGATAGAAGCAGAACCAGATAACTCTGAGATTGATAAAAGTGGAAGTAATATCATTAACGATTCCGATAAATTCGTTAGTAAGGGAAACTCTCGTCAGGAAAGGCTGAGGAAAAATAAAAAACCAAGGATTGATGAATATCTTCCATATCGTCAGAACAAAAACAATGGAAAAAACTTCCAAGTTGCACATGGAAATACTGTTATTAAAAAAGTTTCGAGTAACATAACTAGAAACTCGGATCAAACAAAAACATTAGAGACTTGTTCGAGCAGTCGAGAGTATTGTTGTTATTGTGAAAGAAATGAGTACTCTGAAGAGATAACAGCTAAGACTTCAGAAAGCGGGCTCACAGATCAATTAAACCATAATGGATTTGTGAAAGAAATGAGTCATTTTCGTAAAATGGTTACCCAACCAAAAACGCTAAATCAAAGTCGTTATGAAGATAGAGAATGGTTTTATAAGCAGCGCTCACAATCAGCTCCCGAATGCTGGATACTACAAGGCTCCCGAAGAAACCATACAAACCGATCTGAAAAATCCTACCTATGTCAGCCGCCACAATGTCCAACATATCCTGAAAACGTACTCGTACTACAGGATGAAACTTGCGAAAGCGAATCAGAGGATTATGAACTGATAAGGAATGACAAAGGCACTTCAAATACAAGGTGGTGTGAATGTCAAACTCCGGATTATAGTATCAATGCCGACATTTTGAAGCATCTTAAAGAGCAAGAAAGACCCTGTAATTCAGTTCAAGTTCAACGAATTACCCCTATTCCTAGAGATAACCGATGTCCGGATGACTATGACATTTTACAGCCAGAACAGGGAAGGTAAATAAAGTAAATGAATAAGTGAATCTAATATAGAACGATTAATTCCTAGAGAAAATCCACCTTTGGTGCTGGTACCTTTTCGTGTGAATAGAAGGGAAATTATAAATATTTCCCGGCCGAAGAAATGGTAACATATAATAAATTAATTATAGCACATTTCTCAATGTATCGTTTTCTAGGAGAGAGCTAGGGATGAACTTTACTAAACTTAGAACCAACCAATTTCAAAGGACTCCTCAAAGTGCGATGTACAATAAAGAGCTCAAATGGTCCAGGGACAGATACTCAAATTCTTCTTCCAGCCAGTCGGAAAATACAAGTCCTTCAAATTCTTCTTCTTCTAGGACGAATACATTGTTTAGCAAACGAACACATCAAAAAAAGTCGTTAGATAAGAGGAAGAATAACTTTCAGAATATAAAGCAATTAAGTTATCCAGGATCCCGTAAATGTCATCACAAAACCTGCCATATAGGCAGTATAATTTCTTTAACTAGCTATTCACCTTCATCGCAATCTAATGCATCAGTAGAAAATAGGGTCAGACCTAAGAACACAGAATATCCATCTTACACAAGACTTGGAGGACTCCAAAATGAATCAAATGTTTCCTGTAACTCTAAATCGATTAGGAGCACTTTCAATAGTCGCCAACGGAAAGACAGCCAGGACTCACATTTCAAATACACAAAAAAACAAGCAAGGAAAGATGAATCTCTCATTTCACATAGCCAATATGGTTTTAGAAGCGATCGGAACAACCCAGATAATCTTCAAAGCCTGAGAAGGTTTCATAACTCAGCTATTACTGGATCATCTCATTACGCTGCAACCCAATCGAATCCTAACGGCTTAACTTGGTCTGAGCCAGACCGAAACTCCAAACTAGTGGTTCCCTTGAAAGCATCTAATCTGAACAAATCCATTGAACGCTCAAATGGTACGATGAGATCGACTGATGTGGAGACTCTGCAAACGGTAACTCTAATGCAACCACGAAAACTCCGAAGCTCTGATAGTGCGGGAATCAGAAATCAGGCTATTGACATTGAGAACACCGTTCTTATCGAGACAAAAACCCCATGTAACAGGGAAAATTTATTGCAGACCTGCGGACGACCTCCTTGTAACTTCTGTCCTCGGCAATACACGGGACTTCCCCCCAGTCTGCAGCAAGGATTTATGATATCAAAGCCCCCAGATCATACAATACAACCGCAGACGTCTATGAGTGCTCCACAAAACCGAACACCTTTTGATGAAAATTACCTAATAGATCCACGGGATCAGTGGAGGACTATTAAATCACCAGCTTCAGCGCCAGTTATGAAAGCTCCATTTCAGCGTCAGCGTTTAATGAGCTCCTATCAGCCAACAAATAGTCTATATCCTCATTTTCAGGAACATCAATCAAACAATCCTGGCTACTACACCCAAACATTGAAAGAAAACATAAATATGCTTCCGGAGGGATTCTATGATCAAACCGTAAATAAATATAACATAACTAGAATGGATTCAAACTTTCAGCCGCCACCTCTGGTACCGGAATTTCTTCTGGCACAACAGCAACCATTTTTCGGACTCCCAGCTTCCCCGCATGGCAATCAATTTCAACAGCAGCTGGTAATGGGATCCGTTCAGCAACTCCATCGTCCCTTTATTCCGACGCAGAACCAATACCCAGCTGAGATGCAAACTCATCCTTCGATGTTCTGCCCGCAGCAAAGCGTAAAATTAGATGACTACGATCAATCGGAATACCAAATTTAATTTACATATTCGAATATATATTCAAATAAATTTCAAATTTCTATATCACATTTATTAAGGTAAATTCATAACATCCAATAAAATTATATACGGAAATCGTATAAATGCGGATTTGAAAGCAATATGATTTGTTTGGTGAAAAAAACTACAGAAAAGTTAATTCGTAATACTGACTTATGACATTCCATGTTTGGTTTATTACAATCTTGTTGCAGAATCTGTGTTTTTTGTAAAAACGTTAAGATTATTCTTTCTTTGCACATACACCCAGTACCAATAATAAATCCAGGGACCGAAAATAAATGTTATTGTACATTTTTCTGATAAAAAAAATCATGCACTTAGAAGAGTCCTAAAATTTTTTTAAATACACAACAATTTTGGTTACCTTTTGAAGTTTACAAATCCATAATGATTATTTTTTTATTTTTCTAATAAAACTCAATAACTGTTATTTGTTGATTTTTATATATAACATTTATTCCTTGACTTTTTTGAAAAAATTAAATTAAAAAAAACAGGCTTACCGTGTTTTATATAACTTACTAAAAATCTTTTAAAAAAAGTTTTACCCACAAAATCGCCACAAATTAAGTATGAATTTTATTTTTATAAAACTTTAAAAATAACAGTTATTCTTTGAGTTTTACTTCACAAATTAGAAAATAACTGTTAAAGTGTGATTTTTAAAGTAAAACTCATATTAAAATGAACAAAAAATTATTTGGCGCCCATGACGAATGTAATAATTTTTCGTCACAAATGTTGATATCAGAACTTTGGTATGTTGAAGGTGCGATCGTCACTTTGTATAGATTATATCAAATAAAAATACCTTTTAACGAGGTAAAAAACTAGTGACGATCGCACCTTTAACATCCAAAGGATTGATATCAACATTTGTGACGAAAAATTCTTACATTCGTCATTAAATAGACTTTCTAACATTTTCTGAATCTAAATGACAAGAAAGTAACTAACTTGATTTCCATTCTCCAAGATCTCGGATTCTCGAAGAATCCATCGGATCCATCAGCTTGTCTTTCATAAATCTCTGGGAAACTCCGGAACAACTTCGTCAGCCACCTGCCCGCGCACCTTTTAAAAAATATCGTCTGTGAAAGTATCGCATACTTACTTTTACTTTCCCATCGCCACACGTTTAGGTCCAAAAATCGTTCATACGCCATGGGCACACTGCCAGAACAAGTTAATTATTTCTCCAACAACATTTGTTTATATTTATGACTAATACTAAGTTTAACTTACACTTGTGAATTCACACGCATACGCAGTTCCAAATGAATACGAATGAATGTAGCCAATACAAACCACACAATGGGAAACATTGTTGATAAGATAAGATAACTCCCGTTCCCAATGTCTTCGCGGCTCTAATGCACATATATCGCGGTGCGAATGATTCGAATTTGTTCAACAGTACGCCAAGAATTGTCAGTAAACAATGGCAACTCACGCGGAGAAGGAATTCTACCACTTGGTACGTAAACCCGAGGATCCCACATCAGCCGCCAAGAAAATCTGTATAAGTTTATACACACACAGAGTGCATACTTTGAAATGCGGGTGTTGTCATAGTATAAACAGGCGGATACTTAATGTTTATTCACACCTACAGGCGCCTCCAAATTTGCATAAACATTCACTTTGAGCCAGAAGTCGGCCTTGAGCCGGATTCTATAGAAGAGTCCAAATATCACTGACTTTGGCGCGATTTGCAACATCATAGTAAATATACATGCTAATTCGAAGTTTCTCCTTTGCTTGCGAGTGTCGGTGACCCAGAAAATTAGAAACTGCAATGAATGCTGTGTGAACTACATCCACCTTTGTTAGTCTTTCTAACTGCAGACAAAGACGTCTGAAATTTTGTGATTACCGACATAAATTTCAGCAAGATAAGATTTAATCTTTTAACCATATTGCTCTCTTACGGATCAGCAAGATAATTTTCGTATTTTTTATATAGTCTTTGTTTCAGCTTCAAAATGTTCGAGCTACAATTAAAACTATTGTTTGATAACACTTTCAAGACGGAACCAAATTGCCGATCAGTGAATCACCCCTTTCGGCTGAAATTCCAGTAAAAAAGTATAGTTATCGGCCGCCAAAACCGTCCATAACTGAGTCAGAAATTTCTTTATAATTCATTAAGTGAATGGAATTCCATGTTTCTTTAGATAATTCTTACTCGACCTAAGAAATGTTGATAATATTTAGTTGAATAAAAAATAATCTCTTAATTTAACTTCCTATTCCAGAACGTCAGCGTATCGAAAGCTTTAAATGGCCTCGAAGCGCCACTTAAAACCAAACATGCCCGCTCAATTATTATCATGATCCACAAGGCCAAGGAGGCCAAAACATTCTGGATGATTATTTCTCGACAGCCCTTGATGCAGAGCAGATTTACCGCCTGGAAGTTTTCGCACCTCCTACACAAAGTCTTGCGAGAGGCCCATGAAAGTTCTATAAGGCACTCGCAGAGCCACAAGAAGATGATTCTGGAGGTGGGGAAAATGTGGGGGCTCTTGCAAGACGACATTGGATGCTGCATACAGGCGTACAGTAAGCTTCTGGCCACAAAATTAAATTTCCACGACAAAAATCGAATGTTCCCCGGATCCCTGAACATTTCGTTCACCGAGCTCTTTATTGCAGTCGACAGGGATTTAAATTACTGGTAAGCTAGGCTTTGAATATTGACATTTTTACAATAAGAACTAAATTTACGGTTCCAGCTTCCAACTATGTGTGGAAATTTTCGACTACTTGGAGGATATCATTGCGCTGCAGCTGACAATATTTTCTTCTATGGAGAAATATAGAATGTCTTCGATGACACCGCAAGGACAATGTAGATTAGCGCCAATAGTATGTCTTATCCAGGACTCAAATGCGTTGTACGATTTAAGCGTTCGATTAATGTTTAAACTACACGATGGAGTACCATACGATGTTGTTTCCGGACACAGAGACCGTTTTCATGGTCTGTTTTTGAAGTTGAAGAGTTTTTACAACAACGTACGACCGCTTCAGTATTTTAAGGACTTGATAACAGTCCCGGAATTACCGGACTCAAGTCCCAACTTTAAGTCCCAGAACGATTTCACCAGTTATGTTCCGCCAGTGGTCCATGTTCCGCAGGAGCCCGATCCAGTAGTTGAGGATCTTGTGGATACTAACAATCATGAATCGGAAGCCTTTAGTCAAGCCCAACAACAGTTAAGTATGATGGAGGGCATTATAAGTGAGAAAGAGGCTGGCATTGAGGAACTTTCATTTAAATTGGTTACTCTACAAAAAAACTTCGATGAACTCCAACAAAGCTACAGACACGACATTCAGGAGTTGCATCAAAACAACACTGTCCTATCAAATGATCTGGTTTTGGCGAGAGAAATGTGCGCTACATTCCGGATGCAAAACGATGATCTTGAGCTGCAGCTCAACCAGAACCCAATTCTTTTACGTAAGTTACATATTAATAAAGTGAATAGCGAAATTAAAATACTTCCTTTTTTTAGAAAAAGCAATGGAGGAAGAAGAAAAGCACAAGCTGTCTTCGGAAAAATTCAATAAACTCAAATCGCTTTACACGAAAATTCGGGATGAGCACATACAGTTATTGAGAGAGGTATGAGCTATGATAATATTTAGTTTTTTATTTAATAGCCATTATTTTCAGCAAAGTGATTGCAACAAATCCCTAAATAAAGAGAAACAAGTAAATTCGCAGTTATTGTTAGAAACAAAAGAACTTACCAACGAAATTTCCAAAATGAAAGGAAACGTTGAGGAAAAAGATAAAGTTAACTTAACGCTGCAAAAACAACTAGAGGAGCATAAGGAGAAATTAATACAGCTCGAAGGGATAAAAAACGAAATAAAGGAAAAATTCGACGATGTTGTTAAACAAAAGGAGATTCAGGAACTTGATATTAATTCCACCTCTGAAAACTTGAGGCTAAATTGTTTAAAAATCGAGGATCTTAATGTCACCCTTAATGAAACCAAGGAAAAACTATCTAACGCCGAGAGCCAAATAAATGCAAAGAGCATAGAATTAGATAATATTTCTAAAGCATTTGAAGCAGAAAAGGCATTGCTTTTAACTAAAATTGAGCTGCAAAATAACGAAAATAAAAGCAATACTGATGCTCAAAACGCCCAATTGCAGCAAACCATAAATAACTTGGAGCAGAAAGACAAAGATTTGATTGAAACAAAGCTTAAGTTGAACACCGCCGAAAACCAAATTAGTTCAAAGACCGTTGAAATTGAAAACAATTTAAAATCCTATGAAGCGGAAAAGGCATTGCTTCTAACTAAAATCGAGAAATTAAATGTAGAGCATAAAAACAACAGTGACGTTCAAAATGCTCAGTTCCAGCAATCTCAGGATATGGTAAATCAACTAAAGCAGGAAAATATTTCAGTGGTTCAACATAATGATGATTTGCAAGGCAAACTGGCGAATATGGAGGACAAACTGTCCCAAGCAACAAAACAATTTGATGCCGTGACAATTTCGTATCAAACCTGTAGTACCGATTTAAGTGAACTCCGAAAATTGGTAATCAAAACTGTAAAAGAAATCTGCAACTCAAAGTTAAGCGGTTCAGAGCAACAGCCGTTGGACGCGGTTCCAAACATAATTAGTGAAATGGAAATCCTTTTAAATAAATTTAATAACTCATCCGCTATAAACAATGTTTCTTCAACGGAAGGAATGCAGGATGTTATGTATTTGGGCTACGTGTTTATAAAGTTATACGACCAATGTGATGTTATCTACAAAACGACCACAGCAATTGAAACGGGTCAGGGTAAGTTGAAAAAACCAATATCATAAAAATACAAGAAAAACATTTTTTTTTTACTTTTTAGAGATTTTTACAAAGACATCGTTGATATGTACAGACGTGTGCAAGTTGTTTCAATACTTGTTAAACAATGAAGCGAGAGACCAGGAAAGGCTAAGCATTACAGCTGATATACAAACAAAGCTGAAAGATATACTAAAGCTAATCGAGAAAATAAAGGCCTCCTTTGAGCAAAAGATCGATTTGGACAAGCTTCTCGAAATAGAGCTTCGCGAGATGGATGCAGCTATCGATGACGCAGCGTCAAAAATTACTGATTTACTTGCCAAGGCACGGGAGAAGGACAATAAAACCAATCTGGAGGTAAATGGAAAAATTGTGGACGCATGTACCACTCTGATGGAATGTGTCAAGGCTTTAATCCAAAAATCACGTCTTCTGCAACACGAAATCGTTGCATCTCAAAAAGGTAGTTACAAAATAATTCATCCGAAGAAGTTTACAAACTGGTTTTCATTCTTTCAGGAAATGCAAGTGCCAATGAGTTTTATAGGCGAAATAGTCAGTGGTCGGATGGCTTGATATCCGCTTCAAAAATGGTGGCAAAGGCAGCCAATTATTTGGTGGAAGCCGCCAACAAAGCCATTGAAAGTGAGTCTGGTAAAAACTTTGAACTAATAGTAGCTGCCCAAGAAATTGCTGCCTGCACAACCCAAATGGTCATAGCGAGCAAAGTCAAAGCGGAACGTAATAGCCAAAAATTATCGGATTTAACTAAGGCGTCGCGAAGTGTAACACAGGCAACGGGAACTCTTGTTGCCACCGTTAAGGATTGCAACTCCCAGCTGGAACAGCAAAGTGAAATTGAACTTTCAAAGTTAACGCCATCACAAATTAAAACAATGGAAATGGAAATACATGTGAAAGTACTCGAAACCGAACAGGCTCTTCAAATGCAGCGACTAAAACTCTCGTCGTTCAGGAAGGAGCATTACAAAAATGCCGATTATTAAATATCATATTTATAAACCTTACTAACTTTACAAACATTATTTTTTTATAAATGCACGTCATGACAAATAATACCTAAATTTACACTACGGTCATTTTATCTAAAAATGCTTCCGTAATATTATTTGGTTGATGATTCCATTTTGATCACTTTTGGATCTTCGGTTTTTATTAAACCAGTTTGTTTCAAAATACCCATTTACCTAGCATTCATAAAATATGGGCATAACAATTTTAAAGTGTTTATTTTGCTTACTGATCGGAAAATAAAATAGCATTTATTGCCAAAGAAAATAAAATGTAAAACTTGTTGTCAAAAGGTTTTTGTTTATTATCACGAACCGACTTATTGCATTTTACAAAACGGCATGTTCACGTTCATCAAAGACACTTTTAGCGTAGTTTATCTAAAAGAAACAAATAAGAAATATATGTGATAACCATTTCAAAATTTGTAAAAGTAAATAAAGTTATATGCTAAACTGAATTCACTTATAAATTATGTTGGCTTTGCAGGTAAAATTGTATTGAAAAGAAAAAGCAAAAGGTTTACTTACGCATCTTGATGCAGTCTCAGCACATTCCTCAGATTTACACCGTATCCTCGGCCTCGTAACTTTCGGAAGATTTGTTGATATCTCAATGTAGTGACTTGTCGAGGCCCTACTGCTCGTAGATGGCGTCGAGCCCACATTTGTTACCACAGGATGACACGATAGTATCTCACTCACATGACACTCAAACATAATAGTAGGGTTGCCGTCGCTTAATGAAAATATTCGTACGTATTCGGTAGAAACTAACAAGCGCAATCTAGCCTCCTTATCGCTCCATAGATCCGCTTCGTAAGAAATTATCTTTTCCGAAAAGTTTTTATGATTGATTAAATAAAGGTACTGTTGTCCTTTGCTCTGACGAGTGGAATACAAAGGCAAAAGTCCGCCAGGAGCACCTGTCACGCATCTAGGAAGTCTTTTCCTGGCTGGATAATTTCTGTGAGTATCCCGGCTTTTTTCTCTGACAGCACTTGCAGTTTCCGAAGCCAAGTCCAAAACTCCAATAATCGGTTTCGTTACTGTGCCCACCAAACCCTTTCCCAGTCCACTAAGGAAGCCAGGTACGCCATCCGCTTGGGCACCATCGTAAGTATGTCTCACTATACTCGTTACTCCTCCCAGCAATCCGAATCCGAGACCTTTCAGACCCGCTGCAAGGTGTCCTCCGGATGTATTGGACTGGAGTTCCAAGATTCGTTGCCTCGTCTCATTGTCGTGGTCATCCAGCACCACCTTACCCAGGCTATCGGACAGCGTTTCTGTTAGCTTTGCCGTCGAATTTGATATGCCATGCGTGACATTTTTAACTAGACTTTTGACGGAGCCCTCAAAAATCAGACCAGATACTCCTTCAGAAAGATCGTTGGCGAATCCGAGGGGATTTCCTAGGAAATCGACACTGCCCAATATAGCACCCGCATGCCATTTGACTTGGTTTATGTAGTGCTTTTTCATTTCCTTCAGATAAACGTCCATCGTCTCAAAGTGTAATTTATCGGAATACCTGTCTAGCTCAATCTGGGCATCCTCGAATTTGATTAGAGTGAGTCCAAGTGCCTTCTTCGTTTCGTGCAATTCTACTGGCAACTTGGAAGAAGTGAATGCTGAGAGTCGAACCTTTATCGAAAAATATTATCATTATAAGATTATTGGATACACGTTTTACAAAATATACCTGTGTTGCGCCAATACTTAAATCCTCAAAATAGAATCTCTTCATGTCCTGCAGAAATGTCTTATCCTCAGAGTTTTCAAATTGGTATTGGACACTTAAGTTCTGTCGGTTGATTTTGCCATATCCCAAGAATGAAGCCACTTTTAGTATCAGCTTTTCCTCCAGATTCGCAGTTGAGGGTTTCAAGTCCAGCGTTAAGTACTTAAAAATGATCGCGTTTTTGTTGGGACAAGGTAGCATTTTCAGTTTTAGTTCAACTGCATTTTTCTTTTGGTCGGGGTCATTCGAAGTTTGCGTGTGCAACGCTATTGGACTCGCCGCATCCAACAACTGATTATCGATTTGTATGTACGAGATATTCAAATCTATTGAATTCTCCGACCCGCTTTGCGCTATATCACAATGAATGTGATCGAGGCTTATAAACATAATTTCCTCGCAAGGCTTTCGAGCTATGATTGAAATACCGATTCCTTTAATGAGCTCTATATTAATCTGAAAAAAATCGTTTAATTGTTAGATTGTTCAGTCGTAAATATTTTCATAGTTTTACTTACCAGATACTCATGAACGAATGATATTTTTCCCTTATCCGTAATTTGCCTATTATTCAGAGAAGCATGCATCCACAATAAATCGGGTGTTAGGAATACTGAATTTTGTTTAATTTTAATATCACATATTTCGATCGTGGAAATCGGTCCATCCATTCTTGTTGAAAGCTCCAATTGACCCGATCCAGGCCTTAGTTTCTGAGCCACAATATGCTGTCCAATCGGTATGTATTTCTTATTCGACTGGGACTTATTTTCGGTTCGCCCGACAACCGCTTCATAGTTGGGCTTCAGGCCACTCTCCCCAAATCGCGACTAAAAAGATGAATATTTAGAAAGAACCTTAAAAAATGTTGAACAAGACTACTAACCTGAACGCACATATTAGCGTGACACATCAATCGGCCATTTTCGAATCTCCATGTCTGCGTGGTAAGCCTTTGCTTATTGGGCGTTCGGACCACCAAGTTGGTAAACTCCATGGGATTCGGAGCCTTTTCCAAGTCCAGTACTAGTCGCACTGCATTCGCATCGTTTGTTTGAATCGGAGGAGTGGATCCTTCGTGTTCCAACTGACCATTCGAGTTCATGAGCCACAACTGGGAGCGATCACCCGAGTTCTTCTCCACTATCACAACTTTCTTACCACGTACGCCCAAAACCAAGTGCCTGTGCGTGTTTTCCTCCTCATTTGATCGCTCAAAGGTGCCATGAAATGCAATGTAAATAAAGTTGGTGTACGTTAATGTTTTCTTAATGTTTTTTGTGTTGTTGATCGGAAACTCTATCATGTTTCCTCCCGGTGCCTCCATCAACAAAGTCTGCGCACCCAGGGGATCATCCAATACATAGGACAGGGAGGATTGTGGTCTAACTGGCGTAATCCAAACGGGCTTGGATCGCAGCTGTGAGAAATTGATGACAACTTCCGAACAATTATCAATTCGAATCGGTGGTGGTAGAGTACGAGCGTCCGTAAACAAAAGTATGAAAGTTGCATCCTTTGAGATGATTTCCAATCGAAGAAAAAACATTTCGCCCCATTCATTGCGCACATTGATATATAAACTTTGCACATCGTTTATGGGAATTCCCTTTGACCAACAGCAGCACTCTATCTCCGGAATTCTTACGCAAATAACCTGCTCTTGATCCCAGTTTGGCCAATGGAAAGCGAAGTTGCAATCAATAGGTGCTGAAATAATTTTACGCGGATCGGGACGGTCCTGAAATAATAATAAAAGCAAGCTGGTAACTTCTTATTGACTGACAAGTTAGTATTCGAACTTACATAGTTGACAATATCGCACAATTGCATAAACTCCAGTTTATAGCCACTTCGATTGTGCAAATGGAATCTGGGTGACAACGTTACGAAGGTCGTACAAGCATATAATCCTCTTCCCCTTCTAACGCTAATACCAATCGCATAGCTCCCCCTCGTATTTTCCGCTCTCAATTCCCGGTGAGCCAAGTCCTTGTGCGTGCTAAAGCTTTTGCACCACTGAAAGGTAAGTGATATAAAGTTAAAGCACCATAATTCATAGATCTAGTTAAACTTACCGCATTGTTAGTGCCAAAAGCATTGCCCAATCGCAACTCCAGGGCTGGTGATCCTTCCTGATCGGAAAATGAGAACATCAGAGGAGCCACTTGTCGCGCAGTTTCATGCTCCTCAAACTGTCCTGCCGCTGTATTATTGGTTCCCTCTTGTTTATAAATCAGCGGCAGTCCTGTCTTGTTGATTATCCAAACAGGAGCACTGATATAAAGTTCCATGCCCTTTCCTTGGACCGATTGTATGGATACGCGCAGGTGCAGCTCCCTCTTTTTATTATCAAACAACTTCAGTTTGGGCTCAATAACACCCTTATGGCTCACGGGAATCTTAAGTTGGCCAGAAAGCTGAAAGTTGTCCAATGTGATGCTTAGGATCAGGGGCTGGTAAATGTTAACGTTGTAGATGTTTGTGCTCTCCGATGAGTTTATTCTGCCGGTGGCGTGCTCATGGATCTTGAACATCAGGTCGCAACAGAGCATATTGTTTATCTTTAACGGTGGCAACAGAGTGATCTTGTGGCCCGGTAAGTTTTGTTCCTTAAAGTGATAAATTTCCCTGCTTATGTTTACTAGTGTGTACAATATACTCTTGGTGTTGTCATAGCCAACGAGGAGCTGTCGAGCATCTTCCTTGCCGCAGGCTTTCCACAAAATCTCCTCATTACTAAAGCCCGTGTCCTCGTAAGCCTCGCTTTCACTTGTATTGTGTGCTACATGCAATGAGGCTTCTATGAACTTCAGCGGCAAAGACAATTCGTCATTGGGTTTTATTACACTAATTGCGGTAAGTCCATCACTGTGAGTGCTCTTCAGGGACATTTTCAGAAACACATGGCGATCCATTTTGTTTATCACTCCCAAGGAGGACTTCACTTTGATCAGCTTCTGTGCAGATCCAATCAAGGAAATATCGAATACTATTCGGCTTTTCGTTAAGAACTGCGAATCTAACGTAGTGGTTCGGAAAAACACTCCAACTTTGTCCACCGATATTGGTCCAATCAATGTCCAGCCATGGATTTGTACAAAGATCTGGTGTAAGTTCAGTTGGTGAGAGTGTACGTGTCTCAGTTTGCTTTTCTGGCTAAAATCAAAGGTTTTCGTTTCGTTGGGCTGCACAGAATACCAATTCTTTATCAATTCAAACTGCTGTAAGTCGGAACAGGTTAGATCTCCAAGCGGAGCATAAATCGGCTTGAAAAGAAGAGGTGTTCCGCTGAGATTCTGCAGAGCGAACGGAATAAACGGAGAGCGTTGTCTAAAGTTCTTGGCTACATTTTCATTAAAGTCGTTCGTCCAGTTCTTCAGAACCATGCTGAAAAGTTCTATAAATGTGGAGGTAACATTTAACTTGAGCATCTGCTTGCTGGAAATCCCAGTCTCAAATCGTTTTTTACTGTCCAAGTGACCCTTGGTGTACTTCCAATTTATGTTGGACTCCCACGTCTCCGCCACCGGTTCCCATCCACTAAGACGACGATTGTAGTAGTTCACGGAAGCTTCCGTGTCAATATTACCCGAGCTGTAGTGTCGTATATTGGTCGCCTTGGGATTGGGATCCTGGGTTTTAAAAGTAAAGTTCATCAGGAACTTTGAGAGGGAAACTTCCAGCAATGGCACATCGGCATCCATACAATCGTCAATGATGAACACCGAAATGAGACTGGCGTCCACCACAGCGGTTTTCATTTCCAGGGCGGGATTTCGAGAGGTATTCTGTTTTTGCTGGGACAGCCAAAGTGCTGCATCGTTGATCCTCCAATTATTTACTTGCATGGCATACAGACAGTCGGAAAGCTCAAAACCCATTGCTACGAGGGGAGCTACTTTCTCTAGATCAGAATCAGCCTTTGAAATAACATTTTTTGATCGTGATGTTTGTGTGGGCAACAGTCGAGCCATTCTCGAAAATAACTTAACATCCACATAGGACAGCCGAATGTTTAAATGTTTTTGAATAAGAATGTTAAGGCAATTACTCCGTAGCTCTATGTTCAAAGTGAACGGATCGATTATGGACAAAGCGCTTTCTTCTTCGGCGTCCAGGGTGCAGGAAAATATTTCCAAATGGTTAATGTCCAAGGAAAGAGGCACAATATTACTGTTCGGTTTGTAACAAATAACAGTTGTACTCTTTAAAATTATTGCGTTCGAATCCAGTCGACTGCATTCCTCTGCAAAAATGATTTCTGAATCTGTAATATTCACCACGTATTCGGTGGAAATGATGTTGTCGATCTGAGGCTTTTGTGGAATCTGATTCGTCACATTATTTACAACGGATGCCGGTGAGTCTTCTTGCAAATATGATTTTAATTGGTCCAGAAAACTGAGCAGGGCAAACACTCTCATGTTATTGAGCATAATTGTGTATTTGCAAACATTTGTTTTTTTCCTGCAATGGATTTCAACCTGCACAGAATTCTCGGTTCGCACCTCCTTTTTAGATGGTTCCAATATGTTTTTAAACACGTTCTCATTGCTCTTATCGGGTTCATTCCTTTCATCAACAATTAGGATATTGCTTGATATTAAATCGATGTCTTGAGAACCGTCGCTAAAAAGGTCGATATCCAGGGTGGACTTTAAGAAGTGGATGCATGCCAAAGGTTCTATCACAGCACTTTGCGAAGTATTTAAAGCTAGGAGTAGCGACACGTCTTCTAGTACAATTCTAATCGATATTAGAATGCATACAGTTTTAGAAACTTCATTTTTCGGTAACAGATTAATTGTCGATAACCTTTCAATGGATGTACAACTGTTATTATGGTAATTCATGTAAATGTCATCCGTTTGCTCTCCAATATTGTTGTTCAAAAAACTTCGAATTAATTTGTATTGCTGAATATTGATCATACCATTCAATTTGGAGAATGTCCCTTGAACGCTGATGTCTGGACAGACACGATGAATATCTGCCGAAAGATTTCGCTCCAATTGCAGGTGAAGGAAGCAGGACTCATTAAAGAATGGCTGACCCAATCTTAGGAAGTTCATGTCAGCGATTACAATTTGATCTTTCTCCTGATCAACTTTGGCTTTCATTGAGCTCCTTTCGCCGGAGAATAGGTTTATATTGACCAGGTCTATTCGCATTACATCCAGTATTTCGCTTTTACTTGGCGATGCACTCATTTTGCTTATTATATTATCGTCACTGGCAAAATGGAAACTATTCCTCAAAGTTAACTGACCGAGGTAAGCGATTATTACTTCGTTTCTGTTATAGGAAGACGGAAGTACAATAACTGGAGAATCCGCTTGAATCACCAGCTTCATTTTTGATGGACGCGTATTCTGTTCATTTCCATGACTTTGTTTCTTCAGTTTTCTTATTACAGGCTGTTCAAATATAAAAAAGGATTAAAATAAATTAATAGATTAAAAACATGTCAAGATTTTTGAATATTACCGTTTGCAATTGCAGCAGATCTTTAACAAAAACATGTAGTTCGGTGGAAAAACGTTTGGTGTGAATATAATGCACGGCAGACATGTTAATTCGTAAAGTTGAGTCGGTGTCCAAAGTATTTAATGCTTCCAAATCAACCAGTTTTCTAAAAAAAAAATTATTTTTAAAAACTTAAAAAAGTTCTGTGGAGAAAAAATAACATGGAAACTTACTTTTTATAAACAAAGTTTAAAGCTTCTGTCCCACTTGTAAGAAACTTTTGCTTATAAATGTTTCCATATTTTGTTAGGTCATAAACAGACACGGATCCCAAGCAGCCTTCAACAATTTTGGAAAAGGGGTCCTGAAGAATCACGAATACAGCATTTGACACATTTACCCTAGATAAGAGGGACTCATTCCGAATTAAAGTAAAGTTAAAACTTCTTATTGACACCTTCAGTTTACTGCAAAACTCGTCAATATCTAAAATAAATATTATTATTAATAATCAGGATAATTTCAATGGTTACTTACGTTTTTCAACAAGTTTCTTCTCTTCTGTGTACTTTTCATTGAAGTTGTCAACAGAAACAAGGCCGAAAAAGTCAAAAATTGTATACCAGCGTTCCACGCATATGGCCAAGTTCAAGCAATTAAATTGAATTGAACTAGATTGTTCCAGTTTACTCTTTTGAGCGGATCGTCCTGTATGTGACTTGTAAATAACTAACGTTTGACTTTCCTTTTTTCTGCCCAATTCACTTCTTTTGCAAGATGTAAACTTCTTGTCTCCGCTAAACACTTTGACCTGCATGTAGTTGTAGAAGCAGGAAGGAACGGAATTAGATCTACTTTTCAGGGAATTACAATAGCTTGGTAAATCGGGACACGAAGATGATGTCATTTCATTTTTCTTAATGTTCTTCTCCAGATCAATTGAAGTCACCATATTTCTGAACGGTGATGCAAGATCCGATTTTAGGTCCTCCATTAATACAGACTTTAACACCACCTCCACATCTTTGTCAAATCCTTTAGCAATATGTTTTACATTAAAGTCTTTGAATGTTAAATTAATCAAATCGTTGTGGTATTCATTCTGCAGGTTAATTTGAAATACAGACACTGAGAACTGAATGATCGTGCTTATAATGGGTTCATCATCAATACTTAAAGTTGGTTCACTATCTCCGTTTTGATCAAGATCTTCCGATTCATTCAAAAGTCCATTTGAGAAATTAGTCGCATACCGAATACACTCCAAAAGAAGTTCATATTGTTTTCGATTTAAGGATACTTTCAAAGCTTCAACCATACTTCCAATTATCTGTGTTTTTTAAAAGGGAATAGAGTAAAGCAATAAAATATAATTGTGCTAGACTGAATTAATTACTACTTACGGACAAACTATTAAGTTTTTTTTCCTGACCATTATCTTCTCCATATCCGGCGTAAAGATGTAAAGTAATTGCTGTGTCATGCAAAATGGGAATTGCATCCTTATTTTTAGCGGGATGAACGTTGAAACTGTAGTCGCGTTCATCAATGTTCAATGAGTATACGTAAGTGTTTTTGATTTCAATTGTATACGATTCATTAAAATCATCCGAATCGCATTTAACTGCATTTGAGCAACTGATTTTTCCCAAATTTGCAATTAATACATTTGTACTCGCATTGGAAATCGGCAGAATAATTATTGGACTACTAATTATAATATCCAGCCTGAAATAATAAAAAAAAATGTTAATTTTTGGAATTCGTAAATTTACAATTTTAAATAAGTTTACCAATTGTCCTGGTGATTTCGCTGCGGGTGTACTGGTCCGATTTGCTCGACAGCCCTAATTTGTTGCACAAACTCCTTAGCCATATCTGTAGCTTTATTACCAATGGAGGTAGCAAATTCTCTGCAAATATTTAAGAAGCCCTATGAGATGCATCTCTAGGAAATGATTTTAAACTTACCGCAGGCTCCGCTTGAAATACGTAATGCAAGCGTTCACATCCCGTAAAAATCTGGGACAGTGAGTATACGAAGCCGAGGCCATTCGCATTTGGAAAGTGCAGGTAGTTTTGTCACTCCAATGACTTTGAAAACTAATTGCATCACTTTCGTCGCTTTTTTCTTCATTGTAATTATTTGAGTATATCTCATTGGAAAGCTGACTAAGAACGGTTTGTTTATTTGTGTCGGAAGCTCTCAAAATTTGATCCCGACCAACAGAAAGAATCCTCGGATGGCAGAAGGCTTCTGATGTAATGTCAATAACTTGTATTCCGCCAAGAGATCCGAATATCGAGAGATCCGATTGAAAAGATGCATTGATTTTAGCTTCAGTCAACGTAACAGTTCCGACTTTTCGACCAACATTAAATTTGTCTCTCTTGATGGTATACAAAAGTAAGATATTTAATCGGAAAAAATCAAAAAATATTTCGTTATGATTTTTACTATCGACTTGGTCATCCAATTCTATTGGTGCTTCAGTCGATTCTTTGGTTGGTTCTGGGCTTTCATTTTGAAATATATTTTGCGCCAAAAGAGTCCGTTTTGTGAAGTTAAGAATTTCAAGAATAGTGTCCTGATTAGCTGATTAGATGAAAATTGTTGAAAAATAATCTTTCTGATTTTGATGAAAACCAAAAATATAAATACCAATTATGTCCAAGCTGTTAAACGTGATGTTAGTAGTGTGAAGTTGCATTGAATTGCTTTCATTGGGTGGAACAATTTTAATGTCAACCGATATAAGAGCTGTTGAGTCCTCATCCTCGCAGAATTCCGTTGGTCTATCGCCTAAAAAAGCATTACCAAATTAATTAAAAATATCTAGTTAAATTTTGGCTAAATATTATGGAAAGGCCAATTATTGATTAGCAAATTCAAATTGTTAATATGCACTTAGCTCGCATTATAAATAAAAAGCAGGCTCCTCTTCTTATATTGTACATACCCATCTTAATATTTTGAACTGCCTTTGTAATCATGTGCGGACTAGTAGCCCTATCAAAAAAATTTGGCGATCCAGGCGAAGTTGGCGAAACAATTGCACTATGTTTTAGGCTGCCAGATAAACTATCCATTCTATAAAATGCATAAATTTTTTTGAAAACATTTGATTATTTTAAATTTTGTTTGAAAATATACAATGCACAGAAAATCAGGCATGCAGATATATAGATTATTTAACCAGTAAGAATTCTAAAAAAATATCATAAGTTAATACATTTTTTTCTTTAGTCTTATCAAGCACAGCCAAAAATAAAAAGCAATCTAAAAAGCGTTTGCGTTGGTTTTTAAGAATATACGTACCCGACATGTCGATGACTCGCCACCAATAATTCAAAATCAGGACCGAAAGACTGAATGGCATCTACTAATAGCAAACTATGAACCGACATGGAAATATTCGTCTCTTTCGATTCCTTTGTTAAACCCGCTCGTGCTCCGATAATTTGGAGCTCAGCAATACTTCTATCTATTGACTGCATTTCTATCACCAGTTGGTCCATTACAAACTCAATGACGACTCGACTTTTGTCGTCCTCTGCCAAATTTTTGATCCTCTCACTCGCGTAAATCGTGTTGCCTCCTCTGTAAATATTTTCCATTTCCTTTGAAGCTTTTATGATGGGTTTCATAATGTTACAACAATTATTTATGAGCTCTTCATTTCCATGGATTAATATTGTTGGACAGGTGCCAAAAAGCACAAATGAAGGATATTCCGGATCAACAGTGAATATATTTCTCTGTTCAAGAGTTAGGTTTATGTTAAATTTATCAATCAGGTGAAAGTTTGACGATGTTTTTAGGCAAGCTTGCCATCTTTCTTCGTACTTGCAAACCAGAACTTGGAGGTTTGTGAAATTGATCAGGTATTTATCGTAAATCTTATTATGCAGAACGTACTCCAATTGAACATTTTTGTTTAGAAAGCTTTCCGTTTTCGGATTTTCAAGAAGGGTCGGAGATTCAGAACCACTTTTTTCTGATGCGGGTGGCGTCGAACATGGAGTCAAATAGGTTTCATCATCATCGCTTGTATTTTCCGTTACAGCCGATTCTATCACAGGTATAACTCTCTTAACCTCCATTTTTCTCATTTCCAGTTTTCCAAAGTCCAGCAATACCATTAGCGAACTACTTACTTTGTAATTTTCCAAGAAAATTATACGTGGCGCAAAAATTTCGATTTCGAACATCCAAATCTTGCGGTTTACCTATAACAAGAAAGTCATTAGGATAGTGCAATGGAAATTAAATAACATTTACTCACCTCGTTGCCACTAAACATTTGATTCCAGTTTTTCATAAAGTCTGTTTTCTTCTCGACTCTATTGCGCGGTGAGTATTTATTGGTGTTTGAATCAGCCAAAAAATCTAAAAGCCACTGAATTGCGTCCTCATTATAGATAAGATCTAATCCTTTTGATTTGATATTTAGCTGAAATCGTAAGTGATTACAATTTTCGTATTGTAATTGGAATAGGGTATCTTCCTGTAGCGTGTTTTTCACTACTTGGTTTGGTGTAGCTGTATTCCCTGTTTGTGGCTTGATTAAATAGTTGTGCATTGTTTCACTACTGGTTTTGTCTATTAAATACACTTCTTGCAATGATATGCCCACAGTATAAGAAGTTAACTGTGGGCTCAACTGGAGGTAGGCAGAGAAGTTATTTAATTGCATTTCCATTGATTTATTTCGGCCATCACTTAATTTATCTTCGGTCTGAAGGATTACCGATCCTTTGAGTAGCTTGATGGAGAAGTGCCCAAAAACAGCATCGCTTTTTAAATCCGAAGAGTTCTGAAGTGAGTTTTCCAAGGCAACTAGAATATCGTCTTCCAAATGTTTCAATGATTCATCCTGTTCGTTATTAGGGGTACTGGGACTGTTGGCATACCAGCCCATCCAGTTTGGAAACCAATGAAAGAGCATATTCTTTCCTTGCTCGTTCTGTGACTCAAAAGAGAAACCTTTGGTGAACACTTTTTCAAAACATATCCTTCTCATTATGGTTAAATCCGAGATATCTCTGTCGCTCTCAATGTAAGCTTTGAACTCTTTATCTGCGCTGGACAGATTTTCGTTTGGGTTCAAAATAATCGTTTTATAGAGTAGCATGTAGCGAAGATTGTCCTTGAGAACTACCCATTTTTCTTCATTCTTTTTAAAGTCAAAACCATGACAAACGGTAGCATATTTCCACCATGAACTTGGATTGCTTTCCACGCTACAATTTGGCCGTTTTAACCTGTATTGCCGAACTTCCTTAACTTGTCGGATTTCCGAGAGCTTATCTAACATCTGTAGCCTCTGGACCTGGAAAGTACAAAATTAATTATAAGACTTTATTAATTCATATAATAAATTTATAGAGTGATTGGAAATTTACTTTAATGCTTATCTTATTGGGGTATTTTTACGTTCATTTAAAGGCTTGGTTGTATAGGAAGTAATCAGTTTGGGCAGTACAAAGTTTTATTATATAGTAAAAAAAATAATTACTGTGTAAAGTCAAAGTAGCAAAATCATTTCAAAAGTATTAAATGAGTGAACTTTGGATCTACTTTAATCATCTTGTACTCATCTTTAGCTATAGTTTTAAAGTGTCGGCTACACAACTCACCTTGGATATGTCTATGACCACCTCGGGAACCAGGAGTTCACAGGAGACTCTGGGCTTGTCTTTGGTACGTATCACCTGTAGGCACTTGTCGCGCTTCCACCTGGCCGTTGCGCAAATGGGCTTGATGATGAAGTTGTGCGGCCTCAATTCGCAGGTCGAGTGAAGTTTCTCGAGGATCTCCTGGTTGGAGTACGACTGACATTTGATGTCCTCGTGCAGCAGATCCCAGTAGACCGAGAGCTCTTTGAGCTCCACCAGCTTATAGTTCATTTCGTTGTTGGTCATTTTGTACGACCCATTGGTCCAATCACAGTCGCAGCTCTGGGCTGTCAGGGATCCGATTTTGATGCCCGTGCATATCTTGCTCTTGCCGGTGTCCACGATGTCCTCGAATCGGAAGTGTACATCGGATATCTTGAGTTCGATGTTGTCGATGATGTTGGTGGCCATGTTGGTGCCGTACTTGAGCCAATTATTATAGGACGAGAAGTAGTAGGACTCCATTTGCTTTCCCTTTTCGGACCGCCATCCTGCTTCTGCGGCGTCCAGCACGGCCAGCTTGTACTCCAAATCCTGGACCTTCTCCTTCTCGTAGTCCCAGTTGTCCAGGTTCTTTGGACAAATGATGCAGAACAGCCCTTCAATGGAGATGCACCAGGGTGAAGTCCTAAACTGGCGCACAGGAACCTGGAGTTTGATTTTGCGTATGCTGCCGGCGGTGACTTCGACCGGCAGATTGAACGAGCGGAGGGCATCTTTGCGAATGGGTATGTTCTCGAGCTCAACCTCGCCTGCGGGAAAAGATATCGTACTGTATTCGATGCGGAATAAAGATAAACAATTATATCACATTACCCGAAAGCAGGGCCACTGACAACTGGGCGGAATTCAAGTTCTCCAGATACTTTCCAAGATACGTATTCAACACCCACGTTATGAGGTCTCGTAACATGCTTGTTTATTTACCGCAAACGCTAATCCTATTAAATATTTGTTTTTAACTTCTTTCCTCGGAACCAAAACTATAAACATATGATTGGGCACTATCTACACCGCATAAATATTGCCGAGTCACAAATGGAACGCGGAATGGGAACAGGTTGCGGAAATGGATAAGGTAAACAGGTGTTTTAAATATTTAAGAATAAAAAACACTTAATATTTAAATACACAACAATTTTCTTCTAATTGGGAGTTTTTAATTTACAATTTCCTTAATTTTTCCTGTATCTGATTGAAAAGCATTTTATCGGTATTGTGCGATACACTACAACTACCATCACTAATTATAGGCAAAAACAAAAGTTATTTTGTGATCCCGAGACATTCGTATTTTTTATTGAAATGGCCGATCCCAACGTACCCAGAGGAGCAGCAAGCTTGCAGGTATTTCATTTAGATACATCTTTATATAAAAATCATCAATATGCATAACTCCTTTCCTCAGAATGTTTTGAAATACGCCGTGAAGCACCACGATCCGGATCCCGAGGTGGAAGTTCCAAAATTGGACGAAACTACAGATGTTGAGGTTTGTAAACCTTTTGAACTTGCATTAGAATTAGAACTATATTCATTGCTGATCCAAACACCCCATGAAGTATAGTAATTTGTCAAAAAATCTATAATCATGACCGAAGCAGTGAATCAGTCGAATCATCTGGAACTTATTTGTCCATGTGCTTCTCTCAGCTGGAATTTTATTATTTGAGGGTATTCTCTTCCATCGACCAAAGTATTTGAAAGAGGTGTTTTGTAACTGGATTATAAAATGTATTGCAATATTTCTTATTTTTATTCATCATTTTTTAAAGCTGTTATTTTTTTTTTGTGACATTTTAATCATTCAAAACATTTTAAAATTCGTGTAAACCATAATCTAGTTTCATCATCATCTAATAACTGTTTATAAAACATTCTCATTTTTTACAGAGAAGTCAATTTTTGGCCAATGCATTGAATGCCATGCAAGTGGATACCTCGGCGGCACTGAAAGCAGCCTTAGTCATATTGAACAGTGATGAGGCCAGCACAGATGACCAGATGGAAAGCTTTGATGTCATAAGGAGCCACATCGACGATATCGACAATGCCATTTCGCTGGTCAAGCTTGGAGGAACGACAACATTACTTCGCTATATAACAAGTGATGCGGAGAGTGAAGTTCGAGCTTTGGCACTTAATACAGTCGCTGAGGTGGGACAAAATAATGTATTTTGTCAAAACGCCCTGGTAGAAGATAAAATCCTACCTGTTCTGACAAAGAACTTGAGCGATGCCGATCAAAACATAGTAAGATGTTCCTTATATGCGATATCCTCGCTGGTCCGGAACTTCCTGCCTGGATATAATGAGTTCAAGAGAATTAAGGGTATCAGGGCTTTGATACCCTGTCTGAAATCTACAAATTTAAGCGTTTACGTGAAGGCTGCATTCCTTATTGCATCCTTAACGTCAGTCGACCAGTCTATCAGAGGTATTTGGGAATTATTTGTATACTCATCTGTGTACATATAATCTTTACCGTTGTCTTTATCTTGCAGATGATTTTGTCAAGGAAGAAGTGTTCCCTATTCTAGTGGATAACCTTGCTGCCGTTGACGACTTTGATATCAAACAAGAGGCTACTCTTTTCGCACTATCGTCACTTTCACTGAAATCAGACCTAAAACTTTCTACGGACAAACGAGAAGAAATCCTGTCAACGCTCCAACAAATGATTTCCAAAAACAAACAATTGGAAAATTGCGAAGTAAGGTTTTAATTTATCTAACGCTATTTATCATATTTCATACCTACTTTATTTACAGGACATGGTTAGCCATGCAAGAACTATTGTGGACAACTTAAATGCACATTAAGGGTTAAAACAAATAATTTTTTCACAATAATTGTAAGCTAAATAAAAACTGTTTTCAATATATATCTAATTTACAAAACTTTTAGGGAAACACATTCCTGTGTTTTTAATTTTGTAACAATTTATTAATTTCAGTTTGTCAGTTATGTTGGCAATGTGTCAAAATCTTCTCCAACTGAAACGATCGGAATGTGTTCCAAGTTAACTTCAATCGGGTTGTCGCAGAGCCTATTCCGTTTCGCATATATATTCCAATCCATGACTTGAACGGCATGCAGACTTTCAGCCTCGTTATGATGCCGCAACACCATGGATTCCTAAAAAATAATAACAATAAATAATCTAAATGAAAGTGTGTATGTAGTCGGTAAACGCACCTTGATTTTCTCCCACTTATCATCGACATCTTGCAACCAGCTAAGTAGCAATCGTCCATTAAATCGGCAGCGAGCGCTCTTTTCCTTTTCGTCCTGCTCTGGTGTGATCAGGTTGTAGACCTCATCGTCCTTTAAGTATGTACAAACGGAATAGGGAGCCGGTTGGCCAGATATGCTCCTGGCAGCCTTCGAGTGAACTCGTATTATCTCCTGCTCAACGTTCATGCATAGTTTTTCCCGCTCCACGGTGTGCGCTTGGATCAAGTTTCGTCTGGCCTTCTCCTGGTCCTGATAAATCCTTTCCATGGCCTGCGGCACAGTGTGAGGAATATCTGGAGCTGAAGTTTCCGCATTGCGACTTAATAAATACGATTTCTTCGTCAGCAGATAGTCGTTGTAGCCCTGCGGAGGTCTTGGCTTAACCGGATACAAGCTCTTCCACTTCTTCTCTATTTGTCGTCGGATGCTTAAGAACATCTGAAAGCCATTGGTGAAGGGATGGTCGTGGGGGTGAGATTCTTCGGAATTCACTCCGGAATCTGCGGCATTTGAATTTTTCGAACTGTCGTCGGTGTTTTTCGGCCGTATCTTCCGCTTTCGTGGATGGAGTTCCACGTTTGAGGGATTTATCTCCTTAGACGAAGAAGTTGAAGACGTCGAAGGGCTGGGAACATTGGCGATTGTCTCCTGGTCAAACTGGTGGCCATGTGGGAGCGGACTAGAAGTCATGTTGCCATAGGGTAGCTTCACATCCGCAGGATCGTTGGCATGATTGGATGACGCCGGCGATGGGGAACTGCTCTGCATTTGCGGGGAGGAGTTATTGGAACTGCGCTCGACACTGGTGACTCCAGTGCGATGAGAGCTCCGCAGGACCCTCAGATTCTTCTCGTCATTGAAGAGCTTTACGTTCTTGTCGTCCAGGTTTGCGGAGCAAATGCTGTTGCTCTTCTGGGGACTCTCGTGTGGACTATTAGATTGATTGGTTATAACGGTGTCGATGGAATCGCTGTTGGAGCTAACCACATAGGGCAGGGCCGCATTGCGGGAGGTCGTCACCTTGCCGGTTCTCAGCACATTGCCCTCGGTGTCGATGGAGCAGTTCTGTTGCGGGATCACAATCTTCAGTGGCGGCACCTTGAGTCCTCCGTTGTACAGGCTGTCGTTACTCTTGTAATCATCGCTGCACTCGGTTTCGTTCTCAATATCCACATTTTTGCTGATTTCCGCCTGCTCCTTGTCGGTATTACAGGCGCTACTTTTGTTTCCTGAAGGGGATCCCTTCGTCGCCGCTAGCTTGGAGCCTTTTTCGACCCTGGAGGAGAGTTTCAAGGAGGCCCCTTTCAAGTCCTTGCCATGCTCCGAGTCCTTGCGCTTCTTTTTCTTCACGTCCTCGCCAGATTCCTCGTAATCCTCCTCTATGTCTGAGTAACAACGCTTGGCAGCCGAACTTCCCTGATGATTCGAATCGCTGTTTTTACCATCGTTGCTGCTTTCCTCCGCTGAAGACTTGTCTTTGGTGTCCAGGACCTCTTGCTTCTCGTTCAGGCAGCTCTCATCAATCTCTGTGTCTCCTTTCTTGCATTCATTCTTTTTTAAGTTGGGGCGGGATGAATCTGCAAGAACGAGAATCTTATACAATACATTTGATGGCTGAGTGATTTAGTTTGGAAAAACATATAGTTTATGAAAATGGTATCAAAAACGGTGGTTTTCTAAATGTTCTTATACAAATAGTATCATTTTGAAATATATTATATTTATCTTTTTTAAGTTAATGTATTACAAATTTTATTATTAAATGATGAAAAGTCGAAACCAGTTTCCGGCTACCTTACTTTATTCCTGTTTTACGTGCGTAGAGAATCAGATACATTTATGTACATATGTAGAAGGTGTAGTACCATTTTTATATGTATGTATGAAGCTAAATTCCCACGGCATGAATTGCAATTTTAGGAGCAAACTTAAAAGGGCTACGCCAATGCGAGTAATTATATCTAATCCATATTTTTAATGGTCATAAAAATCATGTAAAAAACGAGGATTTTCTCTTCACTTTTTGTATATTTACCTGTCGATGCTGAAGTCATTTGAATAAGGAGAGCCATTTGTTGCCTTTCAGACATGGGCGTGTTTGAGTTCGATCTAGGTTGGGTAGCTCCTGTGTTAAATCCTATCCCCTTCGGTCTTGGGGGTGGCATACTCTTTTGTTCAGTTTGTAAAAATTAAAATATAGAACAAAAACAGAGACTTGTAAAAGTCTTACAAAATTTAATACAAAAAGAATAGTAGGACCGTATCTTGAATGCAAAATAATGCCGGCTTGCGAATATAATAAGTAATGCTTTTAAAATGTTATAAATTAACAACAATTAAATTAAAAAATATGTATAATACAATTTTTTTTTCTCTTAGTGAATTAAATTAATACCTCCTCTTCCCTTGCAGTGTTGAAACATTATATTGATGTCAACGTTTGTTCTAAGAATCATGATTGATATTTTAAAACTATTTTTTAAGGGTTTTTATTTCTTGCTTTTTTATTTTAATTACTTAAGTTAATATGTTACTTAGAACTGTATATAATTAAAATTTTATATAGCTGTTTATTTAGTAGGGTGTCTATTCCTGCCTTTGGCAGTATGACCACTAATCAAACGGCCAAAGATACCGAATCGTAAAAACGACATCTCAACGCCCCGGCTACGGTCACTCTCGGTTTTATTTTAGAAGTGTTGCAGTGTAAGTTATTTTTATAAAAAAAATCGTTGTTTAATTCGGATTTTTAAGTAGTTTGTACGGTAATACAGCTGGTAACAAGCCAATAGTTTTAAGGGCCTTGCAAGATAATTTGCATAGCAATTGCAACTGGGTTTTGTAAGCAAAATTCTGTTCACGCACACATAAACATATGTACTTGTGCGTATGTGTGTATGTTGCAAGTAAATATAACCACGGCTGCCACTTGAAGAAAAGTTTGTGCTGGAAAATATGATCCATTTTACATAAATAATTGAGTCCGATTGGAAAAGTTCCCCAACTGCGTCTTGTGTGGCAAAAACAAACGCAGATTAGGGGCCTTTTGCCGCCTACTTTTCCCGTCTTATGACGAATATGGAATCTATCTGTCTAATGCATCGAAACTTTATGTTTATGTGTTAATGGATTTAATGTACATAAAGTGACTCACTTTTTTAATACACTGGAATAGAGTGAGCTAGTCGAGGGTGTTGAAACCCCATTTGTAATATTATTACCCACTGCTTGGAGCTTTTCCGGTTGAAAAAAGCAGAAACTTTGTTGATCTTGATAAAGAATCGAGTGATCTCGTCATATTCGACCCACAATCTCTTTTTACGCAATCTGATTTTCCAATTCGAAAGGCGTGTGACGAAAGAAAGACTAAGATAATGGAATAATACTATTTAATAGCCATATCTAGTCGTAGACTATTTTTGTGATAATATTTGCAACAAGTCTATCAGGGTATTAATAGCTTCGGTCTAGAAAGACAAAACTCCTTGGTGTTGATGTAAGCAGCTATTTTTTGCTCTTTGTTTTTAGTTTATTGCATGACGCCAAATGTAATTAACTTTCGCCGTAATCATAACTATCATAAACGATTTACTAAACCATTGGCACTTTTTTAACAAAGTGACAGGTTTATGTAAATTTCACCGGCTAAGTTGATAAATAATTAATATGAGAAATAGTCCTACAAGGACATATTCGATATAAATCGAATGAAACTCCACCCCCTATTTTCCAATTGCCAAACTTTACAAGATGTGTAATTTTGTTGAAATGTAGTTCCGATTAGCTAAAAAACAACTTTTTCATTTTCAAGATCAGCTATTAGAAGATTTTTCCTTTATTTTTTGTAATTTCTGACTTTTTCAAAGTTATCGCAAATACGAATGTAATAAAGCGGGAATATTCGATTTCCAACCCCCTTTTAAACGAACATGCGCACTATGAATTTTCTTTTTCATCGTATTGATTAACGCAGCTTGAATCATTTTATACACGGTTAAAATGATTGTCTCCAAAGCTATAAAATCATACAGGCTGTAAAATACATTAAATACCTAGATAAACCCCTTTAAATTCTGAGATCATTCATATTAGTCCACTTTAAGATCACCAAGGTTTGTTACAGCACTTTTTAATGAGGTTTTTGTATATGTTTTGCAGACAAAAAATCGAGAAAATCGGCAAAATGACGCAAATGTCGCAGGACGAAATAATAACCAATACGAAAACAGTCCTCCAAGGCCTCGAAGCCTTGCGAGTGGAGCATGTTTCGATAATGAACGGAATCGCAGAGGTCCAGAAGGACAACGAAAAGTCGGACATGCTGCGAAAGAACATCGAGAACATCGAACTGGGCCTCAGCGAGGCTCAGGTGATGATGGCCCTGACATCCCATCTGCAGAACATCGAGGCCGAGAAGCAGAAGCTCAAGACACAGGTGCGCCGCCTCCATCAAGAGAATGCCTGGCTTCGCGACGAGCTAGCCAACACGCAGCAGAAGTTCCAGGCGTCCGAGCAGCTAGTCGCCCAACTGGAAGAGGAGAAGAAGCACCTGGAGTTCATGGCCTCCGTGAAGAAGTACGACGAGAATCAGGAGCAGGACGACACATGCGAGAAATCCCGCACCGATCCGGTGGTGGAGCTGTTTCCGGACGAGGATAACGAGGACAGAAACAACATGTCGCCCACTCCGCCCAGCCAGTTCGCCAACCAGACTTCCGGCTACGAGATTCCAGCTCGTCTGCGAACTCTGCACAACCTGGTCATTCAGTACGCATCGCAGGGCAGGTACGTTTCATCCATAAATATTATTCCTTTTAAACTCTTTAAAAGTTTTATTTTATAATTTTAATCGTCAAAGCTCTGATAATATTTCCTCACAATATTTTGATCTATATCCAGATACGAAGTAGCCGTTCCCCTGTGCAAACAAGCTTTGGAAGATCTCGAAAAGACAAGTGGCCACGACCATCCCGATGTAGCAACAATGCTGAATATTCTGGCCCTCGTGTATCGTGATCAGGTACGTCTTTGCGTTGATTAACTTAATTTATACAATCGTTAATTAAAAACTCTTCATGCCATTCAGAACAAGTATAAAGAGGCCGCCAATTTACTGAACGACGCTCTGTCGATTCGAGGAAAAACTCTGGGCGAGAACCATCCAGCCGTGGCGGCCACGTTGAACAATTTGGCCGTCCTCTACGGCAAACGGGGCAAGTACAAAGATGCCGAGCCCCTTTGCAAGCGTGCCTTGGAGATCCGAGAGAAGGTCCTGGGCAAGGATCACCCCGATGTTGCTAAGCAACTCAACAATCTCGCCTTGCTCTGCCAGAATCAGGGTAAATACGACGAGGTTGAGAAGTACTACCAGCGAGCTCTCGACATCTACGAATCAAAGCTGGGTCCCGATGATCCCAATGTGGCCAAGACAAAAAATAACCTTGCTGGCTGCTATTTAAAGCAAGGAAGATATACCGAGGCTGAAATCCTCTATAAGCAGGTCTTGACGCGTGCCCACGAACGTGAGTTTGGAGCGATTGACAGCAAAAACAAGCCTATTTGGCAGGTGAGTTTTTGTCATACTGCTTGACTAAGTAAATACTAAATATTTACACGGCAATCTTTAATATCCAGGTGGCCGAAGAGCGTGAGGAGCACAAATTTGATAACAGGGAGAACACTCCGTATGGCGAATACGGCGGTTGGCACAAGGCTGCTAAAGTGGATTCCCCCACGGTAACAACCACTCTAAAAAATCTGGGAGCACTTTACCGGCGTCAAGGCATGTTTGAAGCTGCCGAAACCCTGGAAGACTGCGCAATGAGGAGTAAAAAAGAAGCCTACGATCTAGCTAAACAAACAAAGGTCTCACAACTGCTAACATCAAACGAAAAGCGACGGTCAAAGGCAATTAAAGAGGATATGGATTTCTCGGAGGAGGTAAGACCTTAATTTCTGATAACTAACCGCCGATTATCAACCTAAATTTGTATCGTTGCAGAAAAATGCGAAACCATGAAAATATTATTTGTTCATCGCCCACAACGGAATCTTTATGTTTATGATTGAAAGTTAACAACAAACACACACTTTATTTATTCATTCCTTAATATACATAAGCTCTCAAGCATACATTAGCAAATAAACAACGTTTTATACCTTGTTATTTCGTCAAAAAATATGTACCGCTTTTAATAATAAACCAAATATATTTAACATAAACGTGTTTATTGTGTTTGGCGGTTGCAGAAGCAGTAAAAACTTTAATTTACGATGGAATTCAACTTAGCATTTATTAATGATAACAAACAGTAAAATAAGTTTGCCTATGAACTTATCATAAGTTAGTCGCTATCATTGTCATTTAAAATTGAGGAAACAATTCCAGCAAACTGCTCGGCTCTATCAAGAAATTGTTCTCGAGTGAGGCTCGTATCATTACGTAAACTTTGCGCAGTGAGAAGTAAGTTTTCAAAGTCTTTCAGTTGACTATCAAATTCGTCAGAACTCATTTCCTCTTTGTTTTCTGAAAATAAAGTATATCTTATCAATTATTGTTTTATTAGTGAATATATTTGTACGTACCGGAGCCAAACTTAACATTGGACCAAACTACGTTTTTTAAACCTTCTACGACTTCTTCGTAGTCCTTTTCGGGTTCATCTGAGTCACTCTCAATATTGCTTTTCAGTGTTATTATGTCAAAAAAGAAATTGGTTCGCTCCTTGATTTCGCCAAAGGACAATCCACTTTCTTCACCTGAAGTAGAAGAAGTTAACAGAAATCCCAGTTGGATCTGTTCATTTTTTGCTAGCGTCTTGGGAATAGTTTCAATAAAGGAAGTCTGTAAGTAAACACGAGTTTAAGTAAAACTTATACGATTATTCTTGTTGATTTCAATTACTTACATCTTTGGAGTCAAAGTAAATGATTAACGCTTCAGTCGCGTGTAGAATTTTCTCCGGGACACTTTCCAATTTTCCAGAAAAAGGAATTAAATTGATTGATGTGTCGTAATACTTTGTTTTAATAGTGCATTTGTAACAATTCAGTGAGCATTCTATTGAAGTCGACTCCTTGGGTTGATCCACTTCGGTGAAAATGTCTGTAAATAAATTAATTATTTAATGGTAAGTATAATATTATAGAAAGATGAGATATTTTTAAAAATATAATTAATGCCCATAAAATCATTGTAATTTTATTAAGTGAAATTAAAGCCAAAATGGCTAAATTTAATTAGCATGATTCGGATGAACTTAGCTAAACTAGTATTACTCACAAATGTGTAGTTTTTTTTATAAACAAACCAACAAAGCTGTGACAACGTGAGAATTATCTATCACCCAATTTAATGAACATTGATGAATGTTAGTAACTTATTTAATAAACTACTTATACTTTCGACTATTTCCATTGGAGTGGTTGCTCCGTAAGATAAAACCAAGACGACCGGATCCATTTTATTACAATTTCTTTATTTATTTCAGTCAACAAAAAAAAAAGCTAAGCTGCAGTGTGGCCAAATCTTAGCAGTACAAAATTCCGATTTGGTAAAATTAAAAAGCTTAGATTTATACTAACGAATTTGTATCGTTATTTGTTGAAGACTTTTACACTATTTTACATTTAACCACCATAAAAAAAATGTTTCCCTTCCCTTCAAATTAAAATGAATAAACCTTTTTTTATATGGCAACATATTCTTTATTATGTTTTTATTTTCTAACTTATTATTACTGAATATTTTTGTCAAACTTTTTCAACAATTGCTGGTAGGTTATATCACATTTCGGGACTTCGCCAATGTCATTTTCATAGACCTTCTTGGCCCTTTCGAAAGCCTCTATGATGCAGGATCTAAAAATCAATAAATAAATTAATTTCTAATATTACAAGGAGAAAAATGTACCCACCTAAAGAGTTTCTGGTGCAGAACGTAGGCGCTTACATGACCAGCATCCAAATATCGCACTTCTGCTCCAGGCCATATATCCTCGAGGCTGGAACATCCCTCCCGCGGCACATAGGCATCTTCCTTTGCACACACCGCAATTATTAGAGAGGTATCGAAGGGAACCGAAAAGTTCTTCAGATGGGTGCACTCATCCATCATGCCACGCATAAACTGCAACGCCTCCCGTTCCCACCAATTCGTCTTGGTGATATCTATTTTGTCGGACTTGTTTTGCGCTGAGAGGGGCAGAATGAATTTCATGAGTTTTGTCAACGCCGAGCTCGTCGCATCCTTCGAAGATCCCTCCGTTTCGATCGCAACCTTTTGACTGAGAGTGTCCTTAATATCTATTGTCAGATTGTCAGAGTCCAGTTTTGTGTTCTTCAAAGAGTTGGATAAGAATATCGAACTTTCTTCGTGAGCACATATGCCCTTTGTCTCATATTTGTCGCCGCAAGTATTGCTGTTCTCGTGCTCCTGGATCTTTCTTGTATCACATATGTCTTCTTTCAGCTCGTGCAGAGATCGATTAAAGTTCTGAATAAAACTTTGGCCCGCTGAAAACGCATCGTCTATCACAGTCACCATTTTGGATAGCCGCTCTCTATACTGTCCATCTGAGAAGTACTGCGTTTCCAACATGTCCCAGTTGATGGATTGACTCATGACTCCCTAAACAATATGGATTCAATTTTTGATTGACTTATATTAGTACACACTTACGGTAGTAAAAACAGCCGAAGCAGTGGACCAGGATAAGCATGGTACAAGTACCAACGGCTTTGGCCAATTTGTAGCAGCTAGTGATGCCATCTAAAAAACAATAATTGCTTAAAGAAATTCCTTAATGCTTTCTACGAGTATTAACTTACATGTCCCCCCATTGATAGTCCAGTAACGCCTAGAGGACCAAATCCATTCCTTTCACACCAATGAAAAAGAACAAGGCACTCAAGGATGAGGCATCCACCCATCACGAAGATATCAGATACATTATGCAAGTTTGATCGTCTATTTAAAAATATAAATTATTATTTAACAGAATGTATATTTATCGGTTAAACTTACGTTTGGTCATTTGGCTTTCTTAGACCATAAAATGGATTTTCAAGTATTATAGATCCAATATTGGCGTCCTTTAGAAGGGGTTTCGCTATGAAATTTCTTCTCCTCCAAAAGTACTGAAAAATTAAAAATGGTACTTAGTGCAATAAAGAATCGCATAGATATTATATCTATTGTTATGAAAATATTGTTGAAATGGTCCCAAACAAAATTATTTCTTAGCAGGAATTGATAAGAATTAAAAATAATTCAATCATATACCGAATGGATTCTTAATTTCAGGGCAAATAAATAACATACGAAATTGAGGACAAAATAAAAAGTTAAGAAAAAGCTTTATAAATTGCACAACTATATAAAGAAATATGACAGAACTGAAAAGGTTTATTCTTGTGGGACCCACTTTTTACTAAATGTTGATAGGCCGATCGCCTGACATCGGACCTCTATTAAAAGTAAACAGACATTATTCGTTTCGCACCACGGATCTATCAATAGTACTCACATGATCACCAGTTCCAGCCAAATGAATGCATACCGGCTTGTGCTTTTCATTTTTCCACTTGTTAGGGATCAACAACTGAAAATGCGCCTGTTGCGACTCCTTTGGTACAACTCCTGGTAAGTGTAACTCAAGGGGTGTTTTGAATTTGCCTTCTATCAGCGTGCTTTCTGCATAAATTTGTTTTTTCGTGATCTCCACCGGATAATCGCGAGGTACGAGCTTGAAACACGATTCCCTACTGGATATTACTTTTCGGAACTGAAATACTCTGAAATAATTGTCGAAAAGCAAAAACAATTAATAATGGGCTCTAATCATACAAAAATTAAAAAAAATGTACAAATACTGGTAGTGAAATTTATTTTTTTGGGAAATAAAATAATTGTTTGATTGAACTTCAGGAATCTTTTCTAATTTGAAAAGAATTGCTGCTTAAATTAATGAAAGCGATTCTGCAATTAAAAGTCAGATTTAGGTATGTAATGAAAAACGAATATCTTTAAAAACTTGAATAAAGCCAATTTTCATTACATTATTTTCTCGGTCGTCAAGTGTATTTCCCACTAACCTGTACTTGAGAATAAAAAATTGTTGTCATATCCAGTGTCCACTGGTTGAAGGGTACTGAAATGTAAATTGATGATGGCATCGTAAAACGAAAAAATAAATAGTCTACATCCCGTATAAAATTCAAATTTCATGTAATTATATAAACTATAAATTAATTTATCATTTAACCACACATTTTTTAATAACATAGTATGATTATCCAATTAAAGATACTTTTCTGAATGATATAACAAAAAATGTTACCCTGAAGTTCATTAAATTACCGAATTGATAGGATTATTATTAACTCCGTTATTATCAACATAGTCGCGTTTTAATTAGTGATAACATAGAGCATTCACATGCAATAATAATATGTATTAACGGCTATAAAGGTCGATTGACCTCTACTAATATTTATTTTCAAAGTTATCAATGCCATGTGATTAATTTTTAATTCTTAAGTTAATAAGTTAGTTAGATAAATGGAGATATATATGTAAGTCCGTAGGAGAGGACTCCAATAATTATTCACATATCATGGGACACCGGTTGCAAAAAATCGACATTTATTCCAGCCCGAACTACAACTAAATCAGATCTTGTAAACTAGTTAATAAACAACATACCAAGGTATGAACTCGTTTTCAATAATTTTATACAGCCAAATAAATAACCTAAACCAGGTCAAATTTTAATAGTATTACGTAAAAAATCAGATAATTTTTGTGATTCTTCTATTGGAACACTTACCTACGCAAGTTCTCAGGTTTTCCCCATCCCTTTTCGAAGAACCTTGTTATCAGCATTCGCCGATAAAGGCTATCTAGTTTACTGGGAGGCATTTTCTGTAACTCAGTAATTCACACTAATTAAGTGAATTTTTTTGCCAAAATAATAATAAACAAATCGGCTCATAGAGATGGACCTTTACACTATCGGCAGCTGGGTAGCAACGTCCATGGTGGTGGTGATAAGACTTGCAATTTTAAAATTTACACAATTATTTTTTGTTTCTTTTTTTTTGCAATGACTGGCAATCTAAAAAATAAAATAAAAAGGTATACCAAATTAAAAATGTTTTTGATTTTTATGTCAATGTCATACTTTGTCATTGGTTTGGAATGGTGGAAAGTGGAACAGTTCAAATAATTCCTACCCTAAATTATAAAATATACTTTTCCAGTACATTTAAAATTGTTGATAATAATTATAAATTATATATAAGAATTCTTAAAAATAAAAGTAAATACGTGCAGAAATATTAATATAAATATTTAAAAAATATTAAAAATCCAATGGAAGGGTCTCTCTCCTCTTGTAGTAGCAGGTAGTAAGTAAACGAAAAATAGGAAATAATTTTTATATCATATTTGGTCAAGTTAACGGGTAGTAAGTATAAGAAATAAGGGAATAATTATGATATCATACTGGGTCAAGTTAAAGGCTTGGCATGACATTAAAGTGCTTCAGAACAATACCCAAACCAACGCATCCGAAATCGATAAATAATTAAATTTACTCAAGCTCATAAAAAGTACAATTCTTATTCTCAGTTTTTATTACATTGTATCTTATAAAATATGTTACTTATTTTCCTTTGGTAGTTTTATCAATACGTATACACTACATTTATATTTGTATGTATATTATGTTTCGGGCAAACTAATTCGTTAAAAAAATTACATTTGCCCTTGTAAATACTTTATTAAAAGATTTTATAAATATACAAATAATTTATCATGGCACATTATGCATTGATGTTCCAACACGTGCATTATGTACTCGTATATACATAACTAACTTAATCCAATGTTGACTCGGCTATGTGATGTAAGTCTGAATAATTAATTATTGCGCGATGTAGGAACTCGTATTGTGCCTAGAATGGATATATGGCTTTTAGTAATTGTTTATCGAAGACATATTTAAATATCAACTTACGTATGAGTTGATAAGTCCCGTTCGCTGAGATCGTAATTTCCTTGTTGTGGCACAGATGTCGACACACTTCTCCAATCTAAGATGCTGGACTAAAATGCACATTGCGACGAAAATAGAACTTCGATCAGTTCCCAGGCTGAAAAGAAATTAGTACTTAGTCTAATTTATAAAGTAAAATAACTCCATTTAATTACCTGCAATGAACTGTGAGTGGAGATCGACAACCAGAATTTTTGTTGTTCTTGTAATGGTTGTATGCTTGATCTACAAGTTCTATAATGCCACGGCAGACTTCAGGAACTTCTCCGTCCACAGTAGGCCAACCATTGTACTGAAACTGTGTGACCTTCAGCGTATCATCTATTTTGCAATTCGTAACGTAAAATTCACGGCGCGTATAGTACGGACAACTTTCGCTGTGTACATATTTCACGAGTATGTGGTCGTATTGAACTTCATCATCCGCCCAGTATCGTGGGCATTTTCTGGCACCGTCTCCGATCTGTAAATCAAATTAAACATTAATTTCAATAGGATATCAATAAGAGAAATAAGGCAATACTTACTTCAGATATCATTACCAGGGTTGAAACACTCTGTTCTGAAATCATCCTCCAGAAATCTCCAATAGTGTTCTCAAGTGGATCTTGGGCAATTATAAAGGTTTCGCTATTATCGTAGCCCTCGATGAAAGATGCATTAATGTAGGTCGAGTTGTCCCGCATTGGAAGTGGTGTCAGTATTACCTAGAAATTCATCAAGACATTTGAAACAGTACTTTCATGAAAGTAAGACTCTATTACTCACTCTGTTACGATCGTAGGGAATAATCTCTTGACTTCTGTTTTTCATATTGTTTTCCTCGTTTTCGCCCACACAACACGACTTACTTATCTCATCCGCTGTGACCAGCAGTTTCTAAAGTTAAATATAATGAGTACATCGCCGGAAAGAAGATATCAAATTGTACAAACCTCGAATTCCATTTCCAATTTGCATTTACCCTCATTGGGTTTACGTTTGAGTGATTCAATGGCTGACGTCATAGTATCAATGCAAATATCCGTGTTTCCAAAGGTGCCAGTGTCTAATAAAGCCCGATAAAGGAAGATGTATTGTTTCTGTAACCGAAATCCAAGGTTAATTTCAACTATTATACAGTGGTATTTCTATGAGTATATTAACTTACCAAAGATTGGACTAAAAAGTTTCGTTGGTGTCGTAAATCGCACACTGTGTTGTAAATGGACACCGAATCTTCCTCCTCCAGTTGTTGGATCATCGAATCCAAAGCCACTAGGGTACCGGTTCTACCGACACCAGCGCTGCAGTGCACTAAAATGGGACCCCTTTGCAAGGAGTAGACGGAATTTATTTGTCGTATGAATTTGATGATGCCATGCGGATGCTCGGGTGCCATAAAGTCCTTCCACGTTAAATAGTGGTATTGTGTGATTTGTCTACGGTCCTCCTCCTCGCCCACGTTGGCTTTGTTCTTAGAAACGTTCAGGGTTCGTTCAATATAATCTCCAGTCTTTCGTTCTTGTGCGAATTTCACTAAAATATCTCCGAATTGTTTTGTATCAAATACTTTTTCTGGCCAATATTTCGCACACTTGGCCTTGTTATATTCCTCCAAATTTGTAAGCATCACAATTATTTCTAGATGTTGTTCCCAAATCATTCGCCAAAAGTCGTCGATAGTGCTCTCCATTGGACCCTGTGCGCAGATAAACTTCTTTCTCTCCTTGTATCCAATTACGAAATTTGCATTAATATAATCTGCTGTCTGTAGTCCATTTATGACAGCCAATTTCACGCGAGTTTGATCGTACGCCTTAATATCGGGGTACCTATTTTTGCAGGCGTTCTCCTTCATGTCACTGTTTTTAGTTGTTCGATCGCTGAATCGATTGGGCAGCATCTCATATTCCCGGAGAAATCCGTAATCAGTGTCTTTATGGCGGTTCTTATAGGCGTTTTCCAAATCTAATCTGTGAATGGGGCCAGCATCAAATCCTTTGTGATTTCCAGACGTAATAAAATGACTGTGGTTGTGGCTTCGGCGACCGAACAAAGCCCTGCTTGATGGTAAAACAAAAGTCAATATTAATTATAAATTAATAGAAATAATCTATCAATAAGTAGTTACCTAAGGGAATCTCTTAAGGTTAAAGTATCTTCGCCCTGCAACTCGTTTTTGGTTTTTTTGTGATGGAAAGCCCACAGCACAATAAGAAGGAGGATAACACCAAAAAGCACCGCTCCGGCCTTGATCCCAATATTAAGGTAGTAGTCCATATTATTGAAGGATTGAATGGGTTCCGCTTCCGTAGCTGGAGTAATTACATCAAAGTATTTGCTATATGCCATCAGCACATTATTTCTATCCCGAACTATAGAAAATTCCAAAATATAAGTTCTTTTCATTTAGAGTCTTCAATAATTACTTACCTATAATCTCTAGGAAACCAGTATAGTTGGAGTTAATATCTATCTCACCATCGAAAACATCTCGACTGGTGTCATGGAGCGGCACGTTTGGGTTGACGGAGCTTAGAATTGGATTCTCATCGCTGGTCACCGCATTTCTTTTATCTCTCAACTTACTTTCTAAGATTTTAAGAGCATGCTCTGTTAAGTTAGATCCTTTGATAAAGTTGTCTTTTTCAGGGGAATGTGGTAGATCAGAATCAAAATCTGCAGGAGTAACAGATACATTGGTAAAAGATTTAGAAATTAAGTTAAAATGCCTTACTTGATAGTGAACTCAATGGAGGTTTGGGGGTGGCCTCGGGTTTTCTCAGGAATGGAGTACCCTCCAAGCATTTGCGGCAAATTTCGTCATTGTCCCTGATTATATCATTGTTTTCGCTGAATCTCTGCTCATCGCCCAAAAATATTTCAGGTCTAAAGTACTTGCTACTGATCATTTCCGCTATATATGCACTACTTCTAGTGACGTTATCGCTGTGCACTTCCTGATATGTGGCTATATTTAGCTTATCCGGCTCCGGCAGTTCCTTGTTGTCATTGTTAATCCTAACTAGATTTAGTCTATAACAGCATATGGGACCATTTCGTTCGCTGATTTTGGGTAGGTATAATTTAAGGACGTATTTGGAGCCCAGGTTAACTTTTGTCCACATGGTCCGGCCAATGGTATCCGGCGTGGAGACGGGCATGCGACAACTTCCGGTGGCCGGTTCGCCATTCTTCTTGTGCCGTGTTATGGCGGACACCGTCACTGTGTAGTTTGTATTGGGGCTAACACTCTCGTAGAGGGTCTTGTGATGGGGCTCGTCGATTCTTCGGATCTTGGGTCCCCACGTCTCTCTATCCACAGTGCTCATGGGGTTGCCCAGCAAGTGAATGAAATAGGACACAACCTTGCCATTTGGCGTTTTGGGAACATCCCAGTTAATGGAGATCGAGTTGCCTCTTGTCACGTTGTCATGATGGCAGTTGATCGTCAAGTTGGTGGGTTTCGTTGCCACGCCGTCCATAGTTGTGCCATTCACATTCTCGGACCATGGTCCGCAGGTTTTGGTTAGATCGCTGCATGCCCTTACCCTAAATTCGTAGTCTGTGGCGGTCTTAAGTTTATCAAACATGTATGGCAAGTTACGCGAATTCTGTTGGTAAAGGGCCTCCTCAATCACTTTGGGCACCTCGCCCGATTCCGAGACAATCAGTTCGTAGTATTGTATATAATCAATGAGGTCCGGCGGCGGGGGATTCCAGCCAATCGTTATTGTGGATGGTGTGCTTCCGGTTGTCTCGACTTTCGGTATAAATATGGGATCAAAACTTAGCGTGGTGATCCCCTGGGCATACTGAGTGGGCTGACCATCGCCAATCGAGTTCTTTCCCAGAATTTTTAAAAAGTACGTTGTGTTTGCCTTAAAATGGTCAAAAATATACGATGAATAGCTGCCGTTTATAAAGTCCTTATAGTAAGTAAAAGTCGGGGTTCCAGCCTCCTGAAGAAGAATGAAGAACTTTTGAACCGGATCGTTGCCGTCGTTCACGGTCCAGTTTAAGTATATTTTGTTAGCCCCCACAGCCTTGGCAAAATCAATGCTAACTTGTGGCACTTCCATTACGAAAAGGCTTATCTCTTTGGAGGTAACTTCAAGTCCCGTATCATCGAAGACGGTGCACCTGTATGATCCATTCTCTTTCTTGTACACCTCTGTAAATTCCAAGGTAAAGTTTAAGTGTGTATCATTCAGCTTTGAGATGGATGAAAAGGTGTCCAGGAACTCAAAGTGGCTTCCGTCTTTGAGCCATTTGAGGTTTTTATTCGTCGTCTCATTTTGCGGGAACATCTCAATCAAACAGTGCAACACAACATCCTGTTTGATCTTCCTTTTTATCTTGTCGGCGGTACTTTGCAAGACCTTGGATGGAAGGTATGGCTTAACTTGGAATTCAGTCGAAAGATTTTGGCCAGTTTGGGTTGTGCAGGTGAAGTTTCCCGAGTCCTTTATATTTACATCGAGAAGAGTGAGGAAATTTTTATACTTGATGAAATCTGGACTTTCATTGTTTTCACTGACGTCGTCGTTGGATTTCAAGGGCTCAGTTCTGATTTTAAGTCTGAAAAAAATTATTAAAGTTTTAAATAAGCACATCATAAAAAAAAAACATTTAAGTATAAGTGGTTTACCTTGTATTATTTTTATTAATCGTTTGGTTTCCCAACTTCCATATTACCGCTTCATTTTCAGATGTACACTCTAAAGATAAGTTTTTTCCTATTTCTGCCCATTCTGTAACAAAAAATATTAATCAAAATTTATTAGTAACATATTTTTTTAATAGATCCGCCGAAAATTTATGTTATAAACAAAATAAAAAAAGTTATTATTTATTTATTGCATTTACTTGGTGTAAATTGTAAACGTAAATATTATTTACGTTCTGGTTTTTTAAGAAATATGAATAACATTAACCACTTTATAATGGAACCCACAAAAATAAGGGTTGGGTGGTCATTGATGGGCTGCCCGCCCAACGGCCAGACATAAAAATAAAACTCCACCCATAAGAACGCCCATTAAATTAGCGATAGTAATCCAATGTAATTCCGGAATCAACACGTATTTCAGTCCACAAATATTACAAATAGATATGTATATTTCAGAAGATAAATCGTAGAGTTGTATGTATGTACGCACAGACATAGGCACGTCCGTATGTATGTGCATCGGGAAGTGTGTACATACATATATGTATGCTCGACTACTTTTGTTTAGCCCCAATTGAAATCTCACCCCATCGCCGTAATCTTTGGGCGTTACCGACATAGTTCGAGTACTGCTGTATCTAAAAATGGTTAACCCGATTAGTTTTTCAGCCGTCAATTGATAACTCCATTCTGTCCAGACTGTTGTAAGAGATTCCATTCACATTTGCAAAAACAAAAAAAAGTCACTGCAATTTGTTGACACCCACAACCCATTCTTTATGTACATATGTAAGTATGTAGGCTGCACTTTTGCTATATGTTCTCAGGACTCGAGGAGCCGCCTTTCGAAACATTACCTTGTTTTAAAGATCCTTGCACACATATCGCACAAAGGAAAATATATGCAAGGACTATATTCAATAGCAGCGACATGCGTCGCTGGAAGAACGCCATGGCTATTTCTCACTCCGAGCCGGATAAATACATATGTCAAAAATTATATTCGATGTCTGCGTTCCGTAAAAGTGTTTCTATGTCGAGTTGATGCCGCGGTGACTAATAAATACCGGAAAATGCGTTTTTAAAAAAACCATTTAATAGACGGCAACCGCGAACAAGTATTCATTAATTTTTTGGATTGTTTTTTTTTTGTTTTTCGCGATATGGGCTCTTTTTAGAGTGACCGTGGAAGCGTTGCTCCATAATACCATCCGGCTCTAAGAAGTATACCTCGTACGCCATTTTCATTTTGTAAATATACCAAGTATGTACCTAGCACCATTTATTTCCCGTGTTTACTTTCTTTTATATCTTTGTATTAAATATCTTAAAACCTAAAATAAAAATTTTAATTTTTCATTTAAAATCATATTATTAAAATTTTCATGAGGCCGCATTTTTAGGGCAAAGATGCACATCGTTTTCTGGCAACTCTGTTCTTCCTTGAAGCAAGTTAATAACAAATTTTTCCGTATCGATGTGAAATTTTGTGCCGTCATTGCAACAGATATTTCGACTTTTATTTTTTCATTCAATAACTAACAGTTATTTTTTAGATTTTTATTTAAAAGTAATAGAATAAAAGGTGCGGAAGGACTTTTATTTTTCAGTCAGTTAATATTTTTAGGTCATTGCACAGATTTTTTCCCCCGTTTTTTTTGTGTAATCCTGATTTTTTCGATTAAAAATAATAAAATAACTTATATTTTGAAAAAACAGCTAGAAATAAAAGAACTTCTTACGTCTGCAGCTTTTTCAAACAATTATCAGGTGAACAAAAATCACGATATAAATATTTATTTTTATTCAAAAAATATCGATATTTTAAAAAACGGTTCACATCCCTATTGCACACACAGACACACATGCCAAGAATACTTCACCACAACCACCAAATCCCAAGTAAACTGCCGGCATTGTTTGTGCGCGTTTTTTTGCAGAAAATCCCTGGAAAACAAATAAAACCATGAAATTAGTAAGGTAGGCTATATTTCAATTACTTATTGCATCGACGATTCTGTTGGGAACCGAGTGTTTGTGTGTTTCATTCAGTTTTTGGTGTGTGCAAATCTACACATGTACGCATGTAGAAGCGATGCGGCCAGTTGTTGTATTTGTACACAATATTTACTGTAGCCATGAATTTGATATGAAAATCATATTTTGTTATTAAACTTATAAAGCTTTTGTATGTGTGTACTTGCTTATTTATTATTACCCTCCCAAGACATTTTAATTCGTAAGAAATATAATAATTATAATAATTGCAACCATCAGTTCAGTCTTAAAAGACCAGACTTTAAAATCAGCAAACATCAAAGCATATATTTTTTCAAAAACTGTAATATAATTGGCTTTATAAGAACTATCTTTTAAAATTTTAAAAAAAGCTAGCTTTTTTTACATGTGTATGTTTTAATCGCCCAATAAGATACTTTTTACCCCACATATAAAATAACGCAAAGAGCTTAATTGTCTAATATCATTTATATCTTGCAGATTCCTGATGAAATTAAGTCATGAGACTGTGACTATTGAGTTGAAGAACGGCACCCAGATCCATGGCACCATTACCGGCGTGGATGTGGCCATGAACACCCACCTGAAGAGCGTTCGGATGACGATCAAGAACCGAGATCCCGTCCACCTGGAGACCCTGAGCATTCGCGGCAACAACATCAGGTACTTCATACTGCCGGACAGCCTGCCGCTGGAGACGCTCCTTATAGACGACACCCCGAAGTCGAAGACAAAAAAGAAGGACAGCGGCCGCGTGGGAAATCGCGGCAGGGGCAGAGGCGCCCGCGGACGAGGCGGACCAAGGGGTCGCGGAAGGGGCCGAGCTTCGGGTCGACGTTAATTTTTGTAACTGCTACACCTAATAAACCATATTCGATAAATATAGAATATAAATATTCTTTGGATAACTCTATCATGTACTCATGTTCATTAGATGACAATTTATCATCTAGTAAACGATATTCACCTGAATATATTGATAAAATCCATTTTTGTAGTAGCCCATGAAAAGTGTGTAAATTCCTTCAGAAAATAATTTTTAAAGAGATTACCTTTTATGAACTGTAATTATTGAATAACAGATATAAACATGATTTAATGTTTTTAAAATCGAAACTGAATTCTATTATACAATGGCCCTAAAATTCCTAACTATATTGGCCAAAAACTTCAGGACATATACTAGGCTTGAGATGTTGATTTATTTACTACTGCCCTTGCTAATGCTCCATTTAGTTTGGTTGCGATGTGGCAAAAATCACGAAAATCCAGTACATTGTTTTGCACGGCGAAATGGAGTCCTTGGGGATAATGTTAAACTAACTCCACTTTAGTAAGTTTCGGTTTTAAATTCTTAACTAATAAGTAACTTTATAATTTCAGTAATTCAATGGAAAGCACAGACCAAGAAAGTCCTTTAAAGGAACTTTTATTGCACACAAATGAAAAGTCAGTGGCAGCAAAACTTAAACCTGCATTGAAAAATATTTTAAAACTCAAAAAAATCACTCAGATAAAATCCGAGGACGATTTGGAAAACCGTCTTCGTAAAGAAAACTATTTGGCTGGTATTATTTGGAAGGTTGAAGGTGATAACACTATTGTTACAATTAGATTTCCCAGCTCATTGAGAACTAAGCCAACTAGTCTGTGGAACACGGATAAATCCGAATCGGACATCAATGTGCCATCTTCTATTTACAGGGATGAAGGATTTCTTCAAATACTATATGCTATTACTGCATTTCTGAATCAACGCGATTTGAGAAAACCTGCACAGAAATATAAGGATAAGGGAGTAAGCATCTCGTCAAATCCCTACATTTCGGACAATAACTATAAAAGTGAAAGAGATGAAAAACTTTTAGACCCAATTAAATCAAGTCGCGAAAATATTTTGACATTTTTCTTGGGTATCTTATATATTTATACTTTTATTCGTTTAGTTATGGTAAGAAAATGCGTTAAATATGTTTTGGTTTATAAAAGTCTTAACTAAGATCTGTATTTCCAGCATATGGATCGTGAAAAGACCAAACAACAAGTGGATTTAATCAATATAGCTGGTTCAAATCGCTTTCTTCACTATTTATCGTGGTTTTTTTCCACTTTTATTTTACTGACACTGATTAATATTTTAACAATATTTTTATTAACGGTACGCACTTTAAAGTTTAAACTAAAAAAACTAATATTTGAATTTAAAGGCGCCATCCATTCTTCCTCTTCCGTGAAGGTGACATATTACTTTTGTGGTCTGGTAGCACCATATCCGATTTTTATCGACGCAATGGTTTGAGTACTTGCTAAATGTTTGGCGCCAACCGCTTATCAATTTGAAAACCAAAGCTATGTATTTTTCTGTACCATTTAATTTCTTCCTCGTTTTTTAGGCCCCCTTCTGCGATAATGGAAATGTGTTGAATTGCTCAAGTTTCACAGCATTGTTGTTTTTCTTTGAAGTGTGGGCGTTGTCTGCCATTTCCTTTTGTTTTTTACTATATAGTTTAATTCAGAATGTCACTTTGGCAGCGATTCTCGTGGCTTTTTTTTGCATACTTGGTGTCTTGCTTCATATATTTTTGCAATCAACATTATTACTCTTGCAATACATGCTCTGCATATTATTTCATTATGCATTTCTTATCGGTCTAAGTCGAATTCTTTACTTTGAATGGTTTGATAATACCGGCCTGCAGTGGAATCATATTTCTGGAATAGAAAATAGCTTTAAGCCCAGTACAAATAATGAAAACATCAATTTCGTTGATATTATAATAATAATGTTAATCGTAGCGTTTATATCGTTGCTGATTTGCCTACTGATTGAGATGAGTTTTCCGGGAAGGTATGGAATTTCCAAATGTCGAGGATCGAAGTCAGATAACCATTCGGACCACCATGAAACCCCAGCAATTGTTCAAGCCCATATGTTGCGAAAATGGCAAAAAAGAAAGGCTCCCCTCAGAAATTTCACCATGAATATGTACGATGATCAAATAACAGTTATATTGGGTCTTTCCGATTCGGGAAAGTCGGCCGTAATTAATTCCATTACCGGTAGCATTCCTCCGGAATCAGGATGGGTCAAAGTGGACAACAGGAATATCATCAGTCATCGCAAATCGGCCAGATCTCTTGTGGGACTATCTCCCCAGCACAATGCTTTATTCGATTCCCTGACGGTTAAGCAGCACGTGGACTTGTACTCATCTCTGCGAAAGTCTCCTAGAAAATACAGAAATTCATCCATGAACAACTATTTAAAAGCACTGGATCTCTGGATCGTAAGGAATGTCAAAAGTCGCAATTTATCACTAGCGGACAAAAAGAAACTTTCGGTGGCATGCTCATTTTGCGGTAATCCCCGGATCATTGTGCTGGACGAACCCACCGAAGGATTGGAACCCTGTGAGCGGAGATTACTGTGGGATTTACTGCAGTCCGAAAAACGATGTCGCACTATAGTAGTAGCCACTTACCAAATCGAAGAGGCCGATGTTCTGGCCGATCGGGTGGCGATATTATGCGATGGACAATTAATATTCAACGGAACCTCGGTGTTCTTGAAGAACTCTTATGGGTCGGGCTACCAATTGGTAATGCTATCTTACACACAAAAAAATCAAGTCGCCGTAAAATCGATATGCGCATGTAAATTTCTGGTTTTGCAATACGCATATCGTTTTAACGTGAAATTCTCATATAAAGTTAAAATTGATATTACATAATGTATAATCGATTTACGTTTCATATCGATTTTTTTTGGGTGTAGTATAAAATTTAAAAGAAAAAATTCATTTTCTATAATTATTTTATTATTTAGGTGTGCTCGCAGGGTGAAATCTGTCCAGAACCTCAGATAACCTCATTGGTTTCGAAATATATTCCCGATTCCAGTGCGTCCTGTGACAGTCCTTGCGAAATAGCCTACAATATTCCACAATCCAGTTGTTGCGGTATTGTGCCTTTGCTGAAAGAGTTGGAACTTTCGGAACATTGTGTAGATATGGAATCCATTCAAATTGGAACCACTCCGATGGTGGAGAAATTCGTGAATGCCCTTCTGCTGGATGTAACTTAAATAAGTGCAATAACTTTTGCAACCTACCAGAACCGGATGAATGTCTATTAAAGGGTGGAAAACTATGCAGGAATCAATGGCAGGCGATGATGCTGAAAAAGTTCTACCACATCAAACACAATCCCTTGTGGTTCTTTGGACTTCCCTTGCTTTTGCTATTGAGTTTTGCGGCATTACTTGCTTATTTTTATAACTCACCCGATAATTCGAAATACCATTATACAGGCAACAGAAATTTCGCATCTCAAGGCGCTCGCAAATTGGATTTAGATTCATATGGAGAGGACTGCAGTTATGCATTTGTGGAAAATGAAAGCAACCAGCATCCTCTAGTACCGCTTTTAAAAAACAAGATAAAAGGCTGCTCGGCGGATGAATTATCACAAAATGATTTAAATAAAAATCAAGATCTGTTGAATGATAAATATGTCTTTGCCCTTAAAATGCATAAATGTGATTATGAAATATTTTATAGTCGGAAGTTTCTGCATTCTGAGGCGGTGGCAGCAGCACTAATGGGATATTTGGCAAACAGGTTATTATTTTAGTTTTAAAAACATTTTTAAATATTTTATTCCTTTATGTTTTAGTGACTTATTGGATCGCTTTTGTTTGGGTTATGACAGAGAAGCAGTGATGTCTGAGAAAACCATTGATTTTTATAATCATCCCTATCGCTCTATTCAGTATACTGAAAACTCAACCCCTTTTGAAATCGAATGTTCTAAGAGGGGCGCATTATATTTACTACTTTTATGTCTAAGTATTTTTACTGGATTTTTTGCTGCCTTCGTTATAAGGGAACGCATCATTGGGTTTAAGCTTATGCAACAAGTTGAGGGCATAAATATGGCAACATTTTGGCTTTCTCATTTACTTTGGGATTGGATGTGGCTTTCTCTGTTTTCAACAATGCTGGTAGTTTTAATGAACATTGTTCTACGCAAAAGTTTTAATGATGAAACGGGTAAATAAACATAGATATTGTTTCCATATTTTATTTAATTTCATTTCAGTTGCCTATATAATTGCATTGATCGTCTTCAACCTGGCACAGTTGACTTTCTTGTATCTTTTATTGCAACTTTTTAATCGCGAAATTTATGGCTGGATAATTCCAATACTTTTACTGCTTCTCCTGGGTAAGTAAATAAAATCGTATGAATAATTTTGATATACTTATTTTCAGCCATTCCATTTGAGCTTGGAGCTCCGGATATTCCGTTTGGAATTCTCTATTTATTACCCATTTATTCTGCGATTGCACTGCTACATGCAATTTGCATTCAGGCTGAAAGGCATCAAGTTTGTGAAGGAATCAACTCGAATTTATATGATGAATGCCGTAAGTTATGAAATCAAGATAATCTAATTAAATCAATTTTCTGAAATGCATCCACCCTTAAAAAGGGTTGAATGGATTTTATTGTAACCTTACACACCCCACAAATAACGGGTATAAAAATAAAGGGAAATTGTTTCAGACAAGGGTTTTTGTACATCAACAGCTAAATTAACTTAACATCGCTTGTACATATTGTTAAAGTAAATAAAAGCAGGTTTTACGAAATAAGTATATTTTCATAATATTCCTTATATAAATATTTAAATTATTTCAGAAAGAAAACCACATTGGACTGCAATTTGGGCTGGATTACTATTTGTTGCGGTACTTCTTTTTTTAGCCATACTGTACTTCATATTGCTTATGCTATACGAAAAAGGATTTCCCTGTAAAAAAATGCGGAGGTATTTGGATAACCTTTTTTTTTCTATCTGTTAATAAATTCTTTTTTCCATAGAGCTGCTGGTAACGAATGTCTAGGCAATTGCGATTTGAACAGAATGACAAGAAACGAAATGAGAAATCATACCCTACTTCTAGAAAATGTGAGGTCAAATCAATCTAGAAGATCTATCAAAGATATATCCTTTGGTCTAAAGCCGTAAGCTATATCAGAATCCGAGAGATTTAAAAATTAATTCTATATATATATTCTATATCCTTTTTAGTATGGATGTTCTCGGGTTGGTTGGCGAAAGCTCTGGCAAAACGAATATTAATAAAATGATAATATCGGAACAGGATATATCGAGGGGTCGTATTTCAGTGAAAGGAATCGATGTCCACAACAAAAAGAAGAATAGATACCAGGCATTCAAATACTTGGGCTATTGTCCCCAAAAAGATTGCTTTGAGCCAAAGTTTACGGGTAGGGAAAATTTAAAAGTATTTTGCCTTATTCGAGGCATAAGGTCGAGAAAAGTGCGTGATGTATCCGAAGAACTAGCAGAAAATCTCAATTTCAAGGAACATCTAGATAAAACGTCGAAAATGTACACCGTAAGTGATAAGCGAAAATTGAGTACTGCAATAGCTGTGATTGGTACACCACCCCTAATAATTTTGGATGAACCCACCGCTGGAGTGGAGAAAGCCCATCGATCGGATGTTTTGGACGTGCTGAAAAGTGTTAATGATTGCGGCAGTTCCATATTACTATCCTCGAACAACATTGAGGATTTTCAATTCCTTTGCAATCGATTAGCTTTGATAAGGCGGGGAAAACTTATGGCAATTGGACCAGTCGAAAGCTTTAGAAACCATTTAACTCGTGGCTTGATTTTAATGGTCAAGGCTAGACCTCATGCAATGGTTCGCGAATTTGGGTATTTGTATTGTAAAAGTACAACATTTTACCTTTCCAATTTAATTATACTTTTTTATAGATATGGACGACCTGAAATTAGCAATCACGCTGTAATAAATGTTATTTCCAGATTTCTGATAACCAATTTTGGAAATGTTTACTTGTTGTAAGTAATAATAATATTTTTTGAAAATTAAATTTTTATTTTAATTTTTTCAGAGAAGAAATACAAGGCGATATGCTGTTCTACATTCACAACACCACAGTTCCCCTGGCCAAAGCCTTTCAAATAATTGAGAGAAATAGGCATGAGCTATATATTTCGGATTTTTATTTGAAGCATGAAAACATGGAGTTGTCTTTTGTGACTCAAAACTTTAGAATCCTTCGGTAAAGTGCCCCTGAGCTGCAAAGTGTTTTACTTTGTAAAATAAAAATCAGAGCCTCAAATTAGTCCGCTGTAAATTTTATCGTAAAAATTAATGGATATCCCAAAAGACTTGGGAGTCACATTTAACTATGCAGTGTGTTGTTGAGCAGTTAAATAATGATGCTTCGGCATGAAACAAAGCCGAATCGTAATTTAGTGTCTGTATTTCTCCATGTGAAAGTTTGTATCGCCTCCTCGTCTTTTTTACTGCGTAAGCCCGAGGTCCTTAGACTAAATGAGCCAAGCCAAACAGGTTCAGCGCAAATTCATTGATGAGCAAAACATGTTTCTCCAGAAGGAACCATCAATATCAATCGAAAATGCATGCCGCGGCCTGATCAAAATAAATTATAAAACAAAAAGGGCCGCGGTCCGCATGAGGTTTGCCATAAAATGAATCGCAAAATTAACAAGATAAGCATCTTCTTAAGATAGGAGAAATAAAATCCATTGGGTACAACCAAATTAATTTTGACATAATGTCAGACAAACAAATGTTTGCACTTAAGGAGACAGTGCCTTTGTTAAGTATCTTCCCCGTGCAGTCCAATGTGAAGTGGAATGCGTTATAATATTGGTCTAGACGTAAATACAAACATGGGGTTCCAATATGCAAGCTGTAAAAATAAAAAAAAATGGGATATTATTTACTAAGAAAAAAAGATCTTCCAGCCATATTATTTAGATGTTTTCAAAGATTTCATTCTTGGGTTGATAAATAATAATGGGAAAACAGTCGCCCATACAATGCATAATAATATTTTATGGATTTATTTTTTAGCTTACTTCTTACACTGAAACATATTGCTTAGCTTACATCCAGCATTTTAAAAGAAAGGTTTAAATGATGTGAAAATTGAATAAAGTATTTATTATTGGAGAAGTTTTTACGGCATTACTCTCTTTGGTGTATCCAAAAAATAATGTTACATAATATACTACATGATATCAAATCTGTATTAAGAAAAAGTTCCCACTGTACGATGCTCCCTTATTTGAAAAATGTTTCCCTGTGCTGACGGTGTTATTTTAAGTTGGTGTCATAACTCAATCGCAGGATAATTCGCAGCAGGGTATATCGCACAGCGCATAGAATCGCTGCGCACCCACCGATTCGATATAAGTCTTTGCTCCGGCAGACGAACTGCGAACCAAACCGAACTGAGTAGAATCGAAACCGGCTTTATTAAGGTAAACAAGGACCAACGCTCGCTGTTTATGTTTGTCTTTGCATCACTGTCAGTGCAGTGAGTACTGACTTTGACACGTTTTCCGACTTAATTTTAGTTTATTGCTTTTTATGTGAGCGCTGTGGGATTGCTATTGCTATATCGTTGGACTGTGTGCACTGGGAGGTTGTATCTGGGAGGACGACGGACGACAACCCAGCGACCAAGTGACACGTGTTGCGGATGAGGACCATCCGCCGAAATGCACAGCCACGGCGTCTAAATGCTGTGTAACTTTTGTAGTCCTCGGTTGACTTTTCCGGGTGGCCATTTCATTGCGGCCCAGATCTTTGAACGTAAAATTGAGTCAGCCTCCGTCAGATTTTCGTTTCGATTTTCGGGCTAGCGGGTTATAGGGGTGCAAAACTCCCCCCTGTGAGCTCACCGGCTTGTTTACCATTCTCACGCATGTGACTTCCAAATGACGGATTGAAGTAGGCAAATATTTGTGCAAGAGCCCTGGGTTGCCGGTGCCCTTATTAGATAACGATGATTATGGCCCGTTTGCGCACGCGTTTCGACTATTGCCCATTGCTGGGCGATAATGTTAATTATTTCTGTAATATATTCATGGATTTGTTTTTAACTCGAACAGAGACATTTCGACGCAGCACGTGGCGCGTTTTAACATTGCGATAAGGTGGCATACAAATAAAAACGATACTAAGTTGATAACTTCACCAAAATTGCTTTGATGTTAGACCAACCCTTTGCGATATTGATGGCTTAATAAGGAAGCTTTAATTAAATCATAAACACAACCAAAAAAAATCAATATAAAGCGTCGATTGTTTTTACATTATGTAATATCAATTTGATATGCTCGGAATGACTATTTCATGTTAAAACGATATGCGCATTGCATAACCAGAAGTTTACATGCGCATATCGCATGTAATCAATTAATTAATTTACAGTTTTATATTGATAATCTTTAAAATATAAACTTAATTTTAATAAATCTTGTATAACAAATTTGTATTATTATAAAATTAATTTGGGAATAAGTTTCATATATAGTTCCCTTTACTGGCTGAACGGAGAGTAAATATCAGCAAAAAATTACCTTAATTAAATTCTGTTCATCATATTCTTCCCCATTTTTAGAATTTCACAAGTAGCCATATATTTTACACATCAAATGAACAAGCGTAATATGCACATGTAAATACGAGGGCAAATACAGAGCGGTGGAGGACTCTTTAGAGCTTGTGGCAACAGACAGGTTTCATTAAATTAATTAGCGTTCCCTTCGCAAATACTGCCAGCTGCACGGCAATAGCAACTCACTCGGCCATCCGGCCTTCCCGGGTTTTCAATACGGAGCGCTGCGACACGGTAGCCACTTGATTTCACGGCGCTCTCAGACGGAAAATTATGTTTTTCAGTTAAAACTCAAGACTTATGTAAACACTCGTCCAAGCTCGGGTTGTACGCTATTTCAACTTAATGAATATTTGTGCCCGTGACTGCTGGCAAATAAACATCGACTGCTAGTATTTCTCTTTGATCCTACATATATGTAGGGATATGGGAAAAGCGCGGTTTAAGTTGGACCTATGTTATTTTAGACATAACAATTTGGGATGTTCTATACATTTAGACTTTATTCTACAAAGAAACTCTTGATTTAAATGAAAAAAAAAAATCGATATGAAACGTAGATCAATTTTTCATTATTTAAGATCAATTTTAATTTGATATGTGGCCAGGTAAATTTGACCAGTATGGATTGGCCAATTTTGTCAGAAATTTAAGGATGGATTTTTTTTTAATTTTATTTAATTTTTATTTTTAAAATTTTTATATTTTAAGCATGTCAAAAAAAAGCTTGTGCTACAGGACTCTTTCACTTTTAATAAATTATTCAACTTCTGATTCTGCATCTTTCAGATACCAAAGTATCTTTTTAACGACACGAACAGAGGATGTTTAATGGGTATTTACAAAAGGCAACCCATAAAGGGAAGCGTCTATTGTGTGGAACAGCCATTGGGCAGATACTTATCTGGCAATATATTAAGACGGAGTTCGTCCTCAGCCATCCATTTGGTACGCATCCGGTTGGTGACACTTACCCTTCGTTACCGTAATTAATTTCACTTTCAAGCCCCCGGTTCGCTTGTAAATATCTAGCCCAGACGAATTGCGACACGTGTATCAGAAGCCGGCTTTAAACACACAGCAGCAGCAGCGATCCGATCCCACATTCTGCGATTATATGAGAGTATATGTCCCACCCCCGCCCTGCGAAATCTTTCGGGCGGTTCCATACTGCGAGTTAATTCGTTCGATGTGGTTATGAATTAGGCACAACTCATCATTTGCAGCATCGACGGATGCTTCGACGGGGGTGGTCGTCGGTGGTCGGCCTAAGGAAACACCCAGCAGACACACGATGATTGTGTTAACACCCCAGTGCCACCCATCGCCCACTACCCACTTTCACAACCTTGGAAGTAGTAGCCCCGGGCCGCAACGGTAACAATATGGCAACCGGCACGTGTCTTAGGGCTCTCCAGCAGTTCTATTCATAACTCGGCAGAAGCTGGCACCTCGAACCCTTTTAACGCATCCGAGTTGAGATCTCGGGGGATGGGAACAATAATATTTGATTTTCTGTTCGTATACCTTTCAAAACAGCCCGGCCAGAATATTAAGCAGTGCGACCTTTTCCATATTTTCCAATAAATAATAATGAAATATACCTATATATAGATATAAGTTAATCTGAATTGGAAGTGTAACAAAATTAATATAGATTTATGAAGGGTGTTTTTAAAAATCGGCTGAGAATTCCCCAAGGTCTGTAATATTAGTAGTTCGTTTATCACTATTTTCACCCCTTATCGAAAGGGATTTTTATTTTTTATCATAACAGATTTAATCTGCACAGTAATTAGATTAATTAAATATAATAATAAAAAGCAGTTTTTAATTTTTAGATAGATAACCTATAGGTTCTAAAAAAAGGGGTAAAAATTTGAAATAGAAATTAATAAAAAATTAAATATTCTAATAATTCTAATAATGTTTGAAAATTAGTTAGGCTTTTTTTTACAATTTTTAAAAATTAAAAATATTACTTAAAATTTTATTATTGATTATTTGATTATTTTTGGATTATTTTATGAGACCTAAAATCGTATGATTGTTGTAGTATCAAGTGTCTGACTGGGCCTCCAAATCTGGCCAGTTTCCTTTCATATTTCGACTCTGCGTGAAAAATGTTTTAATAAGGCAAACAAAAGACCGCAACATAAACATAATAATTATTTATTGTTTCTGCAATTGTAATGGGCTGTGCTGGGTCGGATTGAAATCCGCCAGTGATTCAGTGTCGTGCAGAGCAGGGAAACCGAGGTCCGTGGTCCGAGGTCCGAGTTCCGATGGCACAGCGGGCGCTAGTTGACTCTTGGTTTTGGTTTTGGTTCTCGTTCTGGATTGTGTATTGTGGCTGAATCCGCAATCTGGGCTCTCAGCGCATCCTCATCCCCATTCTCAAGCTGAAGCTCATCGGAGATCTGGTCCGCGAACATAACACAATGCTCTTTGCTCTCGGCTTGCTTATTTGTGAACTTGTTTATTTGCGGCGATCGGGCGGGCTAATCTACAGCGAATGCTGCCAGTTTGTCGTTGTCTTATTTCCCTGTCATTGCGGGTATCGACTCGGTTTGCTTTTGCTTTGGTTCGGGATTGTTTCGCAAGAACAAGTCCAAACATCCAAACATCCAAACAATGGCCCTAACAAGAGGGTTGCATCTCGCATCTTGCTTTTCGCTTTTAGCTTCTCGCCTGGGGCATTAGTTCGCATCCTCGGACCAGCGGACTCCGACCCCCTGGGCAGTGCAGCCTCGGTCACATCATCCTCGTTTTTGACTTGCTCAGATACATGCTTCCTACAGATATGTACATTCGAGCGTTTTTTGACGAAGTACTAAATTGCTGCGACTTACTCCTTACATACACTAGCAAAAATTGCAAAGGTATAAAATATTTGATTTAAGTTTATGATCTACATCATTTTTGGAAGTATTTATTATTTATTTTATTTTATGTTGCCTGGTTTGTAAAGAACAAAATGATATTTCCCTATTCATTTAATTAATAATAAATAAATAATAAAATTAATTTAATTTAATATTTTAAAAATTATTTAATTGAATTTTAATTGAATCTTCACACTCCCTTTAGCTGACTAATGGGTATCTGATAGTCGAAGCATTTGAGCACATAATATTTATTCTTTTTTAATCTGAGATTTAGTACGAAATAATTGCATTTTCTTCAAGTGCACACTGCCTGCTGATACTGATGAGCAATGCATTCGCATTCACGCATTCGTTTACAAAGTGCGAAATACTTCCTTTTCTGCTCAGAGGGATTGTGGAATAAATAAATAAATCGCAATATGGGTATTAACAATCGGGCAGAACTCCATTCGCCGCGTGACAGTTTACACTCGCTTAAAGGCGACGCAGTGATGTGAATGGAAAGTGATTTCTAAAGACCACTTATGGTGCATGCGTGCGAGCATGAAATGCAATAATGCTTGTGAGAGTCAATATTTTGGGTTCACGACCACCAGGATAGATCCTTCAGAGACAACTGCCACACATGTTTCCTGAATGACCCGAAGAATTATTGCCAACTCATTTTCGACGGCTCGTTTTTTTATCATTACTGTTTGTGGCAAACAAACAGCCTTCGAAATAATGTGAAAGATGTAACAAATACTTTTGTCCCATTTTACTTTCTCTGGGTGTCCGGGCGAAATCACTTCAAGTGTCACGTTTGGATGTAAGTAGGTAGTCTCCGGGACAATAAGTATTAGAAAAATGCTCTCTTTTTAAATCTGGGAAAAGTGTCAATTGTATTTCAGACATTTCTTGGCTTTTTTAAATAGTTTTGGATTGAACATAAGAAGTTCATGGTTGTATAGCGTTCAGAAAATTTATTGTCATTTTTCACATCTTAATTCATGTAAAAAAAATTTAATTTAAAGGTTAAATTTAAACTTAATATTTGTATTTTAATCTAGCAAAAGTAAGTATATGTAGCTAAATATTAAAAATAAAATAAATATAATTTTTGTTTTATTAAGTAAAGTCTCCACACCCAAAAAAAAATCGATATGAAACGTAGATCGATTTTACATTATATAATATCAATCTTAACTTGATATGCGGCCCCGTATATTTAATATGCTCGAAATTAGTATTTCATGTTAAAACGATATGCGTATTGCATAATCAGAAATTTACATGCGCATATCTTTTTTACGGAGACATGCTTTTTTTGTGTTTAGAAAATTGAAACAATATATTGTTAGAACTTCAGAAAGTGGAAACTTGTACCAAGTATTTTAAAATCATAACATTTAAAATTTTTTTTTTCCATTTTAGAAAGATTTAAAGTTAATGATTTTGCGAGTACGCATCGTACGCAAATCTCTCATTGAAGGCTTACCTTCTGGCACTTCGTCGCGGCCTTCAAGCCAGCGCCTAAACCAACAAGCAAATAAGAAATATGCAAATTCTTGTGTATTCCACAATGGACTAACCGTTTAAGTAATTGGATCTCCATTTGGCTCTGTTTACATTTTCGGCACCAGCATCGCCACTTTGCCGAGAAGCCGGGAAGCCGGGGACACAAAGGAGTCGGATCGAAATCCCGCTCTCCGCTCACTTCGGCATGTCCTGCGACACCGCAATTGAACATTTGGCTGCCACATTAAGTGTCCGCACAGATTCCATTTCCACCCCGGGAAACTGGCAAGCTGGAAAAGTGCAGGCGAAGGCTGTGGAAATGGAAGTGGAAATGGAAGCGGCGGATGTGTGTGGGCGTTGCTTCGCAATCCAATTTTCGGATTTGATTTCATTTATATGTACCGAAGGATTAGAGTAGGCGAAGAGGACTTCGGAAAGGCCAACTAGACAATTTCATTTGTCGTCGTGTGCTTTAAAGGGGATTTTCTTCTCGCTCGAAATTGATGATGCTTTCTCATTACATTTACATTATATCACGCATTTGGTAGCCGCTGCCCCATTCCCCTTCCCCTTCCCCCGGCACTCTAAATGTACACAAATGTTCGCTTATGCTCCGCCAGTCTTCCATTGAAAATGCGAACATGTGGTTCTGACAAATACACGTCTTTTCTCACTTAGATCGGGCTTACTTTACAAGTGTTTCTACTTTATACCATACTTTGTACTTTCGCCAACTATGCCGAACCGAAGGGATATAGTCGGGAAGTTTTGATAGACCTTGGGGACTCGAGAGTGACGCGTGTCACCTGCGGAATCAGTATCATAATGTTAACGTGTCCGTCAAATGTTAATTGCTACACAAAGGTTTGTCAAGTCTTAATTGTTTGATGCGAAAATTTGGCAACGAACAATTTCTACAGATGCTATAAATCTAAGCTTGAAAGATTGGTGTAATGTACTTACAGCAAGGGATGTTACGTGTATATATGTATTTATTTGTATATTATTTTGATTATAAACTTACTTTTAGTAATTTAAAAGTTTTAAAAAACAATAATGGGTTAATGAATAGGAATTATAAATTATAATCGTATAATTATACGATACGTATTATTTTGAAATAATAAATCTTTAAACTTTGTTAAAGAATTTTAAAAAATTATGGTCAATAATTAATAACTATATTATTTTAAGAAAGACTAATTAAAAATTTAATTAAAAACGTCTACTGGTTTTTAAAATGGGGAAATATTACAAAATTTCAAATGGATCTGTCAAAAAGTTGCAAAAATATGTCTAAAGGTTCTGAATACATCGATAAAATTGGATCCTTTACAAAACCATTGTCCATTTTATGGCAGAGTATAAGTAACAATAAGGAAAACACTTCGTCGAAGAAAGGGAACATTCACTTATTGTGGCCATAGGTTTTCCTTAAGAGCTCAGGATTTACACATGAGGCGTTACAGACACGTCCATATGCGAATGGATACATACACATACACCCATATATATATATATATATATATATGGTCCTGAGTGGTTGTTGGGATTTTACACAACAATGCTCCTTTTACTTCTCATTGAATTCCGTGAAGCATGGAAAATTTTAAACAGGATTGACTTTTTATTCGGTCGTGTGTGTGCGGATTTTTGATGTGCTTATTAGTCTACGGTGGTGATATCCTTACGGCTTGCTAAAGATTAGGTCAATCACACCTTTTTCAGGCGTCATGTAGACGGTCAAAGAGGATTTGGAGTGACATATTGGGCAGAATAAATAACCGGAACCTGATCCTGCTTTATGGCCATGCTTTATATCACAAGGAACATTTGATAATGTTCGAAATTCCGTACTGCTTTCAATGTAATGTTGTAATCAAACAAAAAACCTTCGACAGTTTAATTCGGCCACTTGATACGCCTAAATATGTACTACACAATATAAATAAAGTGAATCGCCACTCCCGGATTTATCTGGCAAGCAATTGTTGGTGAGACCAATGGATTTCCGTCGACGGTTAAAAGTATTAAAAATGCAAATCATGGCGGGTGAAACAAGCGACCTTAGAACCGCCAACTGAGCCCATTTTCTTTATCCTTATTTTCAGCTTCCCCGGTAAAGGGGGGAGGTACGTGTATATAGGCGGATGCTCATTTCCCAATTAAATGTCCCCGGGCTTCGCGATTTCTTCGCCGACTGTCTATTCCATTCGGTCCTTTCGTTTGGCGGCGGCCATTTGGAGTTTCTCGAGTTAATGCGATAAATTTGCATATTTTGATTGTGTTGCGGTCAACAATGGGTTGCTCTGTGAATTAATGGGATTTTACAAGCTTATGCAAAATCCGACAAATATTTTACAATTTTAATTAAATTATGCCGTCTTCTTCGCGGCGTTTAATCCAGCCGCTGGTGGGTCTGGAAAGTGTCAACAGTGCCTAGGAGGGCATTAAAACATCGTTTCGGCCGGCCCACGTGAAATGCGCTCCTGGCCACGCCACGCCCCCGCATCATTGGAAAAACCACATCAAGGCCGGCGAAAATTCAATTTCCATATGGAAATTGCAACCGAATCGCGGTACCCGCCCCGCCACCGCGCGCTTTAATGAGCCTTCAGCCGTCCGGCGAAATTGTGAGTATTATGAACCCAAATAGCCCGCAGCCATGTGTGCAAGTGCATCTAGAGGTGCCAAAGTGGCTTTTTTTCCTCTATTTGGCTACAGTTCAGGCGGAAGAATAGTGAGCATTGTATCTTTAAATGCTGGAATATTTAGTAGTGGGACTTACAACTTTTAACAGTTGAAATTCATTGAAAGACCCAAAAGTTCAAAAATAAACCCACCGGGATCAAATCGATATGCGAATGGTTTCTGGTATTTATACGCATATCGTTTTTACCATGCAATACCGATTTCTCTCTCTCGGATATTCTCTGACTTCGAAAAAGAGGGCAATAAGCAATATGGCGACTTAAATAACAAATTCTCTCAATTCGAAATAGAATAGTTAAGTGCTATCTCGTTAAAAGTTGCATGAGTGGGAGGGAGAAAGACAGAGAAATTTGAACTGGCCTACTTAGAACATGATTTGTTACATTTCGAGTCAAAATTGATATCATATAACATCAAATCGATCATCGTTTCATTTCAATTTTTTTTTGAGGCAAACAAATCGATGTATTGTCTTTGTAAAATTATTTTCTAAATATAATTTAATACATTTATAAACTTCTTGGAATCTAATTATTTGTTAGATCTGTTTTTAAATGTAGAGTACAAACTATAAATGTTTATGAAAATCTGTAACTAAATCGTATGTAAAATCTTTAAAAAGCCTGGATGTGTTGTTAAAGTTTTTTAACATTTTCAGATTTTTCTGACATTTTCTGGTTTTTATTTTTAAGTCCCTGGCATCACTGGTGTGCATCCGCAGGCTCCACCCACTGCTGTTTTCGGCCCGCACCACATTTTCTGCGCACCTGTCGGTGGAGCAGGACCCTGGCAATGGGCTGGGTGTATTTGCGGCAACGTCAACACATGTTTTGTATTATCCCCGGGCGGTGGACTCCGCCAGTCGCAAAATTGCCCACACCCACCAGTCTCTCGAATGGCCCGAGGCAACCGAGGATGTAACATCATTGGGTTGCGGCCATAACAATGCGACTGTGAATGTGTCACAGGGCGCCGAATTTGGTTACCGTCTGGTGGAGATTCAACTGGATGATGCTGTGCCGCAGATGAAACTTCCGGCCAACTACAGAAGTTAGTTGGCCGGCAAAAAGGGATTATCTGACGTCACGTGTCCCCGGCCTAATCGAACCGCACAAATGTACTAATTAGCTAGGAAAACGTATTTTCCAGCATAAACATACAATTTGCAAAAACAGCAACCGGCTGAAGGGCATGGCTTGCATAATAAGCTACACATTTCGGTTCGAATAGCACGTGCCGACAGAATTTGGACACGTTTTCGGCGCAAGTACCCAAATTATTTGGGAATATTGTTCGGCCTAATATTTGTAATATGGCTATTAGTATTTTTATTACTTTACATAAGGCTAATATGCCCCGAATGCAAATAATGTTTTCTTCTTGTTTGCCTTTTTTTGTTAAATAATGTCTATTTTGCAGTCAGCTAAACAATATTTTAGAAACTGTGCTATTAGGCTAATACTTTTTGGTTGTTCCGTAGGACCAATATTAAAATAATTTAATAAAATAAAATTATATATTTTATAGGAATAATGAAATATTTTATTTAAGTAAAGGATCATGTAATTTTAAAATTGTTCTAATAACAAAGATTACCATAGTTTGCTACACAGTAGTTTATTTTCCAATAACAACTTTAATCGGTAAGTAAATAGGTTGTTACTTTTTCATTTTATAGGTGTTAATGTAAAGAAAAGCGAGTGTATGATGGATGGATGTGGCAAAAACGGAAATCAACCCCTTAAAATGTCAGATGCGCAGAGGACCAAAAAAAATGTTATGTCATTTATTTGCAGGGTAGAAAGAGCGTAAAATCGTAATAGTTCGTTCTATAAATACTTCGTTATTATAATGTTTAGTTATAAAAATATGAATATTTTTATAAAATAAATAAACTAAAATTGATCCATAAAATTGCTTATAAGGAGAAATCGTCAATAAAAATCAAACGAGATGATCGCAATAAGGGCATTAATTTATAGGGTATCTCTTAGTCGAGAGTGTCTGCCGTTCGTATAATTTTGTAGGCATACACGTAAACATATTGTGTGTTAGAATGAAGCCGTTTGTACGTCAGCTTATGCGAGTTGCCAATTCATGCGTGTGCATTGAGAGGCATGCTTGGGTAATCAGTCAAATTATAATTTTGATTATCCCCGGCAGCGTCGAAAGGTCACGAAGTCCCTGTCCAACCGAGCATAATCAGTCCTGTCCCGACAACTACAGGACCCACCGAACAATGGCTTTGTAAAACCACACTGACAAGAAGTGGGAATCCTAACTTTGAGTGTCTCGACTATTAAATTCCTTGTACGCTCGCTTCTCTGGATTTCAATCCCTTTTTTTTTGCCTGACCATTATAGGCATAATAAAAAGTACCCTTAAGTTTTATTTAATGTCAATCAAATAGCACTGGCCATAACTAAATCGTCCCCCTATTTGTGTAACCAAACTTTTAGGAATCTAATAACAAAGAGTATTTCACACCAAAATATTTCCTTGCGTAATAAAGACGAATATACCAAGGTTTTCCTTGGAATTACATTACTTATAACCCCAACGTCTTGACAATTAATTAAGTCTCGGGATTAACGAACGCATGTCATAAATAATGACGAATCCAGGCATTCGTTAATATAAATGTAATGAAGCTGTTCCTCCAAGGGTTACTTAGTTCATTCTGGGCCGGGGAAAAGCGACGGTTTCGGAAGAAGAAAAATGCTGACAGTAAATATTTTGACTCCAAATGCGTTTCCCTGCCCCGGAAGGCAAACAAAATAAGACAAACAGACTCGTTTTCATTCTCGGACCTGGACTCCTTCATTCGATTCGATTCGACGAGTTTCATCCCTCGAACGGTGATGGTCCTAATGATACCACTTCGAATAACATCATGGCCAGATTAGGGGTTTCCGTTCCCAAAGCGAGTAGACAATGCTCGAAATTAAATGACAGCGAAAAGGTCATCCCATTCAATCGAATCTGGCCGGGCAGCTTGGTATTTATTTATTATGATAGTGCGAATGGAGGAACTGATGGCCAGGCTGATGGAGATGTGGCACTGAAGCGGGAAATGGGTTCAATACGATGCCAATCTTGGAGTCGGACAATATGCCAAAGTGATAAATGGCCCGGGCATTGTGTGGGTATCCCCGGGTATCCAGTTTGCAAGGACACTACACCACCAGTATCCTGCTGGCTGCTGACTGCCTTCTGCCTTATGCCTTCTGCCCATTGTCGCAGAGGATATTGTGGCGATTTGGACAGGAAAAGCAGAATTTAGTGCTGGACCACAGTGCTGGCCGCCAATCAGGACAGGATGTGCTCCTCAGCCGGCCACGGGTGGTCCATCACGGCCAGTTCCTGGCGACAAATGACAAATGTATTTATTTTCCTCTCCTTTCGGGCTATAAGAACATGAATTAAAAACTCCATAGCGTGTCGCCCGGGCTGCCTGCAAACATTTCATTATGTTTGTTTTGGGCATTTATGAACTAGGGTTTATTTACTAAAACAAATGGCAGGCCACAGAATTGACCGTGAAATTTTATAAGCCGCTAATAAAGGACAACACTTTGGTGGTCGTTTAATATACGTACTATCTAAAAAATGTTATGGCTTCTGCCAATTTGCAGATTTTCAATGTGAAGGCTAATAAGTTTGATTGATGGGGCTTGAAAAATATCTCATTAACCCTTTTTTATGCTGGTGGTCATCAAAAATATTCTGCCAGAAAATTTCACTTTTAATATAGGTACTCAAAATATGAAATACTACTTGTTAAAATAAATATATCTTTTATTGATTTTTGTTACTAGAAGACTTTTAATATCTCAAGAGGTGTTATTTATCGAAACAATTTCAAAAACAAGTACACCAAAAAAAATCGATACGAAACGTGAGATCAATTTTACATTATTTAAGATCAATTTTAATTTGATTTGATTTACATGGCCATATCGATTTTACAGTAACATGCTTTGTGAAATTAAATTAGTTTTAGTTTTATTATGTAGAGATTTTAAACATCTCAAAAATATTATGTGTGTGGAAAATAAAGGGGATTATTCACCAAATCAAATGGAAAGCCACGGCCTAGACCATGAAATTCAATTGGCCACTAATAAGGGTCTCCACATTAGTGGTCAAGCTGATGACCAACCGTACGAGATGAATACATATTTCTCTACCACGCTTCACGAAATTTCGAAACGGGTAACGACTTTATTAACCCCCCATTAATGTCCATGAAAAGTTAAAATTCGGAAGGTGATTGAAGGGACCGGAGAAATATGGCCTAACCCTTTCTTTTGGGGGGTGGTTATTATTCAGACATATTAACATTGTACTTTTAAAACGTATTCGGCGCCTGTTGCCAGTGAGTGGATGCCATAAATTCAGAACAGCCGGCGACATTTTAAAACGAATTTCAAAGTTTTATTGCACAAAACGCGACGAGTGCTTGTGACGTGGGTGGCCATTTAACCCTTAAAATATATTTCTCTGACACATTATTAAAACATAAAGAGCGTCAATAATCATTACAGTTTTAAGCCATTTACTTCTGGGCCTCCAGAGTTGGGCCCTTTCGCTTGTCGACATTGTTCGCTTGCTGTTTCAGTCGCCGTTTTCTGTTTTTCTGCCGACGACACGACAATGTTTGGATGTTTGGCTGTTTGAATGTTTGAATGCTCGGCTGTTTGGAGCGCTTTTGAGGGGCGTGTTCCGTAGATTTCCCTGACGCAAGCAGCGGATGGCGGTTGTCTGAACATTTTACACAATGTAGCAGATTGTTTCGCTTCGACATTTCCCCGAAAGCGTGGCTACAACGATTCAAACAATCCTTTACACAGCTGCACAAGTGTATGCGTTTAGTATGCTTTACACTGCAAAAAAGTTTATGTAAAATATTAAAAACAATTGTACACCCAAAAAAAAAAATCGATATGAAACGTAGATCAATTTTACATTATTTAAGATCAATTTTAATTTGATATGTGGCCAGGTAAATTTGACCTGGTCGAAAAGAGTACTTCATATAAAAACGATAAGTTTTGCATGACCTGAAAATTACATGGCCATATCGATTTTACGGAAAATGCTTTTTTTGTGTGTAGAAAAATCTTTTTTTCCTTATATTAATTCATTAAATTTAATTTTAAAACAAATAATCCTGAATGTTTTCTAACCCAAATGTTAAAAAAGTTAATGGGTAATTTTATTGTACCATTTTAATTTTAATGATGTTTATTAAATAAAAAAAATGTTTATTTACCTACCAATTTATTTTTTAAAGGAAGTGTATTTTGCTGATCTTCCTAGATATAAATTAAAATTTTAAAATAACCTCTTTAAAAATAAAACAAGGATTACAAAATATAAAAAATTTCTTAGTTTAATAATTTTATCCCTCGAAATGCACATATTTTTTCTCAGTGCTTGCCTATGTGAGTTGCCAGTTCGTTTTCAAATCATAGAAGCAGCCTAACGGTGGGGTTAAGAAGCTGCCGACACCCAACCACTGTTTTGGTAATCAATGTAGAACAGTGTTAAAAGTTTACAGCACGCCGGAGAAAGGGGAATAAAATTGATTGTGACAGCAGCACGTGCTACAAATGGGCCTGGCCCAGCATAATCAAAGTAATCATAAGTGCCTTCGCACTTTCTCGAGAACCGAAAGACCATCCGCATACAATATAGTAAGGCGATGGGGTTGTGTGAACCCATTCACACAATGCGCATTATTGATCATCATCCCGTGTACACTTTACTTTCGAATTCTGGCCATGTTCTGCCGCGTTTACCGCACTTTAACACCTAACCTCATCACAAATTCAATTCTTGGGGCGTAATTCCTGCAGGAAGCAATAATATTACTGCTGTAAGACGTCCATATTTTATTCCACCTGATAGCATTATTATGCGCCCAAATTGAGGTATTCCGAAACAGTATAAAAAATATAAATAATTTGAGAGGGGAGAGTCCGTGGCGCGTTTGCAAAAATGCTTGGGAAAAATGTGTTCCGAGAAAATGTACCGGAATTCGGTGTAAAGCAGCAGAAAGCAGCCGAAATCCGCTGGTCAGCACTCTTGCAGTTTGGATTGCTCGGATTTCGGCGACAGCGAACGGGACCAGGGCCCCAGACTGGAAACCAGACACGTCCTAGCGGTAAGCGGTACAGGTGAGCGGTACGGGTGAGCGGTACGGGGAGCGCTGAGCAACGACAACAGCGGTGTTGACATTACGCTATCAATTTGAGTGCTCAGCGAAAACGTTTGCCGCATGTTATTTTTTTCCCTTTCGGACAGCCGTGATTTGTGTTTCTTACACCGGCCAAAGTATTTTCTGACCATGCTGAGGTGGTTTTTTGAATCAAAATATAGTTATTTATATCCTCATAAATTTGCTGAATTTGTATGGAATATTAATCATAAGTATTTGCACAATTTAGATGACTTCTAGTGTAGCATTACGCTCTTCCGGTAAGTGTATTTAATATAAATGAAACAAGAGAGGAAGCCAAGTTCGGCCAGCTGAAGTTTATATACTCTTGCAGATCATCCTATTAAATTACAAATTACAAAATGTTAAATTTAGTTTTATGGCTGCTATATAATATTGATTTAAAGAGAATGCAACAAAAATCAACGAGCCTTTAATTTGGTTCCTATTAATATCCCAATAATTTTTTTAATCATTCCTATGGCAGCTTTATGATATAATCGTCCGATTTTTTGTTTCAATTTTATTAGAAATTCAAAAAGGTATTTCCAACGTTGGATTTGATATGTCAAAAAACTCCGAAGCTATAATTAAAAAAAAGATAAGATTCGGTACGATCCGATCCGGCTGGTTCCGACTTATGCAAAAGAAAGAAGACTTTTGGGAAAGTTTCAGTTTTATGGGGTTGAAAACATCTCCTTCACTGCGTTGCACACTTTTGGCTGAAATCATCATACCCTCAGCATGGGTCCAAAAGTGGTTTAAACATACTTACTATAAGCTAAAGGTACATATACATTTACAGCGCAACATTTTATGAAGATTTCTGAATTACAAAACTAAGCTATTGCTATTTTACCATCAAAGAAGTGATTCCTTCAATATAAACAAAAATGTGGCGAAAAATACAAATTAAGCAATCGGATGCTCTTAGAACTAAATAAAATCATTTTTCTTTATTAAAGAGACAATCCAAGATTTTCAAGGCAAGATAAATATACTTAATGATCTGTGTGTTTTGCCCCAACAAGCATTAACAAGCCGTTCTGTCAGATGCTCATATTTATACCAATTCATTTAGAGGAACCCGTTTATAATTTAAAACAATGGAATTCATATACATTTGTACAAGTTGTACTTTGGTGGAAGACAATAAATATTCTCATGCGTTCGACTTTGGATGTTTCTACTCGTGTTTTATTGTTCATATTTTGCTCGTTTTTTTTCGTTTGTTTGTTTGTTTGCGTTCTGTCCCGCCAGCTACATCGTTATTATGAGAGTACGAGGAGGCTTATGAGGACCGGGGACCGAAAGTAACATAAATTAATAAATCTTAAGTGAATGGGAAGAACAGTATCGGGAAATGTGGAGCGCGGACCGTCAAAAATTACTCCCGGACAGGCAGTGATGGGCAATCGGTGGACAAAAGTCGGGATCGGGATGTTTGCTCTTTGGACAGGCGGACAGGACAGGACGCGGTAATCTAGTTCTTTGACAAGGGACATGGGCACAGGTCCAAGCAGTCAGTCCCTGTCCCTGGACCAAGGATTCCACGCTCGAAAGCGATCAATTAGTGCGCCTGACTTGACATCATTTCAAATGTAAAGCACGTACCGCCTGTGTGTTCCGAGACATCCGAACATCCCGACGTTCATATTTCTGGGACTCCTTGGTCGTCGCGGAATATGAATTCATCATAATTCGCAATCGTAAAAACAACTGGTTTTTCTGGCGATCAACATTTTTGGCCTTCATAAATATAAAGTCATCAAATATATGACAGTTTTATGTTCATTTCGATGCGGTAAATGTTTTGGCGACAAAAGACATGATTCTGAAATTATTAATGGTTATATACTCGTCCAACTGCCGATGGACCAAAACCGAACGAGATATTTATAAGGCCAAATAAACTAAAGACTCGACTGTGTGCGCATAATAATAATTAAAAAGCTTGAGTTTCAGACAATTGGATCTGCGGTACTCCCGCCCTGAAATGATGGGCGGATTGAGTTACAAAATATTTGATTATCTCTTTGTGGAAGCATTTCGGTCTGCAATATATAGTGCCGGGCTTGTTTAAACATTTTAATTATACGCCTAATTTATGTGGAATAAATTAGTGGTCTGCGGGCTCTCCTGTTCACAACTTCCAACTGTGCCTCTCGACTCCAATCCAATCCAATCCAATCGACTTGAGTCGACTCGACTCGACACAGGTCTTTAACACAGGGACGCTCTGTTTTTACGGCCCAGTCATCGTCATCTAATGGGCGCCCCTTGTGTTCCAGTGCGCTCAATAATTTTCCCCAATTCCAGCTGTCAGTCGAGGTGTCAAATCGCAGCTACTCATGCTGTGCGCTGCTCACAGACTCGCTCGTCCCGCCCCTCGGGTAATTTAAATTAAGCATCTGACGCACACCTCTACGGATCCCCCGAATCCCCCGAATCCCGATACCGATCCCTGAAAGATACCGTGCCCCCAGAAAACGGCGATCCGACAACGACAATGCGATGATATGGGTATGCATCCACTTAGCGAGGCCAGAGGATAGAGGATGCCTTCTGGTGATACTGATTAAGATCATCCACATCAACAGAACCATCGTGTTCATGTGGCGCGATCACGCTGACAACAGCTCAAATCCCCATGAGGAACTTGTAGCCGCATGTACCACTTATTTGAGCGTAAAACAATTTGCTATCCCAACTATCGCGTCCATGTGCCCGAGAGTGTTCATCCGAACATGGCCTAATCAAACGTGCTGGCCACAAAAGGTGTCTTTCAATTTGGATTAAGTGTAAACGAATCAGTCGTCGTTTGTAAATCAAAGTGCAATAATAGCCAACAGGGAAGTGAATTAACTATAAAGAGTATATTTATTTTAAACATCTTTCCTTTTTATTTCAAACATTAAATAATAACTGTTTCACAAATATTTCAAAATAAAGAATATTTTAATAATATGTCTCTAATGTTTGTATAGTCAATGGCCCTTGCAGATAGAAAAATAAGATCTAATGTTAGTAGTAGTTTTGTAAATAAATAAAAATGATATACACACAAAAAAAAAAGCATGTTACCGTAAAATCGATATGGCCATGTAAATTTATCTATCGTTTTTACATGAAGAACTCTTTTCTCAAATAAAATTAAAATTGATCTTAAATAATGTAAAATTGATCTACGTTTCATATTGATTTTTTTTTGAGTGTATACAAAATTTTAAAAATGTCTCAGTCTTATAAGTTGGTTTTTCGAAAGTTTGTAAAAAGTTTTATTTTCAACTCTTTGAAATTCGAATTTAGAAAAGCTTTAACCTCCAAAGTGTGAAGCTTACCAGAAATAGGTGGGCTTCATAGGGTCACGATGGGCTGTCGCCGCAGTGGATTCAAATTTAATTGGAATGAACCGATCTCGATGGTGGTGCTCGATAATTTACAACTTTTCAATTTGAACATTCGGCCGAGCATTATACACAACAATGATTGGTTGCCGCTTAATTTTTCGCATTGGCCGGAGGAGCAGCACTCCAGGCAGTGGAGACAAGCTGACGCAATCACGACATGCAATAAGGAACATCCGAATTGTGGTATCTGCGACAGCGATCTCGGTTGCCATTGAAATGTGGCAGTCGTTGAATGAACCAGGACTCCTTGCTAGCACCACTGAACAGTTCGAGTTCGAGTTGGAGTTGGAGTTGGAGAACGACTACGAGTACGAGTACCATCAGCACCACAATCACAATCACCGTCCCGTCACAGCCCGAACCACCAGGCACTCCACCCACATGCGAGTAAACAAGAGCTCATGTTGTTCAGGCGATCAGGCGATCGACTCCTTGCCCCGCAACTCCCCCGAAAATGGTCACTGAATCCCAGTTACACTTCTCCCGTGGAGGCGGTACTGTGGGAGCTGTTTGTCAATTTACCAACAAAATGCAGTCAGAAAAATAATCAGTAATAAAGAAAAGAAAATAAATTAGGCATTTCAAAACGATATTAATAGAAAATATTATTATATATTATTTTAGATCCCATTTCTTGTTTACTACACCCAAAAAAAACTGGATATAAAACGATGATCAATTTGATCAATCAATATGGTATCAATTTTGATTCGCTTTAATACGAATTAAGAGAATTAGTTATTCTCGCTCCCACTTACGGAACTTAAGTTGCCATATTGCTCTCTTTTTTGCAGTCAAAGAATCTCCGAGAGAAAGAAATCGTTATTGCATGGTAAAAACGATATGGTTTATCAATTATCCAGAAATGTATTATTGCGCAAATCGATCAGACTCTATTACTCTGTTTTAAAACCTGAATATTAGAATCTCAATTTGTTTTACCGTCATAAAAAATAAATCTATTTTTAAACACATTTTAAAATGATCTATTTTATTAAATCTTTAGATACTGATTAGCCCATATATTATTTTTTTGGTTCATCCTACAGCTAACCCCTTATTCGAATTATTTTCCATTCCCCAATATTGCTGTATTTGCGCATATAGAACGCATAGCTACAGATGTGTGACCGTATCTGAGGTAAATAAGAGCAGGCTTGCATATGTCAGGAAACGCTTTGATCTCTTAATTTTCTGCAAAAATACGGTTCAAATCAAAGGGAGGCCGCTGAAGTGTTGGGATATGGCCACGTGTCATAATATTTGTGACAGCATTAACGAAATAATTGTTGAAAGAGTGCAATATAATTACCATACCGCAGAAGGTGACATACTCGTTCCCCCCACATGTAAAACAAATGGGATTTCCTGATAAAAACTACTTTGTAGTTATGCGCTTACGAAGGAATAAATCATCTCACCACGCCAGGCTAATTGTTTTCCCGACCTAAAATTAGTTATTCGTACAATTTGGTTGGCTAATTTATTTATCACTCCGCTTTTCGACACAGGAACCGAAGTGCGGTCCAAAACATACACATCCACGTTTGATGGAGATGTTGGCAAATTTAATTTCGAAAAACAATGAACTGTCTTTGGTTGAGAGACCTGGACCTGGACATGTTTTTGAGTCGCAGTTCCACATGGTTAAATACGGAAATGTGGGTTTTACTTCTTCGCGAAAGCTGCACATCACCTATTGACTGGAAAAAGCCCGAACAGCCGTCTGCTGCACTCTGTCTTAGTCCCATCATTGTTTTAGCTTTGCAGTGTGATCGTTGTCTGCATAATAACATGTTATTATCATTTTATTTGTTTGCCAGCTCAGGTCTTTCTGGGATCAGGCCGAGAATCTCCGGCCAGATATCATGGTAGTACGCAAAGGTAAAAAGGCAATGTGCTAAATGCTCGAAACACATGTTCTTATGTTAAGTGTGTCTGCTGAAATTAGCATAATTGTGGATTTCGGTCAGGTTTGGAAAATATCATGGTTTCAGGTGAGATCTACAAGACACCTATAATTTAGTTCACAAGTTCTGCAAATAATATTTATAAGCTGCAGTTCCTCCATCCCAGCATTATAATTACTTTCAGGAGCTATATAAAGATATTCTTAATATTATTAAAATAAATCAGCATTCCTTTCCCCGTACTACCGTAATTTCCATGACCAGTGTAAGTTTAAACAAATTTAGGTAAACAATAGAAAACACGCTTAAGCTGGCAAAGCATAAAGGCCGTGACTTTTCGAATGTCGACAGTTTCTCAATAAAACGTGGGTATATATGGTCTGTAGACTCTGTAAACCGATTAGAGATGCGGGGTCCAAATGGAGACACTACCAATAACATTGGAATTTCCCTAAGCTGGCTGAGAATAAACAATTTGTTGGGAAGAAAGTTTTCTGTTTTGTAATGGAAATTATGCTCACCGCTCTACAATAATTAAATCATTCCGCCTCTGAAACTATAAGAAGATACACGATTGATTTAAGCTGACAACCGAAATCCGTTCCAATTTCCAACGACGATTGAGTTTTAACGGCGCTGACAATACGGATTGGATACTTTTGAGTAAGGCTTTTGTCCGATGCCATAATGCAACAAAGAGCCCGTACCCGTGAATTAATAATCTACTCCATAAAAACCGATGTCAGCTTAAAATTCGGGCACCGCCTTTGTGTGCTACTGGTTTTTTCCTATTCAATAGCCCAGATTACGCTACTCGTATTGAGTCGGATCCATAAAAACGGCCTTCGGGAGCCAAAAGGCATTTCGACGGCAAGCCAAACAGGAATGCAGTGTTCATAAATGGGCGTTATTCATATTTGTTTAACAACTAAATTAATATGTTGTGAATGCCTGCGGAACAGGTCGTTTGTTAGGGGGCCTTTAAGTTGGAGGAGTAAGACATGTTTATAGAAAATTCGATTCGAAAAAATACTTAGTTGGTAAAAGGAACACAAACCAAAAACTATATAGTCATAGCATTTTCCAATGAACTTATAAAAGGTATGGCAAAAAATTAAACATATTTCATCCCTTTTATGATATTAAAAGGATACCACATCTCTAAAAGCTCCAATCTCACTTATCCACGGCTGAGCAAATCGAGCTACGATAGTCGATAATGGAAGACCATAAATAACTTGTAGGGTTTATTAACCCCTGGCTCACTCCAGTCACTCCAGGCCATATACCGCCTTTTGTTAACTCCATTCATAAGTTTTCTGCTCACTTTGCTCTTGTTCTGTTTATGTCGGCGAATGCGTTTCCGGTCAGCGACACAGGAAAACACGTTTATAGCAAAATATTGTTTTTGTCTTCGGTTTATCGTACACCATCGCAGGCCCTTAAATCACCACATGTGACTGTCTATGATTAACCAATAAAAATAAGACTGTAGTATTATGCATATATGCGAAAGGAAATGAAACGAACCGTCGGTTCTCGTTTGTGTTCCAATTTATTAACACCTCTTTGTTCTTGTGCTTTATATTCTTCGATTGATTGTTATAGCTGTTGTTTGCACTTTTTTAATTCTATTTTTTTGTTGGGCTCCCAGGTATTTTCTTTCACTTATGGCCATTGTGGTGATTGGTCGCAAATACAAACCTCATCAAAAGTATTTTTTAGTGGAAACTTCAAATTTTTGTTTAGGTTTGTTTATTTTCATTTCGGATTTATTTGATATTAAAAAAAAGAAACTGAAAAGCACAGGTAAGCTGTCCCACTAAGTCCAGTCTAGACATATTTAAAAGAAAAGTACGAGTGTAAAAGTTTTGATTATAAAAAAATCTGCAAACTAAAAAATAGAACAAAATAAAATTAATAAAATTTGGCAAAACATAACTATCATATAAACTAAGTTTTATTTATTCAATTTTTGGATACCTGTAAAAATTACACCCAAAAAAGATCATTATGAAACGTATATCGATATTACATTATGTAATATTAATTTTAACTTGATATGCGACCAGGAAAATTTGATATGCCTGAAAAAAGTATTTCATGTAAAAACGATTTTTTGCATAACCCAAAATTTACATGCGCATATCGATTTTACGGCGAAATGCTTTGAGTACACCCAACGTTTTAAGAATATTCCCAACCCAACAATTAAATGCCCATTTCGTTTATTTATACCAATAATTGTGGCTTTTGTTTAATGTGTCTCATTATCGTTCTTTTATTATAAGTATATACAGTTTTACTAATTTACACTACGCTTAGGGCGCTAAAATTACGCGAGCTTACATACTTACAACTTGTGCATAAAGTACAGCAATACATGGATCTCTAGTTTAGGAAATAATTACACACGTAGAAAATTATGGTACATACGAAGTAAAATAAATTATATTTATAAACGACAGGAACAAATTGGTAACTTAAGACGATAAAAACAATAACAGCTAAATCAATGATTGCTCGTGTACATTTGGCTTGGGTTTGGGCTCGGTTCGGTTGGAAAGGAAAGTGGGTCGGGGAAATGGAAATGGAAAAGGGAGGAGGTGGGTTTTACAGCAGACTTGGGTTGATATGTTTCGGGTCCTCCCGCGGGGCCTTTAGAACTAAAAACGATATAATTGAAATCTACTGAGGCGATAGAAGTGGACCTAGCTGCCAGGAATTGTGCTTCTACAATTTAGTGGGTGTTTCGGATCTGCCTTCTCTCGGTTATATGTTAGTGGTCGGGTATGTGTATGTATTCATTGATGTCGCCCTGCTATATATCTTCCAATTTACATCCTATAAGCTCTGATTGCATAAGTTGTATGTAATTAAATTAACGTATCTTCAAATGGTTTTTGGATTATCTTCTCCACAAAATTGCACAACGTCTGGGGCAGCGGTTCGGTTTCTTTTTTTTTTTGTCGAATTTTATTGGTTTTCTTATTGGTTTTTTTTGTTTGAAGGGCCCTTGCCAAAAGAGGAACCGCTGCATTTCAGCTGGTTTTTTCTTCGTTCGTTTTCGTTCTTTTTGCTTGCTATTTGGTATAAGCGGCGTTAATCAAAATACCGAATAATCACATTGTAAATTATTGTCCGAAAGTGTAATTATACCTTTCAAGCCCGGGCCTCGAAGTCGAAATCGGATATTTGGATACTCGGATTCGGATTGGGAATCGAAACTGGAAGTGACTACGGCCGCAGGAGCGTCAGCTTCTGCTGCTCCCGGAAGGCGATCAGCGAGCGGAAGGCGGAAATGGGCGAGGCAACCGAGGGAGCCGATGCCAATGCCGATGCCGAGGGATCCGGATCCGGAGAAGCCGCCGATGGATGTCATGGCTTTGCACTCAGCGAGGTCACATTCACGCCGGGCGATATCTTTCCGGAGTGCGAACTGGATGACGAGGCGGTGGAGTTGCTGGATATTGGTCCCATCATGTGCTGGGCGGCCGATTGGCCGCTGCTCGTGGGTATGTGGACCACATCGCAGCCCATCGAGGAGGAGGAGCTGGAGGCGGAGGGCGAGGCGACGGGCGGCGGGGCCACCTGATGGGCTCCACCGCCGCTGCCGCCCGAGGTCGTCAGGCTGAGCGGTGCAAAGTGGGGTCCGTTGGCCGCCCCCGAGACCGCTGCCTTCCAGAGCAGCGGATTCATGCCCAGTGGCCCGTTGTGGGCCGCCAGGCTGGCTCCGAAGGTGCGCTGGTGCTCGAGGAACTCCTGCGTGGGTGCGCTCAGGTGCGCCGCAGCTGGTCCGTAGAATCCTCGGTACAAATCGGGTCGGACGTAGGGCGAATAGTTGGGAATCCTGGCCGCCAGGGGCGATAGAATCTTGCCGGGCGAGGGCTGCTGACCCGGATGACCGTAGAAGCCGGGATGCGCTGGCGGCAGCTCGGGCAGGTGATTGTCCTTGGGCCCCGAGCTCGAATCCTTGCTCGAGTCCTTGGAGGCCATGTCGGCCAGCGACCAGATCCTCGGCTTCGCCGTGCCGCCCACTGCGGTCTGCAGCGAGTTCTGCTGCGCCTGCTGGTGCTGCTGCAGCAGCTGCTGCTGGTGGTGGTGGTAGGCGGCGATGTCCGGTGGCGATCCCGCCGGCGGACGGAAGTGGTGGTGCAGGGCGGCGGGATGGAAGAGGGGGTGGGCGCCCGGCGGCATGCTGCCAGGGCGGTCGTAGAGGTCCGGCGATCCGTTCGGCGATCCAGGTCGCGACTCGGACCACTCGCTGTTGTTGCTCTCGCCGGGGCGGTCGGCCATCATGTCGGCCAGGCGACCGGAACGGTCCTTGTCGTCCGTGGAGCCCACACCAGAGTCCTTGGCGTCTGCAAGGAATCGAAAGAGAAGGGAGAACAATTAAAATCCACTCAAGGTAAGATAATAATGCTAAGAGAAGTTTTAAACAAATAGTTATGCCATCGCCTACTTTAAAGGGCGGTTAGTCTATAAAACGTAACCCTAAAGTGGGTTAACTTGACTAAACGTTTTTGTGATTCTTATATAAGGAGATCCATATTTTCTAGGAATTTATTTAAAATCTACACACATGAGAAATCATTAGTCAGTTTAGTTTTAACCTTTAAAAGCATACATAAATTCTTAAAGAAAATTTGACCGCGAATTCTTTAGAGCCAGTGGAACTAATTTTACACTTGCCATTTGTTATGAGTTTTATTATATAAGGCCATAGATGGATTCAAGGATAAAATGGAATCTCTTGAAATATATATTGTTGATCTACATTTTTTACATGTTAAATGTAATCCATTTTCGGACAGAAAGCTTATAGCTTTTGGGACTTTCGGCCTCTTGTTCTTCAGAGTTGTACCCTCAAATAGTTTATTTAAAATACAAATGTGAAACTGAGAGACTTTGCTTACCTAACAGATCGTTATCCTCCGTGTTCTTATCGTCGTCATCGTCGATGTTAGCATCATCGTCGTCGACGCGATTCCTGGGCTCCCAGGTCATCTTGTTCTCCTTTTTCAGTCTTCTTCTCGCGTTGGCGAACCACGTGGACACCTGCGTCAGCGTCATCTTGGTGATAATGGCCAGCATTATTTTCTCGCCCTTGGTGGGATAGGGGTTCTTCTTGTGCTCATTTAGCCAGGCCTTCAGGGTGGAGGTGGTCTCGCGGGTGGCGTTCTTCCTCCTGGCCCCGTTCAAATCCATGCCGTAGCTGCAAGAAATTAAAAAAGGGGAAAATGCCAGGTTAGACGGGGTTTTCAACTCTGGTGCGGAGGACATAATTTGTGCGATAAGGCGAGAGGGAACGAACCCAAGAACCATTCCCCGAATTGCCAGCAGGTGATTAAGGCCGGAATGGAATGCAGACCCAGCTGTTGCCAGGTCGTTTGGAGTTCTTTAAATATGCGCCGGGCCGAACAATTGTTGCAATTTGTTAAACTGGCCAACAGCGACGGTGGGCGGGCGGCTTTGTTCTGCGTTAAATTTGTTCATCATAAACGCATTTGCATGGGCCCGAACATTTATGCCCGTGCAGTTTGCGGTCTGACACATTGCTCCCCATCCCACTGTGCCATCGATGGTCGATGGTCGAATGTAGCCGCATGCCTCGCGAACGACAACTGTCCTTTATCGCTTTTTGTGGGCAGTTAACATGAACGTTTTTAGTATATTGGTATATATACATTGCGAGACCGAGCGTATATGCATATATGCCAGAATGCTTAACTACACTGGGGGATAAAGTTCGCCCTGATATTGGAAATATTCTACAAAAATATTCTAAACTTTCAGTTTGTGGTGATGCACTTTGTTCAGGCGTTATAATTCTCAACTTGTTTTTCAGAATGTTTAGAGGAGTGGTTTTCGGGCTTAAAGAAAGCTTTCTATTTCATTACAAGGTGGGTTATTTGATTAGAGGATAAAGTTTCTCCTGACTTTGGAAATATTTCACAATAATAATCTAAACTTGAAGTTTGTGGTGTTTTTTTTGTTCTAGCGTTATAATTCCCAACTTGTTTTTCAGAATGTTTAGAGGAGTGGTTTTCGGGCTTAAAGAAAGCTTTCTATTTCATTACAATGTGGGTTATTTGCTTAGAGGATTTTCAGTGTCCTGTTAATCCGAAAATATTTTGAATTTCATTAAAAATTGTATATATTTTTTCTCAGTGCGCGGAATGCAAAACACCGACGGGGGAGAGACATCGCCATCGCATACATGTGTAGCTGTCTCATTTGTAGTTCTCAGACAGCTGCCCGATCCGATCCGATGCGATCCCATCCCATCCGAATGGAGAGGAGAGGATGACAACGATGTCAACTGGATGCTATATGGGAACGACGCTGCGTCCGCTGCATTAATTAATTTAAGTTTGAATGCAAAGTGTCGCCGAGTGCGAAAACCTGCGCAGACAGGCACTCTGCCTTTGATCACCTGACAGCTGAATACATTTTTTTAATTTTCCTATCAGCGCTGTAAATGATTGGTGACGACAACAACGCCCCCAACGCTCCGTAATATCGTAATGCTGCTGCGAAAAACAACACAAAAACAAAAACAAAATTAAAGGTGGGGCCGCGAGTATTCCTCCTGAATTTTGAATCGAATTCGCCAACTACCAGCACGTCACGGCGAAATAACTCAAAATTGATTTATGTCGAATATGGATGGGTGTATGGTGAATGGTATATGGTCGATAGACAACAACGCATCGATATCGACATCAACAGTAGCTGCATGAGTCAACTATCAAATTTTGTTATGAGTGTCAATTACAGGGGAAACAATGGGCCCAGCGTTGTACCTGTCCGATCGTGAGGTGACGTGACGGGATGTTGTCGATTGTTTAACCGGCAATTGTGTTTGGAAATTTATGTCACTTTGCCTTGGCCACTGCAGTGTGTTTGTGGTTTCTTGATTTCGGTTTTGGTATTGCTTTTGGTTTTGGAGGAAGCAGCCCGCCGACGTGCAAACGATCAATTACAAGCAAATAAATTGCCTGTTTCGGGGCGGTAGGGGTAATGGAAATGGGAATTCGAAATCCGAATGCCTACACTGCGCCTGCGTGCCAATATGCCAGACTTTTACTATTCGAACGCACTTTTCCGAGCCGGCATTTAAATGCACCTGCACGCACCTGCAGCACCTCAATATCCCCAGCTTAATCCCAATCCCAATCCCACTCACGTTCCGATCGACGCCTTTCAGCGGACCACCATCGGGGTTTATCGATTGGGAATGGGTATTGGGAATGGGAATAAGAATGGAAATGGGCCTGGGGGGAAGTATCTGTCGTACTCGCACTTTCTGCCAAACTATGACTAATCCTCACCTGTTGAACGGATAACCGGCGAAGGCCGCGTCGTATGGGTGATACATCGAGGGATATGGCCAGGGCGATGCTCCGGCCACCAGGTTCTCCTTCAGATCGATGCCAGCCTGGAAAATAAAACATAGATAAGGCACATGTTAGACTTTTTGTTATTTTTAATTTTAGACTAATTTTGTAGACGAATTTTCTGATTTTAGCTTGAACCCGAGAGCAATGGGCTCAGACCTTGAACCAAAATTATTAAGAATCATGTTTAACAAATCATTAAGACATCTTTGAGTTTATTTTTGAGTCAATGGATGGCTTGTTATGTGTCTGTCTTATCAGCGAAGACAGAGAGAGGGCACAGTGTGTGGGTTTAATGAGAAAAATTATTGTTCATAATTTTTTCAAATACAGTGCTTTGGAAATTTGTAAATTTCCATTTAAATAAGTAATACTGTTCCATAGAAAATCGAATTATAATTTATATGAATTCCTAAAAGAACACATTTTAGCGACACTGTGCAGCAAAGTGAGGTGATAAGCCCGTGACAATCTGAACAGCATCGGGCGAGCATGTGGACATGTCGTGACTCTGGCAGTGACTTTAGGAGCAAATAGCTCGCGTTTGGAGTTGTCAGAGATTGCCTCCTTAATCGCGCCACTGGTACATGCACATTTCGCCATTAGGCGCTCGATCGGAATCGGAATCGAAATCGGAATCACACAGAGAAAACATTTAGGAACACAGACTTTGGCACTGATAGGCGTGGGACAGGCGTGTAATATAGAGCGCTGATTAAGTTTAACACGACAATTATCTCTAGGCGTCTTGTCTCAACTCGCTGCGACATTTGCCAGCTGTTTAGGGCGATAATGGCCGAGTGACAGAGGCAGCTGCTGTGGAGCACTAAAGTACATACTATATACCACTTATGGCTGCGAATCGGACGCATATTCGTCACTGGAAAACCGCCGCCGCAGTTATGACAGGCATGTTGCAAATAGTCGCCAGCCGAAGAACAGCGGGGGTACGAAAACAAGATGCGAAATCAATGAGAACGAGCCCGATACCGATCTACATGGCACCGCAGGACGAGAGTGCAGGATGCTCGATGCCCGGATCGGATGCAGGTCCCAAAATCTATTGTCTCGGTGTCGCGACGAGCGTCTGTCTGCCGGTAAAAGCGGAAATATTTTTATGTCGCCAACACGAAAATGTTGCTGTTGCACCCAAGTTGCAACATCGCTATCGCCGACCATCGACCATCGAGAAGAAGGAGTAGGAGTAGAATTTATTCCCGGGGTCCGGGTCTGGGATCTGGCCAAAAGGTTTCGGGACCGGCTGCCCAGCATGTGGTAAGTGCGAGTACAGCGGCGATAGACTGATAAACAGCGAAAGCAACAGCCACAGATCTCGAGGGCCAGGCCAACTCCAGGGCCAAGGCCCTTTGACAGGTCCGACACTTGGAGAAATACTAATCATATCCTCGATATAAGGTTCAAATTATCCGTGGAAAATGCTTTTAAAGTAAACAATGGTATGAAGTTGACAAAACATTACAGTTATTTGTTAGAAATCGAAAAGTTGTATAGGCACCTTGACAACAATTATAAAAGTGATGGTCTTCTATTTCATCCGATACGATAAAAAATAAAATATACGATGAATATCTAACAGAAAAGTTGGAATATTGCTAATTCTTTCGAGGTGACACTAAAAACTATTCCAAAGAATTTAGGTTGGAATTGAACTGTTAATAAATCCTATTCGTCTTTGGTTTAAAGAGCTTTTCATCTAAGTTCATTTTATTACATTTTGATAGTTAAGATGAATACACTGTTTCCAGGAACTTAATTAGATTATATTTCTATCTACAAAAATAATGTTTTTATTAATTTTGCTAACATTTTTATTATTCTTCTTGTTTGTTAATAACAATAATTATATTATTTTCCGAGTGGAGGAGAGACTCTGACTCCCTGCCATTGCTGAAGTCAGTTAGCCGAACATGGACAGCGTTTTCGGGACAGACTATATTAAATTACACGGGCTGCTCCTATTTCTCAATGGAAGCTCGTTGCGAGACCGAGACCGAAACCGGTTTACGTTTTACAACCTTTACAATAATCACGCCCGGCTATCACGGGAATTGTGGGTCTGGATACCCGAAAGTCGGGGATGGGATGAACACGAGGATGAGGATGAGAATGGCATGGGATCCCGATCCCGATCCCGAATTCGTATCCGAATCTGTGTCGTGCGTGTTTGGCAGCGAGTGCGTGTAGGCCATGTCGATGCGGGCAAAGCGCATATAATAAATTGTTGCCGCTTGGCTACCAGCTAAAGTATCTCCGAGGAGCAACAGTAGCTGCCGAGCTATAAGCTCTCTAGTGAAAACGCACCCGTGCCGGGATTTTTGCGCTGGCGGTGGTTAATATTAACAACATTCGACATGTTTGCGTTTGCGTTTATTATTACCAATACTGCGATTCAGCAGCAGCAACAGCAGCAGCAGCAACAGCAGCAGCAGCAACATCTGCAGCAGCAACATTCACAGCCACCGCACAGATGCAACTCGTTTTCGAGTTAAATATTGCATTACCACTGGCGACGACAACTGCAATTGTAAAAGCGCTGTAGCGCAGATCGCATATTGCCGATAGCCTGTTCTTCCGCAACAATGTTTATGCATTTGCCAAATGTTTGTAGTTTTGGCACTAGAGCTTGTTCCTACGGTTTGTAAAATGTGTACTTGGGCATTAAATGCCCCAATGTGACCACCGTCAGCGAACTGGGAGAGAATTTAACCTTTGCCCGTTGATTTCTCTAAATATTTCTGTCGAATTGTTGCACATAAAATAAATCGATATGAAACGTAGATCGATTTTACATTATGTAATATAAAATTTAACTTGATAATAATTCCGAATATTGTAGGAATAGATTATAAATATAATAAATAATAATCAAATATATATATATTTCATATAAAAGTCTAGAAGGGATGGCTAGTAATAAATCGAAATCCGATAGCCCACAAAGACGCGTAATCACCTCTTCTATTAGGCCTGCTAACATTTCCCATTAATCATCTGCGTGAAGTCCAAGCTAATATTTGGTTAAGGAAACAGTAGGCAAAAGTCCGAATATGAGTTGAACAAGCTCGAGAAACACTCAACCCCCTCCCCCCTGCCAACCGAATGAACATGAATGAGTGACCACTGTTGGCCGCAAGACCTCAAGTGGTTAGATGTCTGATCCGCTGGATCTTAACAACCGGAGTGCGTCGTTTCACGCATCGGAAAGTGCGGTTTGCCGGCTTCCAGATCTCTGGTCCCATACAATACCATTCCATTTGCACAGCCCCACTTCCAACTCCTCTGTCTGCGGGCAAATTAAATAATTCAAATTAAAATGGGACTTTGTCTTCATTACCAAGGAAATTCTGCGACTGTGTTCCCTTCACGCCAAACGTCAATGGGCCAGGCCCGGTTGGATTATATGGTTCGGTTCGGTTGGACTGGGACATAAGAGGGGGTCCTGAGGGGCCTCCGGCTCCTGTGGTCTGTCGCCCTGATGCGCCACGATTTGAGCGATGCGCGTAATGACGGGTCGAGTTAATTAATTGCTGCTTCGATTTAAAAATAAACGCACGTTTGGCCGCCGCATTCCCGCCTGTACAGCGAAGAATGAATGGAATCGGAATCGGAATTGAATCGGAATCGGATTCGTATTCCGAATTGGAGTCGGAATCGAAATTGAAATTGAAATTGACGACAGCGCGGAGTTTGAGTCGCGCCAAAGAATGCGTTCTGTCCTAGGAGAGCTAATCTACACTGAAAATAATTTTTATTTTGAGTATTTAACAGTCTATCAAAAAGGTATATTGTTTTCGGGAAAATATGATTTTTCTGTTTTTAAGAGATCTTTTACTTTTTCATTTTAATTCCCATTTTCTTTCTGTGTACCCTGGTTTTTTCCCCCTTTTTTAAAACTGGAGCTCCCAACTCCCGATGACACTTTTTTTTTCACAACTCGCTTATAAAGTTGTACCACTGAGGTTACTGTTGTTGGTGTTGGATGTTGCCTTTGTTGCTGGTCGTGTTGCCTGTTTGTTTGTACGTTGTTCGTATGCGTTGCCATGACTGCTAATTTGTTTGTTGTAGGCAGGGCGGCCATTCACACACACATACACAGCACAAATACCAAGGCGCAGTGCTTCCTTTTCCTTTGCCACCCATATAAAAGTGCAAAATTTACTGTTAACGAACATTTTCAACTTTGCCAAAAAGCCAAACAACAACGGCAGCAACACAAAAACTTTCCACAACACTTACGGCAACAACAATGAGATTGGTGCGAGCAGTAAATGTATTTAGTACTTTGGCACACAACCTCCTGAAAGCTCCAACCCCCCACCCCATGAAAAGTACACCCCAACCACCCACTAGCCGTCACCTTGCCATTAGAAAAGCAACCCCCAAAACAACACGACAACACTTCGACATTTTCAAAAGTTGACAAATCAGTGCATGTAGCCAAGGTTCCAAGGATCGGGAGTTCGGAGTCGGGAGGCTGTCCGTATCTCGGGGTTGTTTTCTCTATAATGCCAGAGTGTGATATCTGGAGTGGGGCTGGAGTTCGGCTCGGCTGGTTTCGGGGCCAAAAATAAGAGAGAGGGTGGGTGGTCCGATTTGTAGTTGCTTTCTGCTACATTTTGCAGAATGTAGAAAACTTGCCGGGGGCAAAAGTTTTTGTAGCTCCCACAGGATATGAGAGCGTATACCGCACATTTGAGCCGGGCAGCCCTTTGTTGGAGTGAAAACCCAGTGCGACTATGTTGTCGAGTGTGAAATTTCATGCTTGCATTGTTGTCGTTGATGATGTTGCGGCACTTAAACTGGGGAAAAGTCAATATACCATTTTGGCTACTTGCCCGGCGTCAAGTGTCTAAAAACACCCATCCGCCCGGTTTTCGGGAGGCCTGTGTATTCGCATTCGAGTGGAAGAAGGCTCTCCAGGCTCTCTATGTGTGCAAATTCCCTGCGTAGGGAAAGTTTAAGTGTAGCCCGGGTAGCCCACTCATTAGAATTTGAAAGTGACTGCACTTAAAAATTTGCCAAAAAGAAAACATGCGGTTTTTAGACCCAACTTAATTTGTTTTCATTTTGTTTTACATAAAAGGGAGGTTTTAAAATAACCAAAAACATTAAAAATTTTTTAAAGATTTGAAATCATTTTTAGTGCTGCATAAAAGTATGCAATAAAACAGGTTTTTTATTCTATTTAAACAAAAATATTTAAGTTTTTTATATATTATTATATATATATTTTATTTTAGAGAATCCATTTTCCAAACTTTAGAAACAGCTGAAACATTTTTGGGCTAAAGGTACTCGCTTTTTGTTTTTCTTAAAACAGAAACACATAATTGGTTCCATTAATTTCCAGTTTTCAGTCACTCAAAAATAAAATTGAAGCAAGTCCAGATATAGGAAACACACAAAAGACCCATTTTAAATTAAGTCAGACATTCGGCAATTAACGAAATTAATTTCTCCGAGTGTCAGCGAGTGCAGGATGCAACATATGCGCCGGGGTCGAAGTCAATTTCGGACTTAAGGATAAACAGATAAACGGATGAATGGAGCGGAATGGAAGGGAATGGGACGAGCGGAGGGCGGACAGCCTGACAGGCTGTCACTTGCGTGTTGACAAATTTATTAATAAGGTACGAGGCGGCATCGGCCGTCGACGCCCCCAAAAACACTAGATGAAAAACTGAGAACTGAGACCGGGAAAACGGAAAGGCGAGGGAGGGTAAAGGAAAACACCGGGCGCGGCCTGGGCTCGGCCTATTTGTTAGCGGGCGGCGCTCTTCAAATGTATCCAGCCATTTGAAATGACAGCGGTGCACCATCCTCCGGAGTCGTCGTCATCGTCGTCGTCATCCACCTTTAAACCGGAGTCACATTCGGAGTCGGAGTTTTGGGAGCGGGATATATATTCCCGCGCTGCGGCAAACTGACAGCCGCTTGACAGCTCGTGTCAAAGTAATGAATCCACCGCATTGAGCAGACACTTTTACAACTAGGCTGTTTCTATATCTACATGTATACATCTATACGGCCGGGCCAAGAGAAATCGCTCCAGTTTAGCGCCGGCGGCTGAAGTGACTAATTACGACCCCGGATGATTTATTTAGCAGATGCCACGACCCGACCTGCTTTGTCTTTTAAACGCTGCCATCAATAGGGCCGTGTAAATCCTCGGTGATCTCAAGTGCCCCGGCCACATGACACTTCAATCACATCCAACTAAATTGCTGTGTCAGCGGGCGGATGGAATATATACATATATATCTCGATTGGAGATTACTGATCGATGCTTTTCGCTGCGACTTTCATAATTTGTTCGCGGGGACAATGGCTAAATTTATACAGAGTGCCAGCTACCGGTTTTCTAATTTTATCACATTATTCCCTCGAAGTAAACCAGTTCAAATGCAAATTTCGTTTTGAATTTTTAATCGAGCATGTGTTTGATTAGGCGAAACACCAATGGTGGACAGCGATTGCACTTAAATCACTCGGCCGGCGATAATATTTAATCACACATTAGTGTTCACAGAGATCAGCAGAAATATTCGCTCCACCCGCCGAGTGGTCGGTGTTTAGTCACAGCAACTACTTGTGCAGACCCAGCTATATTCCGATTTGACTTCATCTCCGCCAGCGAGCGGCATTCTGAATACTCAACGGGCCATTCATTAAACTCTCAGTTTCAATTTCACAGTCGTCAGCTCGTTTCGAGTTCTGCTTCTGTTTTCTGTTCTTTTTGCCCCCAGTGCCGTCAGCTTTTAAGACTTTTTTCTTTTTGGCTTGTAAGCAAATAAATTTATGTGTTCACTTTTGAATGCGACATTTTATCGGATCATATTTAATGGGCGCTGTTAGGTTGTCCGAAGGAAGGAAGGAGGCCTCGACAAAGGAGAGCCGAAATGCCCACCGATCCGGAGACAAATTTGAACATTTCATTTGAGTTGAATACCTGTGTCAGTTGGAAGACTTTAAGAGTTTAATCGAAGAGGACTTTAAAATTTAAACAGAGGAAGCAATGTACCAAATGGTCTACACGTTATGAAACGTAGATCTATTTTACATTATTTACTATCAATTTGAACTTGATATGGCTAGCGTACTAATTCATAAGTTTCAAAAATTTGTAACGCTAGGATACAATAAACAAATAAATAAAATAAATAAATGCGGCCCCGTAAATTCGATATGCTCGAAATGAGTATTTCATGTTAAAACGATATGCGTATTGCAGAAATTTACATGCGCATATCGATTTTACGGCGACATCCTTTTTTTATGTGTGTAGTATTTTTCCTATTTCTACATACTTTTCAAAGACAAATGGCACCACAACTTCAACAAGTTCAAGGAATGCACATAATGCACATTAATCATTGGCCCCTTGTTGTAATTGTTTTGCCCCATTCAATTACATTCCTTTTAACAGTTTTACAGACAATTAAAAATGAGATACACATTGAATTACATCTCTCCCCATTCCGACCAAAAATTTCCTCAAAATACATTGTGTTTAGTTCGATTGACTGGTAAATGCAGTTTCTCCGATTCCAACTAAATTTCCCGAACGATAACCCAAACCAAAACCAAAACAACTGGGTGTCCAGTCCTTGGGCTCCGCATGTGGTCCCCGAGAACACTGTGTCCAAATAGAATTGTTGGCAAACAAAGGCAAATTACATGATGCTATTAGAAGCAATGCGAACAAAGGGCCGACGGCGAAGCGCCGGACATGTGGTGACCAAGACGTGCCACAGTCCATTGTCCATAAATTCGGACAGTGCAGTGGGTTTGGGTTCGGGATCGGGATCGGAATCGGGATGCCCCGACTCAATTGCCAGATCGAGTTAAGCCAGCCATATTTCGCAACTCCAGTGGTTACAGGCGAGACCTGCACAATGTGGCTTGAAATATCACCGGGGGAACGAAAGGTCAGGCGTAGGCTTAGGCCCTAAGTACCGGGGACCCGGGGACCCTTGGCCCCCAGGCCCCCTGACAAATCGCTCCAAGCGAGGCTCTGCTGTAGGCCAGCCAGGCACAAGTTCGGAAGCATAGACGACGGGGTTCGGTACTCGGTCTACACGGTACACGATCAAATGACGACGCGACTTCAACTTCAACTTCGACGGTGGTCCCGCTCCTCGAGTCGACAAATTCACAAATTTATTGCGCCATTGTTCGGGGCATATGACTTATGAACAGGCTTTATTATGCACAGCGAACAATATGGTTCTAAAACCGAAAATACATTTGAGAACATTTTAAAAAAAATTTAAAAATTGAAACGAGTTTTCTTTAAAATTTCAAGAATCAATGCAGAAAATGTTTACTGCAGTGTAAGTTATCTTCCTTCTCTTCATTATCTTGAATTTCTAACTGAATATTTGTGAGATTATTTTGTCTTTTCGTTCGCGCTTTTTGCTCAGTGTAAGAGCTACGAATGTCCCCCGAATTCTTTCAAGTTTTCATCACTGATTTCACTTACCGGATTGGCGTAGAACGGCGGCTGATCCGCCGCAATGCCGGAGAGGTAGGCGGACATGCCCTCCGGATAGACGCCGAGCGGCACTCCTCCGGCGGCGGCTAGTCGCTGGTAGTTGAGCATGTCGTACTGGCAGGAGCAGATCGTCTGGCCGCTCACCGGATCCGTGTAGATGGTGCGGCCGGTATCACAGCAGCGGTTGGGCGGATTGCCCCCTCCGGGCGCCGGGGCTCCTCCGGGGGCGGAGGAGTGCGGTCCCGGTGGCGGACCTCCGACCAGCGAGAGGGCGGGCAGGCCGGCGGACGGACCGCACGGCGAGGTGGAGCGGGCGCCCGGCGGCACCGTCGAGGTCACCATGCCACTGTGGCCTGGCCCGGAGATTCCGGGCGCACTCAGCGGCTGGGCGGCGGGACAGGCGAGCGTGGGCAGCGTCGAGGGCGGACTCTGCGGAGCGTTGGTTGGAGGCGTGTTGGGCGACGAGGTGGCAAGGTGAGTTGAAACGGCATTCTGCAAGGCAAATTGAAGGGGAAAAATTGTTAGAATTTTATTTATATTTAAAAATATCCCTAAATATAAAACTAATATTTTTTATCACCTCTCACTCACTATTTCTATATATTAGTTAATTTTTGAAGCAGGATGATGGTAACCTTTGCAAATAGAAAAAAGTTTTAAACAGAAATTATCAGCATTAGAAAATCAAGTTTTTTATACCAACATTTGTTTTATAGGAAAGCAAAGGAATGTATTTCTTAAACTTAGGAAAGGTAAGTTCAATTTTTGTTTATCGAAAAAAAAAATATTTAAATAAATTAAAAAAAACATTTTGGGATATCAAATATCGAAAAACAAGTTTTTACATTTACTTTAGTGTTAATATCAAGGACTATTTCAATAAAAACTAACGACACTAATCTCAAACGATGTTCTTCCACAAAGTTTCCCCTCTCAGATATTTATTTCATAAATTCGATTATACGACTTTGGTCTTTTCCAATCCATTTCTCAAGTTTACGGCGGCCCATTAAAGCGCTGCTTCTGCGATGGATAAAAAGCCCCATAGACGGTGTGGGTCTACTGTGCCCTGCTACCAGCTCCCAGCTGGCACTAAAACTTAATTAAAAACGTTGCCCCTTATCAGCGCGATAAGCGCTCGTCTCTTCAGTGGGTTGTGGGCTGTCCACGGGCCCTTCAGATCCCCACAGCCAGAACTCAGAACTGAGAACTCGGAGCAGGGATCCCGAACCGCTGTCTTCAGTCAATAAAACGAAACTTTACCCCAGCTCCGCTTTCCGGACCCAAACACCGAACCCCAGACCCCAAACCCCAAACCCCTTTCCCCTTTCCCCTGGCCGATCTTCAAAGTGGGGCCGCCATTACCAACAAATCATGTTTTCGATTGACAACATTGATTTAAATTACACAGCCGATTGCTGCCAACGACGACAGCGGCAACAGCAACAACTGCAACGACAACCAGCAACATCGACAACCAGCAACGGCAACGTCCTAAGAGCAATTTGATTGCAAGTTGTCCAATGAGTGCCTGGATCGGGGCTCTATATAGTATACTACACATACTATGTGTGTGTGTGCACATAAGCCTATCGCGCACTTTTGTCAACACTTTTAGTCAACTGCAACAGCAACAACAGTGGACAAGAGCAACGTACACATTCGCACATGCGACATGGGGGGACAAAAAGACAAACAGACAGACAAACAAGTTTCAGGTTTGTTTATCGCTGCCTCTTTGGTTAACTTCTCCACTTCTTGGGGCCGCTCTTCCCGTTTAACATTTTACAAATGATCCAAGGCGTAAGATACGATTTTTATCGCAGGCCGGCGGTCACAGAGCTGCATGTTGTATCGGTCGTGATTGATACCGCCGCAATGTGTTGCTGTTGGGACTCGATGTTGCTGTTGCTGTTTCTGTTGGTGTTGCGTCTCGAGCTTTCATCAAGTGACAACTCAAGTGGCCCTATGCGATTAAAAATTAATTCCCGGTGTTTGCTGGATGGATGGATGGATCCACTATACGCCTCCTTATCAACTGGCTCTTTGAATCAGCCGCCGATGATTATCGACTATCTAGCTACTATGGTATATATCTGGACTCCAATAAGCCCAAGTGGTCTAAGGAAACTATTATATTTTCGGGTAGCCATTTTGGGGGGTATAGAATGACAGTCATTCATGTCACTGGGCATGTTTTGGTTAAAGAGCATTTAATATTTTTTTGATATTCTGTTTCAGCCTTCGTGTTGCGCCACAAGTTGCTTCTTGCACTCGGCGATCGAGTGGGTATTGTACATGCTCGAGTGTCGAGTGTAAGTGATTACATTTGGGGGCCCAGAGGCAATATTAACTGGTCATATTTGCCAGTGGATCGAGTTACCAGGGATTATCATGGCCCGGAAGGGGGGGAAATATGGCCGAGATGGCTGCGAGTGAGGAGAGTGCTATGTTGTGACCTTGCCAGCTTGGTTAACAACCAAAGACACAGATAAAAGAGATTTTCCGAATTGGCAGACGCTTTTTCTCGTGTGTTCAGCTAATGTAGCACACTTGTGGTCCTGACATTTTCAACGGACTTTTGGCAGAACATTCGATCCGAACATTTTGATCTGTTTTATTTTTAAATCCATGTCTTCCGTTTGCCAAATCAAAATGTCCGAGGCATTCGAACACCGAGTAATCCCACTGTTTGTGCACCAATACATGTGTTGTGATCTTTAAGCGGATTCTTGCGATCAACAAACGAGTTTTTCGCTCGACTGCAATCTAATTGCCACTATTCCAAATGCCAGACAAGCTAAAGAGGGGCCATCTTACAAGTAATAGTAGTGAAAACAAATTGAAATACGCACCATTACTAAACAGATACCGGTTTCATTACTGTGCACTGTCATTTAATATTAATTTTTGCTTTTAACTAAAACTATAAAGCAAATCTTAAAGTTACGATGCACCGATGCACTGAACCGAAATGTGTGTGGGTATGTATAATCCGAGAGTGATTTGTGATTGATCCGAACTAGTTTTTAATGCAGATTTTTTTTGTAAATCCGGCTTGACGGTTAACTGTATTGTTTTGTTTTTTTGTTATTTTTATATTTCACTGCTTTTTCACTTTTTCCATTCACCGACGGCTAAAGGAAGCTGGCCAACTCGAGTCAGCCGGCCAACAGTTGGATGGCCAGGCGCTGGTAAATCCGTTAAATCCGACGGGGGGTTATGTTACGGTTAGGAATCAATCAGCCAGCCGGAGGAGGATTCGAGGAAGCACGAGCGAATCTCTGAGGCGGTGGTGCTGTGTAGTGTAGTGTAGTATCTGAATCTGAATCCGATTCTGAATACCGAGTTCCAAAATACCGAATCCAGCTCGCAGAACGACGGCGAGCGGCGGGAGCAGAGAGCACTATTTTCACACTGGCAGCACTGCGGCGGACACGAACGATACGAACAATCTGCGTAACAGTCAAAAGTAGACTAACATGAGTTTCTTGAGCAACTACAAAGTGTACGACAAATGGGAATTACACGACAACCGACAATCGAAAAACAGCTCAGCAACAGCAACAACAACACAGGCCCACGCACCACCACAGAGGCGGCTCGTTGGATTTATCCCTGTATCTGTGTATCTGTGTGAGCGAGAGAGAGCCAAAGCGGACGAAAACGGACCAAAACGGGTTTTCTCCCCTTATTTTTACTTCGTTTTTCCCTTGGTATTGGAGTAAAGAGCGCTCTCTGCGAGAGTATTGAGGTATCTGTGTGTCGAAAAGTATCTGTGAGCGGTGGTTAGGTGGAAAAAAAGTGGCAAACGAGGCGGCACGACGACAACACGAACGGCAACAACGGCAATAATGATTATCATTATAAGTGGGCTGGCGCTCTGGCTGTGTGTGGTAAGAGCGCTGGGGATTGGAATCGGTATTGAGTTTAACCCCCCCCTAACCCTGCCCTAACCCCTTGCCAGTGGGAGCGAGACAGAGCGAGACCGGTTGGGTAGTCGGTAGAAGAGGGGGGCAAAAAAGTATCTACCGCCTGTGTGACCATAAATAAAGTATCTGCCAGCTGCGGACGGCGAGAGCGGGATGGCTATAGCTGGCCACGAATCGCATTCAACGGCAGCGGCAGCAGCAATATCGCAAGTTGCTCGCGTTGGCCGGTCGTGTTGCTCGCGTGCAAGCGAGACGGCAGCAGCAGGCGGCGGCAGCAGCAGCAGCAGCAACAGCAGCGGCAGCAGCAACACCGAGCGGCAGAACATGAAAAAATTAACTTAACAACTAGAAAAATGGCTGTTATTGCGTGTTGTTGTAAATGCCGATGTATGTATTTGTAGGCGATGTTGTTGTAGGCGATGATGTTGCTGCTGTGGTTGCTGCTGTTGTTGCCGCTGTTGTTGCTGCTGTTGCAACGCTGCTACTTGATGTTGTTGCTGCTGCTGTTGCTGCCGTTGCCGTTGCTGCTGCTGCTGCTGCCGCAGTTGCTGCTGTTGCTGCTGCTGCCGTGGGTGTTGCTACGTGTAGTTGTTGCCATAAACAACACAACAACACGAACGTCGCGACGTATGAAAGCAAAGTGTTTACGCTCGCTTCTCGCTTTTCGCCGCTGATGAAAAAAGAAAAGCCTGATGAACATGAACGAGAGACTCGTGAAGAGGTTGGGCCAACCCAGCGCGATGGGTAATGTTTTATCATCCGCCTCTGCCGCAGTCGCAGTTGACGTCCCCTCCAATGGAACCCCCCAGAAACCCCCCCCCCCTCTTGACCGCTTTGGCTCTTTAGCTGGATTGGTGGCATCTTTCGCGCTGCTCCAACAAAAACGACACCGCAGCTGCCGTCGCTGCTTTTGCCTTGGCTGCTACAACATACGCTCTTACATTTTATTATGTAGGTATTTGCTTTTTGTTTTGCCTCCTGCCGTGGCGTTTCTTTAACTTTTTCTAATTAATTGAAACGCCACTCGAGAGGAGTGACGGCGGCCGTTAGAGCGGGATGGCGTTTATGTGCTACATATGTATCTACTACGTACCCCGAGTACCGAGTACTGAGTACATTCGAAAGCTACTTTGTCGTTCCCGGCAATGGCAATCGGTGGTTATCCACCGCCGCCCCTCCCCCGCGTTTCCTCTCTCTCTTTTTTTGGCCGCCCACCTGAGCTCGGTGTCGCACACGCAGTAAACAAATTCTTACAACATTTAAATGAAGTCACCAGGAGCTTTATCCTTTTCCATTGCCCCGACATTAACGATTAGTTTTTCGATAGTCATTTATTAGGGGTTCCCTTGTCCACGGGGACGATGGCTTGTACGTTTTCATGAAAATTAATGGATTGACAGAGCCGAAAATAAAAGTTTAACCAACCACCGTATTAAGGTCACTAACATGAGGTTAAGATACTTTTCTTTAACAGGAAATGTCTTTAATATTTTCCACAGAAGAAAAAAGTGACCGTTTTTATTTTGGAATTTTTAGTTTATTTTTTATTTAAATTTAAAAAACCTAAAATACGATTACCAATCTTAAAAAAGCCTTCTATGACAAAAGCACGACATTTTTTTTAATATTATCAGAATGGTTTAATATTTAATGACTAAAATTTTGTTAAATAGGCTCAATTTTATAAAATACACATTGTAATCGATCCTAAAAAAAAGTAAAATTTATTTATTATTGTAAGTATACAATACTAAATCTAATTAATTTTGATATAATACTCAATATAATTTATTTACATAAAAACTTTAATTAACAAAAAAATTAAAATTATATTTTTTCAAAATCTTTTTTGTCTAAACTTAAGGTTTTTTCGGATCTCGTATTCTTAAACTGAAAATAAAAAGATTAATTCAAGTCTTTTGGTAAATACTTGTTAAGAAAAAGAAAATGGTGTTTCCTGGTTAACCCACTTTAAGTGACTTTTACGATCCGTATCTGTATCTGCCATCAGTATCTTCTTTTTAATTCGGAGCGACATTAATTGGCTCGCGAGCAACAAATTCAGATCACGTTAACCCATTGGCGCGCCTACAAAATTGCCGTCGCCTTCTGTGCAGAAACACAGCGGCAACAACTGCAACAACATTGGCAACCGCAGCAGCAACTTCTCCCATGGGCGGGGAAAATGGTGGATAACGGGGGGTCGGAAAGAAGGGGGGGGGGGGTGGCATTGGCCAGCTAGCAGTAGCAACCTTTTTCGAGGCGGGCTTACTGGCGCTAAGAGTGCCGAGAAAGAGTGAGACAGATTGCAGGGGAAAAGTTGCCCCAAATGGCCGCAAGCAAAAGCGGGAGGGCAAGATGATGCCAAAGCCAACTCCCCACACACTGCACTCCTCTCCTCTTCTCTCCCCTCCCCTCCCCTCCACCACAACCCTCCAGTAGTCGTTAGTCGCAGTCGATCCAAATCCAGAAACAACGCCAGTCTTTGTTTAACGATTTTTATATTTCGAACACGAGATATATTTGTATCCTTTGTACTTCGCTTGTTGCCACAGAGCACGAGTATCTGTGTGTCGCTCATGTAGTAGTTGTATCTGTAGTCGTACGGCTTGTATTGATGGCTTCGCCTCGCTTCGTTGGGCTTCGTATCTTGGGGATACGTAGCGAAGACCCCCTCCCCCCCTTTCAGTGTATCTCTTCTTGTTTGCAGATAGCTCGTCGAGAGCTGAGGAGCAGCAGAAACGACCCGACCAGACCAATGATGATTGTGAGTCGAGAGCGCCAAGCCAGGCACACCATTTTTCGTATCTATGTATCTTTGTATCTGCAAGCGCGTGTTGCGGTGCGGAGTGCGTACGCGTACGAGTACGCGTCTACAAACGTCGACATGAATTTTAATCTAATAGATACAAATGAAAAGGTGTTTGTGTGCTCCGCTCCGGTGTAATCGCTTTGACTCGCCGGGCTTTTGGGGCGTATAGTTGCGGTCGGGTCGGGCCTTCCCAAGGAGCATTCGAGTATTGATTCGTTTTCAGCCTTCGGTGGGGATTTTATTGCCTCCACATAGCCCCCCCCCCCCCCCCCCCCAGTTTCCCGGAGGACTTATCTCGGGAGTTCCCTTGAGCCTGCGGTTATGCCTGTGCCTGTGCGACGGCTGGATTTTGCCTCTTTGTACAATGTTTTTGATTGATTTTCTTCGAGGAGGTTTATTGAAGAGCAGTGAAAACTTGTAATAAGTACCGAAATTGAGGATTCTTATTGAAAGAAAGTAGCGAAGGTTAGGGGTCGGAAGGCTTCAGGCTTCACTTGTTCTGGACTTTAATAGTAAATTAAAGAACTTTGATTCATTTTGTGGTGACGGATATTAAGCTATTAAGGAAATATAGTTCGGAAATTTAAAAAAAATCAGGATTAACATTAAATGTTTTTTATAAAAAAAAGTCCTTAGATTGAAAGTTTATTTTTTTCAAAGTTTTGTAATTTATATATACTTGTAAATATTGTTGTACATTTTATTTTAACATTATGAATATTTCTTTAGATGAGAACGAATTTATAATAATTTTTTTTTAAAACAGTTTCAAATATTTGTATATAAAAATCGATTGTATAAATAGACAGGATTTTAGGAACCAAAATCATATGTATTAAATCGCAGTTTAAAAATCTCAATTAAAGAAGAAAACATAGAATCGTTTAGCTGTAATTTTGTTAGTAATGAATAAAAAAATTTAAGGATGTACTAGAACTATGAAAAATCGGAAGGATATATTTAATATTTTCAAAAGTATCGAATCGTATTAAAGCTGACAAAGTTTAATCGTTTTAAAAGTATTACATGTTAGTAGAAAACTAAATTTTTAACAGAATTTAAAAAAGAAGTAATTACAAATATTTTTATTTTTGAAAGAATATGAAGAACATATTTCTATGCTGGGGGAGGAGCAACGGGATGAGCCTGCCGTCTTGACGACTACACGGCTACAATTCGAGATGTTGCAAGTGGCAAGTGGGCCAAGATGCAGCCAACCAGCTAACCGACCAACCAGCCATTAATGAACGACCAGCCGTGTGGAAGACAAAAGTGCTCTTCTCTATCTGTGAATCCGAATCGCTGGCTCTGCGGACTGGAGACTAAAGACCGTAGTTGGTAAATGCGGGGCTCAGACACGAGTGCCTGTGTATCTGTGGAGGGGGAGGTGTACATCTGCAGTCGTACCTGTATGCACCCCGGGGCAGGGTTTAATGCTCGGAGTGTAGCAAACAAACCAGATAGATACTGATGCTCTCTATACGGCATACGGGATACGGCATACGGGATACAGCATACAGCCATCATCGACATGCGATGAACATGGAACAAGTTGTACACAGATAATCATAAATAAACGAGGCACCAGCGACGAAAAAGTCCGAAAGGTACGAGAACCGAAGACACGACAGAGAGAGAGAGGACGACTGGGAGAAGATACACTTCAGGGGGTGGTGGCTCTACGATTTTTTCCAGCTTTTTTGTTTTTCTCGGTTGCTTTTTTCTGTTCCCCAGGAGCAGAGCGAGCGAGCACGAGCGCCGGAGCTAGCGCCAGTTCGGGGTTCGATTGGCACATCCACAGATACAGATACATTCTACGAAGCTATAGCCACGGCTACAGCTGCAGCCACATCCCTGCTGGCAATCGTAGAAACACACAGGCAGCCAGATAAAAAGATACTTTTGCACGGCGACACTCGCTCGGCTCTGGGGCCAGAACGAGAAGGACTATTGCCGCTTGGGAATTCAGCTCGTTGAAATCAATTTCGCCAACCTAATTAGAAAGAGCGCTCATCAAAAATAATAAGGGTTAAGCTTAGTAGAATGACCAATTAGATCAAACTTTTAGATTCTTTTTTGGGGGCCGCAAAAACGTAATTAAATTTAAAAGGGCACCACAAAAAACAAGAAACTTTTCACCCAGCCCCAAAAACCCATTTTCTTCACTTTTGTTTTGTTATTTTTGGCCGGGCTGTGGTTGGATGTACACGTAATAAATTTAATCATAAACCGAAATAAGCGCGTTTAACCACGCTATCTTTTTATTCGTTCATGGGCGCGTGCAGGCCCCGAAAAAGTTTTAGGCGGGATTTCTGGGAGAAAGTGGTTCGAGGGGGGGTGGGTTGGACCCATGGATACACAGAAATATCTATATCCCAGGAGGGGCAGAGCGAGAAAGAGAATGAGAACGAGAACGAGACCGAACAAAATGTAACTGATGTTTCTGTGTTTTTTCGGCCGTCTGTTGCCACCTCCCGAAAAAATGGCCAGCACTATCTCGCTCCCTCTGGGCCAGATTTCAATGTTGCTACTTCATTTTTATCGCGTTAAGAGAATATTGGACATGTGTGCCGGGCCCCCCCGCAACTGCTTTTGGCCATAAAACATTCTACCATAGATTGTTACCTTTGGCAACTTTTCCTCCTGGCTGTTTTATCGTTTTTTGTTAGGCTTAAGTGTTTATCTTGGCTCTTTTCATTCGACTTTTTCGCTCGTATCTAACAGTTGTTCGTGTTGTTGCACTCGCTTCAACATGCACAGGGCGTGGCTTACGGTCAGCGAAAATGGAATGGAATGGAATGGCATAGCGTGGAAAACGGAAGGCGGAAAAAAGGAAAAAAAGTAAGGCCGCTCCTAGGGGAAGCAGCCGGCTATATACTCGCTCAAGGGGGTTGCACACGTACCGCTGCTTTTTCAGCTTTTTCCGCTTCCATTCCGCCATGCAGGAGCTGCATGAGGACCTCCAAAGGACCTCAAGGGAGGAGATATGGCGGGCATCCGAGGGATGCGACTGTGCCATCTCGAGAGGATGCGGAATGCGGGGCTCTGCTGCATTGTCATCGCATGCCGTGCCGTTGTCGGCTCCTCAACCACTCGGACATTACGCAACACGGAAAATTGGTAGCACGTCTAGGTAGTATTTTGTAGCCATCAAAACTTTTTGTTTTCATCGATTTTATTTCGCAGTGACAGCTAGTTTTGCTTGGCCCAGCATTAAATCAAGGTAAAAGTAATCAAGTTTGCACAGCTTATTTATTTTTCTTAAATTTATGATCGTATGATTCCTACACAAAACAATCTATTTGTTAATGCCTTGAAATTTATTTATGAACAAATTCTTAGACAACTTTAAGAGAGTTTTCTGATCCAATAAGTTTTTCTTGGGTTTTATCCAATGTTAAACCAATTCTTTCTTTAAAATATTTTATAAATCACAATATTTAAGTTACAAGAACTCCGTACACAATGTAATGACAATTTTTGGAAATTTGATCTTATAATTATGTTAAATGTAATATTTTATTTTTATCTTATAATTTATATTTGTAAAAACTGTAAAGCAACCCATTACTTAAATAAATCTAAAACCTAGCCTAATTCATGATATTAGTTCTTACATTTTAATATGATTTTTACCTTTTAAATTATAATCACAAAATATTTCTTATAATAAAACACCTAATAAATAACCTTAAGTAAGACCCGTTTTCTCGTTAGCATGTTAAACTTTAAGTGGGGTTTAAACCTAGAAAATAAATTAATACCTTAAATTATTCCCAATCTTATCTAAATAGATCAGTTTGACTGCCCCAAGATATGAAATATTCTCTTCTGCATATTACTTCAATTTCTTATCATTTGGTTACTTCAATTAACCGACGCAACAATTGCGCCAGATTGTCAATATCGTCTTTCATAAACCAATAAAAATGAATAGCTTAATGGGATCTGTCGGAGTTCCGCACTCGCCGGGCGATAAAGTGGAAGATTTACTTTTTAATAGACTGCCGGAGAGCTGGAGCTCTTTGCAACGCCAATTGACAGCGGCAAAGATTTTAATTTCACATGTTGACTGCGGACTTTGTTTATTTTATGAACTTTATTAACGCTCTCGCACGTTAACGGCTTCACGCCGACCAGGGAGTATTTCGCCCAGGGAGTACGGGGAACCCAGTACCCAGTACCCAGTACCCCGTACCCGGTCTAATATTAATAACAAGCTTGAACCTAATTCCTTATGATAAATGATATAAGTCAACAACCCTCGACTTGCTCGCGATGCTCCCCCATTTTCGCTTCTGTTACCACAATCGCAGTCGTTTTCCCGCTTCTGCAGACCGTCGGAGGAGGTGGATGAGTTTAGGGGGCGGGGGCGGGGGCGGGGAAAGCCAAGAGGAACTCGGGCAGACAAGGAGAATTTCATTTACACGCGGCGGGATAATGTTCTGATGATGGCATGTTTTTTTGCATACAAAGTATGCAAACGCAAAGAAGCGGAAAATATTTATGAAATTGCCGCAGAACTGGCAAGCGAATGTCGTAAAAAGTTGGAAAATTAGATTTTTTCTGTGTTATACACAGGCCGAGGGCTTTCCACCCCCGAAAGTGGGCAGATAACAATGCCAAAAGATGGGGAGTCTGGGCTTTTGGGGGAAGGCTGAGGGGATAAGGGGACGAGGGGATGCCGAGAGAGATATTTATACTACGTTAAATATTTGCCAACACTCAACTGAAGCATAACAACTCAACTTGAGCCGAGGATTCTCCGCCGTCGACTGCTGAGTGGACGTTCTGGAGTTTATTACTGGGTGGTCCTCGAACTCTTGTCGTTTAATGCCCAAGTTTTAAAGCCCATTTCACTTAACACTTCTCGTACACGATGACTTCTGCCGATTTGGCATTGCTGGTTAGGTTAGGAACGAAATCTTAAAAGCAATCTAGCCATCTAGCCATCTAGCCAGGTCTTTTGGCCCTACCAATCTGCAATGCAAAATAATGTGGGATATTATTATCGTTCACATCACAATCGCCAGCGGACCCACCAAACGCTGCGTTTCATAATCGGATTAACTGCGGTGGGTATGGCTAGCAGCGGCATACAATATTCCCTGAATTTATGTAGACCCATAAATCGTGGTAGGGTTTTTGATTGGCCTCTGCGCGAAATGGAAATACCATAGAAGAAAAGCACTCGCGAGCCCATCTAATGTGAATTTCATACGGAAAAGTAATTCACAGTGTCGAACTCTCCGATGCACAATGGACTTTCTACTTCTCAAGTATACTTTATTTCGGGATTGGTTGAGTGAGTTATGTGTCAGGAAAGACGAGGGTTTTTTCTTAAATTGATTAATAATTATATAGGTACCTACTTAATCAAGAGTGATAGGAGGCAAGGTGAAGTCTAGGAAAAGTATTATCCATTTTTATAGAAAAGTCCATTAACATCTTTACAACTTTTTAGATCGGTTAACCTTTTTTAGATTTAAGAACTGCTTTTTTTTCATTAATACATTTTAATTAAAAATGTTTTACTACTTAAAATTAAACTTTATTCAAAAAATGCTCTAAAATGAGTCCAATTTGAAAGTCAATTTAAAAGTGAATATAGATAAACATATTTATTTTGTAATATACACTATCCCAAAGGCATTCGCTAACCGAGATAACAAACTGAAACAGAGAAGGTTATTCGAATGTTTGATTTGTTTAGTAACGTCGAAAGCACATTATTGGTAAATGTTGTGTTAGGAAAGTGGAAGAGTTTGATTCCAAATGAGTACACACCGTTCTACAAACATAAAAGGTCAACCTGACTCCCAAACTCCCGTGTTTAATGAAGTTTTAATGAAACGGAGACCTGATTGGTGAGGGCTTTGCTTTGGGTAAAGTGCCCACCGCTGGCCATTCTCATGAGGCGTTACTTTTGTTTGGCCTGGCAAACAGACTTTTATCACCTCGGCTATTTGCCTTCACTTATCGCGCTACAGCTATGTATACTGTGTGCGCCGTGTGTTGCCGCAGAGTACACACTGTACTTTAGAAGTCGTGTTAATGTGCGTAAGTGTAAATCGCCGCATTGGTGGGTTAGGTTTGCTTGGCGACCCCGAGTAAATATTCGTGTATTTAAACCAACGCCTCGTTGGCGACAATGGCATCTGCCGATTGTCTTGCCTTCAAGTGCGCCAGGCCCTTTCGAAAGCCCCCGAGAGCCAGACAAACCGACAGACCGAAAACCATTCCATGGAGCAGCCTCTGTATCAGATGCTCATGTTTGGAGATCCCATACCACACCATACGATACCATGCCATACCATACCATACCATACCATACACACTCACATTCGGCCTCGCACTTAGCTATTTAACGTGTTTTCATAATTGATTGCTAAACTGTTTTGTTTAGACCTTTGCATATATTTTTATGCAAATAATTACGGGCGAGCACATAATGGGTTGCTGTGGCCTCTGGTTCGGTTCTGTGTGTTTCAGCCCCATTCCGGTGGTGGTTGCTCTGTTTTTGGTTTCTGGTATTCGGGATTCGGTATTCGGGATTGGGACTTGGATGCATGCTCGCTTTGTTTGCGAACATTTGGTTTTGTCATTAAAATATTTTCGGTTTTGTTCAGATTTCGCCGCAGTCCTTATCACAATGTGCGCTCCTTTTCTCTCTGGTTCCTTTCTGCCATGCGAGCACATATATATTTTATTTTATATTATTCTGCTTCGCCTTTTTTTGTCAGCCAACTTTTTGGCGCTTTTCTATTTTAATTTCAGGAGGCAGCGCCGGGTTTAATTATGCTGCGGCCAGAGTATTTTTGTCTCGTCTCACTTTTTGTTTAATGATTAACAATAACGCAGTCTTTTTAGAGACAACCAGCCTGTCAGGATGCGCAGGATGCGGTACATCTGCATGTGTGCATATTTATATTAAAAAAGTTTCTAACAATAAGCCATTATCTATGCTTATTACATATTATCCTGCGACTGCTGCTGCTCCAAGAAAAGAATTTTCAATTGGCTAAAAGGCAGGGGAAGTTGGTTGGCAAAGATTTTCCTGGCTGTGAATATTTTTTGTTTCAATTAAATTAACTGCTTAAAGGTTTTTAGAAAGTAGTATAAATTAGCTGCTATAAACATTCGATCTTTGTCTGAATAAACAAACCGAAAACGTCAGGTGCTGAAAGGGACAAGTGAAAAGGACGAGGTGCATTATGCTTTCCAGGCGAACAAGTCGCCCGAAAGGAAATCCGCTTACAATAATTAAAAAGTTGCAAATTTAAGTATTAACTCGGCGAGTGCGCAAATATGGGCAAACGTAAGCGGATTTCGCATTAACTGCAGACAATCGGCAAAACAAACTCTCCGGCGGTGTGGTCCATCACCTAGGACTCGCATCCTCTTCCACCGGCAGATGGAAATTAGAATGGGCCGGGCTGGAAAAGAGACATCACTAGCAACATTGCAATTATTAAACGGATGAAAACAAACAATGTCGGACAAAAGGGAAGTGACGGTGACAGGCGACGGCAAATAATGGACGACTGAAAATGAACGGGGACACAAAGGGCGAGGATTTGGCGGAAAAATGGGAAAAACTCGGATATTGTCCGGGCCGAGGTGAAAACCCATGAAATGAGCAAAATTTTTAATCTTCTGCGATCGCTGTGAACAACGTGGGCTGACACTTTGACTGTCCCCGATAATCACGGCATTAAGGAATTATTCCGAGCTGCAGGTTTTTGATCAATCTCCATAATCCAGCTGGGAAAATTGCGGGGAATTTATTTATATAAAACGTTATTTACCCTATGTGCTTAGTATTAATCGGTGTTAGAATTGTGAAAAACTTCTTTAGCATACATACAAAAAATTTCGATATGAAGTAGTGTCAATTCTACGTTATTCCATATCAATAAAAAGGCGATATGATTTATGTCAAATTTATGATTTAAACATGTCAACTTGATATTTTATCATATCATAGGAAATACCAAATTTAGTATTTTTTGAAAAAATAATGTAAAATAAGATAAACATAATCTTAATTCATATCAAAATGATATGAATAACTTGATCTTTAAAAAATATAAAATTGATACACAACACATATCAATCTGATATTTTGCCAATATTTTCTCTGTGTACAAATAAATAATGCACCTATTTAAAGGGATTACAGAAAAAAATTTAGGCAACTAACCTAACTAACCCAAAATTAATTTCCATTATCTAAAAAAATCAATTAAAAAACTTCTAACTTTTAACATATATTTATCATTTATTTTTGTTTCATACAAATGTATTTCTCGTCTGGTATCGGGTTTATTTTCGCTCTAATGCCTCTGCCCTCTTTTTTTTTACAGCCTTTCTCAATCGTGTAGACGGCGCAAAAAGGACAATCTCACAGCTCTTTATCCTTCCTGTCGTCTGCGCCGGCAACATGTGTCTCTGCTATAGTTGAATTATGTCCTTAATAGGATTAAAGTATTTGGCAGTTGTTTTGACCTTTTTATCGCCGGCTGCCGATACAGGAATTCCGCACAACTCACGATTTGCCTTTTGTCCCTCCGCTCGCCTCTGTGCATTTCCTTGATTTTTTCGGTGGATTCATCGCGCCAGCATCCTTGTGCCTCCTTTAATCTAATTAGTGCGGAAAAATTGAACAGCACTGTTAACTAACGTCGACAATGAGAACGCCTGTCCTGCGGCAGTCGAGTCGAGTCGTCGACGTGACGAAGCCAATCGCATTTCCAAATCCGGAACGCATTACCGGGCTCAAATCGGAGCAAACAGGAATGAGTGCAGCAGATTCTGAATGGATTCTATTCATTTGCCTTGTGCAACTGCCACAGGATATACAGGATATTCGGATTCTCGGCGATGTTCGCATCCATTTCGCAGCAACAGAAGCCCAGGGCGAGTTTATTCGATACAACACTATTGGGTTTATTAACGTTTATGAGGGAAAATATGGATGAAAATTCTACTTTATGCATAGATAAATATTGAGATTTTTTATTTGCGATCCTTTACTGTTAAACGAAAGGAAAATAAGGGATATTTTGGATTATTTGGTTAGTTGTTATATTTTAATACCATGATATATGTAACAAATCAGAGATATTAAAGCAGATTGAAAAAATATATTTCGGTATTCAAAATGGTGACAAATCTACTGCGATGGTTGCTGTTTTCAGTACAGACTATTCATTCTACTTAGGATAAATCGGGCATTGTTTACTGTACTCCCTATATACACATCCAGATCTCGGTAATGACAACGAATATTTTGTAAGTACATAAATTGAGTTACATACAAATTGGCTTGGGCGGAACAACCCCCACCGAAGCCACCACCCCGCGCCATATCTTCCCACCCCGGTGGCGGTTTCAAATTCAAAAGTATTCCCGCTCTACAAAATCCCGCTCCCCGCGGCGCGACCATAATGATCGAAGGGGAGGGGTGTGTTTAGGGTATGGCATAATAAATACTGCGGAGGGTAGGCAGACCCGAATTTGTTGTGAATGTAGCTGCAAATACTCGTATCTGCTGGTAAAGCGCAACGACAATTTGAGGATTCCACTGGAATAATGGCCGACCATTATGCCCGACGCCGATCCCTCGTTCCGCTCGCCTTATTTACCCTGACATTCATTTATTGCAATATTACGTATTCGGATTAAAAATGCCAAGGACCTAGTTATAATTTGATTTCAGGAATTTGATGTCGTTCGTTACCTCGGGAAATGTTAAAGTTTTTTTTGTTCCTAATTTCGAATAATTTGTATTCTTGGTATTGAAAATAAAATTTGCTAAACATTTAAGAGTCGTAAAATGAACTGAAAATTCCTGATTTGCCCTTTAAAAAATATTTATGCAATGCTTATTGATTTTATGATTAAAATTAAAACTTAGCATCCTTACATTTAAATAAAATAAATGATATTTTGGGAAAGTAACTACTTTACAGATAAAAAAATAATTATTTGATTAGTTAATATATTTTAATACCATGATTTATTTACTAACTATTATTATTTAGTAACTAACTAAATGTAAATTTAAAAAAATATATTTTAAAAATGTAATAATCAAGACTATCCTGAAACTAAAACTTTTTCAAAATATCAACAAAAAACTAAGTTTAAAAAATACAATAATTATAAAGTGGTGATGTATCGAGATAATATTTGTTACACATTGTTTTAAAATTAATAAAATGGATCAAATCTATTGCCTCTTATGTAACCACGATTCATTCGCCACAATATTCCCCACTCTTAACTTAAATTTCACATCGTTTTGTGATTTTCAATTAGCAGTAAGAGCGGATTACTCGATATGGAAGGTCGGGCCAAAGATCCCGACTCTCCAGCAGACTGCCACAGTTGCAGAAGCCGTCGCGGCGCAGGTGCTGTTAATTTTCCGCGCTGCACTCCGGAGGACAGTTGGCATGTCTTCTGTGGGGCTGACGCAGAACACGAGTTCAACTCACCCGCAGTTCGGAACAAGTTGCGTGTCGTAAATTTGCGTTTGCATTTGGGTCTGCACTCCAAGGCACAGGCCGAAAGGAGAGCTCCTTGGGTCTACTTGGTAGCCACTATTGAACAGGTGCGAAGCATATTTCCCGTCGACAGCTTCGACGATGCCTCATGTCCCATGTCCCAGCCCCAAAAGCAACACCAACCCCAGCCAAGGCGAATGTTGTGTTCTCGCTGTTGAAACAAAAGCAATTATTTTGTTTGATTTATTTCATCATTGCGTGTTCCGAGAGCTCCCTGTTTCGGCTCAGTGTGGGTGTGCGTGAACGGGAATGTGAATTCAGGTAGGAGTCGCAATGTAATTGCAACTTAGGCCTTTCCTTTTGGCCCCTGCGATGCGAGATAAGTGCCACCTAGACACTCAAATTATAGCTCGGTGTCTACAGTCTCGCCATTTCTTGGCAATCGCTTTGACATAAACGGGTTCTCACCCGAAATAATTCATATCCCTGCGAATCCCCATGCACTTGTTTGTACAGTAAGGAAAAAATGATGAAAAATCGTATAAAATGTTTCTGAATACTTAAGTTAGTTTTGAAGAAAAGAAACATAACTAAAATGTTGAAAGAATATCTATCCATAATAATCTGTCTAATATATTTATAATATCTATTGCCTAAACTGTACTGAAAAACATGGATTTATATTCCGATTTAAAACTCCCACGTTTATACCTTTCTTAAAAATCACTTAATCTATTAATTTGATTATCTAAAACTACCTAGCTTATCCAAAATAATTGGTGATTTAATTGATAATAAAGTTAATAAAGTAATAAATAAATCAATATACTTAGAAATCGCATTTAAATTGCATAAAACTGTACAGGCTTTTTTAATATTTGGAGTAAAATGATTTCTACAAAAATATTAATATTACCATTTACCAATGAATAAAATCAGAAATTACTTTAACGAACTTTGAAAGCATAGCGAAACGATTTTCCTTAAAAGGCTAAGATTTTTTTCCAGTGCATGTCTATGGGGGTCGGCTGGGGAAATGTAACGCGGTTATCCGTTCCATTTGTACCAACCAAACTTTGTTATTACAATGAAAAAACCAGGCAGGTACATAAATTGCCGATGTTATCTGCTGACAATTGGGGCGGTTGGGTCTTTTTCCCTATCTGACGCAAGTGCAAATGTACATATGCGTTACCTATGTCAGTACGTGACTGATCCGAATCCGAATCGGAATTGGAATGGGAATGGGAATCCTTAATGTGCTACGAGTGCTTTTGGCGGGGAAACAAAGTTATGGTGGCCATATTCAAATGCCGAACGGCAGACTCCTATATATCAAACTGGTGTTGCGTAAATTTATTAGTATTTCTGCTTTTCTTTGTTTGTTTTGGGAAAACGATTACGATATTTGCTGACCGCGTTGCGGCGGTAATTGTGTATTCATTATCGCTCCTGATAATGACACGCGCTGCTATCTCCGCTCTCATTGCCGTACATTAAAATTATAGATTACTTTCGCAGATGCAGGCAAAAAGCGGGCTGATAGCAAATTGAATATAGCCATTTTCGATGGAAAAGTAATGCCGATGGCCAGTTCAATTAGTGGATCACACAAAATGTTTATTTGTACAACGTTTATAAAAACACAGTCACAGTGGAAAACTCATAATAATTTTGTTGTCTATGAACGTTACTAATAAAAGGAATATTTATTTAATTCAAATTTCTATTCCCTTTAATACCATATTAATTTCTGGTTATGCAATACGCATATCGCTTTAAAATTAAATACTTATTTCGAGCATATCGAAATGACGGGGCCGCATATCAAGTTAAAATTGATATTCCATAATGTAAAATAGATCTACGCTTCATATCGATTTTTTTTGGGTGCAGTCACATTAGTAAAATCATTGTTGCTTATGGTATATGAAAGTTAAAAGGTGTTACTAAAATGTTTATTTGTATAAAAAATTTATAATGACTTAAGACATTTTTCTGATCTTTTTTTGTAAATGTTTCCTTTTTTCCCATTCACGCATTTATAATGGCTCCTTGAAAACCCATGATGCTACTGTGGAAACACCTGTTCCCGACTAATAAAGGGGGAAAGGATTAAATATTTAACTCCCGAACAGAGACATAAAGAATTCCTGTCTGAGGGCCCATCTTGGATTTCAAGCCCCCCCCTTTCCCCAGTCTCAACCGATGGTATGGGGAAATTATGAGGCGCGGCGGGTGGTTTATCTGTATCGGAGAGATACCCAAAGGGCGTCAATAGCTCCGCCGGCAGACAAACAGCCAGGCATCAGACACCCAGAGCCAGACGGCCACCGCCGCAGCTCTTAAATGGCTTCCAAATTAATTATTTACGCATTTGAATTGAGGCATTCAGTTAAGAACTGATTTCGAAATGGCTGGCGCGAGCAGCGGGTTGCCGCGTGCCGAATTACGATCCGGGACCAAGTTTTTCAGCCGCCCCGGGTGCCCAGCCTTAATTTACCAATCAAAAACTCGTAATTAACCTAATAAGCCGGGGCGAGAGCGGCGCGTTAAGTCGCGTGCCCCACGATCCGGGAATGCTTTTTGCTTCCCCGCCTTTCAGGGCCCGAGAAGTAGCCCTCGCTGGTGGATAAGAGGCTCGTCATATTTGGATTTACTGACGCAACTCGCTTCGGAACAAATTATGGCGTTTACTGCTCCCGACTAAATTGAAAGCGAAGCCATAAGCGCATGCGGGCAGTGCAAACATGGAGGTGGGAAGCCTGTACTTTTTGTCAACTACTTACACTGGAGAGAATATCTATGATCTTCTGGCATCTGTCTGCAATGAAATGTAAGAAACGGATTGAGAAACATTTTTAAAATAATGGTTTATTTGTAAAATATTTTTGGAAAATAAAGGAGGCTTTTATATAGTACATAAATTCCGGATTATTTATTATAGAGTTAATCTTATTATTATTTTCCATTTTAATATATTATTTTAATAATCTATCCCTATTTATTTACGTGCATGCAGCTGGTTTATGTATCTGTCAAGCGTAAAATTAGCACATACGGTTATATAACCATACATGAACATTCAGACACTTTTGGGTTTGTTAAGTGATGGTTACGCGCCGACGTTGCTTCCGGTTGCCATTCGATGCCTCCGCTCGGCTGTACCTATTTAACAGTCTGTTTACATTGGCATTTTCGTGCCTACTACGTCAATACATTAAAGCGCTAGGCACAACACACAGATTTTTCACACAATAACCACTGTGGCAACCACTAAATCCCTGGCAAAACAGTCGTTTAACAAACATCGCATTAGCAGGATGGGCTAACCCCGAAGCCGCTCTGTGCAAATATTTACTTAGGACCCGTTGCGGTTTTGCGCATGCGCAGCGCATTTTGAGCGGAAAATGACCCGAGGTCGTGTGCGACCCTGAAGGTTAATGGAATGCAAGGACCGAATGCGGTAGTCAGGTTGAACAGATGTCTGACCGCAGGAGGACAGGCCATTGCGCATGCGGCATTACCGGAATTGACCGCAAATATCCAATAACTTAACATGTTAAGTAATCTTAAAGGATAATAAATACCGGTTGTAGAGCCATTCAAGATGGTAACTCCATAAATGTGTTGTTGTCTTCTAAATATGGTTACTCCTGAAATTCGGAATATGCATTTACAGGAAGATTAAAGACTTAAATAAATTACAAGAAATATAGAAAATACTCTTTTATTAAATGTTAACTCCAGAAACAGTTATACCTTAGTAAGCGAAGCTTATTTTCGCATTTCACTTATTTATATCCCTCTGTCATACTTTGATTATTTGGAAAACATTTGAAATATATTAGGAAGCTATCACAGATCAAGCGCTAAGAGCAGAAAAAATATATATGGCCCTGGCAAGACAATAAAATAATAATTCGAAGACCGGAAAAGTCCGTGACATCATAAATTATCGATAATCACACTTTGTTTTGACAGGATGACGACTGTCGGAACTGAGCCGCATTGTTGTCCTTGCCGTATTGACACACACACAGAGAACTTCAAAAATAAATAACTGCACAACAAGGACTAACAGGGAGGTAGAGTCGTCTATTCAACTCTCATTGTCAACAGCCATGATGCGGCAACGGTCCCAAACCCAAACTCAAAACCCAGAACCCAACCCCATCCCCATCCCAGAATTCTGGGCCTGCCAGGAGAGCTCGGTAAATAAGGACAAATAAATGGCAGGATGCGAGTGATACGGCATCCAGCACTGCATTTCCTCCTGCGATGTGCGATGGCTATTGCATATGTTTCGACCACCGGGCCCGATGCATTTCCCATTTCCCATTTCCCACTTCCCCTTTTCCCCATGCCACACGCATTAGCAGTGACAGCGAATTTCCATCGCTCCTAAGCTATATACGATTGGTCGTGCATACGAGTATGTGTCCATTACTTCCCAAAGCCTTCTGGCCCGGGTCGATATTGCAAGCCATCGAGTCGAGCCATATATTCTTGTTGGGTTTGTTTAGTTATGTTCATATAACTATGTTATGCCTAAGAGCTTTTACATATTTTATAACATTTTTGTTTAGTATTTTATAAACGTGGGTATTTAATTTTGGTTGATATTTAGATGTTAGTGTTATTAATATAACACTAATTTTTATACTTTCAAGAATTAAGACATTGTTGTGCTAAAAAATTACAAAACTAAATACAAAAAAAAATAATAAATTAATAAAAATAAATTAGAAAAATAAACTTCTCCAAGAGATGATTTTTTTTTATATAAATTCTAATTCTTAATATAAAAAAAAAATCGCCATTCCGAATATTTTTGTGAGTGTACACTAAAAGTATGCATTAAAATAAATTCTTTAAATGTTTCCAACCAAATGTTCAACTTTAAAGCCTTCACACTTTCGAGCAGCAAATTTATTCGGTTTTTCTTTTTTATTTTAAAAGCCCAGCTAAATACTGCTTGTTATAAGCAAATTATGCATATTCGTTGCGAACGGAATCTTGTAAGGGCCAAATGCCAGCACACAACACACAGCCCACGGCCGGGTTGAAATACAAATTTGAATAGCTATCAGCGAAAGATAAAGGGGGGCAGTTACTAGCCATTAGACACACCACTAAATAAGCGAACATGCACACGTTTGCGCTCCGCTTCGAATCTACATTATTAATAATAATGATCAAAGGCGAATAAAAACGTATATGGCTAGCCATTTGTTTCAGCCTTTCGCCGACCGACCAATCGAGCAATCGAGTAATCGACCCGGCAGCAACAGCAACAGCAACAGCACGGCAGCAACATACAACATGGGCTATGGAGCTATGAATTTGGAGACCGACACAAAATCCGATACCGAAATGACAACGAAACACAGATACAATGCCAACAATCACGGGAGAGTAGCAACAAAAAGCTTTTTAGTCAGCGATAACACTTGTGTATGTTTGTATTGTACACGTATTATTAAATGTCATGTTTTGTTAACGGCCGAAACCGAAACAGAAACCGAAGCTGAAGCCGTTCCCAAAATTGTCAGCATCAACCTACACAAGCGCTGTGGCAACAAAAGGCAACGAACAACGAACAACGACAACGACAGCGACAACGAATGTTGTTCATATCAGTGTTATAGCCTGCGGGGCCCACTGTGTTAATGTATTTTATAGCGATCCGAAAGGGGACAAAATAAATAGGCGTAAATTAAGCATTTCGGCTGCCACTGGTTTTTGGGAATAACATGTGTATATTATTCATAACCGAACAAATTTAAATGGGCAAATGGTTTGGGACCGAGCGAAAATGCAAATGATTGGAGAGTTACGGATTCGACCGTCAGATATTTGGATTATAAGTTGTGCTGCGGCAATCGGCATCGAGCTCTCTGGACCACGAACAAAACACCTTAAGTGGGGGTGAAGTTGTAATTGAACTACTGGAAACGGCTCCTAACTTTCCAAAGAAAACATCGTTAGAGATGTGTACATACGGCCAGGCCGTAGCCAAAGTCTCAAAGTCTCGAAAATCTCAAAAATCTCGAAAGCAGCTCCAGTTCATCTGTTCGGATGAATGACAATGAGTGAACTGGGGCGCTGAAAGTGACTTGCCATTAAACATGAAACTCTTGCAACGTCAGTTCTCATAATTGTGTTGAGAGTCAGACGTTGTTGTCGACTCTTAATGTTGTTTTCTTTGCATGCTGATTAGTTGGGCTCGGGGAATCCCCCCCTCCGAAGTCCCTCCGATAGCAGAATGAATATCGTTATGGCCGCAGATATGAATGTGTAAGGAAAGGGAACCGTCTACAGTACTGACTCTTCGAACCTCCTCCTTCCTACCAAACTCATATCAGCTCACAAGGCAGCGAGTGTTTTGATTAATGATGATACATGAAATTAATTTCAATTCCTACTCAGCGCGATTGTTTGCGTTTGAAATGAAAGCCCTTTCACACCGCCGCTCCCCCTCGCTTGTTCGGCTCCCAATTCTTATTCAAAAACGGTACGAGTACTAGTCTTTTTGTTAATACCTCTTTTCACTGCATCTGGGCATCGGATCGAACCAATTGCGATACCGATTCAGATTCCGATTTCGATTCAGAACCAGAATCAGAATCGAAGAAGTCGTGTCTGGTGTCATTAGCGCTGCATCATCCTTCTGCCAAGCACTTAAAGCTGTTGAATAAATCTCGTCAGAATGGCTTTGTTGTGCTTACATTAGCCTCCGTAATGAGCTGATTTGGATTCGAGAATTCTACTTTGCACTCCGCCCAGGCCTACGGATCGAAATGCCGCAGTCATCAATATTGTTCTACAACGTACACCGGAGATGGCACTCTACAGATGACTCTTTTATCCATTCATGTTGGTTTTTCACTGAGTCAGCGATCAAGGTTATTACAGACATTCCATCCTGCCCATCATCTGATCATTAAAGAATGTATAAACAAGATGGCCATTTGCATGAGGCTCTCTTCACATATATTATAGCCAAATATTAAAGTAAATATTGAACTTTTAACCAGTCCCTAATGTGATTCAGATGTCATGTTGGTATTAAATAGGTTCTAGAGATAATAACTATTATTACTATCTTTAACTCAGTTTCACTTATCTGAAATTACTTTTCATTTTATGCAATACTTAAGAATTTAGGTGAGAAAACCATCTTTAATATCATTTTGCTATTAAATGAGCTGCCATTACCTAAAACGGTAAAATAAATTATGCAAAATAATGGGCAAGGTTCTTTTGGATCCCCCAATAAACTGCCGCCACCTAACCAGGTGCATTAAACTACGACAGGCCTGCGAGGAAACCGATTCTCCCGTTTTCCACACAAACAGGACCGTCGCATTCCACTAATGAGAGACCCGAGTCCGGACCCAACGACACACGCATGGGTGTACGGTGTACGGTGTACGATTGGGTAGATGATGTCGGGGTATTAACATACGCATGTCCGTAAGTATATAACACAAATTTAAAATGTTAACGTTTCTACAAGCTAACATTGAAAATCGTTTAGCGGCAATTACCATCAAATGTCCGCGGCTCTTTGAAGTGCACCGATGTTTGGACGCCAGTAATCCCAACTCGGCCTAAACATTTCAGGCATTCCTTTTGCCATTGCCGCGGATCAGCGGTTGTGGGTCTGCAACTGCAACTGCAACTCAGCTGCAGCTCGGTATCATGAGTGGATGCACTGCAAAAAATACATCAAATAAATATATTCAAATTAAATTAAATTAATGAAGGGCTTTTAATTAATATTTAACAAAACACCTTAATTTATTTTAGGCGAAAAAGTAAGTTTAAATTTTTTATTGAGATACTCATTGACAAAAGGAATGCATGAATTATTTATTACAATTATACTACCTAAAATGAAAATAAAAATGAAATTAGCAGTTATGATTGGTAATCATTTATTATGAATAAAAACTAAATTATAAAGTTTAAACATGTGTGTATATATATACTGAGTGATTTTAAAAATCATAATTAATTTTGTTTTATTTATGACGACATTTTGATTGTTTTTCTTAGATTGATTTTGTTTAAATTTCTTCACCCTTTAACTCACTGATTTACTTTTCTGAGAAAATATTACGGATCGGGGCTGCCATTTATGGACTTTTTAAGGACAGATCCATTAATGATTTCATAGAACTAGCCAGAAAAGCTCCATTAAACTCTTATTTTCTAAAATCTGTCCATATACCAAGTGTTCTGTACCTAACAAAAAATTGTTTTCGGTTGTTTTTGCGATAAAATCTACATCTGTCCCTGTTTGTTGGCAGCACTGTTTCGAATGGACAACTAAAAAATCCATAAAATACATTTCTGACTATCGACTTTATTTCTTCCCGTGTGAGCTCATGAACTTGTGCCTGCGCCATGCACGACCACAGTGAGCCATGTACAGTGAACACGCGCACGCGCACTAAACAAACCGGCGGCGTCTTATTCTCCCTCTCAGTCCCTCCCCACAGTCGTCTCCCTCTGTCCCGCAAGCTGGCTAAATCCGAAGCATTAGCCGGGAAAACACGCCATGAGGCCATGCAAATCGCCTGGCAATGCAAATATATACTCGGCGAATGGGCAAACAGGCCGGATGATAAATGCAGCCGAGTGCTGGGAGACGAAAAAACAGCGCTGACGGTTGTTGTTTGGACACTTGTCATTCAACGACTCGGAACCGATGCGAAGATCTGAAGATCTCAAGATCTCAAGTGCCTGGCATGGCAGCCATCGATTTCTATTTGCCATCGACAGATGCAGATTCAGATGCGGCAGCCATGATCGCGGGATGCATTTGTTTGACGAAACGCATCCGCAAAGCCAGCAATCCGTTAAATGTGCGCAAACAGCAGTGTCGAATGTCATAATGGAGCCGATCCGTGGACGGGCCGTCAAAGCCTATCCAAATATTTGGAGTTGTTTCTCACACGATTTCCCTAATCGCACATCGGGCATCTGCGGCTCAGCTCAACTCAACTGAACTCAACTCAAAGTGAGGCCCCTAGTTGCACTCCAAATGCGCTTAGACTGTGTTGTCAAAACAATCACAAACGCCGTCGCTGGCCAATCAATCGACTCTCTACCTCTTCACCACTGGCGGCAGTGGGCAAGATGTAAGCCAAAGAGCCTTTGGCTGACACTAAAGCGGTGCGGAGTACTCGGCCATCGAAGGTGCTCAGTAGGAAGGACAAAGTCCGCCCGTAGCCCCATGGCTTCGAGAATCATTGGGATGGACCTTAATTTCAACGCTCATATAATAGAAACATTTATTAGAAATTAGTATTCGTCCGCCCTTAAGATTTTATATTACAGTTGTTAAGAAGATCTTTACATTATTTTGTCTCCTTGTTAAGATCTGTCATGTTATAAGAATAATATTTATAAACTATGAATGAATATATAAGGTTTAGTAATGTATTTTTAATAGTAAAAAGTGTTATTTATTTAGGTACCCAATGAAATTACAGAAATTTAACAATCTGCACCACCTTTCTTTATTCTAAAATGCGACAATAGGGCAACAGTGCGTATGAGCAATATATTTAAGAACGCATTTAAACCGCTTTAAATTAATTTCCTTACAAATTGGTTTTTTTAATGGTAAATACTCAGACTAATGTTAAACCATGAAAGTGTGATTGATTTAAATACGATAAAATTAGACAACCCCAAACTTTTTTGTCAGAGTAATTATTATTCCATTATTATTATTATTATATCTTATAAATCTTATAAATCATAATTTAAAATTCTTATACTTGCATATTTACACCCTTCTACAGTCGTTATATTTAAATAACTAAAGCTTCGAGGTCCACAAGGTCCACCCCATTGTGAATAATGAATCGCACTCAGCGTTGCGGATTAACGCACAGGCCGCTCTTTTTTGCGTGCAGTGGTGGCGACATCGGCATATAGCTATCGGGCGATCGGACAAATCGAACCATCGCACAGGTGACGACAAGGCCCATTGGCAGGCAGCGCATGTCGTCGCAATTAAAAAACGCCTTCTTCGGCCGGGCATATCTGCTGGATTTGGCACTGACTTTGGCATGTAGGCGCAGGTGCGGCATATGTATGCAGGCTACATACTGCCAATACCCATGGCAATCGGACCCATGACGCACGACGTCGGGCCCTCGTCAATATACTGTACGTATATATCCATTCTGGGCGGAAGAGGGGTGGCCTCGTGAGTAAGCACGCACAATAGCCATGCAAATTCCGCGGTTCGACTACAAGCAAATTAACGGCCGAACAAAGCCCGGCCAAAGATCAATCGGGGAATCGCTGGCGACACACATATTGACGGGGAAATGAAAGCTACCGGGTATTAGAGCCCATTAAAAATCATAGGACTAACATGAACTTGATTAGCTGATGGATTCTATACTAATACTTGGATTATTTAGAAATGTTGATTCATTGATAAGAATATTTTAATAAAATAAGTGAAATTAATTGAAATTTATAAGATTGATTACAGATTATTTTAGTAGATTTTGTTCAAAATATTTATTGTTTTTAATTTATTAAAGTTAATAATATCTTATCGAGCTAGTAAAAACCGTACCATACCAAATACATCATGCCCAAATTATTAAGTACAATACAAGATACAATAATAATCTCCATAATTTTCAGTTACTCTGTTAGATTATAACCACCGATCTCCAAAGCGAACCACTCGGCGCCTGGGCCTATACCAACGTCTAGCTAAAAATAAGGAGAATTATGAAACACTTTTATGTGGCCATTAGGAACGCATAAGTGCTGTCTTTCCGTAAAAAAGTAGAAATTATGTACACACCATTATCGCCTGATGGTTGCCATGCAGAGCATTTTCTCTTTAAAGCAGCAGCTTTGCTCCGTTTTGTATGACTTTGTTCCGAGAAAAGTCGTTAAATTACTGCGTAACAACTGCAACAAGGTGTTATGAGGGAAGGTGCAACCGAGGGAACTCAGATGGAGGTGCCTCCCTGGATGCCACCGGTCGGTAACATTGTTTGGGCTAATAGAAGTAAAATTGTTAATTGCCAAACGGTTGACTGGGGTTTCTCCGCTTGATTTATACAGTCCAGTGGCCGGGCCATACGTGAATAATTACCAGCGAGTGGATGCTCCAAATGTCGTGGGAACGCTGTGAAAATGCATGTAGGAAAAGCTCCAGGAATGCAGCTCGACACCTCAAGCGAGAATTGCCTTTGTGCCGCTGCAGTTGCGCACAGTTTGTGCCACATGTCACATGTATGCACATTCAGCACCATCGAGGGGCGAATTAATTTCTAATTCGCATGCAGCCCGGCGCTGGATTTGGCCCACAGTGGCACTACAAGCGATTTGAGCAGTTACCTACACATGTTTTTCCTCCAAATCCGAGCTGTCGGCCTGTCGGCACGTATAACACCTCCGTCCGTTGCCTCTGCGCATGGGCAGTCGATCGGGCGCGGCATTAGTGCGGAAATAATGTTCCCAGCTAACCTCACCGACGAAAAGAGGGGATCGCCCACTCGCCCCGATCTGCATTTTTCCCTAATTGATTCGGGAAGTGATCCTAAAAGGTCGTATTTGTATCCGTTGGTTGGATGAGGCATAAAAACCAATTCAGTGTCGTCTGAAATTCACTCAGGCAGACAGAACTCAAAAATGAATTTTCACTTAAAGGATTACATTTTAAAAACGATGTAAAATAGTTAAACATTTAAAGCCATTAGAAATTTCTAATATATACAATTTCTAGATATTTAAAATGCTTACAATTTTAAATTTGATTTCATACAATGAAATTATTTGGACTTCATAAGAAAGTTATAATCTTTAACATTTGAAAAAAAAATAAAACTGAAAATTGATATAATTTAATAATTAGTATGGAAATGAAATGAATCTTTAAAGCATTTGTTTGAGATCTTTTAAAAAAAAATTTATAAATAAATTTATATGCAGACAAAAAAAACGCGTCGCCGTCGAATAGATATGCGCATGGTAAATTTGTTGTATATATTTTGAGCTTAAATTGTAAAATGTAAAATCGATCATCCTTTCATATCAACATAAGAAAGCACTCTCAATTTTATAAATGTTTTAATTGCGCCTAAATAAAGCAAGTGTTGTAGAAGAACTAAAATAAATATGCAAGTTCAAAGTTCATCCTATTTCATTGTTCGAGCTATCTTTGGTGTTATCTTTTCGGAGCATATCCCACTGAGAGAGGCACTTAATTAGGGGGCTGGAGAACAAGTGTTTAGAGCATGTTTTTGTGCGAATGCTTGAGCAGGCAGCTGAAATATTAAAATATGCACTGCGAGAATGCTTAATGCATAAAGGCAGCCGCGCAGACGTGTCTGCAGATCGCTGGATGCACTGCATCTCGGGGCCCCGGTCTCGAATTGCTCACGCAAAACGCTGATAATGAGCTGGCAATTATCACTTTAGCTGCGACTCGAACACGGCGAAAGCACAGTTATCACTCCAGAGCGGATTCACACGGAATTATGTGATACACGAATGGCGAGAAATGCATAAAACACTATATGCACTATTAGTAACGGTAGACTTCGAAGCCAGGCCATGGAACACTCGACTCGTTTCGTGCCGCCAATCTGAAGACCGACTTGCCTCGACTCACGGATCACGGATCTTCGGATAGTGGCCAGCGAAGAGTGGAGTCGGCAGAGTCAGGTCCGGAGAACCCAATCCCTCCACTCGCGTGCACTGGCGCTAAATTGAGCGGAGATGGAATCAGTGACATCGCCTCCAACAGTGTCGCCTCCCAGCGGAACAGACCCACTCAGGCCATCCAAAAAAAAAGAGAAATCCACTTAAGAAGAAATAAGAAATCTTAAATACCCTACCAGGAGCTTATAATCTGAAATAGGATTTACATATCAAGAACTAGCTTTTAGAAACAAAATATAATATAGATACAGAATTAATATGTTTTCCTACATCTATTTAAAGCACACAATTGAATAGATTTTAAAGATTTTATAGACATTTAGATACCTACTCCATTTCTTAAGGAATCAAAAATGAATTATTACATAATTTTTCATCTGAAAATGTTTAAATCTGTTTAGAGATTATCATTTAATAATTTAATTGCTTGAAAAATTTAAAAATTACCTTAAGGTCCAAGAAAAAATACATATGTGCCATAGAAAATTAAGCATACCCCATAAGAGAGGGTACTACTGGTCGACGTTTAATAACATGCTTCCATAAACAAACTTGTTTATTGCCGGCCCCAAAGATGCGAAGAACGAAGAAGGGCTGTGCTGGCATCCCCCACTGTGAGTGCGACTGCGAATGTGACTGCGAGTGTAAGTTGCTTGGCTCTGCATTCATTTCTGCAGCATTTGCAAAAGTCAATAACACTGCCGCCCACAAAAATCAAAAAAAAAAAATAAAGAGAAGCAAAAGCGTGTAGCCCGCGGGGCCGCAAGGGCAAAGGGGCGGGCGGAAATGGCCAGGGGGTCCGGCAGGGGGCGGAGGTGGAGGAAGCTAGTGGCGAGTGCCAGTGAAATTAATAATAATAAGTGCTGAAACAAAACAAAATGTAAACAATTAAAATGGGCTCGGGCTTGGCGAAGCGGCGCGCCGTTGCCAATTTGCAATTCCAAGCACCGCAGAGCCATCGGTTCGGAGGCGGAGCTGTAGTTGCAGCTGCTTCGAGGGGGCGGGGATCCCCCGTTTCCGCTGCGACCCCACTTTCCCCCGCTATTCCCCCACTTACGTGTGACATTGAGGCGCGAATCGGCGAGCGGCGACGCCAACTGTTGGGAGCTTGTTTGTAAAACAAGCGAAAGGTCACAAACTATTTATGTAGAGTGGCGACCTCTGGCGCTCAGTTTGCAAGTTCCACGCAGTTCCGTTTCCCCCACCAACACACACGCACATGCACAGGAAGAAAAGGTGCACTGTAGGCAGCAAAGCTTGAGGAACTGAGAGTAGTTGCATTTGTAGCTGTCTGAACTTAAAGTATCAAGATGGTTACCTTGGTAAGTCTAAAAAATAAAATACAAAAAAAAATAGAATTTTAACAGTTGTAACAAACTTATACTATGTTTATGTTTGGCATTTTCATTGATTCTTAACATTTTATCGAGAATTTTATATAAATATATTATTAAATTTGATATTTTGTGTAAATATTGAAACAGAAAATAATACTAAAATTATAATACATTTTTTAAAAATTGCTGTTTTTGATAATCTGAGAAACCAAAGTTGCAAACGTAGCGAATTCTATATGATTCGATACTTGTGAGTCATTATAATAATCGTATACGATGACCAAAATATTAATTTGGACTTTAACTAACTTTTACAAAGTTTTTAATTGTATGCTTTTATGACAATATTGAATCCCTTAACTTTAAGCATTTTAGATACGTAAGAACTTCATACTATTTTTCTCATTGTGGCACAAGTAGCAATTACAAAAGCTTAAGTACAAATTACTTGAGAAATAACGAAAATATTTTCTTTTCGCTGTGTAAAGCTACACACGTAATTATGGTGATAAAGATACAGATATGGAGCGTATTTTCGAGTAAGTGTTTTAATTGCAGTAGCGCAAATAGCACAAAGGCAATTAATTAATTGCGCCCACCCACCGCCGCCCATCCGCCCCGCCCACATCGCACACACACACACACATAGAGAGACGTTCGAATGTCTATGTGGGCTAGTTGGATGAGTGAGTGTTGGTATGCGTACGTACATAGTACATGTGTTCCTGGAATGTTGACATGTGTTCCCATAGATGTATGTACAAGCACGCCCGCACATACTCACAGAACACTGAACACCGAACACTGAACACCGAACAGTGAACAACGAACACTACGACATTTACCCGCTGCCATGGACAGTTGCAGTTGTCATGTTCATGAATTGCCAATGGGGAGCAAAACTATGCAAAATACAGAACACACAGATACAAACACTCATACTCACACTCACACTCATTCCCACCATCCGGCGCCCATTTAAATACCCAACTAAGAATATTAATGCGACCAACAATCGGCGCTTCAACACTCTGCGTTACTTAATCAAATCAAATCCGCATTTGCATACGGGCGTACACACGGCTACACGGGTAACTAAATACTAAATACATGGGCATTGTGCAACAACGTCCATATTTTCGTTTTCCATTTTCAATTTGTTTGCCATTTGAATTAACACACCCATTTGCACATCTGCATGTGATGGAGTGACTCGAAAACATTCGGAATGTAATTATTTTTTAAGTAAATGCACAGACCTTAACTTAAGTCTAGGGGTTGGAATTGTTTTCGAAAAATTTGGCCTAAGAAATAACAGTATCAAGTATTGTTTTGTAGGTTGATATATAGTTGAATATAAAAAAGAATTGTAAATTCAAAAAAAACATATTGTTAGTCATGGTAGTTATATTTTTAAGCCATCCACCTTTATCTTTATCCAATGTCCTCTGAATATCCCATGTTTCCTTGCTTAAAAGTAGCAATAAAAATACCCAAGACTTCTCGGGAATTATTCAGGGAATTTGAGTCACCCAGACAATTATTTCGACATATTTCCAAGAGGTATCAAAACAAAGACCACCTGTACGAAGTCAAGTTTTTGTTGGCACCCTTTTTATTCTCCCTGAGCTCTCAGGTATGCAGATACACACATTGTTCATTAGTGCTAAGCCATCTTGTATACAAAGATCCCAGAAAATGGGGATCTCGTTGGCGGAATAAAAAACAAGTCCAGGCTGCCTTTCGCCCGATCTGAATGCGTAACTCTTGCACTGCGCGATATCAATCTCTCATCAAACAAATTCCTAAGCTGCTTGAACAGCATTTAACAATCTTTTGATCATTTATCTATAATTCTCCCCAGCCGAGGAAGCCGATGATGCCGGAGACCATCTCGTCAGACATTGTGTCGTCGGATGGGATCGGGCGAAGGGATTGGGATTCCCGACATAGATGGGCATCCGATAAGTGCGTTTGGGGCTACCGACGATGCCTAATTTGTTTTCAAAGAAACGCCGCGACAAGCCCTATTTTGGAAATGCCATCGGTTGGACTCTATCAACCGGTCGTCATGGGCAGTAGTTTGATTAATACCACAGGTCTACGACCTCTTAAGGCAGTGGATTTGATGGAATAAAAACCTACGGTTGATCTGAGTTGAATGAATTTAATATATCTAAAAAAAATCTATGTACAGTGTACAGCTTTTGGGGATTTTGTGAACTACCCCAGAGCTGTGAGAGAAGTTCACCAAATTTCAAAACATAGGTAATTTTTGGCGTACTGTCAAAGTATAAAATCAGGTCTACGGCTTCTAGATAAACATAAAATATGCGTAATAAACTTTAAAGCCATTGCGCACCGCCTAAAACCCATTTTTTTAACTTTTTCTTTCTGTTATGTATTAAGGGAGCTAAAAGGCAATTTATAAGAGGCTGAGAGTATGACCTTAGAAATTTCATACAAAATAAGTCCACCCTAATGTACACACAAAAAAAAAGCATGTCGCCATAAAATCGATATGCGCATGTAAATTATAGGTTATGCAATACGCATATCGTTTTTAGATGAAATTCTCTTTTCGAGCATATCAAATTTACCTGGCCGCATATCAAGTTAAAATTGATATTACATAATGTAAAATACGTTTCATAACGATTTTTTTATTGGGTGTATTATAAGAAGAACTTTTAAATATATATACATAACTCTCTACTAAATTGATGTTGATATTTAATCACCCCATCATGCCAGTTGGATCCCCCACGACTTCCGTCCAACTTTCACTTAACAAATTCTAGATGAAGATACGCACTTTCGGAAGTGTGCGGTGCTGATGTCAGCGATGATATGCCCTGTCATCTGCGGCTCATTATGCGTATCTGCCAGATCCTTCCTGTTTATTAATATAACCATGCTCCTTGGGCACATTAGGCCGGGCTCCCCCCGCCTCCTACGCCCATTATCGACGCCTCCAATCTAAGTGAAAAGCAAAATTGAAAAAATTACTCATTTCCACTTCCAAGGAAACGATCGACAAGCCGCTGGACAAGGCGAACGCCTATCTGCTGCGTATCTCAAGCACATTAATAAATTTTAGTTTGCTCACCTCGCAGCGTGTTCGTTAGCTAAGCTACCGGGCATTTGCCAGGGCTCCTTCTTTCTTTCTTTTTTTTATATATGTGTTTTAACATTTCTCTCCAGCCCGGCACTTTTTCAATTTGTGGACGGGACCACCCGATTCGATGGCGAACGGCAGTTCGCGCGCTCATTTGACTGCTATTCGTGGCTGAAATTCTTCAAAAACAATAAAATGAAATTAAGCAAAACGGCATTTTAATAATGCTGCCGCTGCCGCTGCTGCTGGTGCTGCCTTTCTTTCCCCCGAATATTTCAGGTGTTGGTGTTCGTAATGGCCCATAATGGATCTTCCTAACAATTCGATGATTTATGTTGTGCACATAGCGGTTGCTGTTTTCGTTTTGCTTCTTTATAGTAGTTTTATGATGTTAATAGCGTTTTTGTCTGTGTCTTTATCCCCGAAACCCACACTCTGTTTCCTCAAACGCTAGTTAGTGTTGCTGGCAACGACGACGATGACGTGACGAGGTCTGGGGTCTAGGGTCTTTAGTCTGGGGTCTTGGGTCTCTGGTCTTGGGTCTCTGGAGTGGGTTTAAGTCCCCGATCCCCGATCGCCGAACACCAGGCCGCCGCGCATGGGCTGTGCCGTTCCCTTAACCTTTGTGCGCTGAAATTTGGGTTAGAGTTTGTTTTGTCATAATAAACCACTAAAACGAGCATATAAAAAGTAATTTTCCGCACCTGTCCGCCAAGGTGCCCACCAACTCCGGTAGCAGCGGTACTTCAAGGGCTCGTCCCGCCGCATGATTTACGATCTCTGCCTTTAGATCTAATCGGCCGACAATGGTGGCATTCAATGGCAATTGGCTTAATTGAATATATACTTTTTAAATTATTAGATGTCACACAAATAAATAAACGGGAAATGTGATTGCCTGAAATAAGGTAATAAAGCTGTCATCATAAAGGATTATCCTCAAGTGCTATTAATTTAACACCTTGCATTGTTATGGTACTTTATCGCTTCATTATTTTATTTTAAAGAAATATCTTAGAGTTTTTGGTTTAATATGAGTCGGGAAATAAATATATCAGGTAATCTTTTTACTATTAATACTTTTCTTTAATATTCTATGCTGAAAGCTAAGTGAATATTAGATTACTTTCCCCCAGAATCGATATTACGATTTCCCTCACATTGATGGAAAATTAAATAATGTAATTTGGGGTACCAATTTCCTGTCATATTTATGATAATTTAAAATTTATTATTAGAGAAAAGACTTACTCATTGGCAGTCCAAGTATGGAAAATGTTTTTCCCGCCAGGTGTGACGGCTTTTATCATAGCGACAGGGCCCATTAAAGCCCAGTTCGATTCGAGTGAAGCTCTTGTTTGGTAACGAATAATGTTTGCCATGCTTTCGGGGCTGGGAATGGGGGTTTTTTGTCGGAATGGGGATGGGAATGGGAATGGGATTTCGGTGGGGCTGGGGCAGAAAGAAACCGACGACTAGCCGAAGACGACGCGGTGCGCATATGAAGCGGGACATTCAAATATGATATTCCATCGATAGATCGGGCGATCCGCATTGCGTCTGATTTTGGTTGTCGTCGCACGCAGTTAACAATCGCATTACAAACAGCAAATGTGTCAGAAATATTGTCGTGAGTCTTTCTCATTTGTTTCTGGTACAATGCTCGTAATTTGGGACTTAAAGAGCTTTCAATGTGTCGTTTCGGCGTGCGCTGATGGAATTTTAAATTAATTATTTCTTTGACCCCACACACACGCGGTTCGTGCCGTCGAGTATCTGGGTATCTAAGTATCTGAGTTTCTGAGGGGCCGCCCCGAGTCGCCTCAATCGATACTTGGTAACCTGGGAATGGCTGAATGGCTGGGTTACTGACATAATATTATTGTAATGTTCCAACGGCTCGTTGTTCGACTTGGTTTCCATTCCATTCGATTCCAATCGAATCGATTCAAATGCTCGATCGGCCGGATGACCGCTCTGTGCCACTTTCTGTCGACTCACGAAGACATGAGCATATTTTGTTTGTAATTTATTAGACAAAGCCATAGCTTTGCCTACCAAATTAATATCGAACTGTGCATTTACCCGGAGTTCCAAAGCCCCAAAACCCGAGACACTCGAACATTCAAACACTCGTACATACGAGACATACCGTGGGCAAGCTTAATTCGTAAGAAACAATTTGCATATATATGTCTTGTCGTCCAACAATGGATTGGCAAGGTGTGAATTAATTTGCTCTGCACGCCAGAAGTCAGCCGCTGAGCAGGAGAGCCACACACAAGGGACGGATTCCATCCTTCCGTCCGGTTTTGTCCCTGACTTTGAACTGGGGTTTGGGGCTCTTGGCTTTGGGACACTGGGACCTCGTTTCTGCGAAAAGCCCGCGCTTGGCATCCCTTTTACCACTCTGGCCGACTTATCAATGACAAATCTCCAAAATCGTTTACTCTGCCTTTGCCTGTCAATTTGGCTGGCTGACACTTCCCCGGCCTTAACACTAGAGCGTCCTCCTTCTCGATCCGCAGTTCCCCGGTCTTCCGTCTTCGGTTTTCAGTTCACAGTTCCCAGTTCCCCGGTGTTAACAACCAGACAGGTTTTGTGTACCGCCGCCACACATACCGCACTTTTTGTGTGATTTCTTGTCTCGACTCCTTATTTTCCCGGTGGGATTTGCGATTTGGGGGCTCCATGAATGAAAGGCAAAGCCCTGGACCGGGACTCCTGAGCCCCGAAATCGTCAGCGGACAAGCGGAAGTTGCCGAGCGTCTTAGCCTCGATTGAGACAATAATCAAACACTCTGCTTGCTACGTTCCCCTGGTGAAAGTGATGGGGGTTCTGAGTTCTGGGTTCTGCGTGGTGGAGAGTGTTCTGGACCGTTCTGGACCTCACACAGCCATTAGGTCTCAAATCGCCTTCATTTATTGAGCGGACTTTCGTTGATTGAAGGGGCTTGCCTGCCTCCGAATTCTCTTCCCAAGGGAGCTGGCTCTTGCCCTGCCTTTGCACTGAGAAAAATATATAAATCTCTTCTAGAGATCGAACTTTGGGATCAGCACTTACCAAAAAAAAACCAAAGAAATACGCTATTTAAAATAATAATTGTTGAATATATTTAAACTAAGGTATTCATAATAGTGTAAGAATTCTTAAATTTCATTTTATTTATTTTATCTATAAAAATGCCTTTTAACATTTTGTTTTAAATGTTTTATTATAATTTTGTGAATCGTTTCTCTATTAGGTAATTTAACCTCAAATTCAGGTAATTGTTTCCAAATGGAAAGTCCTATTGTTTTCTTGTAAACTAAATAATAATGCCACAAAAACAAAATGACCCAAAATCTTTAGCCAATTTTTCTTAAAACTAAATATGGTGACTAGTCTTTAAGGAAATGATCCCTGATCTTGGGAAATTTTTTAAAAATGTAGGAAATTGTTTAAAAGATTTAAGTGAATTTTCTGTGTTGAAAGAAAACTATCTTAATTTAATTTAATTTATTTATTTTATATCCCAGCGCTACAAGTGCACACTTATATTTATCGCGCTAGTCATTCTTATGTAATATTAATTTCTAACATCAGATTTTCGTAGCTTCTATTATTATTATTATTTTTAATTACAAAAATTGTTTTTCTATATATTTTTGTTTGTTATTTTTGTTTATTATTTGGTTTGAGTGATACAATTTTCTGAAATACGCACCCCAAATTTCTCTCACTGTTTGACCGCAGAGATGAACCATGAATTTGTCGCCTGCACGCCGCGTTTATTGCGGCCCCTCGGTGCCGATGGTGATTAGATCTACGAGCTCCATTGAGCAAAAGCCAGGCCAAAAGCTAAGGCTGCAACTACAGCAGGAGGAGGATGGTATGAGGTTGAGGAAAAGGAAATGGAAAGGCAAAAGCTAAAGCTAAGGCCCGGGCAGCAGGATAAATATCGGCGGGCGCGTTGTCAGCTCGGCCCGTCGTCCCAATCGAGACACATTTATTTAAGCCTCACGTTGCTCGCATTGCAAACGGTGATTGCCGCTGCTGCTTAAATATTTCGCGTTTCGCCACAGACGACAAAGCCGAGTCGGGGGCATGGGTAAAAAATAAAACAGCGACACAGACACGCTGACAATCGAAATTCGAAATTCTGAATGAAGGCGCAAAGTAAAACAATATCTGATTTGAAGCATCCGGTCGCGATTGTCATTGCCACCTATGCCATGCCACCGACTTGGCGACACGCGTGGTGTGGTTGGGGTAGGAGGAGGTCGGAGGAGGTGGGCCCGGGCTCATAAGGTGGCTCAGGCAGAGTCCGGGGCCGAAAATGAGGGCCAAAACTCACTTCCTGCGGCCGGCCGTCCCTCCCTTCGTCCGCCTGTCCATCCATTCTGGCCATTCAGTTGCCATCCTTTGGCTCTTAGCTGCTGCTGTGTTGCTGTTGTTTTGCTGTTGTTTTGCTGTCGCCATTGTCACTGCTGTTGTTGATGGTGATGCTCTGCCTCCGTTACCTCCGAGTCTGCCCATTGCCAGATACAGATACATATGGCCATAGGAAGAGGACCAGGACCAGGACCAGGCCCAGATACAGATGCGATACCCAGCCGAACAGAACTGAACTGAACTGCGGGGCGGGAGTGTGAGATCAATCGTATTTGATTGCAGAATGCGCGGTAGGTAAGCGTTAACGACGTTTTTGAAGTCTCGCTGCTCTGCTCTTTGGTTTGCCCGTTGTTTTTCGAACCAAACCAAACCAAACCGAACGTTTCGTTTCGATTTTTGTTTCTGTTTCTGCGGCATCAGGCAGCAAGGAGCAGCGACAAAAAAATTGCGACACGTTATTTCAATTTAAAATGTTTATAATTCAGTGTGTTCTGTTTTTTTGCGCTACCTCCTCGCATTCACGAGTGCTGGCGAGCTGTCGCCACTTTTGTCATGCTCGACGGGAAACAAAAGCGCTGGGAAACCGAAAGGCGAATGAATTCAAGCCCAAGCTCGAGCCCGAGCCCCCAGCCAATCCAATCCAATTCAATCCAATCCAGATTCGGATTCAGAACCCGGCACAATGCCATGCCATTAGCGTATTGTATTTAAAGTTTGCACACCGACGACGAAAAGATTCAACCTCATCCCGAGATCCGCTAACCCCAGAACTCTACAACTCCAGAACTTCCCTCCCCATCGCGATGGCTACATTGTTAGCGTTTGCTTATTAAGTGTACGGATGCAGGCCTTTATATAGATTACCACATCATTTTGTTCCTGCGGCGTCTTGCACTCGCAATGGAGATGGCGATGGAGATGGGGAGCCAGAGCCAGAGATCCGGGGGCAGACGTGCTAATATCCAATAAATGCAAATTAAATGCACTCACGGCGCCTCCGCCTGCGGCACTCCACATACATCAGGATGTCTTCACGGTTTTATCACTTTATAGTTGGCAGTCAACAAAAGGTTCTCGGCTCCGGCTCCCCGGCAACATTGTTTTCCTGGGTGGCCATCCTGACACGCAGAAAAACATTTTAGTGTTAGGTCAGGTGCACAGAGAAAAAAAGTGGACTTTTAACTTACATTTACATATTTAAGAATTTCATACTCCGCAGCTGACTAACCTTTTTAAATATCTAAAAAAATAATATTGAATTAAATAAGAAGAATTGATATACTTTTATTTTTTACCCTTGTTTTATGTTCTGAATATTAATAAAATACAAATTAGGTTCTACAAAAAGGGGCTGAATTATTATAAAATTATATATGAATATTTTGGAGTTTCAGATCAGTTCCTTACACCAAAAAAATAAAACGATATGACACGTAGATCTATTTTACATTATGTAATATCAATTTTAACATGATATGCGCCCCTGTAAATTTGATATGCTCAAAGTGAGTATTTTATGTGAAAACGATATGTTTTTGTATAACCAGAAATTCACATGCGCATATCAATTTTACGGCGACATGTATTTTTTTTTATTTTTTTGTGTAGGTTAAACATTTTAAAAGAAAAAATAAATTTCTGTGTACTGAATGTAAAATTGTATTTTTAAGACTAAAAATTTTGTTAATACTAGTAATATTTTTTTTAAACTTTAATACTGTTATAATAAGTACGATTTAGATACCCAGTGCTAGTTTTTTGTTGCTGTGCCTGGACCCACAGACACACACACTCACATTGTCCGGAGCTTGGTCCATTAAACGGCAAATACATTTATGACCGTAATTACACCATAAAATTCAAATTATATCAACAGACCAAAAACCGCACATTGTGTCCAGGCCGTGACTCAATCCTCCTCGGGTAGCGGCAGTCAGCAGTCGGCAGTCGGCAACCAGCAGCCTTGGGGCTTCATTCGGGGGTCTTGGCCTTGCGGTTCGCCGGGGACATGGACATGGACATGACACTGGCCATAAACAGCCAGCCAGCTGTGTGTGCTGACGGCTGGGAGCCAAGGCCTATTTAGCATCAGCATCGGCATCTATGTTCTGGCCACTCTACTCGCTTATTTTTACTTGACTTTACCAACTTGTAGGACAATAGTCGGAGGCTTTGTCGGCACGCCCACGCCCCTACCTCTGGAACTGAAACTGCCACGCCCCCGGAGAAAGTCGTCGTTGACTTGGCCTGACTTCACTTGGCCCGGCCGGATTATCCAGCAATGCTAAAAACTTTTTAGAAGTCATTAAAACCTTGTAGTGGTAAAATTAATTACTTGTAGTTGCAAACAATGTAGCCACGCCGCAAGCAACATTTCCATTCCATTCCGTCTTCTTCTTGGCTGTGGGCTTTGGGGCCCCCTCCCTATGCACATACCCTATATTATACAGTTTGTGTTTGGCTTTGCCGCTGAAAAAACAGGGTCCGAAGTCGCCAGACGCCCAACATTCCCGGGCAGACTAAATGCTAAATGCATGATGGTGAAAACATATTCACTTTGAAATTTATTAACTTTGCGTGTTTTGTTGAATTAAGAATCCGAACGTAAAAGTTTCGAAAATGTTAGCTAAAAGCCGTAGTGAGCAGTGAGTAGTAGACCCACTCAAGTCTCATGCATATTTATGTCGCATTTCCACCGCTCGGCCGCGAAAAGCAATTCGTTTCGAGCGTTAAGCGACTTAAAGCGCTTCCATTAAAGAGTACACACTTTCATTGAGTGATGATCGCCGAATTACGACCGAACAAGTGCTAAATCCATGCCCAAACAAGGAAACAATATGAAATTCCAATTTGGCCGTTTTTAATTTAATTGGGTTTGTTTCTTGCGCTTTAATAACGTGTTTTGGGTTGTTTTATATAATTTATTAAGACATTATATGATCGGGAAATTGAAACAAAATGCCATGCAGCTTTTTCACAGCCAATGCAGGCTGAATTTCCGGCAAGTCTAACAATGCAAGTCATAAAGATTGGTAAAAAATCGAAATAAGGGACTTTAAGCGAAGCTATAAATATTTTCTTAAAATTAGTATATAAATAAAAATAATATTAAATATTGTAGAAAAGTAATTTTAGCCCAGAACTTCAATTTATTTATTTTTAGATATGTGTAAAAAGTGTTAAACAAGGTCAAAACCTTACAAAATGGTATTTAACCACTGAGAAAAATCGTTTGGCAACTTTTTTCCGCTGCAGACCTTTTGGAATTGATTCCGCTGACACGTTACATGTGCCCAACTACTTATTTTTAAATGAATTGTTATAGGTGGGCCCCTCGTTGCGAAGTGCCACTTCCGCGTTCCGCCGGCTCCATTATCGATAAATGTTCATTACTTTCAATTAACGCTTCTTAATTGAACATGACGTATTTATGAGTTGGACACCGACCAATCGCAGTGGCGCAGGACAATTGCAGTGCTCTTAATTGGCGGCCAAACCGGTGGCCACCATATGTATGTATGTATGCTCCATGGGGGCAACACTACGGCTCCGAGAATTGGGCGATATCGGGGCAGAGATAACTCACTGCATCGCCGCATCGTTAATTGTTTATAGGCGACAAACTGAAAAACTGCAGTGGCGGCAACAAAGCGACGAAAGTGCAAAACGCCATGAATCATATTTTGCCAATTAAGCATGATCCGATGTAACCCCACAAGGGCCATATAGTAAGCATAAGCAAAAGCCGATTCCGATCAGAATCAGAATCAGAATAAGAATGAGAATCAGAATCAGAAAGCAAAATCAAAAGAAAAATCAAAAGCCATTGAAGGCATTCTTACACCACGCCGGAAATCCAGTGTAGACAGCATTGGCGACTGGGGCGTCGACAACGCCGTGGAAGCAGCGGCTTGTCCGTCCGTCTGTCCGTCCATCTGTCCGTCCGTATCGCTGTCCGTCCGTCGGCCGTCCAACCGGATGGGCTATTGGGACCAGACCACCAAAGAACAACAAAATGTGCACACTTTCCGACTGCAGAATGCGAAAATGCAAACGCTGCACTTACATTCGCGTTTGTAAATGCGATCGCCGATCATATTTCAGTGCTATTCTCCCGCAATTTGCGGCCCCTGTTTTTGTTGCCTTTCATGTGGGGTCCGACCCCCCAGAGTGTGTGTGCAAATCACAAAACTTTCGTTTAATTACAATTTGCATTTGATTTGCATAGAACAATACAGCGGTTTGTATAGAACCAAGAAAATTAGCTCGCGCCTTTGAAGGTCGTGATCGCGGCAATGACGTAGGGGAAAACAACAAGGGACAATGTACTCATAAAATGAGTAGTTTGTGTAAACAACAGCACTTTCTTAATTAGTGAATGCGAATAGATATTGCTATTCAAGACGCTCTTCTGCCTGGAAAGTATGTGAAAAATTCGAATTTTTGAACCACTTAAAATAAATAAAAATCTACTGAAACAAAAATGAATATGGAAATTCTAATAAATAAATTAGTAAATTAAATAGATTAAATAAATTAATTATTAGGTTTTTATACATTTCACGTTGGTAGTTATTATGGAAATAAATAACAAAATAAATGCTTAAAAATAGGAAATAAAATATTATGCAATTTTTCCCTACTGAAAAGATGTAAATAGAATTTCTACCCCCTAAGAAAACTAAGAACAGCTGAAACGTTTCCATTCGTTTTGGCATATCCAACCCCCATTTCATCTGCGTCATCGGAATTAATTCTCAGCAGCAAACATACTCATTTAATAACCCAAAACTGCACTTCTTTCTGAATGAAACCTCAGCGCTGAACTTTCCGCTGTGTCGATGTCAGCAAAGTTAATTGATCAAGCCCCCGACGAAAGTACACACATGCAAATGTACATAAACACCGTGGCCCGAAAACGCTGAGATCGGGCTTTTCCAGTGAGGCCAATAAAAAATACAAAAAATAACTCAAAGTGGCAATCTGAACGAGAAACGGAAATTGACTATGAGTTATACGACTTACCCAAGAAGTATAAATATAGTTTGGGTAATCAAATTAATTCAATTAAAGTGTGCATTTATCGTATTTCGCCACTAATTGATAAGGGTTTTTTGGGGACATTTAACCAGATATGCATCGCCGACACATTTGGAGACAACTTCAAACACCTAGGACCGTTGTCGTCTTTCGGTCTTTCGGCACTTGGATACGCCCTGCTTTTCTGCACCTTCCAATTAATCACGCTGATTTAATCAGCCGGGTTAAGGAAATTAAATTTATCTGCTTATGCATTCATATTTGCCGCGATATTATTATATTCAATTTGGGTAACAAGGGGAACGGGCGCCGGCTTATCGCTGTCAAAGAAAGCCGCTGTTCGGCGCCAGACGGCGTTCAAAGTGCAGAAAGTTACGGATTTGTGGTTCTAAGTTCCAAGTTCTAACTCTGACTCTGCTAGAAAATTAATTGCCGACCGTATGGACATGACACCGGAGATCACGAGACCGAATAAAATCGAAAATCGAACTATTAATCGGCGCACAAGAGTGACAAACATCTATTAGGCGTTTAATTAAAAGTTTCGCATGAACGGAGGCGGATGGCTTTGTGGCCATCGATAGCGAGACCACGGAGGCTCCACTCCAGATGTCCGATGTCCGTTGTCCGATGGCCGATGTCCGATACTCGGACAGAGTGTCAAATTCGAGCATTTCAAGTTACCGCTTCAGATAGCGGCGAAGAGCAAACACAAATATTTGCCTACAATTACTTACTGGCCGGATAGATAGTTAGATAGACAGCGATAGTCCGTGGTCAGTTGGCCGGATGAGGAGCAACAATGGTCTCGGCCGTGGAGCTCTGTTCTGCGGCTCGGAATGTCCATGTGTATGTACATAATTGGGCTATCAGCCCGATGGCCGCCGGCAGAGGCGCTCGGAATAAATACGGCAATTAAAATTCGATGGACAGATAGGCCCGCCGATCGAGCATGAAGTGGCTATGGCGACAGGCTGCCGATCAAACCTTCCATCCACCCACTGGCATTTCCCCCAGCCATCGCGTTCTTGGGTTGTGCACTGTAAAAATAATTTGGTAAATAAAATGGTAGTATTTTGATGTGACCAACGGGTACTTTTTTGTTTTAATTAATTTTATAAACATTTCATGCTTTGTTAAATATATTATGTTTTTAACTATTAAATTTTCTTTTTACTCGATTTTAATTCCATTTCCCCCTTAGTATTCAATATATTTAATAACCTACTAAATAAAACAAGAATTTATAATACCAGCAAATTCGAAGAAGGCCTTTTTAATAAATTTAATATTTTTAATCAAATTGAAACGATTTTAACGCCAACATTAATGACTTTATTGGTTTACTATCTGTGACCATTTTTTTTTTAAATTTTTCAATGAGAAATTATCCTTTAATATCAAAGTAAAATGGATTATATTAAGCGAATACGTCCTGACTTCCTTTTATTTTAATGGGGAGGCCGTCCAGGCTATTAGCCACCGAATCAACGTTAATTAGTGTTGAAGGATAGACGTTCCATGGCTCCTTCGCTCATCCCCAAAAGCCTTGCCCGAAATTGCAACACCTGTCTGATGGTCGAGCGGTCACCTGGCGGCGATGCGGAAAGTCAGTGACTATGTAATACACTGTGTTTTGGTCAGCCTAACCGCACGGACTACACTCATCCGATTAAACTTTTAAATAGATGTCAAACAAACTACATTCTGCTAACTACAAGGACTTTCGATGTCATCGTCCAGGTTCGCTCCACGATGTCGATGTCTTAGGCCTGCCAGCAGATACGTGTCCGTATATCTATATCCATATCCCCCGCTCGTTGGCGGGTGTGTCCACTGTCCAGTATCCAGTGTCCTTGTGTGTTATCCTGAGCGACTGCTGGGCATTCAACCATCGTTGCTGCCGGTTGGTTGGGGTCGTGACGGACAAATGTCCGAAATTTGAAACTTTAAATAGCAGTCCTTGAAGCATGATTTTGGGGGCGGGAGGTGGAGGTGGGAGGTTTAGAGGTCAGAGGTGTCTATTCCGTTGGTTGTTTCTCCCCCGGGTTGGGCGGAGATCTGATGAGCTGGGCTTCGAAATTAGTTCTGATTACCACTGTTCCAACAGAATGTCAGGCGGTGTGACAAGGATTGGCTTTTCGGGCACATGTCGCAGATTGTGTGCGTATCACTGTAAACACTGCGAAGGACCACACCTGCTGGAACACGTGTACATAATTATACGTGCAGGAAAGTTCATGCAGCCTATTAACTAAGTTTCAAGAGCTGGGTTTAAAATTGCTAAATGGTGATTATGGTTAGAGAGCTTTGAATAAGCTCTAGACATGGATATAAATATTTAAATATAATGAATATATGGAGCTACATGTTAAAAAAAATCGCAGCGTGATTAAATTGAATTTATTTAATTTACAGGTTAAATTTACAGGCTTACCACCCTAAATATAATATCTTTATTGAACTCTTTACTTAAAAATCCGAAAAGAATAAAATATCTTGGAAAATTACACGCAAAAACTGTTAAAGATTAAACTATGTATTCAAATTACAATTATTATTGTAAATAAACTAGTTATGGTTTTCTTTTGTATTTCATTAGTTGTTTTATTCTTCTTTTAATAATTCGTCAATGTTTATTTAAACAATTTTTAGGTAAATTACTAAATAAATACAGGAAGCTTAAGCAATTTGATAATATATGTTTTTGTTTTGTTTGTGTAGAAGCTCCTTTTTAAATACATTTTTGTTTAGTAACTACTTTGTAAATATTAAAATAATGGTGGCTAACAATAAAATGTAGTTTTCAATACATTTTTGTTTCCCTTCGATTTTCAATTGACAAAGCACATTACTCTAGAAGTGAAAAAGTCTGCCAGGCAAGCTGTCGTTCACAATATTCACGCCAAATTTATCTTCCCTCACTGGAATATCAATACGCTTGGATAAGACTGCCCTCTTTAAGTGACAGCTCTTCTTAATAAAAATGAATTATCCAACATCCAACGGCGCGACACAAACAATTTGTTTCGGTTTGAAATGAAACAATTAGATTCTAATTTTAGAGTGTGCTCTGAACAAGTCAATTTTGTATTTCGAAATATTTTGAGGCACAAGAAATAAGATGTGTGGTGGCTGACAAATATATTGGTTGATTTAAAGCATGGATTCATCCCTTATTAAGAGATACGTCACATAAAGTCCTAATCAGAAAAATCGATTTGAGGTGAACTCGTATTTGCTTTAAACAGAATATCTAAGGCAAATATAGATTTAAAATAATAATATTCCCTGATTCTAAATACATTTACGATAAATATTTAAAAATGGAACACTGCTTAAGAAAGAATTTATGTTTTCTTTGTTTAATACTCGAAATAAATTAGTTTAAACTTATATTTATATTTATATTTATATATATTTATGTTATTCAAACAAAATTAATTGTATGTTGTTCTCCTGAATTAAATTAACTTTTCGATTTTAATTCTTTTTCATTGGACAAAATTTAAATTAAATTTTATCTGTATTGAATTGAAAGTGATAACTAAGAAAACCATGGAGAAATTTTCATACGATTTATAATCGTTAAATGTGCTATCTCTTTTATTAAATACTTAATTTTACAATTCTAAAAAAGTAGACGGCTATGAGTCTTATCATTTAGTTATGAATAGAGCAAAATCATTTAAAAAACACTTGGCGAACAGTGAGTAAAATGAAGTAAAAAGCACACATTTAAATTGACGGATTCGTTTCGCTTAACATTACCAAATATAGCCGCTTTGGGCTCATAAATCTGCGACGTAAAGCGACACATATCGCAGATCAATATTATCGTTGGGCTTTGAGCACTTAACCCCAGGTTACGTGCACACACATTTACATGTGTTTCGAGCGATTTCGAGTGTATACAAATGTCTCTTTCTGTTACGATTCGGGTCTAATACACTCCCAGGATCCATTAGAAGTGCAAAACACCAATTAAAGTTTTGCACGGATTACCAGTGGAGTGATAAAAAAAAGAAAAAAAAAACCAGTATAGTGGTATTACTACTCTATCGTGTTTGTATTCGTTGAGGGGAACGGAAGAGTGGGTGCGAGCGAGACAGCTGCCACCCTACAGCCGTCTCGGTCGCTCTCGTGCTGCGCAGGCCGCAGATAAATGCGCAGCCATTTTTTAACGGGCGGAGCCAAAACAACGGAAGCGCTTGGGACATTTTCGGTGGGGGGAAATAATGGGAAATTTGCTGGGAAGTCAGGAAATTCTCTGCTGATTAGCCAGCTGTGCCAGCTGAGAGTTTTCCGTGAAAAGTCGAAGAGACTGCGCGCTTTTCGAGGTAATTTTCCCGACCCAATGCAGTTGGAAAAGTCGAACTATCGGGTCCGTGTGCAGTGCTTCCGGAAAAGCTCCTGGAGTCCCCGAAAAAGCTCGGGAGGGAAAACTTGAAAAGCAGATGCAACTTGCCAAGCTGCACCTAAAAATGGCCCAAAATGGCGGCGCTGTCGGCGGAATGCCGATAAATCAAAGTTCCCCATTTGAAAAATGCCAAGGGCCCACCGCGACATCGTACAGTTGCGGCCATGATAATAGCATTGGCATCTCGAATCAACTTTACAGGTAAGTTGGGTTTTTTAAAAAAGAAATTAAATCCTTTAGTTTTTTTCTGTCGTATATTTTTATTTTACATAATTTTTTATATATCAAAGTTATTCCAAGTTGATTACAACAAATTTACCAGTATACTTTGTAGTGAATACTATAATACTCGGTATCCCTATCCTTATTATTAGTTTGCCTTGTTCACAAAATGCAATCCAATAAGCCATGGGAACATTTGTTAATTGTTATCAACTGACTATCAGCCTTATTATAGTCTTAAATGGCTCAGAACTATTTCAGTCTTGACCGCAACTGTGCGGCCATTCGCAGCATCAAGTGGCTGGTGACTGGGGAGCGGCATTTCATCAGAGGGAATTAATCAGAGCAGATGAAGCGACAACCGAAAAATAACGACGCGGCATCTCCCAAAGAGCCCGCCGCGCCTTATCTCCTCAATCTGAATCGCCGCAGCCGGCTTTTTAGTGCGTGTCCACCGTTCGCTGGGACTCGCATCCAGATGCATCCCATTTACAGTGCGGAGTATCTGTATCTGAATCCGAACCCGAATCCGAAGGTGTGTGTGTTGCGAGAGACTGGCGCTTGGAGGCGACAGCAGCGGAATGTCAACGCGGTAAGTATCCGCAGGGGGATCCAGAGACCCTCTTCTCGGTTTTTTTTATTTTTCTTAATTTTTTTTTATTGGCCGTTCATATTCCAGAGCATCCATCAAACGCGCGCCCGTTCATGTCAAATTATAAAATCCGAAAAAATTTAAATCTAATTTCGCCACAGCGAGCGAGGACCATATTCAAATACCTAATGGATTTTACTTTGTCCTGACAAGTACAAGCCCATTTAATCAATAATTAACGTAATCCATCAAGTACAAAGTGTCAAATGCACTCGCGAACGGAACGGAACGGAAAGGCGAGCCCAGCCCATCAGGCCTAAAAGGATTTCCCCGAAAAGCGCATCGCGCGTTGACAAAAAATCAAGTTGTCGCAAAGATACACGAAACAAATCCGCGCCCGGCCCGTCACATCTGCATGTCGAAAAACGAAAAACGAAAAACCAGCAGACCCATCCAGATCCAGACAGCCCGAGAACCCGAGAGTTCGGAAAGCAACCCCTAACTTTAACCCCTGCCCGCCGTCTGTCATTGTCGAGATATCGGGGGGGAAACAGCATAAAGCGGCGGCAGGAGCAGCTTATCTAAGCCGAAAAGTCGACCCTGATCAACCACTTGCAGTGCCGGGCTAAAAGAGCAGATAGCCCTTGTTCTACTCCAAATGGGTATCAAACTACAAATGTCCATTTTTCAATTTACCTGGCCCTTACGCACTCCGCAGCACTCCCCCACCGTAAATTGAATCTGAAATGGTAGGCTATAATATATGGACAGGGGACAGCGGACAGGGGAAGCGGACAAACGGACAAACAAACGGACAAACACCCACCGAATCGCCCTATAAATTAGCCCTTGACCAGCGACCGTTGACCAGTTGGTTAGCTGGCGGCCAAAAGACCGTGAAATTTTCCCAATATGCTGCGTTTTATTTGCGTTTTATTTTCCCTCCACTCATCCTCATTTCTCTCATTTGACATTGCACTGGCACTGGCCATCTACCATATCCCACATCCCATATACCATACCATATCCCATATAAACTGGGGATTGTGGGACTGGAAATGGAAGTGCTCGCATTTAAATGGACAGTCTGTTTGACGTATGAATAAATTATGTTCTGCCCCTCGAGCCCGCACGATCGATTCTTCGGCTAGTTAACATAATTTTAAAGACAAAGGCAACGCTCTACATTTTATCCACGGCCAAGGGACAGTTGACATCTCTCCGCTTCAGTGGGGGAAATTTATATGCCGCAATTTGTCAATTGTTGCAATTTCTCTTTGTGTGCTTGCATCTATTTATTCCGTTTATTTCACAAAGAATAGGCCCTCATAAATAATTGAAATGTTGTGAGTGAGCTTGCCGAATTAAGGAACTGAACATCAGGTAAAATGATAGGACCTAAAATATGCACTCAAAATATGGCATATGAGGTTACTTTTAAGAAGAATAATAAACTTTCCTGGAAAAATGTTAGTAGTAGATCTATAACATCTTGTATTTTATTGCTTTTAATGTCTGATAATGTCTTTTTGGAACACTCTATGAAATCATTTTCTTATTATTTTACAATCAATCATCAAAATATTCATACCTTTTAAAGTTATTGAGGTAAACAGATTTTCTCCAGCTTCTTAATAATTATTGTATATTTATTAAATATTTTAAACAAAATAATAAAAGAACATGATACACAATAGCTCATTTTAAGATCATATGTAAAATGATCTCAAGTTTTGGTGTTCTTCAATATCCAAAAGTACCTATTAGTAATATTTACGAACACATGTTTTTCTCTTACAGTAATAGGACGCCGTATTACCCACGCACTCATCAACAAGTCGTGTTAAAGGTCTGTTAGTGGTTTATATTGAAAACTCCTTAATTCACTGACTTCTCCTTTCATGTATACATTTCCCTGAAATTGTCGGCAGACAAGGGACGCTACGCTACCCGATCCACTCGGCCATCGAAAAGTTATTGTAACCCGATCCCGTGTCGCTGGATGTACATAAGTAAATGAGCTTTAAAATAATTTAGCTATCTCTTAAGCACATGTGTTTGTTTTCCATTCCCAGATACCAGTTTCCGCTCATGCCGGCCCATGTTTATACGAATGTGTGGACTGGGCGATGTCCGGGCCTGACGTTTATGAAAAGCTAAAGCCATCGCAGCATCAAAGCCAATTAAGATACCGTCCCGGCCGCATACAAGCTCTAAAGGAATACGCGGCTAATTTCTGCGACAAAGCCGACAAACGATCGGGTCCAGTGTTCAGTTTTCAGTTTTCACTGCCCAGTGTCCAGTGTCCAGTGTCCGAAGGCAAGAAGCGGCACTTTTGTCGCAAACACAGGCCGTAAAATTAAGAACTCTGATTGGTAACAAATGTTTTTGTTCATTCGAGTGATAAAAACGTAGCGAACCGAAAAGATATAAAGTTCTCTTTAGTGTCTTGCCAGCGCGGCGATGATAAAATATTTAAATGAGCGCCGAAATGGGAAGGTTCTCGGTTTTGGATCGGATCGGTTAGGATCGAATCGGACATTTGGGAAATCAGACAGACAGAGAGAGAGAGAGAGAGAGAGAGAGAGGGGGCCAAACCTTAATGGCCGCGCACACGAAACAGTGGGCCCAAACCAGAGCCAAGGGCAAAAGTGTGAAACACCGAGCGGCGTAACGCCAATAGCATTCGTCGATAACCACTGTGTCGCCGAGTAAGTCGGTCGGCTGTCATGATTAAACAAAAGTCGAATGCCAGGCTAGGATATTAAATTACAGCCATAGCAGGGCCAGAGGTAAGGTAAGGACCCATTCCGAGGGCTGCCTGGCCAGATTCTCTTTGGGACCGGCCGCCAGCGACAACGACAACGAAGACCAAGCCCAAAAGGCTTGATAGCCCTGCAACGGCAAACAGCAACGAAACGAAACGAAACGGCCACGACAAAATCATAAAAGGCATAAACAGTTGTAAAGACCCAAACCACAAAGGGCGTAGAATCAAAATTGAGCACTAAAACGTTATCGAGGTCGGCACAGATTAACTAGCCTTTTTGCTGTTGACTCGTCGATGGACGAGGGACACTGGACGGTGGACAGTGCATCCAGGCAGGTAGTTCATTCTGAAATATCGAATGCATCTTAAAGATACTTGTGCGACATTGCGATCATTACTCTGTGTAACAGATACGCTGCAATGGGATGGAGGAGGAGAGGAAAGGGGCAGTGCTGCAGACAGGTCGACCTGTCGTGTAATCCCGACCTGCCCGGCAATTATAACCATATATAGCCCCCGCTGGCGACGGTGCCGCGTTGACGACCCACAGCCGAGCTATTGTCCAAAAATTGTCATTCACAACTGTCTCGCCGATAAGAAACAATTATCGGAGGCAAAAGGACTGCGAGGAGAAATCACATTGAATGGCGCCAGTTTCACAATGAATCTTCACGGAACGGACAAGTCTTACGTTAAGATTTCGTCATGCCCTTTTAAAATGTAGGTTACATAAAAATATTTATGGGTTATGTTATGGAGAGCGGCAAATGGCTACTACCGAGATCTTGCAACGTGGGAATGAGATTAGAGCATCTGAACATTTATTTTGGATGTTTTGAATGGCATTGCAGAGTTCTTTAATTCATTTGTTTTCCATCCTTTTAATAATATGATAATTAATTAATTTGGTTTTAAAATGGAGTATCCCAAAAGTATGCAAGTTTTCTTTCTTAGCTCTTTACCAATTTTAATAGTTAAATATTCTCTAGGTTCTGGTTGTTCTAGTTCTAGTTATAGATCACTATTTAAGTGCTAAAAGTGGGTACATCACTTTTCCAACCCCATTTTAATTTTATGGTTCCGATGTGGAGTGTCGATTGTGGGGAGTGTCCAAGTCGCACTCGTCCTAATGGCAGCCCTTCAAGGAACATAATTTACTCCACGTGTCGGGGATTACATATTAACTACGCCACTGTTTTCATTTGGGGGGCGTGTCGCTACAAGCGTCTGCTATTAATCCTTACCTTCCTAGATTGACAGATATATAGCCATTTAAGGAAGTGCGTAAGCACACAGAGAAAAAAACGGAACAATATGGGACTGATATTGTTTCATATCAATTTTTCCATAACAAAATGGTACGATTTCATATCAATATGGTACAAAACCATATGTTCGGAAATATCATTTTGATATGAACACATAAGGAACCAAAATTGATATGAAATAATACCCGATGGATGATTATTTTTGGTATTTTTTTTTCTCTGTGCACGTTTATTACAATCCTTGTTGTATAACTTTTTGTTGGACAGAATCAAGTGTTAAACATAATATCAGGGATGACTCTTATATTTAATTTATTCATTAAAAATAAATGTGCCATTTTATTATTAGATTAAAGATCAAGTGCTGATCTTTGTATAATGGAGTCTTAAAATATCTGATTTATTTATGTATACGGAATAATACAAAGAAAATAAAAAATGTAATCTAAAATCAAATCCTGTCAAAACTAGCATTTAACGAGATGAATGCAAGGACATCTTATATAATTAAGTGTTCGGAAACGTAGGCCAAGATAATTTGTACAATTATTCCGTTTTGAAAGTATTAAGATTATTTGTTACTTCCTAAATAATTTATTAAATTAAATATTTGAAACTTGCAGTCTTAATGATATGTACCGCAAGGTATTTTAAAGAAAACCAAATTGAAAAGTCATAACAACTGGTCACAATACAAAATTGCAAGCCCTTGAGTCCGACTCCCTTTTCATATTCAAATCGGCGCCGGCGCCACCTGCCATCCCGTCGCTGTACTTTTGCACGATCCACTGCCATCGTGTAGTTGTTACCCCTCACCTGGCCGCGGATCCTCCCGATTCTCGCCAGATCTCGCCCAGGAACTGTGAATAAAGGCGATCGCCAACGAAGCAACTGCGGTGTGGCCCAGGTTTGCAAGACTGCAAGAACATTGTTCTCGTTAAACAGAATCATGTACCGGTCTCCTCCTCCTTGGAGGTCGGTCGTGGCCAAATGTACGATCCGATTGCACATGCGGGCCACACAGGAATCCCCATCCCCCCGTCCAGATAATAAAGACAAGCTGCTGCGAGGCCGTTTCATTGAGGATCGGATGGGAATAAGATCGGTGCCCGGTTTCTAATGACATCTATGCAGTCTAGTCTCCGCGGTTATCTCGTCCTGCAGATTCGGGGAAACGGTCCCGAAACCGCAATGACCCCGATCGCCGCAGGAGCATTGTGCGATCGTCTAGCACTAAACAGAACCGGGAACTCAGGGGAAGAGGGCCGAGAGATATGGAGGAGTGGCTAATGCGCCGACACCCCGCTGCGAGGTGAGCACACAGCCGCCTATAATTGAGTTATACATTCGACTGGCCAACTGACCCCTCGGCTTCCCGGGTCTTCCCCTGTCTTCTTGCCTTGCCAAAAGGTTCGCAGCAGCTAAGCGGACAATGTTTTGACATAAATAAATGCTTGAATGACTTTAAGTGATGGCAGTTTACTTTGACTTTCTATGCCCGAACTCAGTTTGGCATGATTTATGGGGCACGATCCGGGGACTGCTCAAGACATTACTTTCCTATACGTATATACCCAAGCGAATATGCTGGCAGGGGCGGACGGGGATGGGTCCGATGCTAATTCGTATTCAGGTAGTAAGCGGAAAACAATAAATATATTCGCAGCCGTCCTTTATCGACCAGAGCTTGGGTTGGGATATTATGACTTATAACAATGCACAATAACTGGATCAAATTTATTGTGGATATTAAGGTGATTGAGCATTGTTCTTTTACAAATTACCTGTTCTTAAAATATTCGACTTTAAAGATATATTAAGAAGGGATGTCAGGTCTATCAATTTATAAAGTAACTTGAACTTAACATTTTTAGTTCAAACTCGCAAACTTTAAATGTATAGCTGTATAAACAGCTATTTATCAAACTTCGGTTTCTTATTGATCTTCAGAAATAAATTCTAAAAGTGTTTTACAGCATTATTATTACAGCATCTTTATTATGAAATATTATGATTTTAACTTTTACTTTTAAGCTGCACAAACAAATACTTTTTAAAGAAATATATTTAATAACCCATGTATTTGTGCATGTTTTTTTAGTTAACTATGAATTTCCTAGCATAGCACATATGTAAACTGGCTCAAAATATACATAAACCACTTCTGGGAATTAAATATGATTTTACAGAATGCATTAAAGAACCCGTTGCATACTTTCGGGCCGAACCGATAATCTTTTTTCGCCGCAAATTCGCCGCAAATTTACTAGAATTACGTGATCGTCTGTTATTAATGGATCTGAAGAAAAATGTTCTAATTATACTTATTTTAAGAATTACGTTTTGGATTACTTTTGAGTATCACAGACATTCAGTCAAACTTTCATAGCTCAAGCATTCTTAACTCGAACAGAACTCTCTAAGGGGTAGCGTTTCGCTAAAATGTTATTTGAGTTCACAAATGACAAAAAGTTGTCTGTTTTTTTTTTAATGGTTAAGTTTAATGTATGATATTTACAGTTCTAAAGATCTGTATATCTTTAACTTTCGTTGACCCGCTTCGCTTAAGCCAAATAAAATTGAATTACCTCAAACTTTTTATGGAGGTTCGAGCTATAAAAGTTGGAATACAATTGTACTTATCAAGCTTGATAGATTTGTACATACATCAACATTTTTATTTACATCCCCAAAATAAATATAAATTTAACAAAATTTATTATGCTCAGCGGCGTATTGAGGGGTAAAATCCCATGTGTTAACAATATTTCTGCACAATGGTACAAAAATGTTGTATTAAAAACCATCCTCAACCAAATTCTGGCTAGGCCACTGATTACACTGGCCCCATTGGAATTAAATTGCATAACAATTGCTTAGGCTTAACTTTGGATAGGAGGTACAAAAGGCTTAAAAAAAAATTAATTCTTTTTTTTTTTTATTAGTTAAAGGGGTCTAGAATACACTTCCATAACTTCAATTCGATCAGACAAATACTAAGGAGATATAGTCTTCGAATACGCAACACATTTTAATCGCGTTTTTCTCAAAACCACGACCTGACAACCGGTGGTCACAATAAGTTAACTTATGAACCGATTTGTTTAAAATTCTTTACCACATTTTCTGCATTTCAAAAGTTACTGTTATTATACCCTTGCAGACTGAAATCATAGTCAGGAGTTTGCAAAGCAGTGAAGGAGACGTTTCCGACACCATAAAGTATATATATTCTTAATCAGCATGACAAGTCGAGTCGATCTAGCCATGTCCGTCTGTCCGTCTGTCTGTCCGTCCGTCTGTCCGTATGTCCGTCTGTTTCTACGCAAACTTGTCTCTCAGTTTTAAAGCTAAAGGGCTCAAACTTTTCCAAAAGTCTTCTTTCTTTGGTGTTTTTTGAAATATTACTTTCAACTCTTGGGAATATTCTTTTATAAATATTTTTGAATTTCGAATTAAATTTTTAAAAAATCGGATCACTATATCATTTAGCTGCTATAGGAATGGTCGAAAAATTAAATGGAAATTAATAGGATATAGCTTATATTTAACATTTCAAATTTTCGAATTATATAAGCTTCGGATGTCTACCGGGTGGGTACTTTTTTTTGGTATCTTAGTAAAAATGGTCTCAGCAAAACATTCGATACATTTCAAAAAATTTGTGTATATTACTTCTCAAACATTTACCTAAAATTAACCAAATCATGTCAGCTTAAAATATCATTGGGATACATTTCGATGACGTAAAAGTCAAAAATAATAGCTCAAAAATGCACCGCTCTATTTAAAATGTTCTTAAAATTTGTCTTCGTAGAGGTTTTCTACAATAACATAAATACTTCATTTATTAAATAGCCATTACTCACAGCAATTGTGGAATCCAAATCAAAAATCAATCAAAAATCGGTGAACAATTACAAGGAACTCCACTCAATTTTTGTTTTTTTTTAATAAATATATTAATAGTTATATTTCGACTATCGATACATGTCTGAAATAATGTATCATGTATCAAGAAAGGATAACAATGCAAAATTATTGCATCATTATTAGTAATCATGTGCGTTCAACAAAACTTATCGTATGAAATCCATCAATGATCAGGTATCATGTTGTGCTGCTGAACGTAACCATTCAAAATGTGAAAAAAATTATACATAATTCTTGTTTTTTGGCCCTTGTATCCCCTTAAGCCTAACAATATTTTAAATAATATGTTTCTTGTGAAGTTTTGCTAGAATGTGTTATTTTCTCTTAATTATTTTTGTCGAGACTTTTCTGTATTTAAAATTTGTACTAAGGCTTATAGCAAAAATTTAAACTTAACTGTGTGTTTTTTTCGTAATTTTCTTAACTTATCTAAAGAATGAATGTTTTGATCATAGGGGTAGATTTAAATATATTTAACAAGTTCTTCCATGGATCCTCCACTGAATGGTGAGGTTTTATTTTAGTTAATGATTTCTAAAATGTTGTTATTTTTTCGTGGTATAGTACAGTAATTTACTTAAAAATTAGTTAAATAGCTAACATTTGCAAGAACGAATATGAACAATTGGATACTATTTGTAAAGTTTTTTAGACTAAAGAAAAGCCAACAAATATTATAATTATAAAAATTTTTTAATTGTAAACAACCCTGTTTTTTTTTAATTATTTTTGGCAATAAATTAAATAGATCAAATTATTATTTCGCAACGAGGGTTTCTCATAAATGTATAACAATGTTTAAAAATTTGCTAACTCCATAAAACCCTTTACAATAAAATTTTTGTATATCTTTATAATATTTTCCAACATTTTTCCCATTTGGCAATATACATTACAACTAAATACTTAAAATTTTCCCATCCGGTCCATTAAAATGCAGTCCTCAGAGATTTGTTGGGTCTGTAAAATACAAATGTCAATAAGTGCTGGCAAACAAATTATTTAATACTAAAATGACACACAAACCCAAGCCATTTAAACAGTGAACGCCAAAGGTCCTTTTTTTGGAAAGCTTAAAATAAATGTGAATTTTATTGATAATGTTCAGAAATTTTAAAAGTCATCGAATATACAAACATGTTAAATCCGAGAAAACTTGTTTAATCCAGAATCCAAGTTTTAATTTAATTTCCACAAACATATTTGCTATGGTGGTTTCTCTGCGTTCACCATCATCATCTGACATAAAATAAAACGAATTCATTAATTATGAAAATATATGTTTACCTCTATTGAAAAGATGTGTACGCTTACGATTTAAAAGAGCGAAGAAGAGGGAAAGACTCCGGTGCCAAGTGGAGACAGTTTGTCTGGAAGTGGCGATGCTGGCCCGACTCATCCATCGGATAAGAATCTTACTCAATGGATTGAAAATGAATGAATCAATTTCATACCAAAATCAAGTTTATTTTTGTCTTAATGTCACGAATCAAGAATGCATCGGCATTTGGGCTTTCCACATCTGAAATATCAAGAAGATTAACCGTAAGATAAAGAGTTTCCGGTCAAACAAAATAAATGACACAACGAGCTGACTACAGTGGTGTGTTGATATAGTGGTCTTAATATTTTCATGTTAAAAATAAAATATTTAAGCGTGTGCTTATATCCCATATGCTTTTTTTTATGTGCGCAAATTTATAAATAACATTTTTATGTACCAACTATAAATTCTTATTAGGATTTTTTTTTTATATCAAATTTTATTTAGACGAACCAAATAAATAGTTATAAAACGCATATTTAGAAATATTAGGAAAAGATGTAATCTGACTTTGTACTTCCTTAGATAGTTTATAGAAAGTATACAATAATAATCACAAAATATTCATATTTAAATTATTTAAAGTTCATTGTCTGTTTCATATTCAAGGCCTCACTGTACCGGGCGGCAAACGATTTGAAACAAAAGAACTCCTAAATGAAGCCCCAATACATTTGGGCTGTTGAACGGGCATACAAACCAAATAAACACGTCGGTTTCCATTCGTTCCCCACACTTCACGGCCAGCTAATTAATGACGTTGGTCAGTCGGCTCGGTTCCCTCGATCCCGATCCCAATCCCGATCCCGATCCCGTTCCCGTTCCCGATCCAATATAGAGTGCAGGCCCTATAGAGTGATGCCATTTTGGTTTTCGTTTTCGTTTTGGTTTCTGGGTTTGGTTTTGGTTTTGTTAGTGGGTCTCTCCGATATTCTTTGGTGACGGTGTCGTAAGTGAAGTGCCAATAAACACGTGATTTACTTAAGCTGTGATCGAGCGGCAGGGACGTGGGCTCTCTGGGACAGTCAAAATCATGGGGCTTATCGCTGCCATCGGCCATCAAGATGCCGCTCATTAATTTTAAAATTAGGCGGGTTTTCAAGAAGAGAGAGCCCCAGAAATGATGTCCACCTTTGGCTGAAGACCGACTAAACTGGCCATCCCTGACCGTTCCCATTCCCCGGTCCCCGGTCCTCAATCCCCAATCCCCGAGAGACCCCGATGCATTGCGACCGACCATGAGTGCATAAATTAATTAAGTCGGTCGGAATGGGAACGTGTCGACCTTTTGTCTGGCATTGTGGCGAAGATGGCGGCTGTGGCTCAGAGCTGAGAGCTGAGAGCCCCACTCTGTGGACCCGGTTGCACGTATAGATACAGATACATGGACGTAGGACGTAGGACGTAGGACGTTGTAAATTAAAAGCCGCGGCCCGGCCGGGTTGGGTCCTTTATATGCAGCTCCGCTCCGCAGACTGAGTCATTTGCATTTTGCCGGCCAGCCTGATTATGAAAGATGCTGCGTGGGTGATAAATGGTCGTTGTCAGTCGAAAGCCGAATACTGAAAACCGAAAACCGAAAACCCCCCTTTGGCCCTGCGATTGTTGCACTTTCGAATCCGGGACTGGCCCTTTCAACCCCATCGTTAACGCCAAACGCTAACCCCTTGCTGGGCGAAGATTAGCTGCCGTCCTGCCAAATTTATTTGTGTGTTCATCCCTCGACCGCCGACTGCTGACAAGGGCCGTGGCCGAGAGCCAATGCCAAAGGCTACACAAATCTAATAGATCCCGATTGAGATTTAATTATTTCACTTAATTTTCTGGCTGACTTCGTGCTCGGTCTCTGCCTGTCCCTCTGCATCTCTGACTTCCCTGAAACAAGTTAATGAAGCGAATAAATTTCTTGGCAATTATTTTGCGGATTGTTTTAATTGACCGCAGGGGCTGCCTGCATAGATAAATGAGTGACTAGCCGAAGGAATCAAGAGGCTAAGACGTCCGAAGGCCGCAGCAGGAGTTCGCTAATTAACTAATTGGCAAGTCGTTAACTCGTGAGCTAAAGGGATTTCTTCCCCTTGAGAAGAAGTTGAAACATCACCTGCAATTTGTGCTAGTCCACATCTATTAAAGATATTTTTTTAAGGATCTCCCATCTCACACATAAAAACTGACTTTGTTTATGATGAGTGATTGTTATGAGTTGTCAAAAAGGCATGTGTGTCCATTTGAGGAGGGGTTGTTGTGATGGCCACGGCCGTTAAGCAGCAAATCCAGCAGGATCTGTTAGAGTATGCCGTCAACATATGCAAATAGACTTGTCTGCGGAGTCAAGCTGAAGGTGGCCAAAAGGACCCGGGACCCAGGAGCAAGGTTTTCCACCCTCGACAAGGTACACCGCTGTCGACACCGCCCCCTGATAACAATCAACCCCGAGCGGCGGCTTCGGCGGGAGTTCACTTTAATGTTTTGACAGTAAAATAAACATATCCAAGTGCGGCTCTCATCACACAAGAGTGGGTGGCTGGCTAGCTGCCCTGTTGGGTGGTTTTTTGGTGCGCATGCACGAGCACTCGTATTAGTTCCCACACCTTTGTATCCAGCCAGTATCGATGCGGCAGGGTACACACATGTGTGCTAATACCGCTGAAGGGGAAGCCAAGCACATAGATGTCAAATATAATTCATCATCCTGGCGAAACATCAAAGCCAGCCCCTGCAAGGACCAAGGACCAAGGACCAGGGCACAAGGCTACCGGCATAAGCAAACACAAAGTCGCCAAACAGCATCATTATCAGTTGGGCGACTGTTTTTGCCGGTCAAGTGAGAGTGAGCCAAGCCGAAATCCCGAGTGCCGTCTGGCCAGGGTGTCGAAATGTTTGGGGTACACTGAGACATTTAGACAGTATGTCCTTGTGAAAAGTTTGTTAAAAACAAAAGATTGCTTGAAGGCACATAAAACCATCTTCGCATTAAATTTAATATATATTTTGAGCCTTTCTTTATTAATTGTTAACAGCTCTGTTGTATTAATTTTAACTAATAAAAGTAATAAGTTCGGCTTTTTCTTTAATTTTTATACCCGTTACTCGTAGAGTAAAAGGGTATATTGTATTCGTGCAAAAGTATGTAACAGGGAGAAGGAAGCTTTTCCGACCCTATAAAGTATATATATTCTTGATCAGGATCACTAGCCGAGTCGAACTAGCCATGTCCGTCTGTCCGTCTGTCCGTCCGTATGAACGCTGAGATCTCGGAAACTATAAAAGCTAGAGGACTGGCATTTTGCATGCATATTCTTGGAGTTCCTACGCAGCGCAAGTTTATTTCAAAATGGTGCCACGCCCCCTCTAACGCCCTCAATCGCCCTACACCATTTTTTGAAAGGTGTCTGGCGCCCACACCATTAAAGATTTTGGAAAACTAAAAATGCAGTTTTATTGTGACTATCAATACCTATCGAAATGTAGAAGAAATTTTTCAAATCGGACCATTCGTTAAAAAGTTATGCCCGATCAAAGATTTTATATATCTATCTCCCTCGCACTCCTTTAGCTGAGTAACGGGTATCTGATAGTCGGGACACCCGACTATAGCGTTCTCTCTTGTTTGGAAGTAGATCCAGTTGTAAAATTTAGGGAAATTAAAGAAAAAGACTCTCTTAACTGAAATGGCCTTTATGCTTTTTTTATGAATTAAAATTAAATTAGTCTTTTATATAAATTCCCATGAATAAGAGTTTCATGGGAATTTAAGCTTCTTAAAAATGTACTCTGCATTAAATCTGTAATGGAGTAAATAATAAACTTACATAGTTAATATTTAATATTAATACTTATTTGAGTTTTAAATGCTTTTTGAGTTAGCTATGTTATTTATTAAGTAGTTTGTTAAATAAATAGTCATACAAAAATTTATTAATACGAAATAAATAGAGTAAATTATGAAGTAAGAAATAAAAAACAAGGGTATAAAGATCATATGGCTTAGTATTTTTAAAAATGTATCGTTAATACTACAATCATTTTTTCGGTGTCCTAAATAGTTATTTGCTTTCAATTGTCATTTCACCAGCAAGTTTTTGCAGCTAAAGGCAGCAGACTTTTTCCAATTGCTCAACTTATTTATCGCTGGCTTTTTTGAGCAGCTCTGAGGCTCCCAGCTTTACCGCAGGGCAAAGAGCGGCACTCAGGTCGAAGGATTCGCACGACGTCCTTTTAAATAATTAATGTCAATTAGAGCCAAATCTAACTTTGGCCATCAGTCCGCCTGAAGGACTAAGGACTCAGGACTCCGGACTGCGACACTTAAAAAGGTATGAACTCTTGCTCGCCTACCTGTTCCGTCCTGCCAACGGAACTGCCTGATGTTGGGCTGTCTGTCATAAATATTTTATAACATCAATTACCAAGCACTTAACTTTCATGAATTTAATACGAAAGCTTCAGCTGCTGCCGAGGGTAGACACTCATTTATCTTATTTGCCAATGACGAACAATCAACACTCGGCACTCGATGTCACTTTTTCCATCCTCAGTCGTTTTCTTCGATGGGACAAGTGTAAGCCGGCTCAAAAAAAAACCCCCACATCTGCACACATATGTTTATAGTGTCGATATATCGAATCCCCCGGTCCATCAGGATCGACCACCCCAAAAGGGCCGATTTGGGTTTGGAAAAAAATACCAAGACTGCCGTGATTTACTTCCCCTTCGGCTGCGAGAAATCCCAAATAAAATAAAATTAAATACGCATCAGGAGCACAAGTGCTTAAGGCTCGCGGCCAGGTCTTCAGGTCCTGGGGTCCCTCGTCTGGCTGTGATAAAAACAATATCAATGGGCCACCGAAAACCCACCCCCCCGTCGAAGGACGACCGTTCGGGCCAAGATTGGAGGCGAGGCTAAGCCACAGCCACTGTATCGGATGAAACGGCGCGTGCCGATGACGCACAATTCCCCCATTGATATTCATGGCCGATTTTCGGGCCGATATACTCGTTGCCGTTCGCAGGGCAGAAAACAGAAAACAGAGCGGAAAACAAAACGGTGCACACATAAATAAATAAAATTTATGGCAGCTAGCATCGGTGAGCCGTCCCAATTGGATTTCGGAGCACTTGTAGTGGCCCTTTGATATGCCCGATTATTTCTGTTTGATTGTTTGATTAGATCGGAGGGCCGGAATCCGGTGAAATGTGGCCAAAGGAACAGCCCACTTGTCGGCATATGCTGACTAAGTTAGTCCTTCGGTAGTGAGGGGTCTTGTAGTGATTAATTTCATTGTTAGAACATTGATAAAAATATGTTAGTGGAAATCAAAGGGTTTTTTATTACTTGCGGTAGTAGTTTATTCACATTTAAAGGCCGTTTAAAAACACAAATATTTTTTCTAAATATAAAACTAATTTTAATTTTTTCTAATTTTTCTTTTTACATTTTCCCGTATACTTATTATTTTCTTTCATATTTCCAAAACTGTGAAAAATAATTTTAAATATTCTAGTCAGAATTTGAGCTTTTCTAAGCAAATTATAATTTTTATTTGATCTTTAAAAAACACATAACCACTATAATAATAATATTTAACCATTAAAATCGTCCCTAATTGTGTTTGCCTTTTTCTCCCCAATTGTGGCTTCTATTAATTTCAATTAAATGAGCAACGGAAACTCCTGGATCTACCCTCCCCCTGAAATACTATTTAACTAATCTGGCTACAAGGACGCACCCCCGCGAAGAAGGATTGATTTCCGCTCCCCAGACTCCGGGGATGCAAGCTCTAACACTCATTCCGGCCAAGTCGAAAGGGCTCTAAAGTCTCGGTTTATCTAAATGCTGCATTGTACTGCTAAAGTGTCCCCTGAGATTTTCCGAGGCGTTGAAGCGTGCCACCCCGGTTTTGGGCCAACAAAATGCAGTGGTTTCCGGTTCGCCAGCGACCCCAGGCCGAGGGCTACGGGCTATGGGCTACGGGCTACGGGCTACAGTGGGAGTTAATTCGCCAAAGTCAGTAACCTCATCAAAGAACGGCTAACCGTCTGTCTGAAAGTCGGGGGGTCTTTAGCTTTAGCTTTCGCCTTCTGCTGGGGGTGTCGTCTACTCCACCGCCGCCACATTAAATTCACGCCAAACGACGTGAGGCGCATATGTTTATGAGTCTCGTCGAGATTGAAAGCCAGGAATGGAATGGTTCGGAGTGGAGTGGAGTGGCATGCCCATGGTTAACCGAAGGCGAGGCAGGACGCTCCGTGCATAAAAGCCTCATGGTCACCGTTTGCCGATGCTGCCGGCTCTTGGCTTTGGCTTTTTCTCCTCGCCGCACGCTGCCTGCTAATGGATTTCGTGGCACTGCCAATTGAAGGGTTAGGGTTACGGGAGAAGTGCCAGTGGCAGTGGCGGTGGAAGTAGAAGTCCTCTTTTGGCCGCGCAGCATGCTTTCAATTTACTTCCACTTCCTCCACCAAACGCCCTGCTCGGCTCTGTTAATGTTGTTGCTCTGACTTACGCACCGTGAATGAATGCCAAAGGTTCAGGGGGTGGTGCAGGGATTCAATGCCACAGGACGATACACAGAGCAAAATTATTGGGTCCTTAGTTCGGATTAAATTAGCCATAAGCAAATTCACATGATAAGACGTTGACATAACATCAAGGAAAATCCAAGTATTTTCAATGTAATTCAAAAATTGATAATAAGACTCTGAATTCTTCGAAACCTGCTTAAACTAAAAGTAACTTACGACAATGAAAAATGAAAATTAGAGAGAAAAAATAAATATATAAATTGTATTAGTATTGTAGTATTCATTATTAAAAGGTTTTTGTAGAATAATAATAGTTTTCAAAACAACTGTATTTTTCTTTAAAATATTTCCAAGTTAAGTTAAAATATGTTTTTGTCAGCAATGAATTTTAAAGCCTACAGGAATAATTTATTGTAAATTTAGATGCACTTAGCAAAAGTGAATAAATCTTTTATGGACAAAATATTTTAAATTATTGTTTTAAGCTTAAAGTTTATAATAAACTTAATAAAAAAAACCATTAAATATAATTTAAAAAGCGCATACCTTAACTATTGATATTTAAATATTTAAGTCTTTTTTTAAATGCACTTAGCAAGAGTAAATACATCTTTTATGTACAAAATATTTTAGATTATTATTTTAAACTTTATTACAAACTTAATAAAATCAAAAAAATTATAAATAATTTTAAAAACCTTTACCATAACTATAAATATTTTTTCTTCCAGTGTACAACGGGCTTTTGGTGCACGCGACTTTCACACTAACGTAATAAAGAGCTCAACGACACTCAAATTGAATACGTCTCATGGTGCGAATGCCGTAATGATTTTCTATGTGGAACTCGATGCAGATAATGGGGCGACCTAGCAGCCCGCCCAAACCCAACATCCCATCCCAACGTCCCCCCACCACCCATCCACTCCCCCTTTTTCGAGGCCACCCCACCACGTAGCGTCTGCGGGCTGGGCGTTTTTGTTTTTGTTTGCCTGGTGATAGAAATTAACCCCTCAATTGAGGTTGAATTTAATTTGGCGCAAAATGGCAAGGGGGTGTGTTCCATCCGGCGAGTGTTCGTATCCGTGTGTGTGTGCTTTCCGGCGGCTGCTCACTTCGTCGCTGAAAGTAATATCGCTGTTAACGCTAAAGGGCCATTGTCAAATTGTCTCTTATTAATTATGATGATGCGTGTGCCGCTTTTTCGAAGGGGTGGTGCTGTGTTGTGTTGGATGTGGAATTGGAATTGGGAATGCAAATTTCTGGGCCTGCTTCTCTGGGCCTGGCGTCTTTAGCGTAATTTATTGCGTTCTGCTCACGGGCAGGCTTTCGGCTTTCGGCCTACGGCTTATGGGTTATGGCACAGTGAAAAGTTAAGGTCGCCGAAGGAAGGGTGCGACTTTCGAAATCCTTCTGTTTTCTGGCTTCTGGGGGATGAGCCGGTGGGGCCCGGAGATAAGGTGGGCAGAGTTTGGAGACCCGGAGTTTTCGGCTCCGGGTGAATTGATTTGGTACGAAACTATGCACGGCCACCCTGCCCATCCAAAGTTTGCTTAATTTAGCTCAGACAATGGGGCTCCAGTGAACAATGGCGCACAATGCCATCATCATCGGGGCACACACTCTTGTGGTGACCAAGCCCCCACAATCGGTTTTTGGGGTCCCTTCGAATGCAATTCGACAGCTTAAACTCCCGGGGGAATTTCGAATTAAGCCGGCTAAATATTTCTTATGCTAAATTTTAACCAAAAAGGGGGAAACTGCTTTCTATGATGCTTTAAATATTAAGTTCTTAAAGAGAGCTTTTATAAAATTATCCTATAAAATTGAAAAATAGTTTTCTTTACACTTTACACTTCTTTTTTAACTTTTTTAAACATTTTTTAAAACATTTCAAACAAAGGTATCTCTTAGTCTCTACCTTCATCTCTTAAGAAGTTCTCCTAATTAGCCATTCATATTCGCGACATGCACTTAAGAGGGCCAGCAACTATATGTGACCAGTTTAAGCCAGCGGACACCTAAGGTGTTGCGGGATGCCACATCTCTCGGGCTCTCGGGTTCTCAGCCAGCTGACCCCCAAAGTGCCACAATTTATGGAGTCGCAGCAAGTCGCCTAGCGCCCGCTGATCGCGTCTTGCGAATCGCGTTCCATTCACTGGCGATATTTCACTGCTTTATTAAGTTAATTTCATATATCACAACTGCAGGCGCCAGTCGCTTGTAGGGCATTTGAGTGGAAGTGGACGTGGAAGTGGATGTGGATATTCCCGCACTCCTTTGGACCAGGACAAGCTGGGGTGCGCAGCTTGAGCTCGTTACTTTAATGCATTTGGGGCGCGCGTTTATTTGTGGACGTCACTTGGACAACAGCGGGACTCCGCACTTAGGGAAAAAAATATAGCGTTTCTTGCTTAAATAATAATACAAAAATAATACAACGTTTTATTCGAAGGCGATTTCATCCTCCTTCGAGTGAAGATATTTTACAAAATATTGTTTTGCTCTTTCTAAAATATTTATGATGAAGCCTTTTTATTGATTTGCTATAATTCTTTATTAAAAATTTAATAAATATAAAATATACATAAAAGCTAATCTTTGCATATTAAAAAAAAAATATTTTCGCTATTTAAAAAACCTACTCTTTAAAAAAAACCTTTTTAGTTAAAAACTTAAACTATTATTGGTTAAATATAAGGAATTATTGGAAAATGCATGCGCGGATCCACGGGGGGTGATATGGGTGATATATCACCCCCCACTCGGGTGAAAAATTAAAGGAATTTTGGTATTCAAAAAGTATGCAACAAAAAAGTTGTTCTAACAAACTTTTTTAAAATATAATATGTGGTAAAAATAGTTTATTTTTGAATACCTCAATAACAAGTAATTGTTTCTTTTAGTGCACTCCTTGAAAGCTAACTTGTTCTGGCGTTTGCAACTGCACTAAAACAAGCAACTTGGGCTCGATTAAGATAGCTCACCAAATCTGCGGCCCGAACCAGGCCCAAATTGGCAACATCACTCAATTGATTTGCGACGACCCCGGGTCTCCGTCCCCCCCCGCGAACAACCGAATGTTTTTTATGCCGGCGACCGCCCATTAGCCACATGCGCGCCTGCGTGACACAACGGCATCAATCAAAGTTTCACCCGTTCCCATGACGTATGTGTTTGAGTGGGTGGTGGTGGGTTCGGGCCTTGGTATTGGCGTTGGGTGGAAGTGGGAGTGGGAGTGGGAGGCATTCGGTTTTCGCGGTTCCCGGGGCGACTTTTTAACATCTATTCGGCATAGGCGTGTATTGGATTTGTGGGTGCCCGTGCCGGCTGCGCGTAAAAAGACATTTTGACAAATTCAAGTAGCGCCATCTACACTCGACTTTAATAGCTTTTATACTGCTTGTCACGATATTTCATCAGTCAAAGGGGCCGTGGCCCAAACCACGGCCAACACAAGAATAAATGGATTGACACACATGGCAGTGGCAGTGGCATTCGTGGCTATGGACATAAAAAACCTAGAGGAAGCGCGAATTTTATTCGATGTTATTTCCATTTGAAAATGAGTTATTGACACATGTAGCCACCCCCGAAAAAAAGGGACAACCCGCAACCGCAGGACCAGTTCCCGATCCCCAAAACCCCAATTCTCGATCCCCGGAAAACTTGGAAATATTGCGTGGGAGCGGCCGGGCAAAGAGCGCGCATAAATTTGGGCTGCCAAAAAAAAGAAAGAAAAAAGAAACCAGGGGGACTCCCCTTTGTTTTCCCCCCCATTACACACTTGCGTTCAGATTGCGATTTGCCTGCTTTCTTTTCTCCGATTTGATTTATTTTATTTGCTTTGTGCGGCGCCGCAAGTGCTTCGCCCAATGGTTTATTAATATCGTAGGCGTTGCTAGTAACGTGCCGCTTTGTTTGCCGATGTGATTCGCCAGCCCCGGATACGTTACTATACTTATATATTCCCACAAGAGAGTGGGGAGCGGTTAATCAAATATCCCTCATTATGGTCGTTATAACTTATAAACACAAGTTATTCGCCTTGATGTTAGCGTTTGCGGGGATATCTTGGCTAATTCGGAGACTTGGTAGTGGGTGAAATTCCCCTGGAAAGGTGATTGTGGTTGATATCTAATGACCTTAAAAACGGCAGAAAATTGGTTTTAACGGGTAACTAAATGACTATTGTTAGGGTAAATATATAAAAAAAAATATAAATTATATATAACTTAACAGATTGAAAATTGTAATTCGAATTTACATGGTTTGTTCACTAAAATGTTTAGGAAAATAAATAAAACAATTTCAGAATTTAAATCAATTTAGGATTTGAATCTAGATAGAACTTAAGCCAATAATACTTTTTGGCTTACAAAAATCGTTATATTCTTCAACTACCTTTGAGAAAAATAAAGTTTATAATACATTCGCTTAAATATAAAAAATATTTATGAGTGGATTATAATCAAATAACCAATCTGATTTATCTTTTTTAGTTTTTCAAAGTTTAAAGACCTTTTAAAGGTCAGCTAAAAATCGATTCACACTGCAAAGCTGCAGAAGCTTTAACATCCCTGAATGTCTTTAAGTGTTGAAGTATTTACCCAAGTACTGACCCTTCAAGAGCCATGTTGCATTCTCCTCCAGACTAAATGGAGCAGAATGCCAGAACTAGTTAGATGACTGATTGATGAAGTAGATGAACGAACGAACAAGTGATAAAGCGGATTGCGTATACATACATACGTGTGTGTGCCACATTAGATATTCATACGCACCGTGGTCGGGCTATGGATATGGGATATGGCCAACGGGAATGGATGTATCGCAGGATGGGTGCTTGGGGCGATGAGACGAATGTCCTGGGGCCGCCCAGCCGCTGTTGCTGTCTGATAAATCACATATTTTCGCTGATCAAATCAATCTAATTGACATCACTCAAAATGATGGCGGAAAAGTTTCCACATTCATTTTCGCATTCGCAACAGAGAAAAAATGCGAATAAATGAGTTCCACCCCCACGAAAACGCCCCGGGCTCTGTTTTGGTTTAATGGTGGCTCTGTTTTGCTCTTGTGGTGCGTTCCCATTCCGCAGAATTCAGCTGGCATCTCCACACATCCCCCTGGTTGCCCCCAGTTCTCCCGTTTCCCCATTTCCCAGTTGCCTATGCGGTAAAGCAGCGTGATTTATTTTCATTCCGATGGCAACGCCACCCAAATTCGACGCTCCGTCATCCTGACATTCGAATTGAAATGCAAATTCTGACGAATGTGCGCTGGTTTTGCGCACATGCCCGGACCGAGTGGAGCGGTACAAGGACATGGGTAAAGGTGGAGGAGGAGGTGCAGGATGAGGTATAGAAAAAGGGGGTGGACGACGGATTGACTGACGAATGACTCTCGGCAGCCAGCGGCGACAGTAGGCGGTAAATGAGCGAGCTATCCATGTGTGTTACATTCTGGAATCAGGAATACCACACTCGTATATACACCATGCATCAATGTACTACGCGCACACATGTGCCGAACCCATCCACATAGATATGGATTTGGATTTGGATGAAGATGTGGCTGTGGATGTGGAATGGCATATATGGGTATACCTTCGCATGTGCGTATCATTTCACATGCATCCCACGCCATTTGAATTGAATAGCATCTCATTTACTTTCGCATCATTATTTTTTATTCGAGTACCTAAGATGCTTGAGGACGGAATCCCGGAATCCCCAAGCCGTGTCCAATCGATTACTGGAGTGCGGTGTTGCCTTAAACGGAATATATCGAATGAGTTATCACTTCAAGTGGATTTAAATGAGCAATCAAAAGTAAAGGTTTCTACCTAATAGCTTCAGAGGATTATTTGAATATTTGTTTATAACTTAAATATATCAATAGATCTATAATTGTAATTCTTTTGAAGATTTCTTCCAGCCTTAAATAAATTTAAAACCGCCCACCAGCCAAAGTTATCCCAATCTGACTGCCAAAAAGGCCTTACTTATTACTTGCCCAAAAGATTCTAACTTTAGTAGCCAACTCTGTCTAGTGGCCCCTCTTATAGCCCCACTTATTAATGCACGATACATAGGCTATGTACTGGAAACTACGTTGCATACATGGCAAGTACTCACCCCAAAACTCCTGCACTTTGTCCATCCTCCGCTTCTAATGAAAGCTGCCGGTTTCGTCGGTTAATTCAACATCTGCAAAACGCAAGGATGTACATATTTTTAAAACAATGTCGGCTACCAGGAGATTGGGCGGGTGGGGGGTCCTACTTAAAGCCGACATCATCCGCATGGAAAGGAGCCCGTCCATCAGCCAGGACGTATGTAGTACGTGGTGTCGGCCAGCATGTAAATGCTGCTTACAGGCCCAGACAATATTAACAATTCCCCGCAACTTGGCCGACACTGTATTCGAAGGGTCCTGGAGTGTTGGTGTGTGTGTGCTCGGTTTCGAGCGGACATTATGTGCACATAAAGTGCTCTGCTCCTTCAACTGCAAGCGTCCTGCGTCCTGCGGCCCTCGCCCTTCACGAGACTCGTGGCAACCATGTTTGTGTTTTTGTCCCCGCCATAGTCGCTGCTCCTTGGCCACGTTAACAACTGTATCCCTTGTGGGCGCTCTCGTTTGATGTAGACGAGGATGTCCTTCGTGCCCGGTAGGAAATGCCGGCAGGCCGTGTCCTGGCATCGTCCTAAAAGTATGCTGCAATGTTTTTCCGGTTTTAGCGAAATTCTGGCAAGATCGTAGGGGTAGAAAATTGATGAAAATTCCGGGTTGAAATTGTCATTTAACGTCTTTAACGGTTTGAGGTCTTATATTATAATAAAAATAATAAATAAAAAAAAATAATGACTATTGTATAATTTTAATATTCTAGATAAAAGAAATATGCCCCTTTATATTGTAAAATCATTTTTTAATTATAAATTCGTAAAAATTATTTTTCTTACGGTTTGTTGAACGTACTTAAAGTACCTAATAGTAAAAGTTCGTTAGCTAAAATACCAATACTCATTACATTTATTTATAGTTTCATATATTTAAGTGTTGTCTTGTGTAAGTACTGAAATAAAAATAAATTTAAAAAAAAAAATAACTAAACATCATCCCTAAAATTCGTAAAAAAGTCTGTACTTCTTCAGTATATATACCATCCACATATGAACAATCATGTGTGACTAACACTCATGTGGCTGTGCCCCGTATGCGTTGTTCTTGGACTGTCAGTGACGTCGTCGTTGGCGTTCGCGTTGTTGTTGTCAGTGTCGGTCTCGGCGGTCCAGTCGCTGGCGGAGGCAAAGTTGTTCAAGTGGCAGCTTAATTCGCATAAAATGAAAACACGCTGTCTACATTGTTCCTACAACTTTTGGAGTTTTTTATGGCACTTAAAATGGCTGCTAGACAAAGGCTTAACAAACGGCTACTGCAGGATCTACGGCTCCTGCTCTCTTTATTACGTCTGTGCTGGCTTCGGCCTCGTATGTGCTGCTTTCATTTTGGCCAGCTTGAAGACAATAATGGCGTATCTAACAGGCTTATTAAAGGTGGTCGGTCTATTCACAACGAAAATGCAATCTCAATGTCTAAGAAAAAAAAACAGCTGGAAGCCAGTGGGACTCTGTCTGATTCGCTACGTGGATGTGGATATGACCTCTTTTAAAAGTGTCGCCCCCACAACAATGCCACAGCCCGAAAATCAATAAATGCAAATTCATTTTTATTGTTAACATTTAAATAAAAGGTTGGACTTCATGGGCAGTATACAATGTAAAAAGCCGGGGAATGCCACCTCCGATAAACCAACATCAATGAAAGCACTCACATTTTTTTATAAATTCACTCTTCTTCATCCGCAAGCGCCAGACCTTTGCGGGCGCCGAGCTCCATTTCGCCCAGTCCACCTGGCACACGGACATCAGACATCAGAGTGTTAAACGGAAAGTCCGCAAATAATCGACTATGGGTATTTCGATTTTTAAAGCAGCAAATTTAAGGAATTTAAGGGCTCATTTTCAGGTAATGTAAGACGTGATAAATGTGGAAATTGAGAAATAGTTCATAACACTTTTAAAGATTTAGGAAAAGTATAAATGAAATTTGGTTGTGTTTAAAAATACCTATCAATATGTAAAAAAAAATTTTAAATCGGACCATTTATTAAAAAGTTATGAGCCAAAATTAAATTTGCAGTAACGGGTATCTGATAGTCGAAGTTCTCGACTATAGCGTTCTCTCTTGTTTAGTCCCGACTTTGTACATTATCTGAGAAAATAATTTTGAGTCACTAATTTGCTTTTGGTATTTTAAAAATAAATATAAGATTAATACAAGTTCAAAATATATTTACTTTCTGTTTAAGTTTCCCAATTTCTTTAAAATTAAAATTCTTAATTGAAGAAGATAATTTAAATAGCATTTTTTTGCGATTAACAACAATTATAAATAATTGTTTCTTAAATATATATCAACTGTTGTTTATGACTCGTCTTCCGTTTTAATTATATTTAAGTTTCAAGAAGTATATCAAATTGAAACCACCTTTCAACTTATAAATGTTTAATGGCAAATAAATTATCACCCCTATGAGGAGCTAGGGATGATAATAAAGACATTATATAAGAATTTTTGTAGAAAACATTTCGTTTACTTCCTGCAATTGGAGGCTGGTATTTTTTAATAACAGCCAAGGGGTTGCCGCACAAAGCGTGCCAAGCGAATGAACAGCTTAATCGCCAGCACGAACGCTAAACACTCACTGTGCCGGTGGCTCCCGTTAAAAGCGACCCCTAAAAGCCATAAACTAAACCTGTTCCCCCAGCTGATAGTTGGTCTTTTCATAGCTGGACGGTTTTAGTTGGACTCCACAAATGTCCAATTCTTGATTTCTGAATGGCAAGAAAATGGGAAAAAAAAGGTTGTCAGTATTTTTTCCTCTATTCAAATAATTTATTTTGGAGAATAGCCTGTAGTCATTAGTTGTATTTAAAGTAGGTTGTTAATCAAATTATGGTATTACTCAAAAACCAGAAAAGGCGTTTCTGAAGAAAGGAACATATTAATCATAGAAATAATTATAACAATAACCATACCCCAGTGATTTTGCATTGCCCCATTCAAAACAAATTCCACTTTTTATGGTGAGAATGGGCTGAAAGCATTAATAAGTAATGTTTGTTTAGAAAAAATTAGCAATCTTTCGCAATAATTTACACACTTAACAAGGTTGCCCGAAGAAATGTGCGTGCAGTGCCGCTCTTTATTAAAATAAAAATTCATTTCGCCGAGCAGTATTCATATCGCATACGTTGAATTCAGTCTACCAGCAAATGAAACAAATTCTACTTTAGTCGAACGCGAGAAATAGTTGCATGCCAACAAAGTAGACTCGTTCCTAGACTGTCCTATGAATATTCAAGACGTGGTCCTATTTTCGCTACGAGAAGTGTGGAAACTGACCCAAAACCAAAATCGAAACCGAAACCCAGGAGCGTGTCAAGTGGGTGTTTAGAAAATATAGGTATTTCGTAACCCCAATATATTGTCTATTTTTGGAACAATCAATCGCGTATGCAAGGCAGTGCGATTCCCACAGCCGAAAGCAGGCAACGACCCTTCGTGTAGGTCCAACTTCTTGCTCCACTGCACCCAAGTGCAATCCGGTTGCATGTGGCCAACTGGCCGTCGCCGATCTACGGTGTTGCTTTTGCTGTTGCTGTTTCTGTTGCCAGTTGCAGTTTAGCGGTTATATTCTGCATAAATGAATATGTAATTCATTTTATTATGGTGCAAATTGCGAATTGAATTGTTTTTAATTATTCCATACTTCGCTGGCAACCGCCAATTTTTCCTAACCGCACACTAAGTCTAGCCAGTCGGTTAGTTACGAGCGTATGGGCACGAACAATTCGTACTTATTCGCGATCGGAAACAAAATACTTTTGGACACACAAAGACTAAACAAAACTGTTAATTAAGTTGGCTTTAGTAGCTGCTATGAAAGGTTTAGCCGGGAAAGAGGGGCAAGATTTAAATATTATTGTTGCATGTTGGCTCTTGGACTTTAATTATAGTGTTTAAGACGAAAGTAATGCAAATTTTGGAGATTAATATAAAATTCTTGGATTCATTTATTCCAATTAAAATTAATGAGACAAAAATAAATTGCTAAAAAAGTTTAAAAATTAAATGTATATTTTATACATTTCTGGCAATTATTTTTGGAAAGTTGAAGCGAAATATGAGTACCAGTAGTCGAAATTAAATATGTTCAAAACTAATTATATGAATTTATTACTGTAATTATAATGTTCCGCCCAAACAGATTGATCGAGCTTAAATAGGCTTAAAAAATATCAAAATAGTAATATTTGCACTTGGAGAAATACAACACTTTCTTGATTAATTTCGTTATGATTATTGCAGCACCCCCAATCAGACCGCCTATTCCAATTAAAGCCCCCACCAAACTATAATAGCAGATAAATCATAACACTTGGGAATGTGACCTGTGACATGTGCACTTAACACATACTTTAGTTTAATACATTTTATGGTCGTACTCGGACCTTCAGAGCAGCACAGCAGCAGTATGCAAATTTTGCTTGCGTTTCGTGTGCGCTTCAGAGGATATTACTTCGTTCTCGACTGGTTCTATACCTTTTGGCCATAACAAGAGCGAGTGTGCTACCTTGGCCAAAAGCCGGCTGCGGCTTTCTTGAACTAATTAAAAATTCCAGCGCCGCAATTGCGAAATTGGCCTCTTATCGGTTGTATCATCGACGCCACGAACGCTTAAACATGATGCGCTGATGAATAGCTGCCTAGGCTAAGGGTGAACCACGTTTCGAGACGGGATCCGTGGATGGGTTAGGTGGGTTAGGTGGGGAAAATGGAAAAGCATATTTATGAATACGATTATTTTGCACATGATAATTTTTTGTTTCTCTCGCTGTGCAGGTTTATTTTGCAATGTCGATGGTGCCCGCAAAAGCGACGGAGGCGTTTTGCGAAACAATTTCTGTTTATGGTCCCAGACACGCGACGAACATAGTTGCGTGGCTTTTCATCATACGAATAAAAAATATAAATAACAAGCGCTGGAGAAAACTCTTAGGCGCTGCGCCAGGTATTTTTTAAACGCATTGCATGGCATTTCTTAGCCTGCCAAGGAAAATAATGGAAGCATATGCCGCAGTCCGATGGTCCATCACCTTATATGCGAAAAAGCCCCTTTTGTGGGCTATGAAGTTCTTAAATTTCGGTTTTAAGTACAATGTTTAGCTTTAAACAAATTTGAAAACTAGTTAAATACATGATTGTTATGTTAATTTTGTGAGCCATCCCTTATTATAACAAATATTTCTACCATGCGCGAATACACGGGGGGTGAAAAATTAAAGGAATTTTGGTAATCACCCCACATAACAAAATCCTAAATCCGCCACTGATCTCGACGTACATATTTGTATTCACCAAAAAAAAAACAATTTTTAAAATGAAGATATTTTGAATTTATTGGTGAAGATTTGATAAATTTCAAATATTATTGAACATATGCAAGTGCTACCTAAACTAAACTACCTCCAATAAATTGATAAGGGTAAATTTAGCAATGTCAGCACTTAAATTATATCAACTTATGTACTTTTTGTATTCTATCTGAACTATCTGATTAAAAGTTGATTTTGTCCAGTCACGACCCGTCGAATATAATTTAATCTAACAGGAGTTATCAAAGTTCACGAGTCCGCAGATATGATTAATTTAAATCTTTTTTCTGTTGTTTTTTTTCACCTGTGATTGCATAGATCTAAAACAAATTACACTAAGCTTTAATATTCTTAAAAATATGGCAATTATTTTTTAAACATTTGTTTTATAAATGTATATTTTCATTTTATTTTTTATCATATTTTTAAAGTTTTCATAAATTTTAGTAGGCACAGAGTAAGCACCCCCCTTTATAGCCCTGATTTTCTTTTGGGTCATTTTCTCATTCAACATCACGCAATTGTAGTAAACAATACTTACATGAAAGCGCTGTGGGGACTTTAGTTGGGGCAGTAGTTGCCGCTGGCCGGGTGCAAAGTCCACGCAGACGGGGGTCACTTGTAAAGCTTCATCGTGTCCGGGGTCAGGGCGTTATAAAACGCCAAGACGTTGTTGACAAGCACGTGACAGCCGACTTTGGCACTCTTGTGTTTGTTTACGCCGTGCGGAATTTGTTGATCTGACGGTACTCCTACCTTGGCCCAATCAGGGGCACACACTTTTGGGTTATTCACAACTTTGGGATATTTGGGGAGCCGGAGCCACCCAACCCCCCGCCCAGCGCCACCCACTTCCGTGGGCCAACCTGTTCCGGTTCGGCCTTGCGCGCCCACTCTCGCCCATGCGAGCATTACCGAGTTCGAGCGCATACTAGTTGTGTTGCATGTTCGCTTTTGGCCAAAAGCACTCGTTGCAAAAGAGTGAGCGAAAGAGACGGGGCGAGCGAGTGAGAGCGCGCACCCAGAGCGGGGGTTCGAAAGTTGCGCATGTGCAGTGGAAAACGGGTTTTCTCCTTCGGTGCAAAAGAGACGGGTAGCCGGTCGCGGGCGTTGCTGCTCTTTCCAGGTGGGCGGCAGGCGGCGGGCGGTGGGCGGTGGTTGCAACTGGAACGTGGAAAACGCTCCGCCTTCTTGGTCGCCGCGAAATATGGCCAAAATGCTCGGGCAGCCTTGGTATTTTTAGGTTACGAATTTGCCAGGTTTTAATTAGTACACATGGCCCGGCCGGAAAAATGGGTGGTGTTCGCTTTGGCCAGTGGGCGGTGGTGGGTGGTTGGGTGTGGACTGAACCATCATACCTTTGATCCAATTTAGAAATACCATGCAGCCTGCCAAATAGCCAATTAACTCACTTCTGATCAAAGGCAGAGCACTTCCCTTTCAAGGACTCCAAAAAGGCCACAAGCGATCCGAAAACTAGACAGCTATCCGTGGATTTGGTGCACTGGAAGAAATTGGCTAGAAATGTTGAACAAATAACTCCATCCACTTTTATTTGCTGTTTATTTTAGTCTAGTTTAACACGATTAAAACATTTGAGTGAAATTGCTAATTTATAAAAATTTAAATTCATATTACGGAATATATAAGCACCTCTAAGTTCACAATTAAGAACTCATAACATTTGTATTTCATTTAAAAAATTTGGTTCACAATGCGTTGATTTAAAGTGAAATTATTTTAAATTACTTAAACTAATATTTTTAGATGTTTATGAGTTACCTGATTTATTTTTAAACATGCTTTAATTCAAACATAATAATTATTTTTATTTAATTACTTTAATATTTTTTTATTGTCATATTAAACTTGTATAAATAAATAAATAAACAAATACCAATGAAAATAATTGCCATGTTGTTGCTTTAATTCCACTTCCATTGATACCTTTTATAAAAGCAACCTGATTAGTTAAAAATATCCCATTTTAGAAACTAACTTTTTGATTTGATTTTATCCGTGTACGAAAACCCCCCTACATATATTAGCTAGGCGGGGTGGGACTTTGGGCCTGCGATATGGCTGCGCAGAACACGAGATAATCAGGCGAGCCCAGAAAGGGGCCTAGCCTGCTCTTTGTCGAAAATTGCATCCATGTCATGCATGCGCATCCATTCATTACCTAGTGGCTGAGTGGTCGGAAGACAGCGTTTGGCGTTTTGTATCCCAGCAAATATGCCGTGTTCGCATGTTATCCCAAATGTCCCTGGGAGCTCAACGGCCCCCACAGCACCCTAAGCCCTCTTTTTTCGATCCCCTGGCCACCCCCGGCCGACCAGACAGTGTGTACTTTATTTTGCCGAACGAACAAACATCTTGTCGGACGAGCAAGCAAATGACTTTTCCCGTCCCAACTTTCAGCCTTTCGGTTGTCTTTCTGCGTGCCGTGCTTTTTTGTTACCTCTATCGGTACTAGTTTAGTCTCGGCAGTTTGTGAGGGTAACGCCACCGAAATCCTTTCAGGTGATACGCGTAATGCCAAAATATTGCACACAGTTTGGATGGCATTACAGGATTCAACAAGGTGCAAAAGCAATGGCTTCACATGTGAGATTTGATAATTAAAGCTTTAATTGGAAAATATTAGAAAGGATGGAAAAAAGTTACTGAATAACTTACTTATTACGCTCGCCATTTCTTCTTTACCTTCCGCAGCAATTATTTAAATTAAGGAGGGGTGGGGTCTTGGAGGAAAAAATATCAAAAATATTTTTTTTTCTTGTACGTTTTGAAAGTCTATAATCATCGGCATTTCTCAACGACTCAAGCGACGTTTTTAAACTTGTCGCATATTTTACTGCATAAAAAAAACCCAACCCTGGGAAAAGTTTTTAAAAATGTATTAACTTTAAATATTTTATTTTTAATGAAAAAGTCGAATTGTTTAGCTGAAGAACGCGTTTTTGACTTTGGAAAATCAAAAAAAAATTTGTTAAATAAAAAATTTAAAATCGAGCTTCCCAGGGGGCGGGTAATTTGTATTTCTTAAGCAAAATGTAAAAGCAGAATGGAAGTCCGATCATTTTTGGCGGAGATACAGTGTTTACCGCAAAACGCATTTTTTTAATAGTGTTCCAGCAATCGCTTTGCCAACGATATAATATCCGATAGTATCGGCTATAAAAATTAGTCGATGTTATTTAAATGACACTTAATTATTTACAAAAGATTTGAATTAAATCCATCTAACCAGATATTATAGAAAAAATCGCAAAGTTAGTTGATTTTTTGATGCCATAGACAAACAAGAGAGAATGCTATAGTCGGGTGCCCCGACTTTTAGATACCCGTTACTCAACTAAAGGAAGTGCGAGGGAGATGGATATATAAAACTTGGATCGGGCATAACCTCTTAACTATTGGTCCGATTTGAAAAATTTCTTCTACATTTCGATAGGTATTGATAAACACAATAAAACTTCTTACTTACTTTTCCAAAATCTTTAAAGGTGTGCGCGCCAGACACAGACACACACACACATAAAATCGTTTAAGGCGATTGTGAGCGTTAGAGGGGGCGTGGCGCTCGTCTGAAATAAACTTGCGCTGCGTAGGAAGCCCAAGAATTTGTGTTGTTAATCCCAAATTTCTAGCTTTTATAGTTTCCGAGATCTCAGCGTTCATACGGACGGACAGACGGACATGGCTATATCGACTCGGCTTGTGGTCCTGATCAAGAATATATATACTTTATAGGGTCGGAAACGCTTCCTTCTCCCTGTTACATACTTTTGCACGAATACAATATACCCTTTTACTCTACGAGTAACGGGTATAAAAATATATAGATCGACTCGTCTAGTGATGTCGATCAAGAATAAATACATATGCGCTATCAAAAACTTTTCCTACGCTGCAAACCTCTGACTGAAATCATAGTGCCCTCTGCAATCTTAAATCTATTTTAACTTGGCCTATTTTCGTGGTTGAAAGTTGCAAATGCTTATTGCGGTCAGCGTATAAATATATATATAAAGTGATTTATATATTTTACATGCTATTTTATAAGGTTACCCATCACTTTTAAATACTTTCAAAACAATTAGCTGACAATTGGCAATTAGCTACTGATCTAACCAAGTGCATTCCGATTAGATTAAAGATTAATATAAAAAATTAAATATTATGGGAAGCCCTTCACAACCGGCAGTATTTGTTTAGCATTTTATGGGGCGTTCAGACACAATGGCGCAAATAAATTGTAGCTATGGGCAGCATCTGTTCGGATGCAAGTGCCAGTGGTATCAGCATATTTATGGACATGGTACAAGCCGAACCTATGACTCGCCTATCATCAGTTGGCTCCATGATCTCAACGATGGCGAATATCCGCAACTGCTCATGTCAGCGTCCGCGTTTAAATGCGATCTGTGGCGCAGGTATCCGCCAGATACAGATACGTGCCAGCACATAAAGGTAGTGAGTATTCCGCTGGAGACAGCCATCGCTGGAAGAAACATGAGCCAAATAAAAAGCCCATTTGCACACAAATTTACTTCCAAAATGCCCAAGATGCGCATCATTCAAACCAAGTGGAGTGGAGTCCGTGGAATGGGAATGGGAATATGGGCACCGGCACCGGTAACTGGACACCGGATGCAGATAAATCTTTGGGCTGCCGCCGGCCCTACGCTTCGCCCGGGGCCCCAGTTCTCAACATTTTAAAAGCAAGTTGCGTATTGCGAGGCCGAAGCTGGGCTCGGGTATATGGTATGGGTATCCAGGTCTCCTGGCCAGAAGTCCCCGGCTTGAAGCTCGATCGGAATCACGAGATAAGCTTGCAACAATCCCTGCTCGCAGCGAGCGGCGACAAACTTAATTGCGCCTATTCCTGCATTAATTGCACACACACGCGCGAGGATGGCGTCGTTCGGCCGCCGGAATGTGTTAATTAAATATTTAAATTATTCGCATTCGAATTCGTACAACGTGGCCAATGGATCCTTCATTACTCGAATATCGGTCGCCAAGTGCTGAATTTAAAGATGCGGCACGCACGGTTCACGGATCTGTCCCTGTCCCGTCCTATTCTGTCCTTTCCTGTCCCGCAGTCCTTACTCGCAGGACATTATACACTTTTTGGTCTAGACTGTTTGCGGTCATCGGCAAAATAACAACAACCGCAGCGGCAGCATCTGCATAGGCATCTGCATCTGCTGCCTAGAGAACCGACAATCGCGTTCGATCAGCGGGCATTTTTATTTCGCCATTCAACATTTCTGCTGCACAGAGAAAAAGCCACTAAATATATATATCTCCGATCAAAATAAGCAAAGCTCTAAGGGATGTGAAAATATATGTAGTAGAAATCATTTAAACATTTTATAAATATTTTTTGCAATTTAAATGTTACTGAAATCACAATGCTCTGTATTATTTACTTGTTAGAAAAGCCTTTATTAAATACCCCATAATATTTACATATTTACTTAATCTACTTTTGAAGTCTTACCTATCAAAACGATTAAAATTTCTGGGTTCTAAGTTTTAAGTGGGGTAGTCTCAAAAAAAATGGCCCAAGTGAAAATCAAATTTAAATTAATAATTAATCTTAGAAAATCTAATTTTTAAAAATACTGTTTAAATAAAATCACAACTCACCTACATATTTATTTTTGAGTACCTTCTCTTCTTTAGAACCAAAAGAATGTCAGACATTAAGTTATAACAAGAAAGGAAGCTAGCTTCGGCCAACCGAAGCTTATATATCCTTGCAGATCATTCCTATTCATTTACAGAAACATTTATTTAAATGAACTTTTGTATATGTTACAACAATCCAAATTTTAGCTGCTTTCGTATTACTTTGCCATTAATTTTTTGATCCTTCCCGTGGCAGCTATATAATATAGCCGTCCGATTTTTGTTAAATTTTATTCGAAATTTTGAAATGTTAAAGAAAAGCCATATCCCAGAGAAGAAAAGAATGTAATAAAAATCAACAAAGATATAATTTTTTTCCTATTAATTACCATTTAATTTTCCGACCGTTCCTATGGCAGCTATATGATATAGTCATCCGATTTTTAAAAAATTTTATTCGAAATTCAGAAATATTTAAAAAATAGTATTCCCAAAAGTAGAAGGTAATATTTTAAAAAACACCAAAGCTAGAATTTTTTTTTACGTTTTTTACGTTTTTTTTTCGATCCTTCATATGGGAGCTATAAGATATAATTGTACGATCCGGTCTGTTCCGACATATATACTACCTGCAATAGAAAGAAGACTTTTGGGAAAGTTTGAGCCCGATAGCTTTAAAACTGAGAGACTAGTTTGCGTAGAAACAGACGGACAGACGGACAGACGGACATGGCTAGATCGACTCGTCTTGTCATGCTGATCAAGAATATATATACTTTATGGGGTCGGAAACGTCTCCTTCACTGCGTTGCAAACTTCTGACTGAAATCATAATACCCTCTGCAAGGGTATAAAAAAAAGACTGCAATACTTTCTACATTTTTTCACTGTGTGCTTTTATTGAAAAGTGGAAAAATGATGCCACGCGTCCTTTGGGCAAAAGCCACAAAACATTTTCATTTTATTTTTACACGAGCCAAATAGAAGCAATCGAGGCGGCCAATGTCCTTGCGGTGTTGCAGCGCAATTGGAATATATATTAATTAAATGTAGTGCCCCACGGCAGCGGGTCTCATTGCCAATTGTCCAGTTTTGTTCGCCAATTTTGTGAGTTTTTTGTGGGCTTTTTTATTTTATTTTTATTTTTCGTTTTGGACCGGGAACGGGAACTGCAAATGCAAAACGACGACAGGCGAGCAATAAACATGCAGGCCATCAATGCACGTTTCGGCATAGATAAATTTGAAAATAGCAGCGCCAGCGGTGGGAGTTGCAGTGGAGCTACAAATTAGAGCTGCTGGCCCAAAGTCCTGCTATCTGGCCATATATATATCCGAATGGTAGTTCCATCAGCGGGCGCATTGAGCCGTTTAAAAGCCAACCGCATGCAAGTGGAGTGCAGTGTGTATGTTGCATTTTGTGGGCTGTAGGTTGTGCAACCGCGGAAGTTTTCGGGGACCAAAGGGGGTGGGGGTCAGGGACAGAGGCGTCCCGTGTAACCGGCGGCGGGGGCAACTTCCAACTACCAACTACCAACTGCAACCGCCGCCGCCCTGCAGCGCCAGCGCTCTAGAATGAGTTATTGGCCTTGTTGGCGATTTTATTGCCACGGCGCAGCCATAAAATATGGTAAATTATAGCGGTTTGTTGTTTTGGCCATTTTGTAGCCGAATAATGTTCTACGTGTGCGTCCTCAAGCCCCAATAGACCTGTTCATGTTTCAGCCCCGGATTCGCTGCACACGCCCACAACACAAATGTGGTCTTGTCAAATGGAAACGCGACAAGTTTCTTTGTTTAACAAAAAGGTCCGAACACGCGCCGTTATAATATATCAATAGCCCGAACGCAGGCAATGTTTTATTATTTCGATTTTAAATTAATTGTATTTGCAGCGCGAAAACCAATTATCTGGAAAAAAAAGGCCAATGTATTGGTATAATTTTTTATTGTTTTGACCATTTTAGGAATCTTTTTGTATAAGACTGTTATTTGTTAATGGTAATATAAATTATGAAATTATAACGATAGACAACAGTATTCAAATTTATTATAGCTGTAAAGAAAAATTATATATTTAATTTTGGGAATCCCTTTGTCTAAGATAATTTTTGTGAATTGTATTTTAAGTTATAATTTATAACAATAGACAATTATAAGAGTATTCAATAATATTATAACCGTAGGGATCCCAAAACCTGGAAGAATATTACTACTTCCATTTTTAGTTGGAAAAAGTTCTAAATAAAGGTATTTCAGAAAAGCATTATATTTCAAAAGACTTTTTCAGAAACCTATCCCTGTGTTTTGGTTATTAGGGTTGGTAAAACATCGATAATGGACACAATAGATGTTTTTGGTTTTTGGTTTCATCGATAGTATCGAAAATTAAAGAACATAAAAAACAAATTGCAAAATTTAAGAAATATAATGAGAAACAAACATTTTAAAAATTTATGCTTGTGTCATAAAGCGTATGGGAAAAACAACAATCTTAATTTTACTGCGATTAAAGTGAAACAAAATTATATGTTGAGCCTTAACAATAAAAATACCGTCGTGTTCTAAAATATATACTTTAAAATTTTTTTTTTCTTAAAATATACCAAAAATTACATGTAAAATGGAATTATTTTTCTAGCGATAGTATCGATTGTGGGCGCAAAACATCGATGTTTCTTAAATTTTTAAACCATCGATAGTATCGATAGTGCTACCGATTTTTTTTACCAACCCTATGGTTATAGAAAAAAAAACTGTTTTAGGAATTATAAAATAATTAAATTTCTTAGAAATGGATAATAGATATGAAATACTTTATTTATTAGCTTACTAAGCAGCAGTCATGAGAATGCTATTAAAACTAATGAATTGTTTTCCTATTTTATTTTTTTTTTTGGCAAAATAATATTTAATTTTCACAAGCTTTGCACAATTAAAGAGATGCATATCTGATTACATGCAATCCTCTGCTTTGCATGTGCTGAATTTCATTGTTCGTGACTTTTCAATTAGAATCACCCCGAAAGCGAAACGGGCATCAGATGCTGCAATCCTTTATGCAGCCGAAGTGGAATCCTTTTTGCCACATTGCACCGAAGAGGCAATTGTGCGGAAAACCCCTAAACATGTTTTGGGTTAATTTAAAATGTGGCCCAGCCCGATTCGCACAGAACAAAGCGCTAAATTAATGTTGTCATTTTCCACTCGGCGGATAAAATGGCAAAAGCCAGCCTCCGACAAAAGCCAACTGGACTCATTATGATCTGGACTTTGTTGCTGGCGGCAGTTGGCAGTTGGCCGTTGCATCCCATGCATTTGCGAAAAAGTGCAATTGACTGCAGATGCTACCATGATTCAGGCGGCTAATTTGAAAATACCAAAATTTATCTAATTGTCCTCCCGGAAAGTGGACCCCACTGGAGCTTTAATTGAAATGCATCTGACCAAGTGCAATTCTTAAAGTTCTCACTGGGTTTTTTGCAGCGTTTTAGAGGGATTTATATTTTTAAATTCCATTTTTTGTCTCCTTAGTTTAATATTAATGGGCTATAAAAAATCCTAATGCAATAATAAATACTACTAAGTCTTATCTCAACTACCCCCTTTATTGAGTCATTCAAAAAACGTTCTAAAAATTTATGTAAGCTCGCCCGGCCTTCAAGAAAGGCGTTAGGTGAGTCCCTCTAATTAGAAACGTGTTTCTAGTGAAGTATATCAATCTGATAAAATGAAGTCGTTGCTTCCCCGTTGGTTACGCACAGGTAGCTGCTTACCCAATTCTTTTCAATATATTGCGATCATTATAAGGCGATCAACTGTCAATCCGAATTACAGTGCTTGGTATTGTCCGAATCCGTGGAATTCCATTGCTGAGCTGTTATGGGTAGGTCGATAATTATAATGCGACACCGACGATTTATTATTTTCATTTATAGATGTGACACACGACACACACATGAGGGCCGTGATTGAATGTATATCTATATCTACATATTTCTTCGAAAAATGCGACCGCTCCCTTGTTCGCTGCGATTAATTAAGTTCATTGGGTCGGTGCGCACGATTTTATTAATATGTGAGCATTTTTAAGAGAATTTATAATTTTAAAGGGATTGTAATACTTAATCATACATAACGAGAGCAATAAACCAAAAAGCGTTCATCCCGAGAATATAAATATGTGTTAGGCTTAGTATTCATCAAGTACGAGGTTTTTATTTTACGTATTTGAAAGATCTGTGAAATTTGCTGAAAAGCCCAATGATAGGGTATTTGAACATTTAAAGTAAAAGGGAAACTCTATGAAGACTGTGTCAACTACAAAGAATAAAGTTTACGAAGTAATCATCAAAGCCTTGTTAAATCATATTTATTATATGCTGAGTCTACTAGAGTTCCTTTTATAAAATGTAATAGATACATATACCAATATTTCTTTAAATGATAAACATATTTTGTAGATACTTTTGGTCTATTGTTAAAAGCGTCAATACAAGTTAAACTCTTTTATTAATTACTTTTGATTAGACATTTGTTCTATAGAAAAGTATCATTTTATTAAATAATATAACAATAATAACATTTTTCTTTCAAGGGCCGTTTTTTCGTCCGACTGGTAAATTTAAAGGAAGCTTAAAACATTGATTTCCCATACGATTTTAAGGTTTTAACCCTACTTTTAATTTAACAAACGGACGAGAAAACGGCTCTAAGTAATATAAATGTAAAGTAGGGTCTGAGCCTTGCAAATATATGGGAATTAAAATTTAAAGCCAACGTTAAATTTAACATACGAACGATGTTAAGGCCCCGAATATAAAACTCCAACAACCAAACCTATAAATTCTTAACTTAACTCCTTCCGGCGTTTATTCAAATAAGTTGTAGAAAAATTAATGATTTTATTCAACTTTATTTATCATTAAATTTGCAAATTTACATAAATACTATTTACAATTACAAAATGTATGCCATTAAAAATGTCTTGAACCAGTTGTTGAACGTCTGAACGTAAGTGCATTTGCGTACGAAGAAGTATGTGTGAATTAACTAAATTACCGCAGCTAATTGCTCGTATAGTACGTATGTATTGTATGTATGTGTTTATATGCATATATCACAGATACTTAAATTTCTCTACAGATTTATCAAACGAATAAGGTAACTAATTACATGATTACGTTTAAGTAACTATTTATGTTTGCACGGATTAATTATTTGGCCGAGTACAAGTCTAATGCATAAAGTCGAAGGTTTAGGCAAAAATCTTAACTATTTCTTACAGATAGGATTTCGATTTGGGGGAACTTGGAACTAATGTTCCGTTCAGTTCCTCCAATTTAGGACATTAGCACTAATACAACGTAAAGTTCGCTTAAGGTCTAATGCGGTAGCTATTTAAAATTATCAAGTTGAGTGTGGATTAAGCACTTAAGGTAGGAAATGTTAGTTTTGTGTACGAGCTAAGACAAAAAGTTCGCTTGATTTATAGCCCGGTGGAGTAGTATTATTATTGGTATGCCACTGGGACGACTCGACTCAGTTCAGCTCAGCCAGCTCGAAAGATGAATGAGTTCGTGTGGTGTGCGTTTATTTCGAGTCATTAAACCCGGAGCCGAGTGACTCAACCCCGGGCTAAAAACATGACAAACACACGGCTTTCCGTCTTTTGAGCACCCAAAAGTGGGCGTAGAAACCCCACCACCGAACCGACGAACCACCGAACCGACGATCCACCAAACCACCGCCCCACCGAGACGTGTGCGTCTCGCAAATTTTCAGCGGTCGAGTGTAAATATGCTAATTAAAGTTATAAAGCGAAATAATTTATGATATGGTAGGAAATAAAGTTTTATTGCCGTACTTAGGCTACATTTATTGCAAAATAATTAGTGTAGTTATCGCTATCTGGTAATCGTAATCGTAATCGTACTCGTACTCCTAATCCTAATCGCGGGCTGCCCCGCCAACTTGCACTTGTCCCCGCCGTCGAAATGTGTAAGTAGTTTCGCTTGCTGTTTTGCTGTTTGCTATTTGGTATCTGGTAACGGTAACTGGTACTGGTAACTGGTAAGTGGTAACTGGTTCAAGGTCGAATTACGACCCGGATCGGCCCTCCGTGAGGTGGTAGGAGCCACCCATGTGGCATGCGGATCCGTGACCATATCCCCCGCCGGCCTCGTTACTGTACAAAATGTTGACCATGGAAGCCACCGTCACCGGAGCACCGGAATGCATCGAGGAACTGTGGCTGCTGCTCCCGCTGCTGCTGCCGCTGCTGTTGAGCTTCATAGTGGGCGGCGTTTGGGGCGGCGTATCGGGCTGGATCTCGGGAAACCCCACCCGCTGCGGCGCCGCCGGGTGGATATGATTGATGGGATGCGTATGGGTGGTGCTGGGCGGCGGAACCTTGCCGGAGGAGGAACTGCTGCTGCTGCTGCTGGGCAGATGCATGCCCATGGCCTCGGTGTACGCCGTAGGTATCCGCGAATATGGCGATCCGCCGGCGTAGCTGCTCATCATACTCAGCGGCGAACCGAGCTCCATCGAGTGGTGAGGATGCGGATGTGGATGCGGATGCGGATGGGGGTGATGCTGCTGCTGCGATTGGTGGTACTGCTGCTCCGCCGCCGAGGACGGCGGGTAGAAGTTCTGGCCGAGGTACGCCGCGGTGGGCGGTGGTGTCTTGCAGGCGGCTGTGTCGGCCACGCTCCAGATCTTGGGCTTGCTCGCCGGAACTGGGATGCCACAGTCTCTGCTCAGCGGGTTTTTTTGGGCCGCAAAGTCGCCCGCCGCTAAGGATTCCTCCTGGCCATAGCCGCCGCCCGGATGGTAGTAGGGCTGCTCCATCTGCTGGTGCTGCTGCAGCTGTTGCTGTTGACTTTGCTGCTGCTGCTGCTGCTGGTGGTGCAGTTGCTGGGGATGCGGGTGCGTATGCGTGTTGTGGGATTGCGCATACGAGCTGTAGGCCGCGTGCATGGGATGGGCGCCGGGGGGCGTGGCATAGGGCGCCAGTCCCCGCATGGCCACCAAATTGTGCGGCTCCCGGTCGACGAGATCCAGCTTCTGGTCACTCTGGTCCACCTCCTTTTCCGACTTGCCCAGCTCGGATTTGATAAGTTGATTGCCGGGATCTGGAGATTAGTTGGCAGAGGGAGAGAAAGAGACCATGTGGAGACACAAAATAAATTTAATTAATTTCAAGTCGCAGGCAGGAAGCAGACAAGTTCTTAGAGGACTGCAAAACTTGGCACTTGCAGGAGGTGGAACTCTTGGCAGCAGGCAGAAGGCAGCTGGCAGCTGGCAGTGGCAAAAACCCTTGAAATTGTTGGTGGGCGTTGATGCGTGCAACCCTCGCAGCCAGCGGAGAAAGCTTTCAGCAGCAAAATACTCGAGTTTCCGCCGACCACCGCCCAAGTTCCCTCCCCACTGCACCATTTCTATGTGTCGCCAACTCGAACAAGGCCACTTTGGAGTCGGAATACACCGAGAAAATGGAAGGCCTTACTAACGGCATATGGACAACTCAACCAAATGTTCTTTAATAGAATTGTCTAAACCTTTTGCTAATTTATTCGTTCCTATTTCAAAACAATTCTTAAACAATTTTTTTTTACAAGTTTTTTAAGTACCCATAACCTACAATATGTTTTTTAAAATCTTTGAAAACTAATCAAAAAATAGTTTTTTATATTAACAATTTGTTCTTTAAACACTAAATAAATTAAACTTCTTCTTGTAACTAAAATTTTCTATAAATTTATTAAAAATAATAAATCAACTAAAAAAATTGTTTTTTTTATGTAAAATTTTTAAAATGATATATTTTTGAAACCCTTCTTAATATTCTTAATATATATTGGTACTAATAATGTTATGGGTAATGTGTGAATAATCGTTAATTTCAATATCTTACATTCAAGTTAACTTTCTAGCTAACTTTCTCCCAGTGCATTTGTGATCGGAGTGCGGGCGCAAGGCCACTTTGCCAACAATGTGCTGTCAACTTCCGGGGAGGATGTCGCCTAAGCAGTCAGACAAATAAACGGACGACGGAGTTTGGACGGCGGGCAGACGAATGTTGCATAACATTCGCCTCGCCACATAAATTGTACTTAAAAGCCCAGTGCCACAAATCTGCCGAAGAGGCGGGTCAGCCAGCCGAAAGGCGTAGGAATCAATGGGGCAAGGCGTTTGGAAAACAATATTCCGGGGCTCAAGAAATTACGCAGAGAGATCGCCGAGCACTACTAATTGAGGTCAGGGACGGGGTATTAGTTAAAGGACTCACCAAAAGCTTCGGTGGAGAGTTTTCCACCATCGCCGGACTCCTTTTCCTTCTCATCGTCCGACATCATGCCATCGTCGTCGTCCTCGGTTTTATTCTTGGGCTCCCAGGTCATCTTGTTCTCCTTTTTCAGCCTCCGTCGGGCGTTGGCAAACCAGGTGGACACCTGGGTGAGCGTCATCTTGGTGATGATGGCCAGCATGATCTTCTCCCCCTTGGTGGGATACGGGTTCTTCTTGTGCTCACTCAGCCAGGCCTTCAGCGTGGCCGTCGATTCGCGGGTGGCGTTCTTCCGTCTGGCGGCGAGATCATAGTTAGGACCGTATCTGCAGGTTCAAAATCAAATACCCCGAATCAATAAAGCCCATTGTGCTATCATGGCCGCTAATGAGTTTGCTTAGGGCAACACTGATTTCTGATTTCTCCCTTTCCGGCCTGCTATCAGCTTTTAGATAAATAAAGCACACCACACACCTTAAAGACAATAATCTGTTATTGGGGGCTGATAAGAATCGCTCCCCCAGCCGCAACTTCCTATCGTCTAGGTCAACAGCAAATGGCAGAATAGTATTCCATTTCAGCCAGAACCGCGCCTCAAGGGCTCAAACTCTAAGCCAGACATACCCTTTTAAGCGATAAATAAAAAGAAACCCGGCAGACGAAACGACGAGAAAGTTTTTGTCCCATGGCAACATTTTAAGCCCACTTAAGATTCCCATTTGTATATTTGTACAGTGGAACTTCTTGAACTCAAGAAACCACAATTACGTTTTTTAAACGTCTGTCTAATTACATTTTGAACTACTTTTTCCAAAGACTTAACTAATATTATAGTATTATTATCTACATTTGAATTTATTGCCAAAAGATGAGAGCGAGTATAAAATTTTTCTAAATGATTTTGTTATGTTAATCAAATGCAAATTTCTATGTAAGTAAACCAATGTGAAATATATCTTTCCATTGAATCAAAGGTGGTAGTTTAAATTCAAATAAAAATTCACCCAATAAATCTACGCCCATAGGAGCTCCACCGTACTCCCCCTGCTCCCCTAATCCACTTCTAAGCCAAACGTCTTCATTTTGAAATGCTCACCCGTAGGCCGCCAGCGTGGGGTCGTAGGAATAGTAGCCGGTGGTTGACTGCAGACTCGCCGATGTCCAGGCGCTCATCTCGGTGCTGGGACTGGTGTCCTTGATGCCGTAGGGATTGCTCTGGAATTGGGTATCGAAAACTGGTGATTAGTCAACTTCTTTGGACAGGCGGCGTGAGCAGTGAGCCCCTTGTAAGCTGGTGGACACCCTCTGATACTCTGATAGCCTGTGAGTTAGTCAGCCCCCAGGTAGTCAGGTAATCGCGGCAGTTACAAGTCACCGGGCCTAACGAGCTGACGGCCAACATGGCGATATCTGCCCGGCCTGTCGCCTCGCATTTGCGCGGACTTCCGCCGACTGCACAAAGCTAATTAGTCCGAGCTGCCCCGATCCTTACCAGAGGTGCGTAGAAGGCCGAGTTGTCCACTCCGATGCTCGGGTAGGGGTTCTGCTCGTTGGAGGGATACGGTCCGCCGTAGACGCCCACGCCGGCGGAGGGCAGCGCCATGCGGGAGTAGCCACCGATGGCCAGCCGGGCGGGATCGTATTGGCAGGAGCAGACCGTTTGGCCGGACACGGGATCCGTGATGATGGGTCGCCCGTTCTCGCAGCAGGATCCGCGGGCGGGCAGGTCCTGGGCGGCGGATGAAAGGCCTCCCGGGACGTCGGCACCACCCACCACATCTTCCGCCGGCGACGTGGAGAGGCCCTTGTGGCCCGCATGGTGCGACGACTGGGAAACTGCACCTGGACTCAGAGGACCAGCGGTCAGCCCGGTGGCCGTTGAACCGCCCGAGGGACTCAGGGAAGCCTCATTCGTGCCGGACAGCGGCGATCCTCCGCCATGGCCGCTCTGACTGTCGGTATTGGCGGTAGTCAGCTGCAAAGATGCCAAACGAGAAAAAAGAGCACATTTTAGCAATGCCGAAAAAAATACCCCGAGCCCAAAAATGTCTGCGGTGAGGGAATCTCACACTGAGCGAAAGATGTTGGAATTTAAATTTTAAAAAATAATCATAATTTATTTAAATGTTTGCAATAACTATTTATGGCGATAACTTTCATTTAAATATATTTAAAATATTCTTTAAATATTTAATAAGATATATAAAATTGGTTTTTCATTTCTAGTGATAACTTTTTGAAATTGTTAAAAAATAATAATATTTATTTATTTTCATTATTTCTACTTAAACTGTACTGTCTACTCAATTTACTTAGCCCCGATTTCTTGCAGTGCCTGAACAGGTGAAGTTGGCAGGACATGAACGAGCAAAGAGGAGAGCAACCAAGGGAGGACCAAAAGGAGAGGTAAGCGCAAAGGCATGTCCCTGCCGACCGGGTCGAAATCAACAAAGCAGATTAAGATGATAACTCCAAATGTCAAAATATTTTATTGGCCTGGCGCATTTTGCGATCCGTTCCATCTATTTTCACTTCATTAATTTTCAATTTATCACAGTCAGATTTCAGATACCGCTTCGTCCGAAGCCGAGCGGCCTGCACATCGCACATCGGGCACCGATCTTTGAAGAGGGTTCTGTTCTCGGTTCGGCCTGCGATGGGATGGGATGGGAGTATCAGTGGACCGATCGATCGACCGAGAATGGGCACGGCCCGGCCAAAAGGGCAATCAAATGATGAGGGACGCAGGTAGGCTCCTCACTCCCCGCTTCACGCTCATCGTTCTATATCCCATATCCTCTGGAGCGATAACCGCAGCGAATCGGAGACATCTGAGCCGTCGGTTAGAAACCCCTTGATTTCGAAAAACCCAAATCCAGCAAAAAGTGTAAGTAGAAGGTCGCCCTATATGATGACTGGCTGTCAAGTCGCACTTCACGCGCTTCAAAATCGGGCTTACATCTTGTGACACCGGTCGTAATAACAATCTCTTTTTCATATTCGATTAGCTACCGTTTTCCATCTCCATTTCAATTTCTCCGCCTATCGCGGCTACCTCACAATCCCCCCCATATGATTTTAATAATAATGGTAATTCAAGGCTAAACGAGCTGATTCGCCAACACCTCCTGCCGGCTATCTAATCGAGGGGCAATTTCGCGCCGACGCCAAAAAGCACCGGGAAATTATTGCATAATGAAGGTGTTTCATGAATGAAATCTAATGAATTCCGAATGAATGAAAGGAGCCAGGGCGAGTGTGAGTGCGAGTGTGGATCGTCGAAGGAGACGACTGTCTCCGCTAATGCACAAAACGCTGGGCGCGCTCATTTCTTATTATTCTTTATTTTTGTTCTTTATGCGACTCGAACATCAATTTCAGTTTTTGTGGCCGCCCATAAAAAACACATATCGGCGACGACGACGAGGACAGCGGACCAGGGACCGGGGACCTGGACCTTAGTGGACTGACTGGCTGGTCAAGTTTTGGTCCGAGTAGTCGAAGTCCCAGTTCGGGTTCGGAACAGTGCTTATTATCGGCACGCAAGTCAGTTTATTTTTAATGGTTCCCACTCACCCACTCTGCTGAAAAATCGCAGGAAGTGCAGCGAAGAGCGCCCAGTCGCTGGGTTTATCGCAAGGTGACTGCAGATAGGATAAGCCACACTCCGGAGGACCAACTTTGGGTTCGGGGCTTGGGTTTCTATTCTGCGGAAACGCTGAAACTTGTTGGCAGGTCCTAAATGCCGTCTTAAAGTTGTGCGCTCTTTTATGACTTTTTGCAGTCGGTGTCAAATTGCGGCAAGTTTAATAAAGAATATTTCCCGGAGTCGCCGCAAAGAATATTTTATATTCACACTTGTGACTAGCTTCTTTCTATCTCAATTATTTGGTAAGTTCTCGGAGGGAGAATTTTCAGCTATGACTAAAAATTAAAGTTCTTAAAGATATTTCTGACTAAAGAGATAATAAGGGTTAAATAATTTCACTGTTGATAAATTTTTAAAATTTAAAAATAATTTGTTATTTGTTGTTAGACCTAACTTATAAATAAAAAGTAATAGATAATACGATATTTAAATAATTTCTTATGGTTACAAAAAATTTAGTTATCATATTTTAGAAGATTTGTATGTGAAAATAAACGACTTAAGGATATGATAATTTCATTTAAGGTACTAAATGATTTAGAGACTTTTTAAAAAAGGTTCCAATTAAACTTATATAAGAAAAGAAAATAAATCAATAAATAAACTTATCCAGCTGTTGTAACCTTAGACCTTTCCTATTTTGCAATAGAATTAAATTACTTTTTCACAGCAGTGTCGGGAGGCTACAACAAATTCCCATCCACATGCAACAAATGCATTGATGCCTGAAAATGTTTCTCTCTAATTGCAAGTTTGAAACTATCCGAAGGGCAGGCAACTCACACGAGAGAGGAATACGAGCCCGATTTTTATGCGCCATGACCAAAGTTCAAAGTGGCAATTCAACCTTGCATCTTTAACCGCAAAGCAAACATGAAATCTGCAAAACAGCTGGACAAGCGAAAGTCTCAACGAGCCGAAAAGCAAAGCAAAAAGCCTAAACAAGGAAAAAAGAAGGCGAATATTCATCGGCCGTAATTCGGTTGAACCGGCATGGACATCGTGTAAATCTCTATCTCTGCCTTTGAAGTGCCCATATCCCATATCCCCTTGGCCATATCCACATCCCCATCCAGATGCAGATGCAGATATATATCTACAGATACGGATACAGATGGCCACCCGCACCCATTGGGGCCAAGATGTTGGGAGAACTGGTGCCGTCACTTTACGGTTATTAATTTTATGATTTATGTTAAAGCTCACGAGTCCGCCTACCAAATGCCCATGCTCATTTCACGAACGCACGAGTGCGACGAGCTCCCACATAGTAAGGTATACGGTATACGGTATAGGTATGGTATGGTATAGTATAGGATAGTACCTATATGTGCCAGCCAAGACAAAGGAGATCGGCATTGTTGTGGTTATTGGGTGCTGCTGCCGTTTCGACGTTGTTGCTGCTACCGCTGGGGATGCGTTTATGGATTTTGTTTTTGCACTCCTAACAACGACTGCGAAACAAAAGCTATTGGAGGGAGTTTTTTGTTTTTGTGTTGGTTGGGGGGCCTTGACGCCAGCCCCGAACAATAAGCGAAAATATGAGGATCCCAGGCAGCAAGGAAGCTGCCAGGCGAACGAGTCCCTACAAACAAACACATGTTCGCATTCGCATTCGGAATCGCAATCGCAGTCAACTTCTCCGGCGACTGCCTCTTGGATTTGGCATATTCTCACATTCATCCGCAGGATTGCGCTGCCAAACGAGTACGCCATATTCATACAGATACCCACTCTTGGAGGCACACAGAAAGAAAAGAAGGTTACAGTTTTGTTGTCTTTCAAATGCTACAACTTAACAGGACTAAAAAGGAATTTTTGCAGATTTTTTCAAACATTTCTTAAATGTTCCCTATTAATAAACTAAAATTATGATGCATTTCGTAATGCATATATTTGAATTTTGCGGAATAAATTGGTATTGAAAAAACACACAAAAAAAATCGAAATGAAACGTAGATCGATTTTAAAATTTGTAATATCAATTTTAACTCGATATGCTCGATATTAGTATTTCATGTTAAAATGATTTGCGTATTGCATAACCAGAAATGTAAATGCGCATATCGATTTTACGGCGACATGCTTTTTTTGTGTGTGTTTTTAACCATTTGAATTTAAGGTCTAATTTACTATTAAGGAGTAAACAAATTAACATCATTTCTAGAAATGCTTTTTTAGAGGATTATAGTAATTAAGATGAATGTAGGTGCAATTTTGGTATAAAAATAAATCAAACTCAAAGCAAAGTACCCAACTAAATCAGTTTAAAATTGATTCAAAAGTGATCACTTTTTGGCCGAGTGCATTCGAATGCCAAAAGGACAGCTCTGAAGTGCGTTTTTGCTAATGCGAATAAGTTGCTTTGTTTTTTGTGCTGCGCATCGCGCATCGCTCCTCGCTTATTGAATTAAGTTGGGGCGCAGTAGTCGCAGTGGAACAACTCTTTCCCAACTGCGGTCTCAATGTTTGCATTAAAAATTCATAAATCAATTATGGAATGCACACTGCGAAATATTAGTTTTTTCTCGCATCATTTACGGCCCTGTCCTGTCCTGTCCTTTTGCGTTTCGAAGGAGTGGATGGGGATGGGGATGGGGATGGAGTTGGGTATGGAACCTCTATAGCATATTATAGGACTCCAGGACTCGACATCGTCGCGCCGCTTTTTGCGGCCTTAGAATTTTAGTTATTTTGCCATGAAATGCGTGAACAGCTCGCATGGGAAGTTAAGAATTCGATGTGCGATGTGCCGCTCATCGCTCGTCGGTTTGCTACTGCCAACTGTCAGCCGTTGATTAAATTCATATATTGCATGCGTCGCCGTTTTTGCCTCATTTTTGGAATGCCGTCTTGGCGTTGAAATTAAAATTAAATTAATGAATTCGCCGGCGAGGCTGTGTGTGCACTGCATAAACTGTAGGGTTTATAAATTTGGCACCCAGTCGGTGGGACACCGTTCGATGGTATCTTCTGACCAGCCTTTTAATTGGGCTTAGTGGCCGGCTAAATGGCTCCCAGCCTTTTAGGGGGCAAAAACCAAATGCAAATGAGGTAAAACGATGACAAAATCCTGGCGGCTTTTAATCGATCGGCAGGAAGGCTTTGCACATCTGCAGGCCAATGGATGGTAGCCATAATTATAGTCGATAATCTGAGCGTTCATTATTTTAATTATTGTAATTTACCAAGTTTGCATATTATAATAAATGGTCCACCACTCGGGCGGCTTCATTAGCATAAATTTATGCCAGCAGACATGGCTATATATATATACGTATATGTGGCTATATATATTGGCAGCAGGACACAGGCCCCGGATAAACGCATAAGTCTAGCATTGACGCATTAGACCACATAGTAGTCGTTGAACAAGGCATTACACAGCCATTGAAAGGGCTTTGTAGTTGCAAGTGTTTCGGCCCTCTCTACCCCCAGTAAGCCAACTAATTTGAATTACTGAGCTCGGAATACCGGGTAATTATGACCAGACCTCGGACGATGCACCATAGCCCCCCGAAAGTCCCTTATGCCACCGATTGCATCCAAGGCGATGGCGATGGCGATGGCGGTGACGGCTGTCCTAAATTGTGAAACATTTCTTGGCGGCGGGGCGGCCATTATGGATATGTATGGAGCCAGGAGCCCCAACCGGTGCCAAAGTGCTTGAATATTCATGTGTCGCCCCTGCCCGCGCCAACCCGCTTGGCCCGGCTTAAAATGTAAATTTAAAGTTTATTTTCACCGTCCATTATTAAAGATTTCCCTCGCACATGCCAAAATCTGTGGCCGACTCACTAAATTTCTCGTTTTATGAAAATTGTCTTTCCTGCGTCTCTGGGTGTGCCAAATATTATTTTAAACGACTGATACTAATTTAATAAATTGTATTCTCAAGTGTATATTCGAATGATTAAGTTATGGTTGCATATGGAAGTGACAGAGTTATAAATCAAAATATAATAAATACTTTGGGCATGCCAACCAAAAACGTATTTAAATTTAACGCCTGGCAGTAGCAATATTTATAAACTTTTTAAAATTAGCTTTAATTAGAATTCGAATTGATTTAACTGGTTTGTTTGCACTAAATTAAAGCAAACGCTTTTAATTTTCTGATCCTACACTTTAAAGTTATGACTGGCTGACATTTACGACATAAGATATATATAATTTGTAATTTAATAAGAATTTACAGTATTGAAAGCGGTTCAATGTTCCCAACAGCTACTTTTAACTTTTGTCATTTTTATGCTTGAAAAAAAATGAGAAGGATACTTTCAACTGAATATAAATTTAAGAGGGGAAAGTAACCTTAAGTTTTGAATATAAATATAGAAAATATAAAAATAAATATAATGTAATATAAATAATATAATATATATTATTTAAATTAATTTCATGTAAAAGAAGAAAATATTTAATTGAGAATAATACTTCCAACTTATGGTAAATTAAACTTTTAACCTTTGAGAATAAAAAAATTTTTTTTAATATAATTAAAATAATAATTTTTAATGTATATTTAAAGATTTCCTAACATTGTATGTTAATTCCTCTATGAAGGGTTCTCTTCTTTCCGTTCTCTAATAATAATAATTTTTGTATCCCTTTATTTCCCTTTAAAGAAACAGCTGAACTTTCAAGAAGCTATAGAGACCCACCTGATTTGCCGTCGGGTAGCCAGCGTATCCAAACTGCGCATATGCAGCCATTGTCTCGCTGGCTGAATTGGCTTAAAAACGCGGCGACAAGCGGGTTCACTGTGCCTGGCTTCACTGTGGGGCGTCCGTCGTTGTTTATTATTTTCCTTCTTGTTTTTTTTCGGCTATCGAGGATGCGGATGTGGATGCGAGTACGTTTGCGGATGCTGGCGGAGCCCTCGAGAAGGGGTTGGGTGCCGGTGCCCAAGGATGTGGGGGTGTTGGGTGGTTAAGGGAGGTTCGCGTGGGTGGTTGGGCGTTTGGGTGGCTGGGTGGCTGGGTGGCTTTGGCGTGCGTGCTCAACGGCTAAGCACTCTGGGCGCTTTTGTTGTTTGCTGGCTTGTCGGGTGTTGCGCTATTGTTGTTGCTGCTGGCCTTGTTGAAAATTGATAAAACAAATTGTCGATGTCGAGCAGTTCTGTTAATGTCGCCGGAGCCGGAAAATGTTTTGTTTGTTTTGTGTGACTTTGCTCTTTTTCATCCGTTTTTACTTCATTTTTATTGACTCTGCTTGACTCTTTGGCGGCCGGTTTCGAAATGTGAAAAAACACACGGCCAGCAAACCAAATTGGCTTCAAGTGTTTGCCGCAAACAGATTTACAAATAATGTACGCGGCTCTTCAGTCTTTAGTCAAAGAATGTCAGCGGGTCTTAAATGTTTGCCAACTGATTTGGGATATATTTTGTTTATGGTTGTGAGAAGTTGAAGTTTTTAAAGGCTATTCATTTATATTTTTTATAAAAAACACTGGTTTATATTTGTATTTAAAGTTAACTTTTGAAATGTTTGGATATTCGGGCTACAGGGTCCATTTTTAAGGTCAGTGTTCGAATTAACGCGAGAGTTTGTTGATATTTTTAGAGAGTTTGTTTACAAGGTTCATCATTTTAAGTATTCGACTGTCTTTTTGGGGCTATGATTTCTTTTTGTATTTATTTTTTAGCTATTGCACGCACTTTATTATTTACGGCGGTTGCATCTGCCGATCCGATCCGCTGGCGACGCTCCAGTAAAAACGGGTTCCGCAACCTGTCAGCGGGATCTCAACGGTGACGGCAGTGACTGTGACTGCGACTTAGTCAGTGACTGTAACTCGTTTTCGGTCTTTCCGTTTCGGCCTTATTTCGAGTTTTTAGGCGACACGGAGATGCGAAGATGCGCACTATTCGCGTTTCAAAAACCAACTGTTTTTCGGCCGCTCAGCAAGCAGCGCGGTTGTGTGTGACAGAGAGCGCGGCAAGTGTGCGAGCAGGACGGCTGCCGGTTAGGAGCTCTTTGATTGGCCAGCGTTCCAATCAGACAGGGAGAACCGAACAGCAGCTGTCTCGCTTGCTCCCGTGCCGAGTGGTCTGGCTGCGAGTGAGATGGGAAAACTCTCTGTGGCAGTTGTTGCTTTTTTGTAGAGAACGCCCACCTCCAAGCACTGGAAAGTGAATCGGCGCTCTCTTTCTGCCCTCCCCTCTCTGTCGCCACTGGAAGCGATTTCATGGCGGACCACGATCGAAAGGCTTCCCAATGGGATAATGCAGCCTAAGTTGGCTAGGAATTTTCGGATTTTGATAAAAAAAATACAATATAAAAATAATTGGGAAAACAACTATGGAGGTACTAAAGATTTGGTATCATCAGAACTTGTTAAATGGGGTAATAATGCTCAGAGAAAACGAGAACAAAAATATTTTGTGACACTTATAACACACAATAATGATAGAGTATTTAACTAATAAATAACAATATAAAAAATATCTAATGTTGCAATCCAGTTTGTAGATTTATTTTATGATTGCCAATCATAACCTTAAAGGATAAATTTTACAAATCTGACTAAGTTTAATTTATTTATAGATTTAAAAAAAAAACTCAAAAATAAAAGGCAAAACAAAATACTTATTTGTAATTATAAAATGTCATGGAAATGATCCGACTAAAAATAAATCTACAATAGACATAATAATATTATTAAAACACAGTGGCGGCCATAAGTTTAGCACAATTGCACCAATTTTTTTCCTCTCTATCTTCCATCCCGTTAGAGTTTTCGGTTTTAGGAACTCTCCCAACAAACTTTTTTGTAGCTCATTAACGACCAAAAAAATGAGGTATATATCATCAAGATCGGTCAACCACTTCATGAACAATTGTTACAATTGTTGAAAGAGTCCTGGACCTCTTGAAAGGACTTGAAAATCAGGATCTGCTGAAATGCCATGAAAGGGGGAGTCTATTTATCATCATTTAACAGGTCCCAGCTCTATGTTTCGACCGCATTATCATTCAATTGTTTAATTTTATCAAGTAAATGGAATATATGGGTATCTATTTAGACACTTATCCTGCATTAAAACAGGATATTTCGACCATTTTGGTTTTATATGTGCCAGGGTCCTTGTGATGTATCTATAATCATCGTTTCTTCAATTTCTTACCTTACTTAGGTTCACTAACCAGAATACAAAGTAAAAAGTCGAGGAAAACAATCAGAAGTGTGAAAAGAATATGAATAAATGCGAAAGCGACCATATTTACAGTGTAAGTTGGTATATTTATAGCACGAAGGTGGGTGAAAATAGGAAAACTATAACGGGAAGGAAGATAGAGAGGAAATAAAATGGTGCATGCATAGTGTGCTAACCTTATGGCCACCACTATATTTATGTAAAACGTGAGAAATAAAATTAAATATTTTTTTTATCAATGATAATAAAGAGGCAAACAACAGACAAAATAGTTTAATTAGTTGCGCATCTTCAATATTTATAAAACCAATAAAATAAATTCATATCATGTATGTAAGCTTTAAATAGCTTTATGAAATGAAAATGCTTTGAAATATTTCTATAAATCATATATTTTTCAGGCAAATAAACATCCGAATAGATTGGCCGTCTTAAATCCTAAATTTTAGAATGTCTCAAGGCCCCTTCACGGAAAATCGTAGCTAATTGGCACTAGCTAATCGTAACACGAAACCGAAATGGGGAAAAAAACAAACAAACAATCCGATTCCATTTGATCCGAGGATGAGGGCGTGGTCGGGTCCATTCGAGAGTCCTCAAGTCGAGTACGTTCTAATTAATGGTAAGCGGAGCAGACGGAGAGGGGAACATTTTTGGGGAATTTCTGTAAAATGAGTATTTTGATGTTTTTGGGGTGTTAACGCGCTGCCATTTATTATAAATGCGAACGCATCTCAAAGTCAAAAGAGACGCACATATGTCCCTTTTTTCAGTACTTACAAATCTACTCGTACCCGTATGTAAATGTGTGCGCCAGTGTGTCATTTGCATAGGAAAATGCATCAAGTATTTTTGGGAAAAGTGCCAGCCTGCTCAACTCGTGATCGTTACGGTTATTCTATACTCAATTGCTGGACGCTCTCGTCGGCGCCAGGAAATTCTACACCCACTTCATGGAACCGGGGAGTACCCACCAGATTTGGAAGGATTCACATGAAAGGAACGCGTTTTAAAACAAAGAATTTATTCACGTGTTTAAACAAATAAGTTTTATTTTATTAGATTTTAACAATTGGTTTTAAATTAAGAATAAATTTGGAATTATTTAACAACTTTCAAAAATATATGTCACTTGAAATCCTATATTATTAATAAATAATCTAAAACGGAAAAAAAATTGTATTTAAGATTAAATAACGTTATATTTGTTTTCCAAAGTCGCTCATATTTAAGCACTCCAGGTCTGACTTCCATAAATCGATTTCTGTGAGTGATTTGTTTGATGATTTTGGACATGCGAACTGTGGCACATGTCGCAGTTCCTTGGGTGCTCCTGGCTCCCTGCCTGTCCCCATAAATGTCCTGATCCCAGGATTCCCATTGTCTGAGCTCTGTTTTCATTTAGTGCAACACAAACTCGAACATTCTTCACTCGGTGGACGGGACATGCAGATTATATTGAAAACAATTTAAATGTAGATTTTGGCGTTAAGAGATATTATTCTTCGACCGACGCCAGGTGCGTTGGTTCAGGCTCACAGGCACACTCGCACACACACACACTCTAATAAATACGAGTGTGTACAAATTGAACTGCTAATGTGTGAGTGAGTGGGTGGGTGGCATGTGGGTGGTATGAATACAGCTGCACGGAGAGTTGCAGGCAGAGAGTTACCTCCCACCGCCCACTGCCTCCTTCCCCTGAAAGGCTTCTTACTTAAGTGTTGTTTCATGTCACCTGGAAAGCATTTGGACATGAAATTGTCGCTTTTCAGTATGTGGCACACACACAGACACACACACACGGATACTCACACAGATACACTCTCGGCGAAAAATCTTCTTCCCACACACACACACACACATGCAAAGGAGGAAGGATAGTGCTTCTGGTGAATATAATAAAATCCTTTTCGCAAAACGATAAACGATAAAGTCACCGTAACAAGCACAAAAAGGACTCTCCATGCAAATTGCTTTAAATGAATTTGTTTTCGTTTGTGTTTTGGGTCTGGGCTCGAGTTCGAGTTTGAGTTCTAGTTAGAGTTCCAGTTTTAAGCCACGACTCCGAGGGGAGCCATGTTCGGTGCTTTCAACACTAAAGATTCTGTTACAAATTGCCATAATCCTCGGCCATATTCTCCATTTTTAACCGGAATCCGAAACTCTGGGCGCTTGGCAGGTGGGTGGGTGGCGGCCAAACCCACTCACCAATCAGTGTTCGGCGTTATCAGCTATCAGCCATTCCCAGATAGCCGCTATCATCATCTGGCCATCTTATCGACCACTCGAAAATGAAATTGCTGATCAAACAGAACAAAAGCGCACACAACGCCGAACGTTCGTTCTCCTCATTCTCCAAACATTCATAAATGGAAACATACTTATTTACTCACTTTTCAAAACAAATCAACAAATCGGTGCTCTTTGTGGTTCAAGTGCCGATCGCCGGAGTCAAAAGCATCCGATGTGTGTTAGACCCCGATTTGGTATAGGAATGGGAATAGGGTATAGGGTATTGGGTATAGGAATGGTGCGGACCCTTTCCTCCGAATTCTTTGCGCGTGCGTTCCCTTTTGTCGGCGTTTTGACATCGACATCCCATCCGCAGTCACGATTGATTGTCGCAACAATTGACGTGATTTCGAATCTCCAATTGGTTTTCGTTGGGCGACCGCTCCAGAATTATCGGTGCCAAGCCCCGACGCACGTGATAAGTTGAGGACCTGGAAGTGCCAGTACTTACATACAAACACACTGGATAGTTTGTGGGGCCCACGGCAATTATAAGTAGATGCTTTGTATGGACAGCTGTCCGGCTGTCGGTGGCATGCGTCACGACCGACATTGCCACATGCCCCCGTCACTGGGCATTCGGAATAGAGATCTAGGTGTTTGGCATGATTAGCACGTCGGAAGTGACTCGGAGTGTCACCACTTTATTCTAATTGCTATTTAATGAGGTCCCAGGGCAGTCTAACAAAAGAAAGTGAGCTAGAATCGTCTTAAAATAGAGAGAAATAGGCAAAATAGATAGAAACAAAAACTTAAGTTCATAAAATAAAAATAAAATTGCAGTAAAATAAACATAATATATTTTATTATGACAAAAAAATTTGAAAGAACAAATTTTGAAGTGAGTTTTATATGCCTTCACACAAAAAAAAGCATGTCGCCCTAAAATCGATATGTGTATGTAAATTTCTGGTTACGCAAAACACATATCGTATTTACATAAAATACTCATTTCCACAATATCGAATTTACCTGGCCCCATATCAAGTTAAAATTGATATAACATAATGTAAAATCGATCTACGTTTCATATCCATGTTTTTTGGGTGAAAGGTAATTATCTTTAATTTAAAAGAATCCTTTTCATTATTATTCACAAATATTTAAAATTATTCACAACTTAGAAAACGAATGCGCTGTTTATCTGCAAAACAGCCATTACCATGCACACAAGAAGTGCAATAAAAATATTTCACCTCTGCATTTAGTGATTAGCACTAATATAACGACAAAATAAAAATAAATCTTTATTACTCAACTTTCGGTCTGCTTAATTGACTGCAATCTTGGCTGCGCCCTTGCGCTGCCATTTCGAACAAGAAAAGTTTTCGCTACCGATGTGGTTTGATGTTGCCAAGTCGAGTCCCTCAAGAGGGAGTGGCAAACACGGTTTTAAGCACTCACCTGTACTTCAGAGAACCGAAATGAGTTCAAGGATATACAAAGTTTTCGAAATTACCGAAAGTTCGTTCGTTACAACGAAAAAGTATGCTATAAAGCGGATAATTACAAACTTTAAGCAGACAAGCGAATTGTAAAACGAAATAAAACTAATTGGGAGGTATTAAACCCTAACTCTGATACACTTCACTAAGTAAATAAAGGATATTTCCAAGAAATACGCATTGTGCCAAGGTAATTTATTTGACAGCTTCTTTAGAGCATTTAACACTCCAATTTGCGCAAATACCCATGTGCAAGTGCCAACCTATAAATAGATAAAGATTTTAAATAAGTAAGTCGGACTGGGGCCCGCATGACGGATTGACTATGATAGCACAATTATAAATAATGTCCACTTATCCCCGGTTCAGAGGAAATGCCAACCGAGCCAAGGGAACCAGTCGCCCTCCGCGGAAAAGTGCGAGATTCATGTTTGCCACCCAAAGTGAACAACATTTGCGAATTTCGAAATTAAATTCCGTGTCATTCCGTGTAAATCATTTGCAAAATTGCCGCGACGTAGCTGCATCTAGTGGAGCGGAGGCCGTGGTAATTTATCAAAAATAAATCATTTTGACGAGTTGCCAGGCCAAGTTAAGGCCAATTGCAAGTGCGTTACGGCCCGGCACTACGGATCCGATGCGATCCGACCCGGTGAATGTGGCTGCTAGATGGTGCAATGGGCATGGGACTCAGCATGAGTACATACCTGTCGCCAGGGCTGGCAGGGTCGTAATAAATTGCAGATTAGTTTGCAAATCGCACAGTGCGTCATTGAAATATGCGTACGCTTCGGCGTGTGTATTTATGTAGGTCCGTTGACGCACCTTGACAGGCACTTTACGGGCGGCATTCCCCGGCTCCTGCAATCCCCCCATTCGACCCCCTTTAATTCCGCCCATTTAGCGACGCAGCTCAGTAATTAGTGCATCATCCCGTGTTGCGCATTTCGGAACATCGCCACCGAGGGATGTCAGTTCCATGTTCCATGTGTGCTAGCTCTGTTCACTCCAAAAACTTTTAATTTCCCCGGGCCAACGAGAATACTTTACTTTATTTTAAACGTGTTTATTCCGTTTGGCGGGGAGGTCAACGTGCGTTGAAATCAATACATACTTCCAGGGCTATATCTTTGTTACCAATAAAAATATTAAATAACTCAAAAATAGTTTTTAATAGTATTTTTAATAATAATTAATTCATTTTAGCAGCAAATTTATATTTGTGATCCTTTGTATGCCTTTTGATACCTCATGAACATTAAATTAAACTTGAAAAGGAATACAAATCTGTTTTTATACAACATTATAATGATTTTAACACAAGTATATTTCTAATTTTACTTCATATAATAATTTGTATGCCTTATGAATCCATATGAACATTAAATTAAATTGGATAAGGAATTTAAATCTGAATATTTACAAAATTATAGTGATTTTACCACAAGTATATCTCTAATTTTACTTCATATAACAATACCTTACTGTAACTTCAAATTGATCGAGTGCAAACACTAACCACACATTAACTGATCGATTTTTCAATAATAAAACGTTTCATTTTCCGCCACAAAAGTGATTATGACATTACTTGAAGGTATGTAGGTGCATGTTAGTGTCAGCAATTCATGTAGCCAAACGCCCGTGCCGTCACATCGGGAAAGTCATTCAAAAGTAAAACAAGATTTGAAAATTAACGCGAATCGATTAAAACAAATTGAAACAATGCTGAACCGGCTGCCAGCACTAGCATCGTAAACTAATTGCGGGCAAGTGTAAATGCTCCGGCTGTAAAAAATGGTTTTCCACTGCTGACAACAGTCGCATGTCGGCGCATTTTAAAAGCAATCATCAATTATGCAGGCCTGAGTTCAGTTCGGGCAGCCAGAAACGTCTCGGCATTAACGATGATTAGTCGCGAGCCAGAAGCCATCGACCCACTTAGCCAGGCATATTGTTTTCGAGTGCGAGTATCGCTGAATCCGTAGTTTTTCTCTGTCAATTTTGTGAAAAATTATCCTTGAATTAACTCGTTTTTGGGCGTAAATCTTTTATTGGTTAAGTGATATTGAAATAATTTAAAATTCTTTAAGAAGAGTGGAACTACTATTAAAATTTTTAAAAAGCTAAATAGATTATTTTTCTTTATCTATCTAAAATCAAAAGCGTCATAAATCGTAAATAAAATGTCTTTAAATTTCCAGAACTTTCAATAACTTCTTAAATTTATGTACAAATCTGAAGAAAATATTAGGTTTTTAAACATTACATTTCTTCAGGTAAATTTTAAAATCATCTCTTTCACTTCGGCCTAATTAATTTGGTGGAAACTCGTTTCGTTAATTAAATTTGCAATTAAAGTTGCCGATTAACTCTGATCCATTCGAGTGTCGGATCAACTAACATAATGCAACCAATCCAATGTCTGCCACGAAAAGCACTTCATTCGGTAAATAACATTATACGGTAGTCCGTGAATTCAATAAATAATTATGTGTTGCGTTTACCCGGGGCTCAGGGCAGGATGGCCGGGATATCCTGCGATGCGGGGAGGATGCGGGGGAGTGCTGGGCGATACTGGGAGTATCTGGGTCTGCAGTTAATGTACCTATTTGGCGGCCAGCCGCAGGGCAGCAGGCAAAAGGCATCCGGCCAGCGGCCACGAGGCGTATGCGCATTTATTAAATGCCCATCGCTTGTGTCTCCTTTCTTGGCCATCGGACATCGGCGTTCCAATTTGCAGCACAATGCAAATTGCATTGTAGTCGAGTTATTGTATAATTGGTGCAATGTAGCCGGGAAAACGATGGAGGGAGCAGGATGAAGGCCTCGAGACCGGGACTACGGACCATGGGCCCCGGACTTCGGACTTTGGACTCCGGACTCCGGGCATTCGATGTCCGTGTCCATTGCCATTGCAATGGCGCTTGTGTTCGTGTCAATAAATTAAAATGAGAATTGATTCGCTTACGCCCGATTTAAGCAACAACAGGCTATATTATGGGCAGATATCGACAGGATACAGATACAGATATGCAGGCCGTTGCATTTGCAGATGCAGATGCAATACCGATACCGATACCGATACAGCTCCTCGGTCGGGACTTTATTTTCAAGGCAAAAGGGTGCAGCCTGCGACACACGCACTTCGAAACTATTAACAAACAAATTAAATGTTGGACCCGCACTTTAAAAACCAATTTCAGAACGCATTACAAGAAAATTCCATTAAACAATGCCACGAAACGTGTGGAATCGCCCTTTTTGGACTCGAATCGACTCTACTCGACTCGAATCGAATCGACTTGACCAGACAGAATGTCTCCAACATCGGCCGCATTAAGATAAGAGAAATCGTCTAACAAAACGCATAATCTGGACTGGACGCTGCTTTAAAAATCGGTAACACAATTTAAATTTATTTCAAACAGCGTGTATAATACAAATCATGGATGAACATAACACACTCGAACAAGATAAGTGAAAAGAATCGAAGCTCTGTGGAGGTTTTTTTGGTTTTCGGTTCGGATCCAACTTGTCTGCGGGTCGAGGTGGATATCTTTTGGAGAACGGCGACAAACCTGTAGATAGTAAATGTCAGCCGCATAATAAAATTAGCTGTTTTAACGACAGCGGAATCGGCTGAGTGCCTGGCTCAGGTTCAGATTCAGATTCAGCTCCAGGTTCCTCTTAGGTTCCAGGTTCCAGATTCTCCAGAGGGCTCTCGAGAACCGGAGACCGTTGAAATATTGGCGGCAAGGAAATCGATTGGTATACCAATCAAACGGCATCGTAAATACTATCGTGGCCATCTGCAACCTTGCAGCTCGGATCGACTCGGTTCCACATCCATAGTGCTGTCCATAAATTTCCACACGTGACATTTCTTTGTCATGTTAATTAGACCGCCAAGTTGATGCTGAAACCCGATAGGGCATCTTAAATACCTGCTCTAGGAATCAGAGACACCCATTAAGTGCATACCCAAAGGTTATTCCCGGGAAAAAGACCTCTGAGGCCTGCGTGGAAAAGGCAGACGATGTGGCGACATTTTCCGAGTTCCCTGCATCAAAGCCATCTCATTAAGATGTGAAAAATTCTGTTTCATTAATAAAATATACGTTTTCCTGTCCCGCATAATTAACTCGATGCCTTGTCGGTCTCTCCAGTTTATTTGTTTTAAAATATGCCTGTCCTATGTTGGCAGAAAACAAAGAAAAACTAATACTCGCCTACAAAATGGTTATTTTCAGAAATAGGTTCCATTCTTTGTAACCCCATCACAAATACATTTAAATGGGCACTAAGAAATCCAAAAACATTTAATTTTTTTGTGTCTCAAAATGATTGCGATTATATTTTGTAATCTGTTTTTGAACAAAAAAATGTTTTGTACAAAATATATAGTAACGAATAAATGTGTTTAAATTACAAAATATTCTGAAAAGGTTTTTAAAAATATTATTAATTGAAAAACTGACTTTTTAAAACAAATTAATATTAAAATTGTTAGCAAATATTATATCCATATAAATTATACAAAAGAAAACTTTCACGTACACCTTTTAACATTCAAAAACAATAACGAATAAAGCTGTTTAAAATACAAAATACTCTGAAAAGGTTTTTAAAAATATTATCAATTGGAAAACTTACTTTTTTGAAACAAATTGATATTAAAAATGTTGGCAAATATTATCCATACAAATTATTTTAAAAAAAACTGTCAATTACACCTTTTAACATTCAAAAACAGCCCATTAAATTCGTGTTGCTATTAAACACCTCCAGCGAATAGCAATCTCCAAATCTCGAGTGTTTATCCCACAAGGTGCCGGCGATCGCGGAGACATCCCAACACCAGTGCCTAATGTGCCCTAATGGTCATAATTATTTTAGCTTGTCTTATCAATGGCAGTTGTCTAAATATACATTTGTATACTCGAGTGTACCGCGCCGATGTCAAGAATAATCAGCTGCCTTGACAAAGGTGTCCATTGGTCCCACATATTGTGGGCGCTTTTAGTTTGTTATTTCTCTCTTTTCGGATCTCTTGTAGTTTAATTCTCCGTTTCTTCGATTTTCTGGGACACCAGACCCGCCGAGGTATATGGCCATGATTGATTGCCCACCATACATGTCCATTAAATATGACTCTAAGCCGCGGCGTGTGGATCGTAATAGATGATGATGAAATGTATTTTGGTTGGCCGTAATCAATTATTCAGAAAATCCATTGACAAATCGAATACATTGTCGCCTAGAAAAGCTTCCAGTGCTTCCAGATGAACTATTATTCGAAAACTTTGATCATAACTCATGTGTTTCTCTTGAGGATCGTTTCTTAGCATACATTTTTAAATTCTTATATTTTAAAATTATATCCAATAAACCATAAAAACAAAGCGAAAATATCTTGTTCCAGTAATCTTAATACCAGTTTATGAAATTTACTTAATTAAATGATATTCTTGGGATTTCCTCAAGTCAACTTCCCTTAAACAATACTCCGCCCGAAGGCGGTGGGCTTAAAGCAGGGGTTGCTCATTGAGTTAAGTCCATAACTCACACACAATCGCAAGGATTCTCGAAGATGGCATTAGGGAAATTAGCATACGCCATCAAGTATACGCCCTCGTGTGCGCTGTTCCTTTGGCAGCAGCCGGAATAGACAGACTACACACTCATGTCACGATGCAATTTCAGGATATTAATTGTTATAGTTGCGAGATGTGTCTGCTTGAATTGTTCCTGAGGCTTTTGTGCGTTGCAACGAGTTTCTAATCCTGTTGAAAACAAACGCATCGCCCAGCAGCCAGGCTCTGTCAAAGGCAGAAACCGGAGGCCGGGTGCCAGGCCCGGGATCCTGCATCCTGAGTCCTGGCATCTCGGCTGCACTGACACAAGGATTTCCGTACATGACAAGCGGCAGCTATAATTTATAGAAGCTGCGTAAGTAAGCTGCGTGGTTGAGGATGCACTGCCACTGCCCGGGAAAGGGTTGGTCCTTGGGTTTTGGGTTGCAGTTTGGGGGGTTGGGGGGCTGGCGTTCTGGGTCGGTCCTTGTTTTGCAGCCCACACCAGCGACATCGAGGACTGCTTGGATGCTGTGTATTTGTTCTCGTCTTGTTTCACTTAAATGACACTTTGCATTCTTGTAGCATCTTGGAGCTCCGGCCACCCCCGAAAAGCGAACCCCCTCCTCCTCCTCCTCCAAGAGGCCGGGCTGTCTATTCCAGCAGAATGTCTCGGCATCTCAAGGAATTTTCCCTTCATTATTCCGGGCGCAAATTTGTGTTCTTTGGTATTTTATAATTGAGTGTGAATATTTGCGATTAATATGAAAATTTGTGAAAATTTAATAAAATATCCTACTCGATTTCCGGATCAATAACGTTTTGAATGCAACTAATTGCCCAAGCTGACTCAAGTATTTAAGCCAACTTTAGATAAGTGAAAGCGGCTTAGGCTTAGCCATTTGGAATGCGTTTCTATTGTTTATGCTTAAGACGCACGAACATTGTGTTTGTTTGGCTTAAATATTTGCGAATTAAAGGCAACCGAAAGGGGTTAGCATTGGAAATTTATACAACATATTTGCTCACAGCTACGGTACGCTGGTTAATCAAGTACAAGTATTTCATGAGTGCAAACTATTTGTTTTTAGCAGAAAGTTTATGCTACTTATTTTATTTTATTACTTTATTGGTTGGAATTAATTACAATAAGATTTTATAGTTTATTATTTATTATATATTTTATCTCTCAATTGTAAAAGTTAAGAACACTCAAAATATTTTATTATTTACCCACAAAACTTTATGTAACCTAGTTGACGAATTTAATTTTGAATGGCTGCTATAAAATAACCATTTAATGTCATAAAACAATATATGCAATTGAAGCTAATTTATTTACTACAAATATCAAACATTTAATATTTGAGGAACCTAATGACTGACTATTAAAAACCTCGAGCACTACTTTAATATTCGATTAAGCCCGGCGAAGGGGTTGTCTTAAATCAACTTGGCCGTTTACCGTTTTCGACACTCTAAACAAAAAGAATATTGATGTGCCATTCACTTGGACCTCTTGAAATGTTACCACGACATTAGAAAAGATGCCCCTCGATGCCACTTGACCATGTGACTGGATGACTAGATGACTACCCAAATCCCAGTCCCGTCAAGATTTCCCGTCTGGGATTTGGGCACAAAGAAGGCCACTAATCACAAATACGACTCGTACCTACTACTGCGACTGTCGATAATAAATTACCGTGATTTTCACATGGTGTTGAAGGATTGCCCACACACGACAGTCCGAGAGAGCCATACTCATACTCATACTTGGAAACGGGTCGAGATCGGCTGGGGACTGAATACTGGAGGACTGGGGCTGAAGAGCAAATGCGACAAGTTTCCAAATGGGTAACAATTTTCAAAGTGATTAATTCGCCTGCTGGCTGCCATCGAGCATTCGGCCATAGGATTGATTTATGGCCGCAAGACGTTAAGTGGATGCAAGATAAGTTAACTGTCGTATATCCTCGCCGCTGGTGACCGAAGCCGAATCCAAACCAAACCAAAACCGAACTGATCCCCAATCCACAGATTCAATCCGAGGCGAAACAATACCGGGAATGTCGAGTGGTTGCAACCGGCGCGATCCCATGGTTTATGACCCATAAACGAGATCGCTTCACAAGCGCGGCGCAGCGAAGGATCTCTTGAATGGTATGGCATGGTATGCTACGGTATCGTATCGTATAGCATCGCATCGCATCGCATCTCATGGATACGATTAATTTACCCGGCTTACTGATTGGCCCCATGTGTAATGGGAAATTTTATGCCCAGCGCGGTCATTTAGCATTGTAAAACAGACCATAAAAGCACTGGGCACTCGGCCCTAAGTATTTAGACTCTGGGAACGGAACTAATGTCCCGCTGATGGCACCATAGAATTACTGAAAACCGTTTAAGAAATTAGTTACTGGACATGTGAGCGCCGCTCGGCATGTGGCTCTTAAAGTCCAATACCTGTCCATCGGTCCATCTGTCTGGTAACATGTGTAAACTGTGTCAAACGAAACCAAATTAATCACTTGCACTTACAAATACGACCATCGCGGCTAATTCGGTGGCCGCATCGCAACTCGAAATCGAAATCGCAATCGCAACTTCGGCTGCCTTCGTCGGCTGTCAATTTCAATTGAATAGGCAATTTGTTGCATAATCGAGCCACTGCTAAATGTTAATTTATCAAACGGCGATAGTCGTTACAAATTGTTATCCCCATAAAAGCCAACTTCCACGTACACATGCACATGCACAGGGTTTTCAGGTAGAAGCCCACGAACACAGTCGCAAAGATGCCGGGTTTGTTTTGTCTCGCATGCGGACAGCATTTTCCGTGTCCCCGGCATTTGACAATTTCTGCGTCAATTCGGCAGAATCCCACACACACAAAAACAACAGACTATCCCGGAGCACTGGCAGAAATATAATATAAGTTGAATAATAAATTTTCATTTATTAACATTAGACCATTTTATTATATTCTCTACACTATCAGTAGATTAGAATATTATAATATATTCCTTGTACAAAACTTTATTTGTTAAGGGCCTTATCAAGCTTATTTCCTCAAAACCGATTAGACTTCTCATAAAACTGCAATGATAATATGAAATTGTACACCTTATTAGCCATGAAAAAGAAAATCTCTAAATATTTCATTACCTTTAAATAGTAATACTCAGCTTAACAAATGTAAAACCTTTTTTTTAGGAGTTTTTTTTCCCACCTTCAAAATATAATAGAAGTGCTTAAAAATTGTTTTTGTAGATTAAAGAAAGTCCAAAATATTTGTTAAACAACCAGAAAAAAGAAAACGAAAAAATTCAAGAACGTTTTTCATTATTCAAGAACAACCCGTTCCATGGCATTATCTTATTATTAACCAATTCGTACAATTTTTTGAATTATTTCCCTTTGTTTTTGAACGATTCAGTTTTTTCTTGGTGTATCACTTAGTCTGGGTTTTGTCGAACCTAAATTCAGGCACTAATTAATTGGATAATACGTTTTGAAAACAATAATGTCACTTGTTCAACTGATATCTTTAGTTTTAAAGGCTGTCTTAGTTGTTGCTGAATTAGAACAAATGTTCAAACTATGAATTTATGGAAAATGATTTTCTTTTCGCTCAAAGCTAATTAGCAGTAATTCGTGAAAAAAAATTACAAGCGAATAATTAAAAAATCGATAGCCAAATCAATGTGTCGAAATGTTATGCAATGACCAAAAAATATGTTATTTTTTTTAACGATGTGCTAGGCAGAAATGTCAAGGAATTTCTATTTGCTGGCACTTAAAGAATAATATAAATTATCCAATTTCACATAATTTCAAAGGGATTTATATTTATACCCTTGCAGAGGGTATTATGATTTCAGTCAGAAGTTTGCAACGCAGTGAAGGAGACGTTTCCAACCCCATAAAGTATATATATTCTTGATTAGCATGACAAGATGAGTCGATCTAGCGATGTCCGTCTGTCCGTCCGTCTGTCCGTCCGTCTGTCCGTCCGTCTGTCCGTCCGTCTGTTTCTACGCAAACTAGTCTCTCAGTTTTAAAGCTATCGGGCTGAAACTTTCCCAAAAGTCTTCTTTCTATTGCAGGTAGTATATATGTCGGAACCGACCGGATCGGACAACTATATCTTATAGCTCCCATAGGAAAGATCGAAAAAAAAAAACGTAAACAAATTCTAGCTTTGGTGTTTTTTGGAATATTACCTTCTACTTTTGGGAATACTATTTTTTAAATATTTCCGAATTTCGAATAAAATTTTTAAAAAATCGGATGACTATATCATAAATTAAATGGAAATTAATAGGAAAAAAATCATATCTTTGTTAATTTTTATTACATTCTTTTCTTTTCTTGGATATGGCTTTTCCTTAACATTTCAAAATTTCGTATTAAATTTAACAATATTCGGACGGCTATATTATACAGCTGCCATAGAAAGGATCAAAAAATTACATATATGCAAGTTAATTTAAATTTAATGTTTTTGTAAATGAATGGAAATGATATGCAAGGGTATATAAGCTTCGGCTGGCCGAAGCTAGCTTCCGTTCTTGTTTTAAAGAAATACATAACGTCTAGTAGAGAATAAAATTTGATCTGATTTTGGGTCTTATAAATGCTCCAAATTTTAGAGCAAGAATTACAAATACTTGAACAAATTTTTCTGAATATAAACACATACTTACTTTCCATACCCACAAAAAATCGGCCATGTCCAAACCATTACAATACCCTTCCAATTTAAGCCACACAAATTGTTCATGATTATAAAGAATTTTATTAAACGAGTTAAAATTATTTATATTATGTGTTCATATAGACGAAGTGTTTAGTGTGAAGTCTGTTAGACAATGAAAAACGTATCACAGTTTACAATCTTATTGCGCTAGTTTAGTATTTAGCCTAAGCTTACATTGCAGTTTTGAAGAGAAACATTTGATCCGGTACTCTAGATACGATGCATAACTTGAATGAAACTTGAAGTTACTTAGCGCGCTAAACGGGGCTACAGTTAATATTACACAATCCGTCTAGTTCTTGCACGATCCCATATAGTATATATATATATATGCAGTCCGATTAGTTGGCGAACTTCTTGAAGAGCGGCTTGAACATCATGGCCTCATTCCGCTGCAGTTGGGGCGACGAGGAGCTGCTGCTGCTGCTGTTCCCGCTGCTATAGTCATCCCGCGGCGAGTACTCCCCAATGCGGGCCGAGAAGTTCATGGGGTAGTTCATGGAGCTGGAGGAGTGGAACCCGAAGGCGTTACTGCTGCGACAGGTAGCGGTCATAGGGGCTTGAGAAGCGGTAGGCAGGAGACTCAAAGCTCCGCTCAGCACCTTCATATTCGGCGGAGTTTGGGGTGGAGTATCTGGTTGGGCTTCGAGAAACCCCATCGCCCGCTGACTCGCTGTGGACTGAGATAGCTGCTGCTGCAGCTGCTGCTGCTGCTGCTGCGGATGCTGCCGATTGTGGAACTGCAGTGCTCCGCTCGAACTTCCCGTAGTATGGATGGTACCGCCCACCTGCAACTGCTGCTGCTGCTGCTGCTGCGGGGGCATATTGCTGTAGGGGATTGTATTGCTGCTCGTAGTATGCAGCTGCTGGGTCGTAGCCCCTAGAAAACCCCCGTAGGCCGTGGTGTGCGGCCTCAGGTAAGGAGCTGCTGCCGCGGCCCCATTGAACAGTTGCTGCTGATCTCGTCCTGCATCCTGCGGAGGATATTGCTGCTGCTGCTGCGCCTGCTGCTGTTGCTGTTGCTGCTGCTGCTGCAGCGGCACCGATTGGTGACCCATGTAAGCCGGCGGCGGTGTCTTGCAGCCAACTGTGTCGGCCAGACTCCAGATCTTCGGCTTGGTAGCTGGAATCGGCACGCCACAGTCCCGGCCTAGCTGGTTTTTTGGATCCCCAAGGTCACCGCCCTGCAGTTTGGCATTCGCCTCCCCGTGAAAGGGCAACATGGCCTGTTGCCCGGCCTGATAGTAAGCGGGATGCTGATGGTGGTACGGATGGTAGCCACTCGGGTGTCCGCTGGAGGAGCCACCTCCGCCGGGATAGCCACCACTGCCAGCCGAGGGATAACCGAAGCCGGCCCGCAAAATGTTCGGCTGACCCAAGCACTTTTGGTCCTCGTCTATGGCATCCTCCTCCTCTTTGGTCTCATCTGGTTGAAAGAAACGGCAGCTGTAAGTAATTTACCCCAGGGAACACCTTTAAACTCCCCCAAATTACCTTTGGCCAAGCTGCCACTCTGGCTCCCCTTGCTCGGCTCCAGGTCCTCCTTGTCCTTTTCGTCGTCCGACACCAAGGCATCGTCATCGTCGTCCGTTCGATTCTTCGGCTCCCAGGTCATCTTGTTCTCCTTCTTCAGCCGTCGACGCGCATTGGCGAACCAGGTGGACACCTGGGTGAGGGTCATCTTGGTGATGATGGCCAGCATGATCTTCTCTCCTTTGGTTGGATACGGGTTCTTCTTGTGCTCATTCAGCCAGGCCTTCAACGTGGCCGTGGATTCGCGGGTGGCGTTCTTGCGACGAGCAGCCAGGTCGTAGCTGGCTCCATAGCTGGAATTAGAAACAAGCAATCCGCTATTTAGAGAAAAGACACAACCAAAATTATTGCATTTAAAAATGAGTGACTGTAGTTAAGTTCCTAACATATTTTATAAGTTTTAACAATCGTTAGAAAGTATAATTTTTGTTTTATTTAATATTTTTTACTTATGTTGTTTATGTTTTTTACTATGTTGTTACATCCTTTATTGAATGAAACTTGTTCTATTTAAAAAGGAATTACTTTGCTTAAAAAATAAGCTGTTGTAGAATTTATTGGTGACCAGTTGTAAGTGATTCATGGCAGCTAGTAGCTGCCAGCTACAAACAAAAAAAAACACGCTGGGATCAAATCGATATGCCATTTTTACCATGCAATACTGTATTCTCTCTCTCGGAGATTTTCTGACTTTGAAAAAGAGAGCAATAAGCAATATGGCGACTCAAATTTCGGTTAAAGTTACATGAGAAGGAAGGAGAAACCCATATCGAGTCAAAATTGATAACACATAATATCAAATCAATCATCTTTTCAAATCAGTTTATTTTTGGTTGTAGAAATTTAAAGTCTAATATTGTCGAAAATTGAGCAGAAACACAATTTTTTTTATTTACCAGTTCCCCTTGCAGAAGTGTTCTCTTTCTAATTGCAAGGCCCTAAAAAATCGCAGCAACAGCGAAACATGGAAATTCATTAAAAATGCGGAAAACTCAAATTGATGTTTTACCACCACCTGCCCCCCGTCGAACCTTAGTGCTCCACTCGGGAGCTTGGGAGCTGGGGTCCTCGTCCTGCCAGTGTAATACAACGTCAAAATATTGTAAAACATAGTTGTGAAACAGGGCACGACCACAAAAAGCAACAACAGCAGACCGAACCGAACCGAACAGAACAGCGTCTCCGGCAATAACGAGGACGACAAGTGGGTGCAACCGGGTGATCCAGTTGTATTCCACTCCACTCCGCTCCGCCAGTTCTCTTCAGCAGTGCACTTATCGCATTTTTTAACCCACCAGAGGCTGTGGCATACCCCCCATCCCCCACCCTAGGCATCATCCCCATCATCAGGCAACCGTCCTCTGCAATAATGGTCTACGATGGTATGGCGGTGGTCCTGGCCCCCAGAACTTCCTAGCTAAATTAAGCCCCAGCCCAGGCGAACTCCGCTGCACATCCGGCTCATCCGCTTTTCACTTTCGGGTCTTCCCCGATCCCCAATCCCCAATCCCAATCCCAATCCCAGTTCCAGCCCCAATCCCTTTTCGTCCTCCTTTATTTTCCGTTTGGTTCTTTTTCATGGGATTTTTATGGAGCCACAATCAACAGTTTGTGTGCGGTGAATTTTACAACAAGATAAAGAACGAATCTCGGGACCGCTGCCCGTCGAATGTAAATTCGACGTCCTTTCTCCATGTTCCTTCTGCTATTTTCTTTTCCTTGTTTTTTTTCCTTTTTGACCCTGTTTGCATGCAGTGTGGAGGATGTTCATAGTGATTAGCACAAGAGTTTGGAGGAGGACTCGTGATTTTTTACTCCGCCAACTAAATACTGTAAGGATTGCCAGTAAAAACTGCCTTTAGAGGTCAGGAGACTTTATTCAAATGGGAGTTATAACTGTTATAAATAAAAGTTGATTATGTGCAGTAATAATTTATGTCTTCTATTTGGAAGTGTAGTTATAGTTAAATAGATTGAAGTAAATAAATTTTTTTACAAGTATTACTTCCACTAAAATCCAGTAAATACCTATCAATCTATTTAATGTTATATAGTTCCAGTTAAATAATATCACATGAAATTTGAGCAATATATCTTTCACTGTAACAACCCATAAAGTAAGTAGTCAGATTTGTCCAATAACCGTGACCAGAGGTTGTGAGGCCCATAATTTTAGGCACGTAACCCGCAACATCGGCCGGAGGCAGTACGCTATGTTTATGCGACTTGGCTATATGATTATCGCGTAGGTCGGTAGCCGGGGATCCGACGGATCCGATCCGAGTGATACGCTTTGTGGGCTTTTTGTGCTGTTATGTTTTACAACCTAACAAACATCAATTTGTCCGTAATTGGCACGCATCCTATTTTTGTATTCGCCATATAATTGCAGTGCCGCGAATGCATGTAAAATGTGTACATGTGTCTGCGTTCTTTTGGCATAACTCTTGAACAAAAAACTGAAAAAAACTGAAATGAAATGATTTGGCTTTGGCTTTGGCTGCTGCTGCTGCTGCTGGCGGGCCATAATCTTGTTAACAAATCACATTCTTGTTCACACAAACACACGGACACGGCTATATGGTCACATAGCGGTCGGCCGAATGGGCCGCTTATTAGTTTTAGACCGGCTTACACCCATTTACATTTCAGCTTTTATACGAGCACATGCAATTTGGTCGGAGCCACCAATTACGGCGGCCATTATCTGCGAGTTGCGATTTACAGCGGCGGGCGCATTTCCACTTTTCCACATTTTCACATTTCGAACAAATAACGCTGGCTGGCGCACAAATGACATTGGCTCCCGTGAGCAGACACGTTTCATGCCTGTCACTGGGTAATTACGCTGGCTGTCAGTCCACCACCACCACCACCCCCATTCGAGCTGTGCAGCCCACCTCCCCCACCGGTCGGCTTCGCCCCACCATGGCAATTGCCATCTGCCAGACAGACATAGAGACAGACAGACGAACTGACTGTCAGTCAGTCAGATTTTCCACCTTTCCAGCGAGTCTCCCTCCCACTTGCCAGTTTCCCACTCCGGTGCCAATTTGTGACAATGAACAAAACAAAGCGCAACCGTTCCTCTCTTAAATGTTTGTCAACCCGTAAATATGTGCACGCCTACGCACCGAAAAAAAAATCATATCAAAATTTTAGGTATAATTTAACAATTTAATTTAAATGCACAATTTTGAAAATAGAAATTTTCTGTTAAAAAATTTTAATTTTTCGAATTAAATAGAAGAGAATAATTTCAAAAATAAAATAACAGTTTCGATTTAACTTTATGGATTGCGACCTTCCTATATTTTTGGATACATGAACAACATGGATACATGAACAACATCAACAATTTTTGGTTGAACAACTAAACAAACTATATTGATTAAAATTTGAAAACATTTTTATTTCTATATTTTACTTCTAAAAAATAATAATTTTGTAAAATTTTCCAACTATTTTTCTATTTGCTTTATTTCTATTCAGAAACATAAAAACATAATTTTACTTTCCCTTAAATCAGAAAATGCTGATTGTACAAAGATGTTTTTTAAAATAAGACATTTAAATGTAGAAAATAAGTTAGGATTTTTCCTATAGTGCACGCACATACAGGCCTAAGTACATACAAACACCGGTACATTGGTAAGTACGTGCGTATGTACTGCCGCTCAATATGGCGGCCAACATGGCGTTCATTTGCGGCTCACACCTCTCCGCCCCTCTCCGCCTGCATTTATTCCCCACCAAACCCCCCTCCCCAATGCCCCTCCCCCACCAACATACATCGCTTACAACTCACTCACTCATTCATTCACTTAGCTGCAGCTCGATTTCATGGGCTTTCCGCACGCAAGCCGGGCCCAAACGAAAGCGAACCGATCCAATCCAACCGTCCACCATCGACCGAACCGTCCGAACCGTCCGAACCGTCCAACGGGAAGCCGCAGCCGTTGCATGCCACTCAGCCTTTCAGCCACTCCACCTTCCAGCACCTCTTCTTCCCCCAATTTTGGTTCGGAATTATAGTCGGAGAGGGAGCCCAGGGAAAGGGATCTCCTTCCATCGACCATCGTATCACTCCTGTATATGCGTACGCACTTGTGTATGCACCCACGTGTGTACGTACTTAAGGCTTAATGTATGTGCATACACAACAACAAAATCTGATGCTTTTTTATATGTTCAAAATATTTATTTAATAGGTGCTAATTATATAGCGCATTCCGGAAAATCACGCACCTACACAGTGAATAAAAGTGTAGCCAAGATAAAAAAAGAATTTTGCATATACTGTTGTCTATATAAATTAAAATATTATTAAAATTTAAACTTGAGTTGAATGACAAAATATCTAAAATAAGATTTTGATCAAGAAGTTCAAAGAAAATCAAAAAGATTTGGAAAGTTTAAGGAACTTGAAGAATGTTTTTAGTCAAATCAATTTATTTATACGATTGAATGAGTTCTCGGTATTTTTATACCCTTGCAGATGGTATAATGATTTCAGTCAGAAGTTGGCAACGAATTGAAGGAGACGTTTTCGACCACAAAAAGCATATTTATTCTCGATTAGCATGAATAGGCGAGTCGATCTAGCCATGTCCGTCTGTCCGTCCGTCTGTCCGTCCGTTTGTCCGTCCGTCTGTCCGTTCGTCTGTACGTTCGTCTGTCCCTCCGTCTGTCCATCCGTTTTCACGCAAACTAGTCTCTTAGTTTAAAAGATCGGGCTGAAACTTTACCAAAAGCATTATATCTTTTGCAGGTAGTATATAGGTCGAAACCAGCCGGATTGGACAACTATATCATATAGCTTACATAGGAACGGTCGGAAAATTATTGCGAAGTTAATAGGAAACAAGAATTTGTAATTTAATACGAATGATTTGCAAGGGTAGCTTCCTTTCTTGTAATATATAAAATACAAAACTTTGCAAAGAATAATACATGACCTCTAATTTCCTTTCAGTGCAAAAGCACACATGTATTTATATATAAAGCCCTGTGTGTGTTGTGCGTTGCGCGCACTGGCGTGCAATTAACTGCTATTATTTTTGCAGCAATCATAAATAAATAATTTCACGCGCTCATACAGTTTCGAACAATTCAAATTTTATTATCGCCCCGACCCCGGAGAACTTGCCCACTGGGAATGGGGGAAAATTGAGGGAAATCGGAGGAAAACGCAGGAGCAGGGCAACGCAGCCGCCGCAAGCAATTAAATTCAAATCAATTTCAAGTACTGGCAAATATTTTGTAATTAATTATGGGTGCGCGATTGCGCTTGATTCGCCATGCATTTAAATTGTGCTAAAAGGCTTTCTATTTATTTTCTATTAGACGCAATTAATTAAGGTTTTCGGGGGAATGGTGTCTTAATTTGTGGCACCGAGCCACGCAATCGCCATTCGATTCTATTTTTCGCGGAGGAACTAATTAAATGAAATGCAAATGCCAAAGCAAAGATGATTATGCTTACCCATAGGCCGACATGGGATCGTAGGAATAATAGCCCGTGGTGGGCTGCAGTCCCGCCGAGGTCCAAGCTCCCATCTCCGGACCCGCGCCCGTGTCCTTGAGTCCGTACGGATTGCTCTGAAACGATTAAGAATTCAGCATTGGATTGAGTTATTATATGGTTGGCCATAAGCGAAACAAAGCATTTTCCCACAGTTTCCGAAGTTGACAATTTTGTTAACATGGAATCTATAATTTGGCAACATATTTCGCAGCCGAACAAGCAAATGCCGAGTGGCTGGCCATATTTCAGAGACAGATACACCGATCGATACAGAAAAATACATAATTTAAGGCAGTGACTTTCCGAAAATCGGTATTATCTAAGCCGAAGCGCCGATTATTGTTATTATACCTCTGCATCAATACATACATTTCGTATATTTTTAGTCGCATATGAAAGCAGCCAACCCGCAAAAGGCTGACACTTTGAATTTTAATTTGGCTCGATTTCTGTTTGTGGCGTGCTGCGATTTATGCCCTCGGAAAATGACAGCCGGATTTATGAGCGACAACTATTGGCCAGATCGCAGCCGCTCGAGCGCCCAATCTGGTTGGCCCTGTCGAGCCGGGCTTTTGTGAGCTCTTGATTTATGAAACGGTATTAACATTTTTAATTGCTTAACATCATGTATGCCGTTGTTTATTAATTTTTCACCCCACCCCTTTTCGGCCAGAAAAACCGCCGCCGCCGAGTGACAAATATATTTATCAAAATGTCCAACGAACAGGTATTGGTATTGGGTATTGCCTTCGATCGCCATCGTAAAGCCCTATGCCATATTTATTTACCAATCGAATTTTAGAAGTGAGATTTTGCTATGTAGATCTTACAGAAAAACTCACGTATTAACACCTCGCTCCCGAAATTGAGCGACGACATCTTATCGAGAGCCTTTCGAGATATTTTCTTAATTAAAAGTATGCGCTTCGTGACGACCGATAAAGAAAAGACACTCGGTCAGGTGCTCGCCTGAAGAAAACCCAACAAAAACAAAGAAAAGGGGAAAAAATAAAGAACGAATGAATTTCCTGTTGTTGTAAATAACAATTTAACATGACACTTTGGTGGCTGCCGCTGCCATCTCCGCCCCATTTGCTTTTCCTCTCCTTTCCCGCGGGGGTTTCCCTCTCACATCACTCTCTTCTTCGAGGAGGTTTTCTTTGAAGTACTCGCCGAGAGCCGCCCAAGTTGATTAGACTCGCTGTTCGTTCATATTAATTAGATCGTTCAAACTAATGTGCTTATTACAGCCCTCGTAAACATTGGGGAAATATTGTTGACAAAGTCGGACAAGTGTTTTAAGATTTCTCTAAATTAGGAACAATTTATGAAAAGTGTTTATTCAAAGGGAAGTTAACAGTCCCGAGGACAGAAAAATTCTTAGAACCAAATTAATCTCAGGTGTAGATTTTTTTGTGGCATTACTAAAATTAGTAGCTTTGATATAGAAGTTCTTAATCTGTTGCGGTACAAAAATCCTAAAAAATATTGGCAAAGCTAACACAGTAAGTTATTATTATTATTATTATTATTATTATTATTATATCAAATAATAATACCAATTTAAAAACTCGCTAAGATAATGTAAAGTTATAGTTTAAATTATATATTGATTAAATCCTAATAAGACCACTAAAATATTAAATAAAATAACTATCACTGCTCAACATTAAATAAATATAAATTTATTTCTTAGAAAAATCATTTAGAACATTTCATTAAAACTCTATAATTTTTTTAACTATTATATTATCATATTCATTACAAAATACTAGACTGCCAACATATGTAATTCTCGACATATTTTCAACAAACAAAACAAAAATTGTGTACACAAACCACATCGATGAAAATATTTATCTGCTGTGCGATGCGGCAACATGATGTCCTTATAAATCGATTGCTCGGGTATTTGGGCACTTCCAGCTAAGCTGTTTGGCCTATCCATCTCGGGCAGTTAGTTATTTGCCAAGGCTAAATACTGTCCACATTGTTGTTATACATATTGTTGCCAATTTTATGTGTTTGTTTGTGCTTTTGCTTGTGTTTTGTTTGACTTTCATTCAGGCCAGCAGCAAGAGCAAAAGCAAAAGCAGCAGCCAGCGTGTGTTTTGCTTCAGTCATGCTGTGCTCGTGTACATTTCAGCGGTCACTTAGAGACTATATATAAAGACAGTTGCGGACAAGGTAATGGGAGTACTTTAGGAACTTGAAAAATGTCAAAAAAAAATATTTTAGAAAAGATTTTAGATCTTAAAAAAATATTCTTTTTGAGTGTCTGAAAAAATTAGATACCATTTATACAAATATATTAAGTTCTTAGAGATTCAAGACAGGTTAATAAAATAATCAATACTTATTGTTTTTCTTTTTAAAGGTCTACTACAATTTTTTTTTAATTTGAAAATTTTTTGTGATTGTTTGAAACCTGGTTTAAAATATTATTGTTGGGTACAAATTAAAATTTTGTTTAAAATTACATTTTTTTTGGTTTTACATATTTTGGCATTTTAAAAACTTTTATCTTTTTCTGAGTAATAAATGATTTTTACAACATAAGTACTACTATTATTTTGACCGCCTGCTGTGTGTATGTGGTGCTCACACACACTGCAACATAAGCTTGATTAGCCCACACATACACGAAGAGAGTGGAGTGTAATTGAGGCCATGGGGCAATATGTTTTGTTTCCAATGATTTTGCCTTTCTTTATGCAAAGTATCAAATATCGCAATGGAAGTCAATGGCAGTTGGCAGTAGGGAATCGGCGGAGCAGGCGGGCTTATAAATTAGGTAGATGGATAGACGGAGATAGAAAAGGAGTGGCCATCGGGGGAATGGGGATGGGAATGGGGACTGGGGACTGGGGACTGGGGCTGGCAGAAACTAAACCCCCGATACGGAGCCAAATGAGGTTTGACTGAGCTTCAGTCAGCCATAATGATAATTCGATTTAGTAGACTGCATTGACAAGCCATCGTCGTTGTCGTTGTCGTTGTTTTTTGTCTCTCTCCTAAGCTGCGGACAAAAGCCACTGACTACACAATTAAAGTCATACGTTGAGATAATCCATTTAGCCCTCTGGCCCATGGCTCTTGGCCCTCCGGCTCTCGGCCATAACACTTGGAAAAAATCTACACATTTGTTAACTAATGAAAGAAGTGTATTCCCCACAATATTGTATTTTACTAAATAAACTGAGATTATACCAAATGATAATAAATAATACTGTTAAAATATTATGGAAAAATATTCAAAATGATTTTATATTATAATTACCTTAAAAAAAAATTAAATAGCAAAAAAAAGTTAAGTTAACAATGATGTATTTGAATGTTTTGTGATTTAGTCAAAAAGCCTATTATCAGAAATATAATTAAGGGTTTGTGAAATAAGATGTTCAAATAATTTTAATTTGTTTGTATCTTCTTCTTAATAAATGTTCGTAATTTAACAAATTTTAAATAGGTAATATGAACAAATATTTTGGAATTTCATTAAGGGCATTAATTTTACTCCATGATGAAATTCAAATTTATAAAGAATAATATTATACTGGAAAACCATTATGATTTAAAAAAATTTCAACAAATATTTTAAAATACCGAAGACATAGGGTAATAAATGCTTTTGGTTGCCCACATTTTATGTTTTTGGAGTGCACTCACCAGCGGCGAATAGAAGGCGGAGCTGTCCACTCCGATGCTCTGGTATGGATTCTGGTCCGTCGAGGGGTAGGGCGTTCCGTAGACGCCGACGCTGGCCGCCGGGAGGCGGGAGTAGCTGGAGAGGGCGAGGCGGGCGGAGTCGTACTGGCAGGAGCAGACCGTCTGACCCGACACCGGGTCGGTCATTATGGGCCGCCCGTTCTCACAGCAGGATCCACCACCACCACCACCGCCGGCACTAGCACCACCGGCTGTGGGCGTCGTGCCGTCCAGGGAGCCACCGGTGGGCAGGTCCGCTCCTCCGGCTCCTCCTCCCGCCGAGGATCCACCACCGGCTCCAACCACCGTCGCCGCATTCGAGTTCTGCGAAAGCGCATTGGGACTGAGCGCCCCCGAGGAGGCATCTCCGCCAGCTCCGCCGGTCGGCTGGCTGCCCTGACAATCCTGACCTCCCGGTGGGCTCATCGCGGGGGCGTTTGTCATCACCAGCGCCTCGTTCACATTCACATTCACGTTCGCGGAAGCGTCCTCCGGCGGCTGGGCACTTGGTGGCATGAGCTGCAAGAGATTGGAAGTGGATGGGAAGAGGGTCTTGAGTCCGACTTTATCGCAAATTGAAACACAAATTCTGCTTTTCAGTCCCTTATCTTATGTATATATTAAGATGACTGCAGAGAGAAAAATCTCTTAAAAACAGTGTATAATTATGAAGAATTAAAAAAATTAATTAATTATACAAACCAAAAACCAGGGCAATATTTTTTTAAAGAAATTATTTTATATTAAAGAAATTGTAATTTTCTTTTTAAGGTGTGCAATCCTTTTTTGATTTTACTGTCTTTTTTCCCTATTGGATTTCATACATAAATCGTCAAAACAAATATAACTTTTTATCTACAATTGAAATTAATTTATTTTTACTCATAATATAAAAATAAAAATACTGATTTTAAAATAGAATTCACTATGAATTGATTTGAATTTGTCTTCTAAATTAGTAAATCATTGCTAAACTAAAATGTCTCTAAATATTTTACCTGCCTCTAATTAAATTATATTTTATAAATTAGATAATATAATCGAATCAACATTAAGCTTTTCCCACTGTGGAAGTACTTCAAAAATTAAAAGCATTCGCTGATAGCCTTAAGTGATATATAAACACACATCGCCACTGGTTTACATAACTAATGCATGTTAATCAAGGGACCATTTTAATTTTAATCAAACACCAAAGGCCGATGATCGAGAAATATTTTCCCTCAGCTGCAAAAGGGTCATTTCGAACACCTTTCAGAGATACGAAGACCCGATAAGACTCCACACTTACTGTGCCGAGGTGGGGCTTCCAAGAAACCTCCAATCATTGTGCTATTGAAGGAAAATATTTCATTTTGAACACAAAAAGCTGTCCCTAAACTGACATTGTTTATCTCCAAACATTTCGCCAATGAATTAGTTTCTTGCGCTGTTCAAATGATAAGATATTTGTGATGATTGCTTCGAAGAGTGATCACTTTTCTTCTAACTATCTTTTTATCTAAGTGTGTATTAACCTTTTATAAAAGATATTCTAGAATTTTTAAAAAATAATATTGATTTTTAGTTAGTTATTTTTTTTTTAGTTTGAAAATTGAGACGTAATTTTATAATGATAGGAACATTTATTTGTAATGATGTGATAACTTTAATTAATATTCCAAATCAATCATATGTTATCCAATATACTTTTTAGTTGGAAAATTTAGAAGTAATTTTACAATTATAGGAGATATCCGTTAACAGCAGACTAAACTAGATGTCAACTTAGACGCCAAGATGCGAAATGAAAACCTGCCTGGGAATAGAAGCCTCCACCTCGGAAATCACAGGAAACGCACGTACATGCATAATGGCTAATTTTCTACAGCATAAACCCGAGTAAGTCAAGCTATCTGCCGTACTGGAATGGAAACTTCATAAATATTGATGTCCGGCAATGTTGTTTGCCCACCCCATATCGTCCTCCTTGCGCCGAAGACACCAAATCCGCGCGGGGGCCAATTGAATCGCTGGGTAATTGCGAATTTAATTCGAAAAATCGACAGAAGGCCCATTACAAGATGCATCGATAACATGTAAGCGAATATGGTGTTAACACACAATCAGTGCCGCCGGCAGGAAAGCGCAGAAGCTGCACGGGATTCATAATCCCGCGGCGATTAGGTTCCCTTAATCAATGGTCAAGCTCTGGGTTTCCAAACGATCCTCTGCTCGGCAATGGCGGCCAGATCAATTACCCCGCAAATCGATTTCAAGTGCTCGATCGGAACAGGCTGATGTGATGTCCTCCATCTTTTCTGTCGGAGAGCATCGCCTATGGCATGCGCCAGTCACTTGGCAATTAATATGCAAAATGCAAAATGCGCCAAGCCCAAGAGCCCAAGACTGGTTGGGGCATTTAAAAATGCCAGAAATCAATGAGGGTGTGGCAGCCGACGCCTATAGGTTCGCAGTCCGCAGTTCGGACCCAGGATCCATTCGAGATCGATACGGGGATATATGGAGATGGAGATGGAGTCGGGCAAACATGCTGGCAAAGGCTTCTGAAAATTACCGCGGGCAATCTGCAGAACGAGCGAACTGCTTTTGCTGCTGCTGCCTCAATTTCAGAAAGTCTGAAGGCTGAAAGTCCCAAGTCTGGGCGAAAATATCGGCGAACGGAACCCATAATTAAGTTGAGTGCTCCGCCTGACGGACAGCTACAAATTGATCGAATGCCAGCAAAAGGTCATAATATCTGGGCAACAATTTCAGCCGGCTTACACGGCTTCCGTGGCAAAATTCAGCGTACAGGATTCAGAATTCAGAATTCCGGGCAATTTTTAAATGCAGCCCCCGAAACGCATAATTATTCCGCGCCATTAACATAATCTGACAATAGAACCTTCGCCCGAAATCGCAGCATGCATATTATATTATAATTATCAGATGCGATCGATCCTCTTTAAAGTCTTTAAAGCAGGTGAGTGATCCACTAGAAGGCCGTCTGATCGTCTGATCGTCTCATAATTAATATAGGAAATTTTTTGAGTCATGCTGGAGCGTACAAATAATAGAATTTCGAGGCCAAGACCGCTGACTATATATAGGGACATTGTCGAAAAAAACGCACAACCATTTATCAAAATTTTACAAATGAATGATTCAGGTGTTTTTTTTTTGTGCCGCGTGATTTTAATTAGTAAAAAGCAAATACATTTCGGTCGGTCTGTATGGGAATGCTCGACGATCGGAAGAAGGCTGGCTGCGTTCTCCGTTCCCAGAGACTCTCGCACAATATGAGAATTATGACAACTGATCTGATAGGCGACACCATATAGGGAGCTCTATGCGCCTGCCAGATTCCGCAGCTCCTTGAGCGAATGCATTATTCATGAGGCGAAATGCGGAGGACTCCATTCCTTGCCTTTCCGCTGGCGGAGGAAGCGCCAGTCCAGTGGGCCATGGCCATGTGAATTGGCCACGTCTTCAGTTGGCAGTTGCAAGTCGGCAGTCGGCACACGGCAGTTGGAGGCTGGAAGTTGCGACTTGCAGACGACTGGCAGGCGACAGTGCGCAGATAAGATCTGCTGGCCATGTGTGCCCAGTAACCAGTGCAGAGAACCGAGAACCGAGAGTACCGAGTACCAATACCAGAGTCCCAGTCCAGTTTCAGTGGCTTTGGAAATTTCTGTGAATCGCAAACGCAGCGATCTAATCGCGACTTGTATCTCTGGGTCCGCTGCCAAGCTCCCGATTCCCCGATTCCCTGATTCCGATCCCGAATCCCTCCCCCGACAACCTCCTTTAGGGGGGACCTTCCTTCTCCAGATGACCAAGTTGATAGCACAAGACTATAAGCGCCACTTGGAGTCGAAGAGCAGCCCCCATCTCCACCTTCACCTTCGCCGCAATGTAAAGTAGATCACAGAGGGCCCAAAGTCATTGGTCCATTCCATCGATCGTTTTGTGGGATCTCTCAGTATCTGGCAGCCAGAATCAATGGATGCTCCTCACGTAGCTACCAACGCATTCCCAGGGCCTGCCCTCAGCTGTCACTTTACGGTTATGAATTTTATGATTTACGATCGCCGCAATTGAATTTTATTGACTTTTCAACAGTTTCACCTGAGCGTGCTTCAATCGGCACCTCCCATCGTCTTGGCCTTCTGATTGCCAACGAGCCGGGCTTTTCGCTTTTCTCATTTTTTTCTTTTCTTTTCGTTTTCGACAGCACTTAATTGGACTCGTGTGGTCCGAAATGGGAAAGACTCCAGAGTTCTTCGGAGGAATCCCCACGTAGTGTTTTTTTTTTTAAAGGGACGATACCAAGCAATTATGGCCTGGGAAATTAAAGTTTTGCTCTATCTCTAGCCAAACTCAATCAATGGGAACTTCAATTTTCTTTTGGCTTGATAATAATTTCTTAAAATTCAGTAATCCATCAAGATATCTAAGAAATATTTTGGTTGCACCTGCATATCTTTTGTGCAAAAGCTTTAAAGTGCCGAACAGTTTTTGTGACTTTTTAATGTTGGCAAAAAGTCTCAAGTCCTTGGAGTGTTTTTTTCTCAGGCCATTTATCAGCCATCTGATTTATTATCGTTTTTTTGGCCTTCCACCAATTTACTGTCATATAGATGGAAAAAGTTTGCTTTGAGCAGCTGTTTTTGTTGGTCAGTGAAAAGTCAAAAAGCGCAACAATCAAAGACTTTTAGCGGATTTGCCCTATAGTGGGTCTTCAAGATCAAAAGATATGATAGCTTTGACTGGGAACGGTGAAAATACTCTTAGGATAGCTTATGGATCTTTAAAAGTTTTTTTAAAAGATATGTTTTTACTTTATTTTAAAATTAAATTCCAATTAAAAAAGTTCAATCTAAAATTTTCCCTTGTTTTTTTGTTGGTTATAAGTATACTTAATTTAAATTTAAATAGTAAAAATGTTACTAATGATTTTAGTAATTTTCTTAATAATCTATATTTTTTTAATTTATTTATTTTTTGTTCTAATGAAAATCATAATTAGTTGATAAAATCCGTCTAGAGAATAATATCTAGACATAATATGAATTCCTATTCTTAATAATAATAATTTTAATAGACTTTTTCATTCCTCCTCATATCTTGAAATCTCCCGTGTGTTAATGACTATGAATATTTATAGACCATATTAACTAGAGACCCACCTGCGAGGCCGACGGAAAGCCTCCGTATCCGAATTGTGTGTAGGCAGCCATTTCGCTATATGACTAAATGACGCTATAAGACCTTAGTCTTAAGTAACTCTCTCTCTCTCTCTCTCTCTCTCTCTCGTGGGCAGTCTTCTGGAGGATATTTAGTAAAGCTGCTACATCAAATGATGTGCTGATTGGGTTAAGAGCTCAGTTTCGATTGGGTCTGTTCACAGTAACCGGCGATAACAACGACATTAGGCCAACCGAAAGTACATATCTCGGGGACTTGAGGCAGCAGTTGAGTCTGTCACTCGATACTCGAAACTCTGTCACTTTTTTTCCTTACTGGTCTTCTCTTGGCCAGAACAACACTCGCAAAACGGCGGCGGCAACACGAAAATCGACGAAAAATCGACGGCAAAACCGGCGTTATGGCCTACACACGCTCCTCTAGATGTGCACCTTATAACGTTCGAACACGAACTGGTTGCGAATGCCGTTGCTGTTGCTGCTGTCGCCGCGATGTTGCTGTTGGCCGTGTTGCCGCTGTTGCTGCTGCTGCTGTTGTTGTGGCGCATTCCGCTGCAGTTGCTGCCAGAGCGGGACAACGCGATTGCGGCCCCCAGAAGAATGCCGCTCGCCTTGGAGCAGCAAGAGCCGGCGGACTGGAAGCGAGAATCGGGAAACGCCCACCATTCGTTCCCCGGTGGTTGTGGTGGTGGTGGTGGTGGCATTTTCCTCTCTCTGTGCCATCCATTCCCCGCCAGCAACTCGTATTCGCAGCTCACTGGAAGTGTGGTCGTTCAACCACCAATCATAATACTCCATTGCCTTCGGCTGGCTGATTTAATGGACAGGTGCGAGGCAAAAACAAAGAAAAATAAAAAGATTAAAAAATGAAATGGAACTGCGAGTTGCGGAGACACATCCAGAATTTTCACAACTCTCGATGGTCTTGTTTTCCCCACGATTCCCGGGCAACGCCCATTTGTTTTGTTTGGCTAGTCATTTGTTTGTTTACCTTTCGAAACACCGACTGAGCCACTGACTTCTCGGTTCGGGAATTGCTGTTGAGATAATGCGATCGTCAGCTGAAAATGCCAACAAATGTGGTGCGGTTGCCAAGTGGTGACACAAAAGCGTTAATACGATCACCGAATTCCTCTACACTCGCACTGTATTTATCGCCCGTCGTTACCTCTATCGCTGAATTGCGCGAAAGTTAACTCCCATTATCGATCCTAACTAATTAATCTCGCCTAATCGGGTTTATAAATTATAGGTACTTAAATATCAAGCTACCTGGATACCAGTCATTCGAAATATCATCGAGATTTCATCATATTTATGGGAGGATTAATTCCTTAGTAAAGATAACGTCATTTAATACTTTCAAATTTTCCATTTAAACTGAAGTGGTAAAAAATAAGATCTTTTAACAAGTGTTTTGGTTTATAGATTTTATTTTTTATTTTCATTCTAATAATATTAAACTTTGACAAACATTAAAACACACAAAAACCCATATTAATTGAATTTTAATACTCTCAAAATCTTATTTATAATTCAAAAATAAGTAAAATAATTTAATTACCCATTCAACTAAACTAATTGTTTCCGACTGAGGCTCTAAAAATATCCAATACCTTAATAGCATTTGCTAGCCAATTTATTTCCTTCACTCGAAAGCATTTCTAATATACAAGCAATTTGCAATTAAATAGCATTTGACATGCATCCCAAAAACATGAAATTGGTGCCCTAATTTTCGATTTGACGAATATACAATTCGTCTATTAAAATATGTGTTTCAGTATGTTTATAGGTATATTTTTAGAAATTACGAAAATGAATTTAATGGCATTATATTTAGTTAAAATATATTTTAAACTTTTTTTTTTTCTTTAAAATAAGTACAAGCAGTTTTATATGCAATTAATTAGCTTTTGACATGATGCCCTAATTTTCGTTTTGGCGAATTGCATCCATTTTATAAAATATGAATTTCTTTATGATGATCTCCCAAAAGTTATGAAATTCTCCTATAAGTATGTTTTTTAAAGGAGTCATATCGGTATAACAAAATTGATATAAAACTTTTTACTATTCTTTAAAAATGACATAAGTTTAGTGGGTGAAAAAGTCTGACTGATTACCCAAGCGGAGGGCTGCTGCATAAAGTTTGGAAAAAAGTTTCGCTATTAATACGCACTAACATATTTGGACTTCCGCTTTATGATCCATTTTTTACGATTCTCCGGCAGGACGAGGGACCTGCGGGGTGCCCAACTAATGCCCAGGACAGGCATTCCGGAAATGGTCTCCGGCGAGAGTCCACTGTGGATGGATGTGGATGTGGATATGGATGATATGATGCCGTGAGGTAAACCTCAAATGTTTTTGCGGGTGTCGCGGATGCTCTCGTGTGTGTTGGCAAGCTTGTTTGCTGTGTCTCTTTTTTTTTGTTTTCTGTTTATTTTTATGATAATGTAATAAAAGCAAATTAACCTATAAAACCGAAAAAGTGCGACTTACACGATGGAATTGCGCCATAAGGTCGGGCGTGTCCTCACCTCGCTCCGCACAAGATATATGTGTTCGTATGGCAGTGGGCAGGGAAAGAAGAGAAACGATCCACGTGGTGCTGATTTGGAAGTGGGAGTGGGTGTGGCATAGAGTGAAGTAGAGTGGGTGGAGGTGGGGGGTGGGCGCACCACCCACCGCGGCCGAGCATCGGCGGAAAACGAGAGCAACGTGTTAGCTCAAAGCAACAAATGACCAAAGCTGTTGCCCCTGCCAAACGTAAATGTGAATTAATTCCAAGGGAAGCCAAGTCATGCCGAGGCCAAAGGCAAAACCCAGCGGCCACTGTACACTTGGCCAAAGTTGGAGTAAGAACCCTTGGAAAATATTCAGGGTTAACCATATTTATGGGAAGGGTTAGAACAAATTATACAATTTTTTTAAAATATTTTAACTAAATTATTAAATATTAAAATTCAGTAAATGTACATGTTTTCGTAAGAGGATGTCCTATTTTCAAAAGCTTTACGGTTCGATCTTTTTTTTATTTAATGTTATTTATGTTAAAAAGGTTTTCATTTTAAACAAAAATATCAGTTATTTAAATCCACCAATCCAATACCAAATTTGGCAAAAAAATAAAACGTTATAAGTATATAACCGAAATTCTGCACCCAAAACAAAATCGATATAAAACGTAGATCGATTTTACATTATGTAATAATAATTTTAACTTGATATGGGGTCAGGTAAATTTGACATGGTCGAAATGAGTATTTTATGTAAAATCTATATGAATTTTGCATAGCCAGAAATGTACATGCACATATCGATTTTACGGCGACATGCTTTTTTTGTGTGTGCATAATTAAAAAAAATATATATTAACAAAATCACTAAAATTTTAATTAAATCATTCCAGCCAAAAACCAATTGAGAATCGACTTTCAAATAATTTTAATGGATACATTTCAACAGTGTTTCCTATCACCAAAAAAAGGATTTGTTTTTGTTACAAGCTTGGAACCTTAACCCTTCGAATTAGGCTGGGCTTTAGACAAATGTATTTTTAAAATCAAAGCACCTGTTGTTTTTTTATAGTGCAGCAGCAGCAACAAGAACGGAGAGTCCCGGGCCAAGTGCCCCTCCGGGTGTTAAGTACAATATTTGCTGTGTTGCGCGTTTTACGAGTGGCGCTTTTGCAATCGCTGGGTTTCGCTGGGTGAAAGGGGGCAGCCAGGGGGGAGGCGGTAAGGAGGCGGACAGGCGGCGGGGGGCGTGGCAGCGCCGGGCCAAATGCAATCAATCAATGGGTCAGCATGATGGTACACACCAGACGAGTGGCAACCACATGGGGCGTTTCCATTTGCGGCAGCCACACACTGACCACCCTCTGAGTCGAGAATCGAGAGTCCCAGAGTGGAGAGTCCAAGAGTCCTGAGCCTGAGCCCGAGTCTCGAAAAACTTGGATCGGGATGCGGATTGGAATCGCAATTGGCAGTGGCGGTGGCAAGATGTGCACTTCACTTACAAATCAGTCGGCGGCACTTAAAACCTATTTTGACAATTGAGCTGTCCGCCTGTCAAGCTGACAGCGCGCACTTTTCACGCCACTCGATAAAGTAAAAATATATATGTATATGGATGTTGGTATAAACATATATATCAGGAATTCGGATTCGAGTTCGGTAGATATGGTGGTGGTATTCCCTCCACCGTTTTATGCCGTTTTAATTGCAACATCTGTCACTGCGGTTTATGCATATATCAATTTCAAAATAGCCAGCAAATGGCAACGGCAATGATTCCATTTCCAGAACCAGAACCCGAACCCAATCCCCCGAACCCCGTGGAAAATGAAATATATTTTTATTTTTATTATATTCGCCGGCAAAAACTGTCACAACACTCGCCGCTGACGCTTGTCGAGTTCGGTTCCGTTCGGTTCGGATCTTCGAAAGAAGAGCAGGGGTTGCAGGGGATCAGGGGATTCGGGGATCCGGGTCTGAAAGAAGGGTCAGGACTCGATACGCACCACACACACTCTATGGCAACCTTTCCCTTTTTTTCGCAGCCGCGTTTATTGTTGTCATTTTCAGCGGGCTCGACTTTAATGGTTGTCAGAAAACATTAAAAATTGTCACATGAATATATCGCTACGCTTGCAAACGCGTAATTGAGTTCTACTCATAATGCAATATTTGCCTTATAGGAATATAAGTAAATACAATTTAGTTTTTGACATTAGCGGCATCAAAATTTGAAATATAAACAATTAAATTGAAATCAAATAAGGTGGGTGGATAAATAAAATATATTCAAAAGACACATTCATTTACATATGACACAGGTTTCCAAAAATGTGACAGATTTTCAGCAAAATATGAAAATATGAAATTTAATTTTCTAGTGGTAATAAAATCTGGGATTATATTTGCACAGTCATTAAAAAGGTATTGCACATAATTGATTTTAATTTTCGTTGGGTAAATTGCAAAACAATTTAAAATGTTAACAAACCAAACCAATAATAACCCAAGTTTATAGCGTGTGAGATAAATTATTTTATGGATCACATAAATATTGGAGCACTTAAGATTTACTTTCACCATATAAAAAAAAACAATTTCAACATTATGAGAAAAAGTTAAGGATCAATAGATAAATAAAAGTTTAATACCAGGAACATCACTCAATCAAAAAAAAACGGTAAGAAAAAAGAAATAAAATATTAAATGAATTTTAAAGAAACTCAGTTTGTTTATGCAATAAAAAAATACAATTATTTTTCCAATCTTTTTCGTTTAATTCCTAAAAAAAATGAAAGGAACTGCTAAAGAATGAAAAATGTGCAACCTAAATGTCTTTTAATCAATATAATGTCTACTTTTATGGTTACATTTTATATATTTACACATTTTCCGATAACCCATTACCTTTTCCTCTCAATAAGTAGCTAATACGTATTATCAGCTTAGGGTTTGATAAACTCTCCACCCTCAAAGTGTAAATATTTTGAATCAAAGCATTTAAATACCGTTTCATTGTTACTGAAATAAGTGTAATTGAAAATCTCTTAAGCGCTTGGCAAATACACTCGAAAATAGACGAGCAGGGGGAAATGCAGACGCACAAGGACGCAGAAGGCAAGGACGAAGGACGACTCACTGCAGGCGCTAAATGAGTTTGTCAATCAAAATGCAAATGTCACCGGGAAGTGACATAATCCCACTTGGGAGTCGGGCTAAGCTGGGCGAAACGAGCCGAAATCCCGGTGCGAGCTAAAGCATTTGACCGCAGTCCTCTGCCATCATCCACTCCACCATCAAAATCGAAGCACTCTATATGGCATATAAGCGAATTCCCGAGCTCCCCGTCGGAAATAGCAACATATGACGATCTGAAGTTGACGTGATACTATAGGACTACAAGGAATTCAGGGGATGAGGGCCAAGTGGGGGTGTTAAATTGCAGTAATCGGCTCTCGTGCCCGGCGACAACGTTTATGTTTTATGTGCTCATTTATAATGCGCACTGCTCATTTGGTAATGGTTCAATAATGACTGTCAGACTACTTAAAAGGCTGTCCAGGATTGCGTTGGCCGTTGGTCCGTGGAACCGCCAACATCTGCTGAGCATTACGCTACCCGGCTATCCGGGTTTTTTGACTTTTCGAACAATCCCATCCAATCCAATCCGATCCGAACGATTCCCGGTCACAATAAATCTCCGATTCTTGAGCAATCCGCGGTGACAGCTGCCCCCGCTCCCGCTTCAAAAGACCTCGTGTAATTTTAGGCGCCACTCTCCAGGGGTCAGGAGGAATGGAGAAATAAATAAAGTCGAATCGCAGGTTAGAAATGAGGGAATCTTGGCTAAGCCGAACACAGAAACAAACTCAATCCGGCCACGACTTCGATTTGACTGGGCCAGATAGACAGCCGGCGTTAGTTGGCACACTCAAAAAATTTGACGGACCACGAAAACTTCAAAAAAAAGGTCTTCATTCCTTTAATGTTCTAGGCCTGAAGGGGGCTCTCCATAAAGTCGTTTATTTCATTTTAGGATATACAAGATTTATGATAACATTTAGAAGACAAACAAAATATTATGTTCTTTATATTTATTTTTTGTATTATATTTACTTATAATTAATAATATAAAGATACATCTATCTTAGAAATTAAATAACAAAAAATTAATATTATTTTATTTTTATACATTTAAATTTATTCTATAAATAACATGATACGTTTTTTTAGGTTTTAATAGGAATTCAATTCTTATGTTATGCTATATCTAATAAATTAAATTAAATAAAAGTATTATTATATTATTTAATACATTTAAACTTATTCTATAAATAAAATGATAGCCTATTTTAGGATTTTATAGGAATTCCATTCTTATGTTATGCTATATTCTTAGGATATATTTTGTGGTGTTTTAAGATTTTTAATAACCTTGAAATAGTTTTTTGACCTACTATATTTCACTGCAAATACTTGGCAAATCACTTAAGATCTTCTGAATTATATTGCAAATAAAGTTTGTATCATTGGTTCCCCAACGTTGTATGAATTACTATTTTCTTAATTTCCCCAGTTCGTGTAATTCGAATAATTCTCCGAGTGAAGCTGGCAGTTGGCAAAAAAGTCATAAAAGTGAGTGAGCCCAGTGCCATTCTCATGCCCATTCCCAATCCATTCCCCCAGCCATTGCCGCTCCCGCTCCCGTTGCCCCATTCCCCAATTGCCAATTATGCCGCAGCAGCAGCCCATTCCATCTTATAGCGTCCTAAACCATTCCATCCTATGCCTATGCCATCCTCTACCAGCCCATACCGTCCCCATCCGCGAGACAAGACAAACGCTGCAAGTTGCAAGTTGCAACTATCGAGGATCGTCGCCGTCGATCGCTGTCTGTTGCCTTCGACACTGACGCCAACCAGTGTACAAACAAAAAAAGTGGGGTTTTTCAAAAGAGTGGGGGGAAAAGGGGCAAAGTATCTGAGGGATACAGCAGTATCCGCAGCTACAAGATGGCTGCTGCCAATCCTCGCCCGCACCAATGCCAACTCCCTCAGATCCGAAAAAGCTGCCCAGACGTTCTCTTGTCGTGCCGAGGCGGCATTCGCTATTCGCTGGGAAAACTGCCTCCAGATACAGATACTCGCACTTCATACGGCATATAATTTAATTTGCGACGCTTATCAGGCGCCACTTTGCGACGCAATCGGTGACAATTGCATAATCCGGCTGCAAATGCCGAACATTTAACATTGCTCTAATCGCACTGACGAGCCATTTCTCGCTTGCTCTGAGATTGGAATGCTTTCAGTTGGGATAGTAGTAGTAGTAGTAAAAGCACTTAGTTAATTAAAGTCCTTAAAAGCACTCTTGTGATCGAAATGAGATTCAAATGTCGGGATAGCTCAGCCGTGTCAGCGATTAGCTATTATATCAGTTCCTTTATGACATTACCAATATTTTCATACATTTTTATAATAATAAATAATATAATAATAATAATAATAAAATTAATTTTTTAAATTTTTCTTTGATTTGTTAAAAATTAGTATTTTGAGATAGTTTCTAATATAAATTCAAACAAATTTAATGAAACTATTCCATAGATATTTTTGAGTCGTTTATGTTGTATAGCCCTTGTATTGATAGTATTTTCTACAAGATAAATCCTAAAAAAAACATTAAAACATTTATAAGGTAAAGGATTGTAAGACATAATAAATATTGCATGGCAGAACTGATTATAAGTTAACCAATAAATTTATAAATATATTTACCATACTTTTAAAGTTAGTAGCAATATAATTTTTTATACCCTTGCAGAGGGTATTATGATTTCAGTCAGAAGTTTGCAACGCAGTGAAGGCGACATTTCCGACCCCATAAAGTATATACATATGTTCTTGGTCAGCATGGCAAGACGAGTCGATCTAGCCATGTCCGTCTGTCCGTCCGTCCGTCTAAGATATAATAAATATTGCATGACAGAACTGATTATAATCAGTTAACTAATAAATTATATTTACCATCGTTTTAAAGTTAGTAGCAATATATATTTTATAAATTTAATTTAGTTTTTAAATATTTTAAATACTTTTATTTAAGTATATTTTAATTTATCTGTTTTTGATACAAAGTTATTAGCTTACATATACTTTCCCCATAACTCGTGAACAATTTCGCTCATATATCGAATCCCAAATAAAATGATAAATAAGATACATTTATTTGAGCACATTTATGAGCCGAGCACGCTTCCTCCTGCCCATCAGATACATTTATACATCCGAAAACGAATCCAAATCCAAAGAGTGCGGGCAAACAAATTAGTGCGCATCTGCGCCACCGAGTCATTCTGGAGAATCCTCGGGGGAAATGGGTATGTGAATGGGCATGGAAATGGGAACGGGGTGGGGAGCACAACACGTCTTGACATTTGCATCTTGAAATGCAAGTGAAAGATACAATCCCAATCTGTGTATCCAGATGCGCCATTGTCACTGTCATCGGCTGTGGCTTCCTTTCGGCTAGAACTCTCCGTGCGGATGATAAATGACGTCGATTCAACAAATTGCCACACATACAGGGCCCCAAACCCAACCAAATTTGGCCAATTGAGAAGGAAATCAACTCAATCCACGGCCCACATACTCGTTCTGCCAAGATAACTCCCAGATTCTGGGTGGGTGGGATTATTCCGCTAGTGCCGCCCCCTCAATTTCCATTCGACTGTGTCGCAGGAATTAAATCGGAGCTGTTTTAAATATTTATTTTGCATAAAACAAAATCTACTTGAAAAAGACGGCTTCAAGTTGATTTGAATTGAATTTTATGCAAATTCACTTCCACTTTGTTTTACAAGTATGCACGCCAGAGGTATTTCATAATTGATTATAATCCTTTCATATCCTTTTTTTGTACATCTGGTAAGGGTAGAAAACGAATTAAAACTTATAAAAAAATGTTTTAGTACTTTATAAGAACATTTTACATTTAGATTTTAACATTTGTTGTCATAGGAAATAACGATTCGAAAAGTAATAAAGATTAAAGAGTTTTTGTATTTCAATGTTTTACTCGAATTTATTCATTTAAACTTTAATTTTAAACTTATCTCTTCTAACTTCTTCTTAAAAAATGTAGAAATTTTAGACAAAAATTATTATATTTTGAGGCCATATAAATCTAATTGTCTGAATATCTTTAAAATACTTTGACTTTAAAATTAACAAATAAAAATCCTTGTTGACAATTTAAAAGATTTATGACGATCGCAATGTATAATATCAAATTTCGTGATTAAAAATTAATTTCAGATCCATTCAACATTGCGTGAGTTGGAGATAGGCGGTATTTCCCGCTAAACTAGCGGGTGTTTCAAAAAAGTGGTAAAATCGGGATTTGTTACGACAATAGTTATTACAGGACCCTAAGTCACAAAAGTGACACGACAAGCAAAAAAAAAAACATACTTTTTTTTCTTAATTTTTTAAAAAGTATTCCATAAAAAAAAATTTGTTTATCGGATTAAAGACATTTTGAAACTGTTCAACAATAAAAATAAAATCAGATTTCATAACCTTAATTTGCTACTTCTTAATTATAATTATTATTTAATTTTAAAAAAGTCCAAGTAGTGGGTCAAGTCCAAGTAGCACAAAGCCATTCGTCACCTTGTGGACTGCCGTCCACAGTGGTAAATGTATTATTTAAGATAAGTAGGAGTCACCGCATCAATAAATCAGACTTACAAATATATATCTAAAAGTATTTGTTTTATTTCTGAATACGAAAAGCTAAAAACACATGTAAATAGTATTAATCCTATAGTTACTCCTATAGTTTTTTCAATTTTAAGTTGATATGTACTTGGAAAACAATTCTTATAAATCAGTAAAAAAAACTAATTTTCGAACATACCATACCAACCAGACTTCAGTCATCCAGCGAAATCAGCGAGCTTTTTTCCGCAACACACGAGGGATGCAACAATCGCAGTGCGCCCGTCGCCCTGGTCGAATGTTTTTGTTTGTTGTGCGTGTTTTTTATTTCGTTTTAGGCGTTTAAAAGTGTTTAAAAGTGATTTCCCAAGTGCAATGGAGCTGCCGAAAGAGTTGTCCATTGCGGAGATTCGCAATTACATGTTGGCCAACGACTGCAAGGTGACGAATCACGCGTTGGTGAAGAACTTTAAGAAATTCCTCACCCACCCGCAGTCGCAAAGTGAGTCATTTGGGTTTGTGTGTTTGTTTTTTGGAACCTGTTGAATGGCGAATAGAAAACCCCATGGAAACTCGGCTGTGACATGAATGTTTCTATGAATATCAATTGCAGATGAGGCCCGCAAGCGTTTCAAGACCTACGTCACCCTGCTCTCCACGATAAAGAACGAGAATAACCAAAAGTTTTTGATACTGCGCAAGAAGTATGTGAACGAATGCCCCTCGGAGGAGGTGGTGGAGCGCGCTGCGGCCGCGGCATCGGAGCCCTCGAGTCCCGGCGGCGCCTCCCTGAACTTTGATTCCCCCATGAGGCAGCCACCACCCTATAAGCCCCCTCCCATGGTCACATCCCCACCAGCAGCAGCAGTGGTCTCCATTGCCAAGGAGCACCAGGAGAACTACCAGGAGTGCGTGGATGAATTCACAGCTGCCATAAAGCGCATAGAACCGGCTCGCTTGGAGAAGCAACCCGAGGTTAGGCCAGAAGAGGAGGATCAGCCGGAGAAACCATCATCCCGATCCAACTCCATCGATGTGACCGACAACAAGGAGAACATACCCCGATTCTCCTTCTCCTCGGAGGCCTCCACGGACTCCAGTTCCAATGAGAAGCTGGAGAAGAGCGATCCCAAAAAAAGCGAAGCGGGCGATGTGGCCGAGAATCCCATCAGCGTGAAGGAGGCAACGCGCAAGTTCAACCGGATGGCATCCGAAGAGGAGGCCAAAATCATATCGCCACCGGCCAAGAAGAAGCCAGAGAAGGTGAGTGACTGAAAACCGGTTAAGGGGCATTAGCCGTCATCATGCGGGCAAGGGGTTCTGGTTATTCGGGTGTGGATGCGGGTGCGGGTGTCTCGTGGGCCATTCCCTCCCAGCGGTGCCACAATTTGTTCCATTTCCTGTGTGTCAGTGGGAAGATTCGCTCCAAGGCAACTCAAATATGCGACTCTTTTTGCAAGGGCTTAGTTGTGATTAATTATCACAGAGCTAAGAATATTTTCATAAAAAGTGTCCAGAGAAGGGGAATCAAGTTATTTTCAGTACTGTACGACATACCTTAGCACAACAAAATCCTCTTTACCTTTTGTTTTAGCTACAAATGGTTTGAAATTATTGAAAATTCAAGGAAATTTGGAAAACGATACAGTCTTTTGTTCTTTTTACTTTTATTTTTCTGTGTATACAAGTTAATAAAATTTTTTCCACTAACAAAAAAATAAAAAAAGAGATCATGCTTGCTAAATAAAAACCTATCCTGTTAAGTTTCATTAGCTATGGGGCAAAAACAAAAAGAGTTCAATCCTACAGACCTTCGCAAACATTTAACATTTTGCATATTTATAATAGGATTAAAAAAGTAGTACCTTTCCCATCACTACTTATGACTGAATGGCAACACAGAGGGCTGGTTGGTATTCCTCCGCTACAAATCAGGGTCAGATTAGATCTGGGGGCCCTTGAAACCCCGAGCAATTATTGTCAATGCATCAGTGGCTGTCCCAGGGCTTTGGGCCACCTCAAGTGGAACTGCTGGCTGAATAGCGGAATGGCAGCATGGCAGAATGGCTGGCTCGGAGTAAGCTGGTCACCCAACTGTCTGTCAGTGCCCAGTTCCCAGAGCCTTGTCACGAATTGCCACCAGCACAGCCCGAATTGAATAAATCCATTAATTTTATTAGTGGACAATATAAATGTAAGTCTCATAAAACTACATGCGCCTGCATCGTTCCGTTCGCTTTTCTGTCCGTTTTTCTGTCCCGGCTTTGTCGCCGCGCATTCGAGAGCTGAAGTGCTGAAGAGCTGGAGAGCTGATGCCCGACATGTGTACGTACATGTGCGGACACATGTAGTCCGATTCCGATTCCGAATTCGATTCCCGGTCCGATGTGTTTAGTAACTTTGTTTCATCAACTGGCCATGACGACACTTAGGCCGGGCGTTTGCACTGCAAGCTGTTTTTCTGCCCGCCTTTATTTTCTTTTATTTTGCTTTATACCCCAAAAGCCTATTATGTGTACGAACACATCGAGGACAAGCTAAAAATGAGTTACGAGAGAAACTGCCACTCCGAAAAAAGTTCAACCAAATAGATTCAGGAAAATAATACATAATTTTGAATATTTTTAAGAAAATTTTAGTTAGGAAAAAAATTTATAATATATTTTTAAAATAAATATCATTTATGTTAAGAGCTGGTATTCAACTTAACAAAAAATCTTCCGAAACAAAAACATCATATGAAAAAACCGTCACTAAAGTTATTTTTCATATGAAAATTTGTATTTAAACATTAATTCATTTTGAAAAACTGTTGGAAAATGTTATGTTGTTTCAACAATTTCCGAGGGTAAAATAAAAAGTTCAAATACTAATTTAAAACTATGTTTTAAAACAAGAAATATTTATCTGAGTCTTGAGAGCATATTTACCACAAGCCTTTAACTTTAAGCCAATTCTAGATCCCAAGATTTATTTTGTCAAAAGAATAGGCCAAATGTCTAGGAATATAAACCTTCAACACATCAAGCGAAATCCACTCAAATGTCTGCACATACATATATAATTTGTAGCGTGTCCGTTTCGAGATTCTAATTTAGAAATATCAATACCGGGAGCATGTGGCAGTGGAATTTGTCAAGCGTTACGGAAAAATCGTTTCTTAGTTAATGTTACACGATATAGTAGTGCAATTGGGCCGAGTTGTCAAACAACTGTCATCCACTTAGGCCTGTCAATCACGCAATTTAGAGTTGAGAACGAATATCCCCAGTGCATAAATCATCCGAATCTGTCTGCGAGACGGATGGTGCCATCCCATCGTATCCCATCCCATCCCATTGTATCGTGTTTGGCGGAAGATGCTCCGCAGCAGTGGATGTACGTCAAACTAAGATTGTCAACGGCACGTCAGATGCTATAAAATCCCACTAAAACATCGGGAAGCGAACTTAAGTGCCTATTTGTACAGACGTTCGGACATGGAAAAATCAAACTCGTCCTTATATTGGAAATCTGTTTCAAAGCATCACTGCCGCAACTTCGTATTTCTCACGTATTTCATGTTTTCGGATTTACACATCCCGTTTTTGAGAGGCCAAATTAAAAATATAAAAATTAAGTCGAAATTAAATGGAAGCCATGGGGGATTTTTACTATCGCCACAAAACAGCGTGGAATTTGGTTTTTGAAAGGAATCTTAAATTAGTTTTACTATTCTGGTATTGAACATTATTTTTTAAGAGGTTTGCGTTTAATGGGTTAAAAAAACAGTATACGAATTAAATTAAATTGTTTAATTATTTTCGAAAAAGTAAAAGTTGTCGGACAAATACTCAAACTTTTTAAAAAGAGAATTTTAAACAACACAGAAAATATAAATATATTTGAAAAAAATATATGAATGAATTCATGTGAATTAGTTTGCATAAGCCCATCGCCTTTTTTCACAAGTCATTATTAATTTGTCTGCTACATGAATACAGTTAAAAGAAGGGCTATCACTTACTTGATCGAGCTGATAGCTCCTATTTAGACCATTGGGGATAAAGAAAGTATATGTATAAGCGCTTACAGCTTGTTAACAAATTGATTCGCTAACAAGACACACCATCATTTCGGATGGCGCCAACCGTCTTCACGCAATTATTAAAATTCAGTTGTAAACAATATTGGGATAGGTTTGATGGATGCTCGTTTTTTGTTCATCAAAAGAAATAACTAATCATTGCAGACCGAAAAGAAAGTGACGCATCATGTTCCTAGAAATTTAAAGGAGGGATTCTAATTCATGGGATTTTTTTCCGCCGTGTCCGAAAAACTGGGGAGCAAGTGGAGTAGATCTATCATGACGAACCGTGAAATTTTGGCGTCGCAACTGTAACTATGGAAGTCTGGAGTCTCAGCTAGCTGATCAATTAAATTCGTTTCGATCGTTTTTAATTAGCCCGATGATTTTGCATTTTATACGCTCACTCAGCACCGTTGTGCGATGGAAAAGGATTGATTAATTTACGCCCAAAAAAAAAGTAACCGGACTTAAATGTTTTTTTTTTTCTGTTTAAATAACTAATATTGATAGAAGTATACAAATTTGAGTTTTACCCAATTTTGATTAATGAAATTGGAAAGGTTAAGGCAAAACTACAAAAATGTTTGGGTTCAAGCTTAAAGAAATAATATTAAAAACGATTTCTAGCTAAATCTTCATCAAAGAAAATTAGCAAATTTTGATTTTCGTGCTGTTAGCTTAAATTAAAATTCCTGGAATTGAAATTCCAACGTAATAATGATTAAATCTTTATTATAAAGGGTTTATAAATGGAAAAATTTACATTTTTGTATGTTTTTTTAACATTATATTTTAAACAGAATATTTATAAAAGAACTAAGTTTTCATGAATAAATCCTAAATGCTGATTTAAAGGCCTGAAATTAATATCCCCCTTCAGTTCAGTAAACAAAAACTAATGCAAAGTTTGGTTGATGTTCTGTGACTCTAATTTAAACCCCCTGGCATCATCAGAAATATCCCTTAAAGCAAATCCCATCCCAAAAGTGGACTGCAGCATCAAACAGACCGCATATATTCTTATTAAAATAGGAGGCACCTCTCGAGTCCCAGAATGCATATAAAACTGCCATCCCGACCCACATCGAAACTAAGGCGTGGATCGAGGGGCGTGGCTGGGACGGGAAGGGAAGGGACGGGATGGAACGAACGAACGAACGAACCCGTGGCGAAACCCTTTGCATAAAACAAGTTGGTGAAACATGTTAACATAGCCAATAAGCAGCAATAGAAATTAGTTAGGCAAAGCTATTCTCATCACGGCCATCCCAGCCACAAAGGACCCAATTAAAAATGTAAGGAAACAAACCAAAAGTTGTTATTGCTGTTAAACAACAACGGACTGTGTCCCGAAGCGGTTAAATTTACAACAGCAACAATTTCCACCCGTTCGCCGCCGCCGCCGGACGAGGAGCAGTCAGTCAGACCACCGACCGAACTAACGCCCCCTTTGACAGAAACGGACGGAGTCGTCGAGTCCCCGGACCAGGACCCATGGAAATGGCAAACACGACCATTTTGTGGCATCGGTCCAAAAGGTAAGACTCGCCGGGCCAACGTAAACACTGAAGGGACATGCTGGCCCAGACCCCGAGTCCCATGGATAGCCCACATAGCCTAGGACCCGGGACACAGAACCCATGGCCAGGGCCACATCCTGGCAAAAGGACAACGGCCAGCTGTGTGATATAATATCGGGCATAAAGGGACACGGGACATAAGAAAACTGGCCAACAAACAAGCGATTGGGGAGGATGAGTGGGCCGGGCGATAGACAAGGGCAACCGGTGCTCAACCCCCAATTCCCCGTCCGGATTCGAAGTTGGAGTTCCAGTCCGAGTTGCTCTGGGGTTTGCCCTTTTTATTTTGTTTTGCTGTCTCCTCCCTTTTTGTCGAGCTAAAGCCATAAAAAAGCAACATACCATCGAATTGGAGACAATCTTGAGGGTGAGTGCCTGCAGTCGAAAAAAGTGCACATCGTTAGTTTTAAAAGGTGCTATTAGAACAAAAAAGGTGAAGGATATGTGTGCCTTAAATTAAATGAAAGAGTATTGTTAAGAAAACAAAATTATATTTTTTGGCTGTTGTTCAATATAGTATATAGTCTAATAAGTTTAAGTTTTAGATTTTGTCTTGTTATTTTAAGATGACCTAACCTTAAAAGGTCTCGTACCATAATATGCGCATGGTACATTTCTGTTATTTATACGCTTATCTTTTTTACCATGCAGTACTTATAAAATTGATATTAACTAATATCATTTACTATCTCGGAGATTTTCTGACTTCAAAAAAAGAGGAAGAAGCAAAAAGACGACTTAAATTACCTGAGTGGGAGCGAAAAGAACAAATTCTCTCAATCCGAAATAGAACGAGATAGCGCCTAAAGTTACATGAGTGGGAGGGAGCATGTTGGGAGGGTGGGATGAGTGGAAGGGAGAATATTTTGCTGCATATCAAGTCAAAATTGATACCACATAATATCAAATTGATCATCGTTTCAAATCAAGTTTATTTTGGGTGTGTATGTTTTTTCAAAGTGTGGTGGGCGGTTCAGTTCGGTTCGGTTAAGTTGAGTTTGCCGTTGAATGGGGTTCGGCTTGGGGTTGGGCTCCTTTGTTTAGCATTGACATGGCCACTTTGCCAGGGGCCCTGCGTCTCAATGTTTGTACTGTTTTGTGATGTTCTGCTGCTGTTTCTGTTCCTGTTACGCCTGTCGCCTCGCTCGCTCAAATGCCCGACTACAAATACGAAGGCGAATGCGAGTTCGAGTCCCCCGATTCGACTTCTAGAATGCCGTCCGTAATGCTCGTTACGTTACCTTTACCCAAAAATATGCTCGACATTTGCTCGGCATTTGCAAATGGCGACGGCCGCCCTTACCTGGGAAAAATCGGACCGAACACCGGGCGGGTAATTGGAAAAACGTGAGCTCTCCAGGAGTCAAGTGGCGTGTAAATAGATGGAGAGGATGAGAGGTCCTGGCACGCGTTCTGCGCATCCTGCGGCTAAATGCGGCATTCAAATGTCGTAGTATTTATTAGCTATGTAATGTTAGGCTGGGATAATAAAGGCCCAGAGTGGGTGATGTTGTTCAGGTGAAGCTAGGGCCGGAGATTCCGGGGATTCCACAGCTTGTTCGGCCCGCGAACATTGCGCGAATGGATAATTAGTTGCCGAAAATGTGTTGTGCGCTCGTAAATATGAGGCACACATGTCGGCTCGACTGCCGTTCCTATTGTCGCGGGCACATGTGTTTGGGAAACCCCCCCTCCTGCCACGCGGAAACCCCATCCCCTCGGAAATCATTAGAGGACTCATTATCAGCAGCCGAGTTTTGCGGGTGTGTCGCCCCCACGGCCCCGAGTTCTAGCCTAAAAAACTCTGTAAATCACCGAAGCAAAAAAACACAACAGAACGCACATCTACTTTCTTTTAGAGGGAGATCCTCGAGAGCAAACGAAGAACCCATCGTACTTTCTGCCTTAAGCACGCGCCTAATAAATAAAAATTATTACCTTCATAATTAGTGGAGGAACATGGCGATGGCGCCGTCGAATGCGTGAGCATAATTACCATCCAGCTTTTACGCCCGTGTCTGCACCCTTGGAACAACACACACATCCCAATTTCATCCCCAACCCCCATCTCATTGGCATCCCAACTTAACACTCGGAGAAACTGTGAATGGATTTGGGACCAGTTTTACTAAATTTTAATATTCTTTGCTTAAGATTTTAAAAGCAAGAATAGAAAATAATGGTAGTTTTTTGATGTCCTTTTTTGATTATAACTAAGATTATGTAATTCAGTACAGAAATTATAATATATTTTATATATATAATACATAAAGATCTTATTTGAATACATAATTTACAAGTGGTTTCCTGATTTTGAAATACCATACTTGTTAATATTTAACTTAACTAGTATTCTTCTGATTTCCAACCTGTTATTTATATCTTAAAATATTGTTAGGGTAACATGACTCCTACTGGTCCTGTGGTTCAGGAACGAAAGGGGTTTATCTCTCCGGTTTTAATTTGTGGTTCTATTCGTGCTTGATCTAATTATGAAATGGTAGATATTTTTAAAAGTGCACATATTTTTGATTATAATTAAGTTTATGTTATTAGGAAGAGAAATGATATTAAATAAACTACATACTGTTATTATTTGAATACATAATTTACAAGTGGTTTCCTGATTATGAATATGTACTCTTGTAAGATGTTTTTTTGTTATTTCTTAAGTAATGTTAGTCTAACACGACTCCTACTGGGCATATGGTTCAGGAACAAAAGGGGTCTATCTCCCTGGTTTCAATTTGTGGTCCTATTCGTGCTTGATCTAATTATGAAATGCTAGATATTTTTGAAAGTGCACCCCTGCCCGAACCCGAACCCCAGCCCCACCCGTTCTATATCCATATCCATATGAACATCCATCGGATGCCACACACAGGGATTGTGGGGCAATGTTACCCGTGTGCGAGTTGGTAAATTAGAATCGTATATTCCGGGAGGCGACGACTGTGTTGGCGTTAATGCTCTCAATGGGCTTTCTATGTTTTATTCCCGCTTCGTGCCGATGTTTTTCGTTTTTGGTTTTTTGTTTTCTTTTTGTTTTTAATACCACTGACACCAACGGCACCACCGTCCCCGCCAAGTCGTAGACAAAGTGGCAGAAACATGCATAATTAATTTATGCCCCTTACGGGCGCTCCTCCTCTCCCTCTCCATCTCCTTTCAGCAATTAATCGAGGAGAAGGATTCGCCCGAGGTTACGCTGGCGCATCCCAAGGCGAAGGAGTGGATCGTCTCGATGGCGAAGGCTAATTACCAGGAGCTGGCCAAGATGGCCAGCGAGTTCCCGGAACTGGTTAAGCTGCAGGTAAGCCACTCTTCGATTTCTCAGCCACTTTCCACCCACGCTCCGCTAACAAATGCGACAAGTACAAACTATTCATAAGCATTAATTACGACAAATTAAGCAGCAACGCGTTGTTTTTGCCATGTCGAACAACACTTAAAAATGCGAGGAAAAATATAATAACGACAACTGAGGGACCGGCCGAAAGAGGGGCTGGGGGGGGGGCGTGGTCCGGGGGGCGGTTGTCGCATAGCGAGCGGAAAGCAACAACGCCAGCCGAGGCGACAATTAATTGTGAAATATGTTTTCAGCATTTTTAGCACTTGTAGCGCATGTTAAGAAGTGGGCGTGAGCGCGACTCCGGACAACATAGGCCGTACGAATCGGTCATAGATATAGACGTAGATATATGGACTGCCATTGGGCAACCACTGACGACGAGTGATCTCGCGGGGAATCGGGTTGAGGAGTAGAATGTCTGGAAGCGACAGACACAAAACAAGCTATTTCCATTTTTTCGCACTGCTGTTTGCCACAAAGATTTTCTGTTGCCTAATTGCTAGCTCCGGGATAATGGAAAATTTTAAATGTAAGGACCTTAAGAGATAAGAAGAAACACTAGATTTATTATTTTTACGGATAAAAATGTCAGGAATGCAAACAAAATTTCGAAATAACTTGATTTTTTCAATTTTTATATCCTTTTGCTCGATGTTATTGTGTTTCTTATCCCATTTGCTTTCTATTCGTCTAAAAAATGAAAAAAAGCGGTTAAGTTAGCAGTTTGTGTGTAGTTTTCCGTTCTAAATAAATCCACAGAACTGCAAAGTGATAATTTAGCTATTTAGGCAGCTCATTTGATTTATTTGGTCTTACTATGTTTCGCCCTAAAAGAGGTGTTTTAAAAATTATTACCTTTGCTTTTTTTAGGAATTGTTAATTGTTGGTAATCAAAAATGTTTTGACACAATGTCTGAATGCATTTCCCCTAACTTATTGCGGTGGAGAAATTTTGTTTTAAAGGATCATAAATAATAAAAAAACAAGGTCTACAATTCGTATTAATAGATTATTTATAGTGACTTTGGGGATATAAAGTCTACACATGACATATAGGCTATAATATATAGTTATTTATAAATCTTTGGTATTATTTATGAATTAACACTAACTTGGTACTTTTAATGTGCAGTATCGTAATTAGATTTCTTAACCAACTCCTTTGCCTAATGGTTGTAATATCTGAGAGTTCAGGACCGGGTATTCCCTAGTCCATCACCCCTAGACCAGTTTTTTACATTTATTTATGACGTGCGTGTGACCCCACTCAAATTGGGGAAAGAGCGAGTCCCAATTCTCGAGGGGTCGCCGCAAATGAGACATGGAAAAATGGCTCCGCTCGCGACATCTCGAGATTGGGATTGGGATTCGTGCGGGCTGAGTGTGAGAACTCAATACACGATCCCCGCCAGATTTGCTGCCTGTGGCTGTGGTGCCTCTCAATTAGACAGCGTTTTTGGAGTTTTGTACGGCCCCGGGTATTTATGTCCCATATATCCAACGTTATCCAACGATACTGGGGCGTCGGCCCCGTTGCAAGATGATTTATGCCGTCCGCAGAGGAACATGGGCCCCAGGGTCCGGGTCTGCGGCGAAGGCGTGGTATATTATGTTCGCGAGCGGACTAATTGCCGTACAAATGCACTGTTCCCGGAAATAATGAATTCCGCACTCTGCATACGCATGTGTACAAGTACGAATGCAAAATGCTCGCAAATCTTGAGGGCCATAAGTGCAATCAATTAATGAGCCGGCACCCCGGAGGCCGTTGGATGAGCAACTGCCAACTGGCAGCTCATTTGCGGCGCTTCCAATTCCTTGAATCACTGAAATCGCAACGAGACGGAAATAGCCATAAATCAGACCGCGATTGCCACTTAACCTAATGCCTCGAGTTCCTTCGGGGCCTTCGAAAGCAATCTCTGATTTTTGCTCATTTGCAAAATGTGAATGGCCGAAAAAACGGTTTTATCTTATGGCATTTTAAATGTTCGAGCGAACAGTTAATCTCTGCACTATCAGAAGAGACATTTTATAATAGAATACCTATGGAAACAAGGAAGTTTTTTTTAAGTAGGCCATAAATTAACTTAACAGTTAGATTGAATTTGTAGATTTTTTATTGTACCTTAAAAAATAGAAATAGGTATTTCTTAGTTTTGTCAAATTAAAACTAGTATACAATACTTAATTGAATGGAAAGAAATTGGAAACTCAAGGTAATAGGCCTGATAGAAATATATAGATATAACGATTACTTCCTATAAATAAACAATTTTTCAACAAAAGTATAGAACTGGAAAAATTCAAAAAAAAATTTGGGAAAATTAATTTTCAAACATTTTTACCTACAAAATACATCTTTAAATAAGAGTTTAGAATACATTTAAAATATGTAAACCCAGAGAAAACTAAATTTGAAAGTTACAATAAGCATAGAAAAATGTATTCGACAGAAACCTAAATATATTCTCAGTGAAATCTGTCCCGAGCCCCAAAGTTTCAAAGTTATGCTGATGGATTCAGTTACACTTGTATGCTAACAGGATTATGTACAATGTCCGGACTCACATGCCGACCATTTACATATGTGCGCGTATGTAAATAAACGGGCGAGAATTGTGGAGAAACTCCAAATAAAAATATTCCCCAGTCATCGGCGGCGGGGTGAAAAAAAATATTTTTAATTTGAATAAGTAATTCGTACAACGGGCCAAAATCAAAAAAGAAACAAGTCGAAACAAATGCGAAACAAGGAAAATTCAATTTACCCGCATGTCAAACCGAATTGCCGGCTAGGTCAAACACGTTGATGGATGGATGGGATGGACGGAATGGATGCACGCTTGGCCGGGTGGAGGGAATCGGAGCTCGGGGTCCGAAAACCCACCAGCAACACCAAGAGCACACCAGCAACATCACGGCACCAGCAACGTCGACAAGCTTAAATTGCAAAACGGTGCATGCTTGTCTATTTGGGGCGGTCCCACCGCCCTACCAAAATCGGATGGACTGGAAACAATAGACAAACCCGCGTTCAAATGGGGAAAGTCCAGCCCACACACACAGCTATATATGTATATCGGAGCACCTGAATGGCAAAAGGAGCTGCGGCATGGTGAAAAAAAATATATATACACATACATATATATATATAACTCGGTACAAGTACACACGGGCCGAAGTTTTTAATTAATACAAAACTTGTAACATTTTATAAGCCGCTACTACATATTAGCAGCGACTGGCGTTTTGAATATGCACATACGGATACGTCCACCTATGTGGCTTTTATGCCCGGGCAAGGGCATTCCATCAACCCATGCCATTCCGATCCGAAAACATTAGGCACTCTGGATTGGCTGTGGATGTGGAAGTGGATATGGAAGTGGATATGGATGTGGATATGGAAGCGGACTTGTGGACTTGCGGATGGCATGCCCAGGTGGACTATTTAACCGAATTCAAATGTGCATGTCCGTTTACACAGAGTCATGTCCATGACTGTGCATCTAACCCGTGGTGCGGCAATGGTGACGGTGCTTGATGCCGATGCCAAAGCCAAAGCCAATGCCGGTGCTGGTGCCATGTTGCCAGTGCTTGATTGCTGATGTCGTATGCCAGAAATTTAATTAAACTTGGGATACAAACAACCTCAAGCGGCTGGACAAGCCCATATTTGAGTGCGACTACATTTCAGGCAATCGTTTGGCCACGGCTCTCTGTGTTCCGCAATAATGTGTTTGGGTATTAAAATACAAACAGGCGTTTGGAGTACTAAAATATAGAAAAAATAGAAAGAGGGGCTTCCCTGTACAGAAATACCACCTCTTTTATTTATACCTTTCTCCTAAAGTACTATTTATATATCAATTTAAATATTTGCGATTATCTAAACACTTTGTTAAAAAATTATTAAAAAGCAGTTAAGTCAAACTAATATTTTTATCTTACCATAAATATTTTGGATCCCCAATATTTTATTTTTAATTTTTATGACATTCTTTAAACATTAGTATTTTATATAATTTTTTGAAATTAGGATGTTCTGAACACTACTCATACATTAAACTACATTTTAGAATTTTTTTTTGTTAAAACAACATTATAAATCAGTTTGAATTTTTAACACTTGACTTTATTTAAAGTGTTCTACCTACTATAGATATTTTCTATACAAAACAGTTTTTTCTTTTCCTTTTTTATTACATTTTTTAATTGAATTATACCAGTGCAAATCGCCTGAAGTGCCTTTAAGTGCCCAAGATCTAAGGACAATCTTCAAAGTCCGTCTGGCAAGTCGGCTCGCATCGTGACCATGAACTTTTCAACAGGTCGTCCGCAGAGGCAATAAAACGTCTGACACCTTTGACAGTCCCTGTGGCCCGCTGGGAAACTGAGAAACCGCCTTCTATCATAGTGCTGTCCTATGTGTGTCAGCGGCGTTGGTGGCGCCCCAGCCAAGTGGCATATGATGATGGTGTTCCCCTGGATGGAAAACATCAAACCGAACGGCGGCTTGTGTGAAAGATACTTTCCTTGGGTGTCATTAAATCGAGGTGACAATTCAATCAACAATCCGCCCGGACAAACACCGGCGAAAACGGCTGTGCGGCTGTCAAATGAGTGAAGCCTTTCCAGAAATCAAATCAAATGTGTTTACGACGTCTGCCACGTTGGTGGCTCAATTTTATGTCGCTGCGCAGCTATTAAATTTAATTAGAGCTCTGTGTCGTCGCTGCCGCCAGTGGACGTGAACGCATAAATGTCATCAAAATATTTCCCTGAACGGCGGCTTTATATTTAGTTATTGTGCAGTTTAGAGTTCACCCAGTGTCGCCGGCGAATGGTGGATGTGATGTGGTTGTGGATATATTGTCAGTTGACATGCGAAAGGATTTCCCTTCTGGGAAAGAGCAGTAGTGGCAGTAGTCGTGTCATCCGGCCATCACTCGGAGGTGATACACTCGGACATAAAACCCCATTTAATTGTCGTTGTCGTAAATAGTCTTTGAAGTCGCTCTCTGATTTGGGTCATGAGCTTTCACTTAGTTTAGTTCCCTTTTGGCTTTAGATTAGATTGCAGTGATTGTCTGTTTGGCTAACACTGCACTAGTTCGATGATTTGGAAAGGATTTTATTTAATACCTTCGTTTTCTTATAGGATCGGTTATATATCTCACTCACTAAGGAATAATTGAAAGAAATGTCCATCGTAGCATTTTTATCTACTTATCTTTTTTAGCCTTAATTTAAAAACTTTCTACACAGAAAAAAATCGATATGAAATAGGCTCATTTCTACCTTATTTCATATCAATAAAAAGCCGAAATGATTTATGTGAAATTTATGATTCAAACATATCAACGTGGTATTTTATCATATCATATAAAATACCAAATGTAGTATTTTTTGAACAAATAATGTAAAATAAGATTAACATAATCTTTATTCGTATCAAAATGATATAAATAACTTAATCTTTAGAAAATATTAAATAGACCAGCACATATCAATCTGATCTTTTATCAATTTTTTTTCTGTGTAAGAAATATCACTAAGAGATATCACAAGACGATGACACATGTTTATCATACAAACTTAGATATTACATTTCGTTCTTTTTGGCTTTCAAAATTTAATATTTACATTTTTATTTACCTAGTTACCAAAAATGATTTTAAACATATTTAAACTATTCTACAAAAGCAGTGAAAAAAACAAAATAAATTAAGATAAAAGTCGGGAAACTATCAGTGCCACTAAGCACATGTGTAACTGTCCACTCGCAAAAGGGGTCTTTAACTGTCATTCCATGCGAAGTGGCGATTGCACTCGGAGCATTCAGTCTCTGGAATTCGTCTTTATTATTATCTCGCTGGCATTATTGGGTGGCGCTGTTGGCGCCAACATCTTGCACGTTCCAACGGATGTCTCCTGGGCAGAATGTGGCCAAAATCACCTCTACACGGGTCCGAACTGCCGATTGTCTCCACAATTATTGTCATTCACAATTACTGGAGGCTGCGTTGGTAATTTGGGTCTCAGGCCAAGCCGAATAGCCCATACCCTTTGGCCCAAAAAGAAAAACCCACAATGAACTGAACCTTAATTGAATGTAGGCAGTGATCCTGAAATTTAAGATACATTTATATGGTCGGTTATGACCAATGCGGTTCGTAATTCAAAGCCATCGCAAAAACGGTTATGACCATTAAGGAGTTTCGGGCTAAGGAAGACTTTAGCGTGTTTAGCTCCGTGACTGGGGACTGGAATTTTTATTTTTGTGCCATCCGAAATCGGCGACATGTCTCGAAAACGTGAATCCCGGCAATGCTCCGTTCGGCCCGCCGGTAAAGTGTCAGCAAAAACGAAATTGAGCTTATCTGTAAATGCATCGGCGGGAGTTCGTCCAGACTGAAGACGTCCTGTGCTCGCCGGCGACTTGATGCAATCGTGCAGTCGTCAAATTAGCGACATTCGAAAAACTTCCCAGATAACTACTACGAAAAGCCCAAACGAAAGCCACAAAAGAGCTGGAAAATAAAAAAATAAAACAGAACGTCGGGAGCCTGTAGCCCGTAGCCTGTAGCCGTGGCCGTGCGCATTTTTTGTTTTCCTGCCACAGAACCCACCAGAGATCTGTCACAGGCCTGAAGATCGACAAAAAAAAGAGCCAAAAAATAAAACAAAAAAAACCAAAGCTTGGTCCACGATCATTGAGTCCGTTTCTACGTGATTTATTTGCTGCCTCAATTGAATTGTTTTGGAGTGGACCCAACTTCGACTGGGTCCTCGGATTGGGATTGTGACCGGGACTGGGACTGAGACTGGGACTCTTCAAGAGGAGCACCTACTTTCGCATAGTCAATCAGCAATGCGATTTCTATGACTTGATTGACATTTCATGAGCCGACCACGGACATCCATTTGCCGCGGTCGCCGCCGTCGCAAGGTAAAAAATAAAATAAATACAAAAAAAAGGCGCTGAGAACAATGGATGTGGCAGACAAAGAAGTGGAGAGCGTCAAAGTCATTGACGATCATCCCGACTGATGATCCGCTGACAATTCCCAAAACGACAAACTCAGGCGCCATGTTAACCACCAAGAAGTCCGGCAGACAATCGCCTCGCCTGGCTGACGAAGATGGATCCCTGATTCCCGATTCTTGATTCTTGACTCCTGATTCTTCATTCCTGATTGACTGGCTTCCGAATGACCATTGTTTCGCTGGCGATCTCAAATGATTACAATCGACGGAGAAGGCAAGGCGATCGCGAACGCTTTGCATTTTATTAAACACGATCCTTTTGATTATTACGCCCCGTTTTGATGGCCCCGGAGTCCCCGATCTGCGATATCGGTTTGATGGAGGTCATTGCTGCTTTATTTGGACATGCAACTTGTCACGTTTAATGGCATGAATCGGCGGAATAGCGTGTGTGCGATTATCTCTACACTCGGAAAATAAATCAAGTATATCTCAGGAATGGTATTATTTACCAATGCACTTGGAAAATTAATTAAAGATTGAAAATAAATACGAACAAAATGTTTATGTCAATTGTAAATGTATTTAAACCAGTTAAAGTAAATGTTTATCAAAGGAAAAGTATTTAGTAAAGGACTAAAAAAAAAACTAGTTATAAGGTTATGTTAAAATATCTAAAAAAGAAAGAGAATTTTCTATTACTGTAGTATTTAGTAAAGGAAAATGATCTTTAAAAAAAATTATTTATAAGCTTATGTTAAAATATCTTAAAAAGAGAGACAATATTCTGTTACTAGATAAAAAACTTACTTATTTTTCTATTAATGCAGCCTCTGAAAGAATTATAATCCGCAAGACCACATTTTGCTGGTTCTGTAAGGTTCTAAAGTTTATGGTTTAATCTATCTGTTGCCGGTCCACAAGCTATATATCTAAAATACGGTTTTGTCATTAAATTTTCCTCCAAGTGCATCAATATCGGCGAGTGTTCGGGCAACGGCAAAGCAATCAACGCCGATCCCAGCCAGGCAAACGTATGTATATTGATTAGCTTTCGCCTTGGGAGAATCCGTGTTCCTGTCGCAGGCAGTGCCACCGTTCCATGTACTAGCGCCAGCTACCGATTTCCGATTCCCAAATGGCGATCCCCATACCCGTGCCCATTCCCATTCCCAATCCCATTCCCAATCCGGATGCCTGTCAGCAGCAGAGGGCCCTGCAAATTTGTCAATACGTGTATGCCAACGATGCGCAGAAGGCTCACCGGGTCATAAATTGTGCAAAATAAATATGAATATTACTGCGCCTGCTCCTGCTCCTGCTCTGCTCCTCCGAATATCGCCGTCGGCCGGGAAGACCTGGTACTCGGCTGGGGTACCCCACACATTGTTCCGTATACACCTCGTTCAAAAGGAGGTGTTGCCTGGTTGTTATGAGTTTTTAAATCCGACTAAGCCCATTCGCCAACATTTATTCGAATTTAATCGATTTTTCAAATTGACTCCGCACTCGCCGATTGCCGTTCGCCATTCGCCGTGTAGTGTAAACCCAGTACAGAAATCGCTGACCGCCCATCGGTCCGCCCATATTGGTTTTGCTTGTTTGTTTATTTTTTTATATACTTCTGGGAGATAAAAAATAAACAATTATTTATTGCCCCTATCCTTTCAACGGCCCCGTTTCGCTGAGGGTCCACCACCCGGGCCACCTTAGGCCTATTCCCCGGCGACTGTGGTTAAAAAAGTAATTAATTCGCTGGGCTGGAACGCGTCAAATGAATTGAAAAAGTACAAATGATTGGTAATTATTAAGGGGATCGTTAAATAAAGTTATATTTCTCACGTCGTAATGAGCTGAAACTGTTTAAGAACCACTAAAACTGGGCTGTAATTACATTGCGAATTTGTTTCGTCTTTAAGTGGGTTTTAAGTGGGCAGGATTGGTATTCAATCCAAGAACATCCGATAAATGGATAAATAATTACTTTTCGATATCTAAAACTGCAGACGTCTTTTAATTATTTTTATAGATTTATTTTTTTATATCAAGCCGTTCTCTATACTATCCAACTATATCTTATACCTACCATTTGAAAGAAGAAAAAAATAATGGAACAAAAATTATAGCTTCAGTGTTTTTATATATCTCTATATAGCTTCGTTCTCTTCTTTTATGGTATACAACTTTTTTTTTCATATTTCAGAATCTCGTATTAAATGTAACAAAAATATATATAACTGAAATAGAAAGGATCGAAAATTTAATGTCAAAATACTACGAAAACGGCTTTAAGTTTGTTTTTTGTAAAAATATAGTCAATTAATCTAAACATAATATTTTTGTAAATTAATATGAATGATCTTCAAGGTTATATAAAATTTGCCTGGCCGAAGTTAGCTTCCTTTTTTGTTTTATTTTATTATTGGTATAGATAAAAAACATTTTTGTAAAACATCACATCTTACTAATTTAGTAAGATATTATCTGTCAATCCTTAGGTATCCAATTCCAAACTTTTCTATACAAAATTTAAGTACGCACCCACCATTTTAGAAGTTAATTTATTGTCAATTGAAAGGCTCATCCACTTTTGTGGCCTATTTAAAGGACTAGCAACGATTCCCGTCCACACTTATATAATAGTTTGAAACAATTGAAGTAGAGCTTATGCGTGGGCTCACTCCAGAGGGTGCTGAATCGAACAGGGACTTCTGCATAATTAATGAGGGAACCAAGGCAGGTGTGCTGGATGCGTAGGACGACAACCGTTGCTGTCAAACATGATGACAAAAGATTACATTTCGCAACTTGCGGCAGTTGCTGCCGACCCAAGATTTCCGATGTTAGAATGGCAGCCAGGCAACATGCTTAAAAATTTACATAAAACTTTTGATAATAGTTTTCCCCGCGCCCTGTGGGATTGCTCTTCTATGGCCCTCCATCCCTGGGTGCCTCCATCTCCTTTGCAACTTCCCTGGGTTCGCACGTTACCTAAAATCCTTGGACTGATGCTGCGATAGCGACATCATAAATTACGAAACTAAACTTTGTGCGAACGGGACGAATGCAGATGGAGCTGCTGATGATGAGGACGATGGGATTGGGGCTCTGGGTCTCGGAACTTCGGGGACTTCAGGCTGGCACTAAAGAGTTGGAGATGGGGTTCTGGAAAAAAAGACATGCAGCGGGTCGCGATCGCGCAGACCGAGAAACCATCTCCGCCAAGGAGAAACCTCAGCAAAAGAGCTGTGGTACATTTTTGGGCTGAGTGCAATTGCTTGTCAAACAGAAAAAGGTTACGCTGCCCAAAAAGCCGAAAAATATAAATAAAATCGAAAAGGCAAAACTCTTCAACAACTATGCAGAGAACTTGGTTCAGCCAATGGTCGCTGAAATAATCGACCATCAATTAACACAAGAATACGGAATTCGCTTGAGCGGATTTATGCATAAATAATGATCGATGCACAAAAAACATCCTTTTTCAAAACTATAAGGAAATATTTTTAGATTTTAAACTTTGAACTTAAAATTATTTTTTTTTTGTTTTCACTTTGTTATTATTAATTATTTTTACAATACCCAAAAATGGTTGAAAACCACAGAAATGTTATATTCGTTATCATTCTCTGATTCAGCTTTATTATATTATTTATTATTATTATAATTGAATTTAATCATTACCGCTGGCGTTAATCTCGGTTGCTTTATTTAAGCATTCGCCAATTACTCAATGGCCGCTTATCGAGAATTCAATAATTAATTAGCAAAATTAACAAACGATTACGGAGTCGTGGACGGGACCCGCTGCCAGCACGATTCGCGAAAGGAGCAAAGGAGTTCGGCCGCGAATAACAAAATTCTGATAGTCACGCATGCTAATCTTCGTGTTGTCTCAAAAACTGGCAGCCGGCAACCAGAAGTTGGCAGCACAAGTTGCAGCAACCTCAGCAACCTCAGCAGCAGCAGCAGCAGCAGCAACCTTAAAATCGGCAGCGGAAACGACAAGGCCAGAATAAGAAGAGGAAGAAGAAGCCGGCGACGGTGGTGGCCGCAACTTGGTCATGAGTTCGGTGGATTGGTGATGCTCCGGTGGCTCAGGCCACTCTGGTGGCTCCTGCGTTGCCCCGCTATCGATACTGCATTGTTAGGGCCCGAAAACAAATGATTATTGTGGGGCCTATTTAAGGGTAATCGTGTCGTCTGAGCAGGAGCCCAAAGTCTGAGCCCCTCGTGAGCCTGTGTTGGGTCCTGATGGGTCCGGTTCGGTCCCCCAATCCCAATTGCAGCTATGGCTTGCCATATGCCTAGAATAATTAAGGACGGTGCCACGTTTTTGGGTTAATTATGCTTGCGGCCTAGGCTGTGGCACACTGAGGGAAAATCAAGAAGAAAATATTTGATTTAGATTTCTTTTATATAATTGAAAACTAAAATATTCGATATGCAATTACGAGAGCTATACATTTTGAATGTCGCCGTAAAATCGATATGCGCATGTAAATTTATGATTATGCAATACGCATATCGTTTTAACATGAAATACTCATTTCGACCATATCTAATTTACGGAGCTGCATATCAAGTTCAAATTTATATTACATAATGTAAAATCGATCTACGTTTCATATCGATTTTTTTTGAAATGAAACATGAAATGCTCATTTCGACCATATCTAATTTACGGAGCTGCATATCAAGTTAAAATTGATATTACATAATGTAAAATCGATCTACGTTTTAATCGATTTTTTTTGGGTGTAACAAATACAAGGGGAAGACAATAAAAATATTGTATAGAAACATTTTTTAACAAATATTCATTATATGGTACAAAAAAGAGACTTTATTCTTAGCTCACCCTAAATAAAATAATTATTTCTGAAATTTAGAAATAGAAAATCTTTAATAGGCATTAAATTAGTGCAAATAAATGAACAGGGAAAGGAATTATCATTAATTAAATAAATAAAAGAAGGGGACTTCATACTATCTCCATTCTTCGTTCACCTTCAACGAAATAATTTCCTTGGAAACCTTTTACCCTTTCGAGAACACATTCTTGCAGACGCCACCGTTTTTTCCCTGTGCATTCGATGTTCAGTGGCTCAAATTAAATGCGCCATTTAATAAATATGGTGGCCATTATCGGATAAGCTTCTGGATCTTTTACTTAAACATGTCACTTCGCATTAATCTGGACTCGGACTGGCCTGTGCTGGCAATCTGGCAACAGGTAAAGGCAAAGGTAAATGCCGGCGGTTGAGAGCCAGAAGACGAATCCAGTCTTCTTGGGGGCCACACGCAGCGCCCGATGTTGTGATGTGATGTTCGCATGCGCAACGCCAGTGGCTCCGCTCCGTCAGCCAAATGACCTGACGGACTGGACTGGAGTGGAGTGGCTCACCTCGAGCCGAAAGCCGAAAACTAAAAACTGAAAACTGAAAACCTGGGATCTCAGATCTGGAGACCGAGGTCTGGGGTCTGCCACAGAATCGAGATTATCATAAATAATGTGGAGTAACAGTTCCACGCGCTGTGAATACGGCCAAAGGCCTAGGATGGTCTGCCATGCCCATTTGTTGCACGTTCCGCGAGCCGTTTCTGTTTTTTTTTTTCGATTTCCCAGAAAGGATGAGATGAGGTCACTGTGGCCCGCTCACTCTTAATGACGTCTAATTTGTCATCGTTGAGGAACTAATTTTTTAGCCCGCTGATATAAGCCCAATAGAGCGCTACCTGTCTTGAACACGAACCTCGAGATTTCTGCGTAAGTTACGAAACCGAAACTCAGGGTCCACTGTGGGACCCTTGAGATGGGTTTTGCGTTTTGGGTTTGGGTATGGGGGTTGGTTTTTGTACTGCTGCTGATGGAGACGCTTGTGAGAAGCGGAATTTACATACCCATAGTTCGTGGAATAATAAGTATTTCCATTTAGTCGCTTAAAAGGAAACCCAAAACCAAAACCAAATCCAAAAACCCGCGATAAGATAAAGCTGTTTTTGCTTAAACAAAATTGTCTCTGTAAAAGCCCAAAAGCCCATGGGTAAGGGGTAAAATTTAAAATGCGGCGTGAAATCTATCTGGTTTCTGTAATTTGACAATTTATTTTATGATGCAGTCGGTAACAGGGACTAATTTACATTTTGGGTACAAAATGAAAACATTAAGTTTTTAATGCGCACTTATCTGTTGCAGATTTCTGGGAAGGTTTGTGGGATTTTAATTTGTATTATTTAAAATGTTGTCTTCTGACTGAAAAGATTTTGTTTTTTTCAAGTAAATGTAATTTTGAATTTTGATTGTTATAAATGTTATGGAAACAGATGTTGATTAATTGTTAAAATTGATTGAAAGTTCAGGAAACACTCCAATTCGAAATTGATTTAAAATTTTTAGTTTGTATTTAGTTTGTGTAAAATTTTTTAAATATGATCAGTTTTATTATTATCAATTGTATTTATTTTCCTTTACCTCAATGCAAACCCCATGTGTTTTTCCTATGCAATCTTTAAAGCATAAGTGCACCTCCATTTTAGAGCCCTACTATCGCCGTGTTCTCGATAGGGAAAAACAAGATAGACCCCTCCACAAATCGGCTAAGCGACGGGTGTAATGGTGGCAGGAGGCAGGAGGTGCATGTTTTTCCGATTAACATATCCGGCGCTTATACCTGTGTACATTTCTGCCTGTACGATTGTACATAGCCACAAACATTCAGTTTTGTTTAATGTTTAATGTTCTGTTTTTTTTTTTTGTTTTGGTTTTATTTCAGTTTTTGTGGCTGCCTAGCGCCATCTGATTGTCTGGCTGCATGTTCACCGGCCATATTAATAATTTTGAGGCGTTTTTTGATTTAGGGAGCATTTAAAGCGTGAACGACTGCATCAATAATTTCGCTTGCAATTTTATTGTGCATAAATTTCATTAATTTATAATTTTGGCCGTCGCTGGCTGCGGCTAACATCCGACCCGCTGATCTCGGTTCGCTGTTGGATGTTGGCTGTTGGCTGTTGGCTGCCTTGTGCCTTCTTACTTTGCCTCCGCGGAGCATGTTGCGCCAATGTGTTGCCGCGGTCCGTCGACTGGGGCATAAATTATTTTCCGTAGTTTTGGCAGGCGCCCGATGACCGCGCGCTGCGTAGATTTCGCGATTTCGCGATTGCGCATGAGGTGAGGGTTATTCATTTGCCTGCGTAGTCGACTCCAGCTCCCCGAGCTCCCCCTTTCCATCCTCGCCCCCATCTCCAGGGCCTGCTCCTCTTCGGCGCGAATCTCTGACCGTCTGTGCCGAAACATAGCCACTTAAAAAAAATTTAGAGAACCTAATATCAAATCTTCTTCCTATACTTATAAAACATTTTTTATTCCATATTTTAAAAACATATGCTATCTAGCTGATATCCTCTAAAATGATAAATCTGTTTTAAATCCTTAAGAATTTTTGAAATCATTTCAATGAAATGAGTAATGTTTGGAATATAATGTGGATGAAAGAAGGCTATCTAAAGAAAATTATTGCCTTTCAGTTTTAGCTTTATAAATTACGATTTTTGAAGCTCTAACATTTTTATTGTTGTAGGTTTTAAATTAATAAAATGGGTAAAACTGCTTCCCGAATTTTGGATTACGTTTTCAGGGTTTATTGAATGAGAAATAGTAAGAAAATTTTAACTAAACTTCTTAAAATGTTGTACGTGAGCAGCAGAGGATGGGCAAACCAATTTGCCCAATCTGCCGACTGCTGTTCTAAATTAATATTGATGATCTACCAAATTTTGTAGTAAACATTTTTGATATATGTACCTACAAAATGCATTTCTAAGTCCTAACTTTGAGAACTCTTTTTTCTCCGAGTGCAAGCACGTTGCTGATTCGGCTGTAGGAGTATCTGCGGTTGTTGCCGGCGTTGTCGGTTGCTGGGGAGCTGCAGGCTTCATTGAGGAACTCGCGATTATGCCCGGACTTATGCTGGTTGTACGAGTGTTCGTATTTGGCCGGATCAGAACCGAGAGAGTCCTGCAACTGGGCCCGGCATGTCGCCTGCAAATGTCTTCGGTTTCTGGCCGCGCAGTTAATTATAAACGCTTGGACATTTTCGCTTGACTTGACTCTCGGCTTCGCTTCGCATTGCCTTGCTTTGCATCGGTTTGTTTTCATTTCCAGATGCAGATTACATTATGATTTATGCAAAATAGTAAATGCGTCTGATGGCAACATGCGCCAGCTGCCAGACACGAAATCTCCTTTGGCCAACTCCTCATTGGGCCGTGTTCCTCGAGTGCAGCCATCGCGATGATCATCGGAATTGGAATTGGAATTAGAAGGCCCTAAGTCGCCGTTGAATCGAACCCGAATCCGAACCAATTGGCGAAAAGAAGGGAGGTAATACCTCCATACCCATACCTCCACCTCCACCTCCACCTCCATCGAATGGGAGTATTTAGCATCCCGCGATTTTATTCGAGCCCATTTGAGGCCAATCGTAAAGCAGCGTCGTCTGCCGGCCGCACTGGCCGCCAATAAATCAGGAGCGCCATGAAGCGGCCTCGTAAAAGTGCTTAAATTAATCATCCCGAATGTGTGTCTCGGGTTTACGATGCCCAGATCCACGGGGCGCCCCCGAAAGTCGCAACAGGTTGCCCCCGCTAAGCGCCATCCATCCCGATCATAGGCACCATAAACTTAACTTTAACTGCCCCGGATTGCTGGCATTTTGCATAACGAGACGTGCATGTCCGGTTGCCAATATCTACATCTGCATCTGCATCTCTCCACAGTTGTATCTGGGCATCTACAGCCATCATATCATCTGGCTGTCGTCGCCGGGAAACTGCATAAAGGGAATTCGCCTGAGAAAATGGTCAGCGCTTTATTAAATACTCACTTTGATTTACTGGGCCGGGCGATGGAAAATTGCGCTTGGAAATTGCATTGTTATTACATGTTTGGGTCAGTGCAAATTAAATTCCATATAGAAAAGCAATCTGCCTGGCCGGCGTCGAGTGTATTTATTTTGCAAAGATCGCGTACGTGACAAGGGAGAGGGGTTTTAGGGGGCTTAGGAGGCTAAGGGTACGGGACAAGATGTTTAACAGCGAAAATGTGGTGCAAGTTTCCTGAAAGTCGAAAGGGTTCTCCTGCTCCGCTGCATAGGGGCTCCCCGAATGCACTCAGAATCGCTATTAAATTAGTTTAGTGGCATTTAACTTAATCGCCTACAAGGGAGTTAAAATTTTCCAAGACAGTGTCTGCTCTTTCGGTTTCTTGCCCGGCTTTTGCAGGGCTCGACTCGGTCAAAAATTGGGCGGACGTGATTCGATTTTAAAGAAGCTCCCTGGCCTGATGGCAACAAGTGCTTTCGCCTTAATATCTTTGAATAGGCCACTCGCCGTTGGCCCTTTGGCAAACCTGCATTAAGGCCTAACTGCTCACATCATCGCCCATCCGATTCGATTCGCTGCGATTCGATCCGATCCGCTGGCCAAATTGAGTTGTGCATCAAAAAAGCGACGGGTCCCTGGGGGAAAATGCAACTGCATCGTGATGTCATCAGCGTTGTGATACGGCTATCCATTCCACTCCTACTCCTGCCCCCCGACTCTCCCACATATATCCTCTGGCCTCTGATATTCCTGATGCGTATGCTTAGTCCATATTCTTTGCATAAATCTCACCGATGTCCCCGGATGGACGGGGCTTGTAATTAAATTGCGACACGGGGCAGCTAATGGCGCCACAACATAGATTCGCTGGCAAACAAGCAGCCGGCATATGCATACAGACATGCACTGAAAAAAAATAAATCAAAAAAGTTATTATAAGAGCCATTCCTGGAAAAATTGGCTAGTGAATGAAGGAAGGTATACGATTGTTTTGTAACATGTTTGGACCAATATTATTTTCTGAATTTTTAATCCTTAAACATACTTTTCTTGAAAAAATGTTTAGTCATATATCGAATATGATACTATTATAATTATAATCAACTATCATGACAATTTATCGTGTCGATGATATTGGGTTTTTGAAAAAACATTATAATAATATTTGAAAATATACATTTAAAGGTTTTTTTTTTAATGCCATAACGGTCTCTAAGATAAGGATTTAAAAACATTTTCGTTTGAGAATCAAAGTATTTTGTTTTCTGGTTTTTCTTGAATTTACAAGTGTTCAAAAATGCCAAAGTAACATTTATAAATAATATCGATACTCGAAATTTCGGCACAAAAAAATATCGCTATGATACAATTAAAAAAAAATGTCATCGATAATTTTATACATTAACCACTCTGGGTTATCTAAAGTTTTTCCCTTTATTAAATTTAAATATATTTCCGAACAAATTTTATGTTTGATTTTTAATTAGATCAATCATAATTCGTACTAAAAATCATTATAAAAAAAAGAAAAAAAACTTTTTAGTGGTATCCTTTTTATCTGTGCACCAACCAAAACATCGGCAAGTGGAGATGCCCATGACAAAGCGGCGGGGACACGACCTCAGCGTACAGGGCACGTTTCTCAATGAAATTCCAGACCGCTCTCGTCGAGCGTTTCTGTGTGTTCCAGTCCAGCGTTGTCTGCCCGGTCATCAAATATCGGACTGGGAGACTGGGGGCCCAAGTCGAAGTCGGAGTTGGGAAGTCGAAGTTGGAGCCACAAAAAGCACCACGCTACTTGGGCGGCGGCGACACGAAATGAGCGCCTGCAGTAGCCACTGCCACTGCGGTTAATTAATTCTGCATGAAATTTAAGGTTTTTTGCGGCTACCCAGCCATAGTGCATATATGGCGAGTCATTGTCGCCGATCGGACGATGGCCAGGATGTTGGCCACGTTGCTGCACGTACTGTTGTCTGTGGATCTGGATCTGGCTTCCCAGCTTCCCGGCTTCCCAGCTCCTGTCCTTTCCTGTCTGTGTCCCCCAGTGCTTGCTAATCAGCCGCACCTCATCAGTCTGGCAAATCAAGTCATTAAGTTAACCGAGTGCCAAATGGAGCAAATAATGCTGCAGCCTCTCGTAGCTCGGATGCGCGTCTTGGGGGTTCGCCAATGGGGCAGTAAAAAATCTCTCAATTAGTCAAACAATTAAATCAGCTATCGATCCGAACTTGAACTGATTTCATACGGGCATTACGTATTTAATCATTTACCTCAATTCACAGGCTTTTTTGCTGAGTGGAAAAAAAGGATAGCTTGCCTTACTTGCAACACATCTTAATTGACTTTTGCAGATCTAAAAAGGGAAGAGTATTCTAGATAAAATATATTTATTTAATGTTCCTTGTAATTTTTCTTTTTATTTCAAAAAACGAGATATTAATCAATACTTTTTTTTTTTTTCAGTGTCCTGCAACGGTAAGTTGACAATTTTAAAACACTTATTCGAATGTTTTATCCATACTTTTCGGTACAATACTTTTTAACCACCATTTGGAATGCCATAATTCCTTCTACCAATTTAATGCAAATGATTACACATACAAACCGTTTTCACGTTATAAAACAAAACCATTGACACGTTACTTTTTCAACCATTTTTTTATGGTCAAGGCCTCTTAGTTGGCCTGAAATAAACCTGTTTTTAGCTAAATTCATTATCTGCAAAAACTTATTTTTACCACAAGGGTGTGCTCTCATTGCCACTTAATGCAAGGGTAAACTTTGCAATTATCTTTCCTTTTTCGTGTAAATGCAACATGGTTACCCCAAAATAGTTACTCACAAAATATGCATAAATTTTAAAATATTGTGCACCCTAAAACCAAAAAACTTAAGAAAAAATGTGTGTTTTTGTTAAAGAAAAATATTATTATTAGTATAGCTTAAAAGTTATCGATATTTTCGATATTCTGACAATATCAAATCGATAATATCGTTGTTTTGAAGGAAAAACACAAGTTAAATGTCGAGAAATAGCAAACATTCGATATTTTTCAAGCTCTAATTATATTTAAAAATAAATAAAATAAATCTTTGCGGCGGAAAACTTCAAAATAGCCTACTGAATCGCCACTACAATGTAGTCGTTTGTGTTAACATTTAGATATTATTGTACACGCGTGCCTGATATGTTGTTAATAGGTCTTGTGTGTCGGACAATATAAATGCACGAGCTGTTAAATGTCGCCAATGGCAAGAAGGCAAACACAATAAATGCATAAAAAAAACGGGAAAAACAATAATTTAGCTTAACAACTTAATAACAAAACAGCACTCTGCTGCCGATCACCTGTTCGCTTCGCCAGGCGACGAGGATCGTCATTCTTCGGACAGAAGCGAACCCTCATCGCTGCGACTACTGTGCGACTGACTGAATGATAAAAACAAAAAAAAAAACGGAAAGTTAAAAAAATAAGCAACCTAAGCCCGGTCGCAGTTATGAGTTTCCACCTGTTCGCGAATTTATTGATTGCCACATTGACAAATGAGCCACCCTGCTGTTATAAAACCAATTAAAGGAAGGGTCCGTTTGCATGCCCGGCTCACTGGGATATTACGAATAAATTAGGTCTGGTGAGAATTAATTGGACAGTCGGGCCACCGGACACTCGGTGTGATATATAAATCATGGCAGCTATGCGGCAATAACAGGATTATCCAACCTCGAATTAATTTGGTTTAGCGAGCGAAAGTGCGTCCGCTGCGCTCAAAATGCGTCAGAATCATGAATACACGGAGAAAAATAATTTTTAATATCATAAAAACAAACCATGTTACTTAAAAAGTTATTGAAAATTTCAATTTTTATTCTTTTCAAAACCTAAAAATATAACTTATCTAATTTAAATAGTTAGTAACCCAATAATTCAATCCAATAATCCCATAAAATAATTGAATTAAATCTGGTAATAACTGGAAACCAATTCCATAAGGTTTCAAAATTATTTAAAATATATTTAACTTTAAAAAGTTCCGGTTAGGTAGAGGTTAAGTAAAGGATAGGTAAAGGTTAGATCAAAGTAAGGTAAAGGTTAGTTAAAGGTTAGGTAAAGGTAATATTAATTAATGTTTAGGTGTCCTTTTCTTTTAGGAATAGTTCCAATAAATTACTAATCTTGAAGCATATTTTCATTGGCTTATTAATTAAGAAAGAAATTTAAAGGCCATTTTGTGATAGTGATTAGAAAATTGACTATTCTTATTGCTTTCCTTTCGCCGAGTGTACTAATTAGAGACACTCTCGGATCGGAGATGCCAATAAGTAGTCCCAGTGGCAGCAACCAGCGGCAGTCGCCAGGAAAGAGCACCTGCCAAAGCGGTCGACGCATCATTAATAATTCCGAGGGAGCGGCTAAGTCAGCCGCACGCATAATAACCACGATTAAAGCAAACAAGGCTCATTGTCGGTTAAATGACAAGTTTTGACAACTTGTGAAACGACAAGTGGCCGGCGATCGGCCCACGGACCAGTGACCACTGGCCAGTGACCAGGGACCCAAAAGAGCTGGGACAGGGAGTGGACGAGGGTCCACTCGGCAGCGACCCAGTTAAATTAATAATCCGCATAATTGGAGAACTTAACTTGCGAGCGAAAGAGAAAGGACATGGTGACGACAAAAAGAGCGTTATTTGCTTTGCGCTTAATATATCATTTAGATTGTTTGCCGCAGATAAAAACGCTGTGAAGACTTTGGCTGTCATTATTATTGTTGTTTTATTTTATCGTGCCGGGTGATTATTGCTGTTTCCTTGTAAAGATTGTTGGCTATTCTATTCGGAATGGCGTGGCAATTAGACCTAGTTGTCGATTTGGTCAGCTTGGTATATTGATTTAGAGGCCCCATTACATTTTTTGTCATGTGTGTATCATGACCACCGAACTGGCATGAATAGAAAATAATTGTTTCTATTTCACAATTATGTCCCGAAAGATTGTTGGCTTGTTTTTTGGTTCGCTCTGGGAACTCGCACACCTTTCGACCATGATAGCCTAGCTAGATAGCATAATTGGAGTCTTTAATAGCCCGGGGTCAAACTATATTCTTTGCTGATTAAAATCGTAGAATAGGCCAAACGATTTCGATATTGTAGTTTATTTCATGCAGGTTTTCAAGTTGGTAATAAAAAAGATGGCACTATCGATAGTATCGATTGTTTTAAAATGTAGGAAACATCGATGGCTTATGCCCATAATCGATGGTAAAAAAATTTTTTAATTTTACATGTAAAATTCTACATTGAATTTTGTTTCACTTTAATCGCAGTAAAATGTAGATAATTTCATTTTTGTAATTTGCTTTTTAATTTTTTAAGTTAATTTCCGATAGTATCGATAGCCAAAAACATCGATAAAAAATAAAACTAAAATTTATATTTTAGAGTAAAGTCCAAGATTAATGTTAAATATAATAAAAAGGATAATGCTTTTTATTTTAATAGTCATTATTTTTCTTTTTAATATCCACTGTTTGAGCTCTACCCACTTTAACCACCTAACATACTATTTTAATTACTATTTCCATTCTAATGCTTTCTTTTTCGGTAATTTACAACCTTGTACCGACGTTCGCTGATCGGAAACAAAAACAGGGCGTAAGTATGAACATGACCAGTCTAATATTTAGCTAACTTGGAAAAACAAACACAAATTAAACTCTCATTAATGACCTGGTTGTCAGCCTAGAAGGAACATGACTCTGTTAGTAATTATTTCGAGATTGTTGAGGTCTCGACAGTCGAAAATGGTGCGAGTGCACCTTTAATGATAAATTAATTTGCGAGTAATCTCCAGAGCAATGTGCTGGCTGCTGCCCACCGGTGATCGGTGGCTCTGATCCAAGTGCAATTACGGAAAAGAACAGGGAGTCTTAATTATAACCAGAGCAGCCATGTTAAACATGACAGTTTTCGTGTCCTGGCGATTCATCAAAATGACAGCTTCTGGGTTACAGCGGTCTCGTTTGCGGGGTCCGTCAAGCGGTTCCCGTTCCCATTCCCATTCCCATTCCCGCCTTATCAGCGCAATATCGAATTTCGATCAAAACGCCTTCGAGCGACGGCACGTCGGAAAAACAGGCGCTCGACTTTTGGCGCTAAACGAACATCCGCACATCGGAACCACGACCAGGACCACTCTACTCGATCGCACTCCACAGCCCCAGCCCGCATGGGCATTCCAGTTCGCCGACCCTCATTATCATACATAGTTGGCACCATTAGGGCTTTGGGCCCAGGAGCAAGGACACTCGCTGGTATGACTAGCCGCAGTTACGTCGCAGGACGCGATATCCATCTGCCAGAAAAATGAACTGAAGGGTTGTAATTGCCGTTGAAGCTGCCTGGATGTGTTATTAACTTGTTAAGCGAAAATGGCACATATAATATGCACTTGCCGGTCTTATCCAAATCCTGCCAGAGGATCCACTGTTTTTTAAGTTTAATTTGTGTCTGCTCTTCTGAGTGGTTTTTGGCGCTTTATCTTGGGCCTAATTATTAATTATGCTTTCTGTTTTTATTTCACATGTTCAATGGATTGTTGGATATCAGTATGTAAGTATACAAAGTCCTTATTTCTATTGGTAATAATTAAGATATTAAAAGATTAGTATAAATATTGGAAAATTTTCAAGAAAAATTATCAAATTACTAGAACTCCGTTTGTGTGTATAAAAAGTCATAATTTCTAGTGATAATTATAATTTTAATAATTGAGATTAATATTTAGATTAGTGTTAAAATATTGGATTTATTCCAACCAAAATTACCAAACTACTATTTACAAGTTAATGTACATTTTGTTATTCTTTTTATTATAAAACCTTCTTATTCTGTAAATTTACAAATATCTAAAAATATATCTATTTGGTAGCCTGAATATTACCTAACCTTTTCTATATTAGTGATCTCATCGTTATGTTTATAATACTAATAATTGGTAATCACCATATAAACATATATAATATATAATAATATATAGGGGTCAACTATTTTTCGAACAGGTTATATTTGCAGAAATATTTTATTGAAAAGACCAGATGAATTTCTAAATACCAAAGGTACAGAAAGGTAGCCCTTATAACATGCCCTGTATACCACCTTAAATAGTCGCCTCAAAACACCTCAAGAACTTAATGCTGTGTGAAGTATTCGCAACATCCTTTTATGATCATGAAGCAATAACGGATCAGCAACACGGTTAAATGTCGCACGACCTAGGTATTGGAATCCGTGCTCCTGGAATTTCTGGGCATTTGCGTTCGGTGCGCTGCGATGCGATGAGATGCGACGCAGGAAGGATTCCGCGACGGGACGGAACGGAAGGGAGGATCGGGGAGGATTGCGGATCCGGAGGAGAGGCAAATCGCTCTGTTTGCTTGCGGTGTGCCAATACAATGCCACAGCTGAACGAGACACAAGAATTTATGGCATTTCACTTTCAAAGACACAAAATTCCTGTCCCTTGCCACCATTAATGGAATGGACAATAAATTTAAACGTGCAGACGGACAACGTGCCATATGTAAAAAGGCTCAGACACTGTAGCGGCCACTTCCCGAAATGGCTAAAATCGCTCCGAAGCTCGGAAACTGCGCGTGAGACGATTTGTAAGGCCAGAACCGGTCGCAGCCTTTCAGCATCTGCCAGCCAGCCAGCTAACAAGGCGATAATCCACGGACAATGCCAACTTCGATGCGAATCTCGGCCCTTTTATAATTAAACGTACGAAGGGAAAGATGAAGCCAGATGGGTTATAAATTCTAAAATCTATTTGTTGAGGAATAGAATAACCAACTATGTATCTGGTCAAAAAGGCATTAAAAAGTTGAATAAACAACTGTTTGTTGGCTTGGTAAATTACTATCTTATGAAATAAATTATGTTCAATATATTTGAAACCATCTAGAAAATCTTACTGATAGACGGATTCCTTAAACTTTTTTAATAATTTTCTGCAGCTTTAATATTTTTTTTTTTTAAAGTATTTAGTTACTCTTAACTTCGAGCAGCTGAGAGATTTATTAGCTTTAATATTTAGTTATAATCTTATACATTATGCACTTTAATAACTACAAAAAATCCACCCCATGACAACAATTCTAGAAAACAACAAATAAAGTAAAAATCCCTTGATTGCTTTATTGTTTTCCCATTGCCAACTCAATTGTTGCCACCATGTCGCATCGGTTGAGAATTTAATTCGCCTTATCTAATTTGAAAAAATGCGCTAATTGAATAGAGACGAGTCGCAGTATCAGTGTAACCAAATTATACCCACATTCCACCGCTCGCGTCGCCGCCGTTCCCGCTGGCCATTCCCAACTTGCAGCTCCCGGTCGGTGATCATTGGTTTGGCGAAAGACAATGGACGAGATTAAATGCCAGGCTGGGCAGATTAAGATGCATCGACAGCAATAACTACGTCAGCAGAAGCAGCAGTGGCAGGAGCTGGAGCTCGGAGTTGGATATTCTTAAACGGGAGACACGAAACAAATTTCCCTTGAAAAGAATTACATACCGATCGCCGGATCGGCGCAGACTATGGGAATTGACTGAAGCTGAAACTCTATTTGTTCGACCCGATCTTCGGCCGTTTTGCGATCCTCGCGTTTGTCGTCGTCCAGAAAGTCAGAAAGTGACCGTCTTCATTGTCAACACATGGGAGATACGTACGTGGGCTGCAGTGCGGCGGCAAACAATTCTATAGAAAATCAGACATGCACCGCCGATGAAAATGCACTGCTGGCGATCTGGCCAAGATCTGCCGGCGATCCTCCAGCTCCAGCTCCAGTTCAGCTCGGTTCGGCTCGGTTCAGTTCCGTCCAAGCAAACGGCTTATCGCAGCCGGGCGAATCGTTTTGCCATACTAAATTATTATGTTAACATGAAAATAATTGAGGCAACAGGCATTCGGCGGTGGCTGGCCAATTTATTTATATCGCTAAATCTCGGATACGGCAGCTGGGTCGAGTCCTCGTCCGCGTCCTCGGGTCTCGAGTTCGGCGGTCCAGAGGCCAATTGATGGCGGAACAAATAGTTCCAGAACTGGGGCATCTGCGACGCGATTGGGACAGCGACTGCTAATCCAGCAGCTACCGTTCCAGATAGCGTGCCTACAATTAATCCCTCAACCTCCTATAGTAGTTTTTATAAAAACAATATAATGTTATAATTTTTATGAGAATAATTACTTTTAATTAAGAATCTGTTGATAATTGGAAATCGTTTTTTATAAAGAGTGAAACCATTATTATTACAATCTTTATTTAAGGTCATATTTGGTTTTCTACAGCCAAAAAAAAATCTATATGAAACGTAAATCATTTTTACATTATTTAAGATCAATTTTAATTTGATATGTGGCCAGGTAAATTTGACATGATCGAAAAGAGTACTTCATGTAAAAACGATATGGGTTTTGCATGATCTGAAATTTACATGGCCATACCAATTTTACGGTAACATGCTTTTTTTTGTTAGTTGTAATATTTTTTATAAACAGGGTAACTACTATTATTACTTTACTAACTTCCAGAATAAATTAAAAGTGTATTCATATCATGATAATAAAACAATACTAATCCTTTTCAGACCGCTTTGCACTGGGCAGCCAAGCACGGCAATGAAGATGTGGTTAAGCTAATTGCCGGCACCTATAGGGCAGATGTGAATGCCAGAACGGTAAGCGATTATCTGAGATAATGCAATCGTGTTAACTTGGAGATTTTAATATACCCTTTATTCCATGTGATCGCCCTCGCCAACTGTTGACGCCTTAGAACGGGGTGAGTGATATGTAAATCTATTGAGACACTTTTAATAATATACGAACCGACTTATTGGCTTGTCCCAGTCGCGCGTAAATGTGCGTCACATGTCACAGAGTCGCGTAACATAACCCTTTCCCGGGGGTTTTGGGCCGAAACCGAACCAAGAGGCGGTGAGCCAGGCTGTGACAAATCATGACGAGCATATCCAATTGGGCCTCACCAGCCTGTCGCCTCCAATCCAACTCAATCCTTTCATTGCGCATTCAAGTTTACAAAATTTTAAATTGAACGGTGCTTTGTTCCTGGGAAATTAAATTCACTCAAATGTATTAAAATGTCACATCCACATTTGAAACAAAGTGAATTGTCAATCACAGTCCGCAAGATTCGATACGGTGGTGCTGACGAAACATACCGCAAATGGCAAAACATGGTTTTATATGGACCACATGCAGAATTCATAGGGGATTGCAAAGCAATTATCTATGCGATTTTCTAGAACTCAACAATAGCGTATACCCAACACTTTCCAATTTTTGTATTACTCAAAAAAGAGGTTTCAATCTCGGATTTACTTGTAAAGTTTAAAAAAATAGTTTAAAAAAATAGTTTAGAAAATAAGTTTTACCATATTAATTAATTATTTTCTTGTCTTCCTCTTTATAAATTAATAATTATTTATTAATTTCATTTAGGGATACACACCCCTTCATTTGGCCACCCAGTTTGGAAGAGATAATATATTTGAATTACTCTGGAATGTCTACAGTAAGTATTTATTATTATTATACCTATTTTTGTGAGATTTTCAGTCCGCACGCTAGACCTAATTTTGGATTTTCTAGGTTTAATCCTTAAAGACTACTTTTAGTTTTTCATATGGACGAGAAAACGGCCCTTAAGTGATTAAAAAGAATATCTACTATTTGCTACTCAGCAACCTTAAAATTATTTATTAGATTACGCTAGGAAAATATTAATAAATAAAAAAATAAATTATAATAATTCCATAAACTAAATAAATAATACCACAAAATAATTTTTTTAGTTTGTAACAAATCAGACAAATTTTTGCTGGTCTACAAAAAATGACTGATGTAATATTATTAAAAGAAAAAAAAAGAACAATAAAAATCTCACTAAGATAATAACAAATGATAATCCTCATTCTCTTACATTTTCAGAGGCCAATAGGGACATCATGGACTGGAGTGGCAACAAGCCCCTGGACTACAGTCGCCAGCGGTCGAGTGTGTCCGCCTCGACCTGCAGCAGTGAGTATGAAAAGTATTTCTTCAGCGCGGAGGTGAACAACAACTACCACCTGGGATTCATTGAGAGTAGTCAAATAACCGGCGGTACACTGGGCAGTGCACTAACTCGCGGCAAGAAACGCGCTCAGAATCGGTTTGCCACCATTAGCGGTGGCTCGGTCGGAGGCGGTGGGGCGGTATCCCGTTCGCAGTCGATGATGGTCCACCGTCGGCCCAAGAAGTCACCAGGGCAACCGCTGTCGGGGATCTTCAAGCCCAGCACCGAGGACAGCGATCTGTTGCCCTTGGAAATGGAGGGACAGCCGGTTCCCTTTCGCGGCGCCACCACTCGACGCAAAGAAAGCTTTCTCCGCAAGACCTTTCGAGCCACCGCGGGTGGCAGTCGTCGCCAGTCCACCAAAGATGTTGTTACTAACCCACCAGAGCATGGTTAATTGGTACACTCGCTTGTTTAATAACCCTTCCGCTGTATTTACCCTTTCTAAAGTGTGCTAATGTATATACTTTTATATGTAACAATTTCCAAATATTTAGCTGGGCTACACTCAACTATCTATACAATATTGTAAAAAACTAACTTTTTTAAAACACCACAGTTCATTATCTTATAAGTATCAAAAAGCATGGCCTTATTATATTATATTTTTACCAAGGTGTATCGATTAACTTAATATAAGTAATCACTCTTTTATGTACATTCCTATAAATAATCGCATGTTTATTGGCAGAATCAAATGCAATAAAATACTTACAAAATAAAAACTTATTATAAACTATTAATACATAAATGTCTTAAACAACCTGGAAATGTCTTACCCAACTAAACTTGTAATAGATTTTTGCAAGATATAATACAAACTCAACTAAGATCACAAAGAGAATGCGCTTTCGGAAATAATAGTATTTACCCTCGTTTGCAAACATTGCCCATCATCAAAAAACTTACTGAAAAGTAGAGTATACGAACTTTAAACTGAGCTAGTAATTAATATTAAATGGGAACCTCTATCTTTTTCAATTTTGCTGCATGCAGAGATTCAAGCGATGCGATTCAGCGGCGGACTCAACGGTACCTGGAGGCAGGTTGAGATTTAACGATCTTGAGTATTTCAAAACCATTAGTGTTGATTAAATCCATGTTCAATTTATTTTGCTCGTTTAACTTTTCTTTGCAACCCTAGCTTCAAAATGTAACCTTTCGTATTTTTAGCCTGTAAATATATGCTTTTGTCGCTCTGGTAGCTATACATTTTTATTTTAAAAAATTTTCGCAAGCCTTTAAGCTGCATATCCCGTTTGCGTTGCTATTGGTAAGTTTTCTTTCTTTTTATTTAATATGTATCCTTTTCGCCTGCATTGTTTTATACGTGTTTCCAAAAATCCGCTAACATAAGGCATTTTTTAAGTTTCTGCACGTTCATTTGATACGACCTTTATAAGGTATGGCTAAATATTAATAAATATTATTCTTTTTCGTTTCTTTTACAGAAATCAAGGCTCGCAAAAAGCATGCAAGTAAGTAATAAACAAAATACGCAGCCTAAAATAATCTGTTATTATTGTTGAGCTACTAGAATACACTTAAAAAAAAATTATAACCAAATTTATATTAGCTTTCATTAGTGAGAAAATGATAAGAAAGCAAGCCCTACCAAATCGTTTCTTTTATTTTTTCCGCCAGTGTATTTTATGATATATTTTTTAAAACCTTCTTAAAATATTTTTAGTATTAATATTTACAAATTGCTTACTATTTCTTCATATTTATAAATATAAATCTCTTGTCTTTGCAGTCGAAAAAGATTTGGGTTTCCTGCGGATTGGTTCGCTGAATGTCCGGGTAAAGAAGACAACCGAGGCGTTCAGCAATTTCTTGGGAGTGGGCAATGGCAGTGGGGTGGGGGCGCATCCGATGGGCTATGGCAGTGGCGGGGGAACGGGAGCAGCAAGTCGCCCTCACCATCGGTCTCACCGAGTCCCTCATCAGCGTCATCATCACCACGTTGGTACGACACGGAGTCGGCATCCGAATCAGAGAGCAGCGATGAGCACACCCTACGGAACGAACGGCGGCCTTCCGTCGAGGGCGAGTGTTCCCAATAGCCGGAATATCTACGACGGAGTGCACAAGTCATGGGGATCGGCAGACAACATACCACACCGATCGGAGGATCTAATGCCGCCGCCCAAGACAGTGGACTATATCAGCAAGCGCAATAAGTCGTCGAAGCGTTCCTCCTACGCCTCGAATGCCACCGATTCGCCACGTGACTCCATTTGCTCCTCGAACTCCAGCTCTAATTTGAATGGAGGATATAGCAGCATGCCCACGACTCCGAATCAGTTGCGTGCTCCTAAAGGTATCGCTCCATCCTTCGCAGTGGATTCCGATTCGGACTCCGCCTGTGGATTTGACTCTAGTTGGTCGGTCAATTGTCGCGGATCTTCAAGCAGCAATCCTTCACAATCCTAAATACCTGAAAAAGTGTGTTAAAACCACAAGCCTAAATGTCTACATACCATACAACATATAACATTGACCATGTAATCGTGAAAGTATTTGTTTTTAATTAACTAAAATATATTTTTAGGAGTGGACATTATTTAAGATTAAAGGATTTTTGTTTGTGAAAGTTTAATTTGAAATAACCTAACATTTTATTTGTCTTCAATGTCACACTATGTAACCTCCTTTTAAGAATTTAAAACATAACACATTATATATGTATTTTGTATTAAAATAAAAGTTTTTATGCTTTTTGTTGCATTTATAAAAAAATATTTGTTTGTTTTTAATTGTAGAAACAAAATATTTTTTCAAAAAGAATTTATTATAAATCTTATTTTTTTGAAAAAAAAAAATGAATGAAAAATTAAACCAATAAAAACTGAACAATCGCGCGCTCTAATTTCAAAAAACCCGTTAAGATATTTCTCACAATTCCGTCGACCGCTCTGGTAAACATCTGGTAATCCTAAAACCCTATTCTTCCTCTTCACACTCGATGCGGCACACGTGCGGCTAAAATTGTTTGTTGATTTAAATTTCGGAACCGAATTAAACCTTATAAAATGGGCAAGAAGGACAAGAACAAGAAGAAGGGCAAAGGAGCCGAGAAGACGGCCATGAAAACGGACAAAAAGCAGGCAGCTCGGCAAAAGAAAATGCTGGAAAAGCTGGGCGAAGTAAAAATAAACACAATCGCTATAATATCATACTGGCTAATAATACAATACATTTTAGGCTAATATTGCGGATATCATCCAATTGCTGGAGGCCAAGGAGGGAAAAATTGAAACCATCAGCGAATCCGTTTGCTCGCCGCCATCACCCCGATCCAATTTCACCTTAGTTTCGCACCCGGAAAAGGAGGAACTCATCATGTTTGGCGGGGAACTTTATACGGGCACTAAGACTACAGTTTTTAACGACCTATACTTTTACAATATTAAAACTGGCGAGTGGAGGGAGCTGAGATCGCCCTCGGGTCCCACTCCAAGAAGTGGACACCAAATGGTGGCTGTGGCCAGTAATGGAGGAGAACTTTGGGTAAGATAGCACTTATAGTTTACTAAGAAACTTGCAAATAATATACACTTTTCTTAGATGTTTGGAGGCGAGCATGCCAGTCCCTCTCAGCTGCAGTTCCACCACTACAAGGACCTATGGAAATTCTCCCTGAAATCCCGCAAATGGGAAAAGTTATCCGCCCCCAATGGACCCAGTTCAAGGAGCGGTCATCGGATGACCGTCTCCAAGAAGCGCCTATTTATCTTTGGTGGCTTCCATGACAACAATCAGTCCTATCATTATTTTAACGACCTTCACATTTTCTCGCTGGAGTCCTATCAGTGGATGAAAACTGAGATCGGAGGAACTATTTTACCATCCCCTCGTTCTGGCTGCTGCATAGCAGCTTCTCCGGAAGGCAAAATCTATGTTTGGGGAGGCTACTCAAGGGCCTCCATGAAGAAGGAAGCGGATCGCGGAGTAACTCACACGGATATGTTTGTGCTGAGCCAGGATAGTAAGTTTTCGTATCAAAAATCAGATCACAAATTTACTATATTTATGTCCCATTTTATTTTAGAAAACGCTGGCGATGCTGATAACAAATACAAGTGGGCACCCGTGAAGGCAGGAGGATATAAGCCCAAGCCTCGCAGCAGTGTTGGCTGCACTGTGGCTGCGAATGGCAAGGCCTACACCTTTGGTGGCGTCATGGACGTCGATGAGGATGACGAAGATGTCCACGGGCAGTTTGGCGATGATCTCCTTGCCTTCGATTTGACCTCTCAGACATGGAGGTTGCAGGAGATCCAAGCCAAGAGCAGCCCCGCTGAGAAAAAGGAATCGGACGAGAGCAAGGATGTTGAGATGTCCGCTCCCGATAAGCCCATAACCACAACCACAGATGGCATTTTCACGGTTACCGTTGGCGGACCCAGTACGAGTACTCCTTATGTCTCCAACATACCGAGTCTTTTCTCTAAAGCCAAACCAACTCCAACCAATGTACCATCGCCGCGCATGAATCCAGGTCTCTGCGTTTGCAAGGGAACACTATACATTTTCGGTGGAATCTTTGAGGAGGACGCCAAGCAATTGACCTACAACGATTTTTACTCTCTGGATTTGCATAAACTGGAATGGAAGGTTATAATCCCCAATAACTTAAAGGCCCACGACTGGGAGGATAGCGATAGCAGCAGTTCCGACGAGGAATGCAGTGGCGATGAGGATAGCTCCAACAGCTCGGATATGGATACGGATTAGATACTTGAGATGACTATATATTAAATTTGGTTAACAATCGTACACATGTATAAAAATGGAATATTTTTGAATGATGAGTAAGCTCGCTTGTCTCACAGCTCCAGAATCTCAGTGAGGATGCGTTGAGTATCCTTGGGAGTATATACCCTATGGCTGATAGTTCGGGGATCGCTATAGATCTCATAATCGTTGCCGCCCGGCTCCGTTTTATCGCCGAAAAAGTGGATTTCCTTAAATTTGTAGTAGGCTTCGATATGACGCAGGCAGTAGGTTTTATCCCAACCGTGGGGGAAGACATCGAAACTTATCTGACCACCAATGGAGTACGTGAGGTCCACGTCGGCAAACTCCTTTTTGAGGTCCTTGATCATTTGCTCCCGCACCTTGTGTTCAATATCGTATTCTGCGAACATATTTCGCTCCTCCCGGGTGCACTGTCGTCCAATGGGGCATACGTTCATCATGCCGTTTCGGAACTCGATGAAGGTTCCCCTCTTGATGGGCACGTCCAGTTCGGACAAATACCGCAGGATAAAGTTGATGAAGCGCTTCAGGGTTTTCTCTCCGAGATGCTTGATGATGTTCTGCTTTCCCACCTCCATGCCTCCCTCAATCTGCACCAGTCCGTTCTCCGGGAATACAAAGTCGAACTCGTTTAGGATCTTCTGGCCGTTCAGCTGCTCGAACATTTTCTCCAGATCGGATCCTCCGACGATTCCGATGGTTGCCCTGGGCTTCACCTTAGAGTAGAAGAAGTCCTCGAACTCTGGCGTTACCACAGATCTGGGCATCGTTAAAGTCCCGTCCACGTCGAAGAGCAGGAGGATTTCGTCACGTTTCAGTGTTGCAGTACCCATTTTGCATTAGACTAGTTGGCAGAAACCAGGTATTTGTTATCCAAGTAATTATGTCCACGTATGATTTGAGATAAAGAACCTTGTAAGCGGCAACGAGTTGGTGAGAAATACCCTAAAGCTTTAGCTGCACCGGCTAAGAACCAGTTCCGGAACCACAATGCACTCGTAATTTATATTTAAAAAGGTGTTTAAGTGATAAAAAATAATTCAAATTACCTAATAATTTTTAACCATTAACGTCGATAGAAATGTACAAATGTAGAAATTATGTTAATACATTTAAAATTTAAAACTCTGTTTTAACTATTGCCCAAAAGTTTCGGAAGGTTTTAAAAACTGTGAAATCGTGGAAATATGATGTTTGACTTTTGTGAGATTATTTAAGCATTGCTAAATAATAAATCCAAATATAATTCCATTCATAATTAGTTCTTGACTTCATGATTTCTACAAGACATTTTATAATTAAACTCAAGCTTTATATTAATGTTATTACTACAGTCGGGTGACAACAGAAACAATTGAGCAATATGGATTTTAAGAAAGGATTATATCCCATCATTCATTATATCATTTAAAAAGTAAAGATTAATACATGCGTTAAATGACAGTCAGCCTATTTTGTATTTAAATAGAGCTTAATATATGTACATTGTAGTGCGTTATCATGTAAAATACACATATTTGGGTTCTTAGGCGTACAATTAGAGTATTATGATCGGGGGTTCTACTGCCTTTTGATATGCTGCAGTTCATCTCTCTTTATCTTGCTGTATTCCTGCAGGGTTTTGTACTTCTCGGTGTTTAGCATGGGGTCCACAATCACTGGGTATAGAGTTAGTCCCACGGCTCCCACGATGCAGGACACGAAGCCCACAAACCGCCATCCACGTAGAACTGCCATTTAGCTAATAAAATTGCAAATTTAAAATAATTTCTCGGTTTGTTATTACAAAACACAAAACACCTGGTTCGTCGTAATACGCTAAAAAACGCCTCATAAACGGTCATACCACAGTGGTGTGTTTGCGGGAACTTACAGTGAAAACTAGTTAAATGAACTGGTTTAAAAAAGGTAAACAATGGAAATTAAAAGACAATAAAATTAATTAAACTAAAATTTAAAAAAAAATTAAACGTATTAATAAATTAAACAAAACATTTCTTTTGCAAAGGACATGTGTTGGTTAAACTGTTGGATATATTTTATATTAAGGGTTTAAATGTTTTAAAATGACCCTTTACACAAATTAAATACCTCTCAATTTTAGTATGGTTATTTTCAATCAATCGCACCTCATTGATGTTTACTGTAGGTACCTGTTGGTATTTTTTGAACGAAATTTTGGTATCTTATCTCTTTTCTGCTTTGGTATCTTGAGCTAGGCTTGGGTGTGGTGTATTGTTTGAGTAATTGTTTTCAAGATTGGTCTTTTTAGTTAAATAAATATATCCTGAAAATGGCTGCGAGCCCCGTTTTTGTGGCTCTAGTCGGCGCCTTATGTCTTAGCCTTGCTAACGGTAAGTTGGATTTCGGAATACCCTATATCCATGATTTCTAGGGCGTTGGCATGACTCCAAATAAACCACGATTTTGCAGCACAACATCACTACGATGAGCACAAAACTAGCCAGATCATTTGGTGCACCAAGAGCCAGGCGGAGCAGTACAAGTGCCAGAATCTCACAGTGGCCATCGAACGCGATCGGGCATTATTCGACGAGGTGTTCCTGAATCTCACCTGCTTCATGGCCTACAGTGCGGATGAGTGCATCCATCACATCGATCGCGAGAAGGCCCACATCACTTCGCTGGACGCGGGTGATGTCTTCACGGCGGGACGATACAACTCCCTGATCCCCATCATGCAGGAAAAACTGGAGGGCGGCTTTGCGGACTATCAGTCCGTGGCTGTCATCAAGAAGGGATCTCTGCAGAGTTTGAAAAATCTCCACGACATGCGGAACAAGAGGGTCTGCTTCCCCTGGGTGGGCAGTCTGGCCGGATGGATTGTGCCCATTCACACGGTAAGAATCGCTTAAAAAAATTATGGCTGATAAAACAAAGAAAAATTAAAATTTCTTTAGTTATAAAACTATCTAATTAGTTTTCTTAATTTTGAACCAAAAAAACCAATATCAATAAGGAAAAAAAACTTACTTATCAGGTTTAAATGATTAAAATATTAAAAAAAATGTTTCAAAACTATCAATTTACCTAAAGCTAGTTTTTTAATTTATGCTTGCGGAAATTAATATTGAAAATGTTTATAAAATATGTCAAATATCTAATACCATAATCACATCAATTCACAGCTCCAAAGAGAGGGTGGCATGGAAGTTGTGGACTGCAACAATCAAGTAAAGACAGCTGCCAGCTATTTTAACAATTCGTGTGCTGTGTACTCACTATCCGACAAATACAATCCCATTGGCGACAACTCAGACAAGTAAGGCACAAAGAATTATTTATTTTAAAACCCTGAACTGAAAAAATCCTTTTAAAACTAGACTTTGTACGCTTTGCACTGGCAAAATTCCCGGAGGACGTTGTTCCTCTGCTGATCCCTACTTTGGCTACGAAGGCGCTTTCAAGTGTCTCCTGGAAAAAGGAGACGTTGCCTTTTTGCGCCATTCCACAGTAACTGAAATGCTGCAGACCATCGAATTCAGTGAGTAATTATAGGCAGCCAATTGGGAATCGATTGCTCATTTTAACCGAATTTTATAGAAAGCTTGTCGCCCGACACTTTCGAGCTGCTCTGCCGCGATGGTCGCCGAGCACCCATCAACGACTACCGACAATGTAATTGGGGCCAAGTTCCCGCCGATGCCATTGTCACATCTTCAGCTCGCAGCTTTGCCGATCGAAAACAATATCAGCAGTTTCTGAAGCGCATCGCCGAGTTGTACTCGGATGGAACCCGTGATGAGCAGGGCAGGCAGGGAGGACAAGGATTCAATGCCCGCAACAACTACAACGAGCAGGGTCACTCAGGCGCCTTCAACCAATTCGAAAATAATGACCCCTACAGAATACAAAATCAGTACGATCAGTATCGCAGCGAACGATTGGACAGCAGCTTTTCTGCAGAGGGAAACCCGCAGGACGGGACAAACACCTCAATTCTCTATGAGAAGTTCCGCATCTTCGAGTCGAAACGATACGGCAAGCCGAACTTGCTATTCCAGGTTTGTGAAAGATACTTTTTTTAATCTAAGAAAAAAACTGTAATGCAAATCTACAATTGTAGGACTCAAGCCGAGCTCTTACTGTCATTCCTGAAGATGATCAGTCCTTTACCAAGTACTTGGGGCCTGCCATTAACTTTATTTACGGCATTCGTGAGTGTCCAGTTCCGGCGATGACCCTTTGCGTGACTTCCGAGAACGAACTGGAGAAGTGCATCAAGATGAGGGTGAGTTGAAAATTAAATAAAAAGTAAGGAGTAGTCTTATCGATCTTTTGGCAAACGTTACAGACCGCTTTAAAAGCACACCTCCTGAAACCAGAACTTATCTGCAAGAAGATGCACTCGCACATCAACTGCATGCAGTTTATCGAAGCGGGAAAGGCTGACATTTCTGTTTTTGATGCCGGCGATGTCTACACTGGCGGACTGAACTACGATCTGATTCCGTTTATGTCGGAGGTGTACAATCTGGGTGAGCCCGAGTACTATGTGGTGGCTGTCGCCAAGGAGGAGGATCCCGACACCGAGCTGACTTACCTGAAGGGCAAGAACACCTGCCACACGGGCATTAACACCGCCGCTGGCTGGACATATCCGATGGCTCTCTTCATCTCGAACGGCTGGATTCGTCCGTACGGCTGCGATTCGGTTCGTGCTGCCGCGGAGTACTTCACCAAGTCGTGTGTGCCGGGTGCGATTAGCAGTGAATACAACACCGGAGTGCCCTACGACAGCATGTGCGATCTTTGCCATGGAACTAGCTACAGATACTGTCGTCGCGATGCCTCGGAGGACTACTACGGGCATACGGGTGCTTTCCGGTGTTTGGTGGAGGGCGGCGGTCATGTGGCCTTTATGAAGCACACCACGGTGATGGAGAGCACGGGCGGCAAGCGCAAGGAATGGTGGGCCAGGAATGCCCTAAACGACGATTTCGAGCTGTTGTGCACGGATGGTACCCGAGCCGAAATCCAGGACTACAAGAAGTGTAATCTGGGAAAGGTTAAAGCCAATGCCGTTGTGACTCGAGGAGGCGTCAACTACAACGAGACCCAGATGAATGCCTATATTAACCTCCTAACCTATGCCCAACAACTGTACGGCCGAAAGGACGTGGACGCCTTTAGCTTTAGCATGTTCTCCTCGCCGATTGGTCACTACGATCTGATCTTCCAGGATGCCACACGGCAGTTGAGTGTCATTCCGCCAAATAAGCGACGATTCGATTCCTATTTGGGCAGCGATTTCATGCGTGCTCGCCGAATCACCGATTGCTACGCCGGAGCCTCCCAGGTGGCATTATCCGTAGGCCTGCTCCTCGTGGGCTCCTTAGTGACATTATTCTGAGTCCATATACTCGGTAAGATTTCAAAATTGTACAAGCATCTCTAGCACAAAGAGAAACATATCAACCTTTTTACATTCCAAATATGATTAAGTATAAAAGATAAATCCCTTCCGTCCGAAAAAAAAATCAAATCATACTCCCATTAGCCGAAAAATATCTGAAAAAGGCTATAATTTTATTTATATAGTGCCCGTGCCTTAATATAGTATTTGTTTGTGTACATACCAACTAAGTCCGTCCAAAAAAGTGTACCTAGGAGATGTAAGCCGAATCTTTTACAACAGCTTATAAGTATACAAATAAAATAACGAAATAAACATGATTTTGGTTTTATTTTTAAATCTGGTGGGTTGTGTCAAAAATCTTACTATGTTTAGTTGTAAGCAGAAATTAAAATTACTTCTCTTGGTATTCTTATTTTTATTAGGTAATATTTGTATTGTAGCCATTTCTAATTCGAATCAATTTGTTCCATTAAATTTATGTTATAGTTAAATTACGTTCGGGAATCTTTTAACTGACAAAATAATTTGTGTTAATATTAAAGATGCCTATTATCTTGAACGCAGTTATAACCGCCAAATTCAAATTGGGTGTCAGCGCTAACGTCATTATATAATAATGGCTTATTACAAGTTTGCTTGTAACTTTGGTTAAAATCAAATGTTATGTTTATAGGAGAATTCGCTTGTTAAAGTGTTTAAAACTCTAACAAACGAATTCTCCTATAGAAAATTTTAAAAAATAGCGAACAAATATTTAAAAATTCTGTGAAGTGTGACCATAATGAGGCACCAGGAAAATGCATAACTTGGGTGTAACGGTGTTAGGACTCAGCGGTCACACCCGCCTGCAGAAGTTCGTAATTTTTTTTTGTTAATTTCGAAAGTCCGGAAAAACCGGACGGAACCTGCCACCTTGCTCTGGACCAGTTGCACCACCTTTGAATCGCAAGATGTCTATTAATCTCCGCACCGTCTACGCGTTCGCTAGGGAAATGTACCCGAAAACCTCCAAGGAGCCCGTTCAATACGGAACAGCTGGCTTTCGCGGCAAGTAAGTTGTCTTAATTAACGATCTTCGGATAATAATCATTATGTTAACACCCACACGTTGCATACGTTGGCCGTACTTGATTAGCAAATAGGGATTGTTTGTTTTACGATAAGTACTGCGATTGCATGACCCGTGTTGTTGGAGCTAGGGGTTTATTTTTAGATATTGTTCACCTTTTATCAATGGACATGCCCTTCTTTCGCCGATGTAGATATGTATGTATGTTTGGGCGTGCATGTGCATAGGCGCATATGTACCAACAGTGGGGTCCATCGAAATAGGTCTGCAAGTGCAAACTGCAGTAGGTATAATCGATTAAATAAATCTAAAATCAATCTAAGTGAGAAAAACATTTTATTAAGGTCTCAAATCAATGTATATTCTGAACATACAAGTCTGATGAATAAATTTTATTAGACAAATTTAAAGAATTTTATGATAGGTTGCTTTTTTCAATCTTGTGGTTTTGTGAACAGTTCCCTAACCACTAAGAAACTAAGTAGAGTACCGTTGCTTACTATTAGTTTCAACAATACTGTCTTATCAAAGGATAAAGGGTTCAAATAGATAGTTCCACTTATAGCTATACGATTCGTTACTATGTCATATATTTACTTACGTTTATAACTTCGGAAACTTCTAAATTTAACAAAGGTTTTTCATTTTATTTTATATTCAAATCATATTGTTTCTACCGTGCTATTATATTTTATAAACGTCTAGTTAAGTTTAAAATAGTTCACTACATTATAAATACAAATTCCGTTACTTTTTTAGAGCCGAATTCCTGGACAGCGTAATGTTCCGCATGGGAGTTCTGGCCACCCTGCGATCCCGGTATCGTGGAGGCTCCGTAATCGGCGTAATGATCACGGCATCGCACAATCCGGAACCGGATAACGGAGTGAAGCTAGTCGACCCCAAGGGAGAGATGCTGGAGGCTAGCTGGGAGGCAATTGCCACCGATTTGGTCAATGTCAGCGACCAGGAGCTGGAACAGCAGGTGGCCAAGATCATCAAGGACAACAACATCGATGTAACGACAAGTTCCCAGGTGTTTGTGGGCATGGACAACAGATACCACAGTCCAAGACTACTTAAAGCGGTGGCCGATGGAGTGATAGCGCTTAAGGGAAACGTTAAGGAGTACGGAATTGTGACTACTCCCATGCTGCACTACTTTGTGGTAGCGGCGAACACGAAGGAGGCCTATGGCAAGCCCACTGAGGAGGGCTACTACGAGAAACTTATCAAGGCCTTCGAACTGTTGCGAAACGGACGCCTGGAGAACGGAAATTACAGAAACAACATCGTATACGATGGCGCCAATGGCGTGGGGGCCCGGAAAATATTGCAATTCATTAAGCGTATGAAGAGTTCCCTGAATGTGACGGTCATAAACCAGGGCATTGGTGTCGGCAAGATCAACGAGGACTGCGGCGCAGACTATGTGAAGGTTCAGCAAAGGCCGCCGAAATCAATGCCCGAGGTGGAACCCTTCACGAGGTGTGTCAGCGTAGATGGAGACGCCGATCGGGTGGTGTACTTCTTTAGCGACGACAAGGGCGATTTCCACCTTTTGGATGGCGATCGCATAGCCACTTTGATTGCCGGCTACCTCATGGAACTGGTTACTCAGGCCGAGATTAGTTTGAGGTTGGGTCTGGTGCAAACCGCCTATGCCAATGGAGCATCCACCGACTATATAGTCGACGAGCTTAAGTTCCCTGTTTCCTGTGTACCTACGGGCGTGAAGCACCTGCATCACAAAGCATTGGAGTACGATATTGGTGTTTACTTCGAGGCGAATGGTCATGGAACGATTGTGTTTAGTGACAATGCTAAAGCCACGATTGCCCAAGCTGCCGAAACTAAGGATAGTGCCAAGACTCTGTTGCTCCTCATTGATCTTATAAACGAAACCGTCGGAGATGCCATCTCGGACATGCTGCTAGTGGAGACTATCCTAAACCACAAGGGCTGGGACGTCCAAGACTGGATCGCATCGTATAATGACCTGCCCAACAGGCAGCTAAAAGTTAAGGTACAGGATCGGAACGTTATCGAGACCACGGATGCGGAACGAGTTTGTGTGAAGCCCGAGGGTCTGCAGACGGAAATCAACAAGGTGGTGGCCAACTACAAAAGGGGTCGGTCCTTTGTCCGCCCCTCCGGAACCGAGGATGTGGTGCGGGTCTATGCCGAAGCAGCCACCAAAGAGGTAATCTTTCAAAGTACCAAGAATTTTTGTATTCCACTATAACAAACTATTTCACCACAGGACACTGAAAACCTTGCCTACGAAGTCGGGCTTCTGGTGCAGAAACTGGCTGGTGGAGTGGGCCCGGAATTGACGAAACCAAATAGTGCCCACCTTTAAAACAAAACAAACGAACCAACCTCAAAGGAATCGATCATCGATACAGGTCCTAGCTGGAGCAATAAATCTCTATACTTTAAGGTGCTCAATAACTTAAAAGTCTTAACTCTCAAACGCATTTATACTGTAACTGTTCACTGTCTTGTATGTTCTAAAGATGAGAAGTTTTTTACCACTATCTAAAAGTTCTCTTTATTTTATCGTTGCGGGAGTTAAAATCTAATTATGTAGTTCGTTATTCATGGTTGGAAAGCTTTATGCAAATGCACGTTATTTTTTTGTTGAGCTACTAGCGGTAACTATTGAAATTATAAAAAAAATGATAATAGAGAATAATGACCCCAATAAATTTTGTATTGCTATTTTCTAAAAAATATATTTTAAAGAAATTAAGTCTTATGAATTTGGGGGGAGAAAAATCGAACATAATTTTGACTTTCAACCAAAAATATTTATATTACCTGTTGTTCTAGTTACTATTCGGTTAAATCTACAAATTAAAATGTAAAAAGGATAAAATTATAATGGTAGGTTCCTAGATGCAGGTTTTTTATTTGGAATAAATTGGATGAAAATTACCACGTTCTTTTGTTTAATTTATAAAAGTCAAAATGTAAATGTAAAGTAAAAATTTTAATTCAGGAATTGAAATTTTTGGAAATAATTCTTTTTTTTAAGTTTTATGGAGTCATTTGGCAGATTTCTAGGCCAATATTTATATTTACAAAATAAATCAAATTTTGGAATAATAGGGAAACAAATCAAAAATATAACATAGTTTTTTATTTTTTAAATGAAAAAAAGAAAATTAATTAATAAATTTAATGGTTTATTAGTGGTATTTCATAAAATGAAATGGTATATTACGGTATTTATTTTTAGGTCGCGTGGTATTTCGTGTTGCTGGCGGCGCTGTCATACTGTTGCCGTGCTGTCACTTTTTGGCTGATGCAATTGCAGTTTTTTAGTTAAAACAAAATTAGTTTCCAGTCAGCAAGTATTCAAAAGGCATAAACACAATGGACGCGGAAGACGTAAGTTCGAAAAACATCGGGAAACACTTTTAAAAAGGGGGAAAACTTCGCAAGAAAAATCGCATATGTCCGTACATGTGCGCCCTTGTGTGTGTATGTGTATTTACTTATTTGTGTATGGCACTGGGCGAACAATGAGGTTATGTTTCCTGATCCGGATTTTACCTTACCGACTTTCTCATGAACTCCACAGGGTTTCGATCCCACTTTGTTGAAAAAGAAGAAGAAGAAGAAGACCACCTTCGACCTGGACGCGGCATTGGGCCTGGAGGACGACAGCAAGAAGGAGGATCCCCTGGATGAGGCATCGGCGGAAGGAGGTGCCGCCGCCGAGGAGGATAATCTAGATCTGGAGAGTTTCGGCAAGAAGAAGAAAAAGAAGAAGAAGCCCTTCAACATGGACGAAATGGAGGCTGCAGTCCCGAGTTTCGGCGGCGATGATGCCGCCGCCACCGAGGAGCCCGAGGAGGAGGAGATCAACCTCGATATGGACTTCTCGATGGCCAAAAAGAAGAAGAAGAGCAAGAAGAAGGATTTGGACGAGCTGTGTGCGGATAAAGACGACGACAGGAGCGAAGACAAAGAGAATGGTACGGTTACTTATGGGCTTGTATTTCACATGTTCATCAGTCTGGGCGTAATGTTTATCATGTTAATTATGTTATGAGTTATTTATGCATCATAAAAACCATTATAGTAGGTTTTTTTCATACTAGAAGTTAGCAACAGTGAATAAGTTTTAGTTTTCTAAAATCGTTTTATATACGGTTTTTTATTTATTGGACATGTAAATATTTAGTCAGCACTGGCTTATACATACATAGCTTAGTTCTTACCAGTTTTTAAGAGAATTATGATTTGTTTAATTTAATTTTCTATTTAAAGACTTTAGTATATTGCAAACATTTATTTGATGCAAGCCCCACTAGCTATTTTGGATTCAAACCCGAAGCCATCTGAGAAAAAATATTGTCTTGTTAATCCATCTAACTTGTTTCTTTTACAGTCGAGGACAATAGTTCAACCTGGTTTGGTTCCGACCGTGACTACACATACGACGAGTTGCTGAAGCGGGTCTTCGAAATCATTCTCGACAAGAATCCGGACATGGCCGCCGGTCGCAAGCCAAAGTTTGTGATGCGACCGCCGCAAGTGCTGCGCGTGGGAACCAAGAAGACCTCCTTTGCCAACTTCATGGACATTGCGAAAACGCTGCATCGCCTGCCCAAGCATCTGCTCGATTTCCTGCTGGCCGAGTTGGGTACCAGTGGGTCCATGGACGGCAACCAGCAGCTGATCATCAAGGGTCGTTTCCAGCCCAAACAGATCGAGAACGTGCTGCGTCGCTACATCAAGGAGTATGTAACCTGTCACACCTGCCGCTCCCCGGAGACGATATTGCAGAAGGACACGCGCCTGTTCTTCCTGCAGTGCGAGTCCTGCGGCTCTCGCTGCTCGGTGGCCAGCATCAAGTCAGGTTTCCAGGCTGTCACCGGCAAGCGTGCCGCCATTCGAGCAAAAACAACATAAATTCTCCTTATTTAAAATTTGATTTTTTATTACCAGTAAAATTTCAATACATGAAAAAACCCAATATCTTTAGTTTGTTGCATTCTCATTTTTGTATTGTTTGTGCCAGTCTGTCAGGTGATCTGCAAAGCCAATTTCCATTTTCCGAGATCTGCCGCTGTCGATAAAGAAGGAAAAGGTATCCAAGCCCACCTTATCCCTATAGAAATTGGGACGACCGCGTAGGAACAGGCTATGGCCTCTAGTGATGGGCGAGGGATCTAAGTATTCCATGGCGGCCCTAGAAAGGCGGATCATGCGTTCTGCTATGGGCTTATAAGCGTCCGAGGAGGCCAGCGATGTGGCTTCATTGCTAAGGCAGCTAATTACTTGCATATTGCCTGGCTTTTTGGAAATGCTCGCCTCCAGAGATCCCGTGCTATCATCAATTATGTATTTATTGAAGCACTGATTGTGGGTTCCAAATCCAGCCACAAAAGCATAAACAAAGCAGGTGCGAAAGTAAATCGGAGCTGAATTATTACTCGCATCATACGCTATAAAAACATTTTCTCTCTCCGCATCTTGGGTTACCCGTAAAATATGGGATATTGTAAGGGGAATATTGTTATGAATCTTTGGACCAGTCATTTCAGAATCAGATTTTTTTTCTTTCTGCTGGTTTTTGCGGATGATGAAATTATCCAGCTCGTTTTCAATATCATCGAAACTTGTGTTTGAGTCCATTTAATTTAATAAGTCAGCTGCAATTTCAAAAGGAATGTACGATTGCGGTGTATTTTACATCAGCACCAAACAAAAACAGATGTACGGATGGGCGTAGGCAGTTTTGATGTTATCGTGGGGGCTTAAGCAAATAACAACCCTCTACCTACACCCATGCAATTTTTGATTATCGATATCGCTCAAAGGTATGGTATATTTTAGGGGGTGATTTTGAATTTGTTTTTATATATTTACCACTAATTTTGCAAATATTATTTATACTTTATATAATTCCATTTTAAAGACTAGAAAAAAAAGACTTTATATTTAATTTATAAATAAAAATAATAACTTATTTACCAGACCCCTTTTGACAATCTCAAAACTTTTTGACTACGCCCCTGAACATATTTCCGTTTTTAATTTTAAATAATTAATTTAATAATAATAATAATAAAATTATAAGCAGCACTTTAACAAAAAGTTAAATAAAATATATGTATTACTTATTATTAATATTTATTTCACCACCACGAGAAATGCAATCGTATAAAAACCCAGATTGGCAGCCCTTTTTCGCGCACAGCAAGTGGGCAGGCTCGTTGTGTCGCTTGTGAAATTAACGAAAAAGTACACTTTGTACAAAACTAAAAATAACCGAGAGAATCGCATTATCTGGTGATCTTGGAATGTCTGGTGGTCCATCCATAACGCTAAAAAGCCAACCAATCGATGGTAACAACACTGGGAACGCTGCGGCGCAGCAGCAGCAGCAGCAAAGTGCGAATGGCGCAGCATCTGCTGGGGCACCTGGAGCCCCTGGCTCCGCCCAGAATCCAGGAGGCGGTGGAGCAGTAGGCGGCGGAAGTGTCCCGGCGGAGGGGTCGCGCCAGAACAGCCTGCAGCGGATCCAGCAGCGGAAGCAGAAGGTCTTTAATCTTCCCGTGCCCCAGAAACTGGCCAAACTCTCGATGTACTCCGCCTGCCAGTCGGAAGGATGCCGCTGCACCGGCTGGAAGACTCCACAGGAGAACCGCCACCGCGATGTGGAGTCCTCCTACTGTCCGGAGTTCAACGAGGAGTGCCGGAACGCCAACTGCCGCCACTCTTTGAGGATGCACATAGCCCACCTGGACAATATTTCGAGCTCCAGCATGGATGAGCTGCTGGGCGCCATTATAGACATGGAAAACCTGTTCATGTCCATGCAGCGCGTCGAGGACGAGGATACCAAAAAGGTGTACCTCTATCTCTTCCGCTTGCTGCGCCAGTGCGTCCTCACGCGCCAGCAGGCGGTCATCCGGGGTCCTCTCGGAGATCCGCCCTTCGAGTCGCCCTGCATCACGAAGGCGGTGCTCTCGTTGGTCTTCTACAAGTACAACCACCTCAATCCGACTGAACTGCAAACCATAACCGAGGTGGCCAAGACGTTCCTGAACTTCCTGAATCACTACAACTTTGAATCACCATCGACCCGAAGGGGAGATCTCACCCATGAGGATGCCTCAAACTACAAGATTAACTACACAAGGTGGTTGGTTTTCTGCCACGTGCCCGCCTTCTGTAACTCCCTGCGCCAATTCGAAACGTCCTTGGTCTTTGGACGAACTCTCCTGCGCACTGTCTTTCAGTACATGTCGCAGCAGCTCAAGAAGAAGTGCATCCTAGAGCGAGATCGCTTTCCCGAGGACAAGCGCTCGATCATCGCCCAAATGCCCAAGTTTTTAGAGGCCCTTCGCGCCGAACTGCTGAAGGATGATTCGCCCATTTGGGATCCAAACTACCGGCCACCGAACTCTTTCGTCATCCAGCAGAGAAAGCGTCATCAAGAGGTGGCACCTGTAGCACCAAGTGCTGGCCTAGCACCTATAGGCGGGGCTAAGCGGACCAGTGTGGGCGAACCGCTCCAGAAGAGAATCAAAAAGGAACCCACAGATCGATCCAGCAGGTTGGTTATCGTTATCTTTACTATATGCTGTAACTAACGTTCCCATTTCAGTGAGAACTTGGATGATTTGCCCACGGATGTGGTGATGCGCGCCATGAAATCGGTATCGGAGTCCAAGACCACCAACAAAGCCGAGATACTCTTTCCGGTAAATGTTTCACGCGATGAGAATGTGAAGGCGGAGGAACAAAAGCGGGCCATTGAGTTTCACGTGGTGGGCAACTCTTTGACCAAACCGGTGGACAAGCAGACTGTTCTGTGGCTGCTTGGCCTCCAGCTCGTATTTGCTTATCAGCTACCCGAGATGCCGCGCGAGTACATCAGTCAGTTGGTGTTCGACACCAAGCACAAAACTTTGGCGCTCATTAAGGAGAACCAGCCCATTGGTGGCATATGCTTTCGTCCGTTCCCGTCGCAGGGCTTCACAGAGATTGTTTTTTGCGCGGTCACAATGTCCGAGCAAGTGAAAGGCTATGGCACGCACTTGATGAATCACCTGAAGGACTACAGCATCCAGAGAGGTATCAAGCATCTGCTCACATTTGCCGATTGCGATGCCATTGGATACTTCAAGAAGCAGGGCTTCTCTAAGGATATCAAGTTGGCGCGACCCGTTTATGCGGGTTACATCAAGGAGTACGACAGCGCCACTTTGATGCACTGTGAGCTGCATCCGAGTATTGTCAACACGCAGTTCATTGCTGGTTAGTTGGTTACCCAAATGAGGATCGATGAACATATTTTACACTGGTTTTCTCCTTTGCAGTGATTCGCAATCAGAGCGAAATTCTGAAGGAGCTAATTGCGCAACGCCACAACGACGTGCAAAAAGTCAGACCCGGATTGACGTGCTTCAAGGAAGGTTTACCCTCAATTCCCGTGGAGTCAATTCCTGGTCTGCGAGAAATCGGTTGGAAGCCGCAAATGCGTCCAGCGAGGTCTGCCAGACCCTTGGAGGAATCGTCCGATCCGGAGAAACTGGCCACTTCGTTTGCGTCAGTTCTGCAGTCCGTGCGTCAACACACCACCGCATGGCCTTTCTTGCGTCCGGTGACTGCTGCCGAAGTTCCGGACTACTACGACCATATCAAGTATCCCATGGACCTGAAAACCATGGGGGATCGACTAAAGAAGGGATACTACCAAACACGCCGCCTCTTCATGGCGGACATGGCTCGCATCTTTTCCAACTGTCGGTTCTACAACTCGCCCGACACTGAGTATTATCGGTGTGCCAACTCCCTGGAGCGCTATTTCCAAACCAAAATGCGCGAGCTGGGGCTGTGGGACAAATGATGCAGTGATTCTGAGGAACCTTGTATAAAACCGAATATTTAATCTTTACTAACGGAGAACGTTATTTCTATTTATTTTAGAATTTTCTGCGATAAAAGACAAAAGTGGATAATTACTTGTGAACAAAATTGATATGTATATGCATTAAGCTTTTTCTGGAACGTATTAACCAAGCGCCTTGTCTTGTTCATTTAGACGGGCTAATATAAGTTGTCTTTAGGAAAAATAAATCAGAACTATCACCTACTAATTCGCTATAATTTTTCAAGACAACACATTAACCGACCCTCAAAAGACAGAAAACCAAAGTTGGTTAAATGATTTGTAACCTCTACATTTTGTCTTAACTCTTTATTTCACTTTTGATTTCCTACATTCATTGTTTGCATGCTTTTAAAGTTAGGATTTCTTTGTTTTTGTTTGGTTTAGTAAACATTCGTTTAATAATGTCAGTTATAAAATTATACTGTATTTAATATTAGGGGCGGGAGTTAAATCGAATTTCTAGGTCATTGTACAAAGGCTCATGCATTAATCCGAGGGCTTAACGATGCGTTTCTTCATAGGCTGCGTTGGAATTAGCGAAAGCTCTCGCGAATATGCCAATGGTACAATGAAAATGTTAACCGTAGTTGCTTACTGTTGAATTCAATTATCTTTTATTACATGGTATTCAGTTTTAATTTCAATACGTGGTAGTCTTTACAATTTAGCCATTACTTGCGAAACGTGTTTCCGTGTTTAACTCGATAATTGCGTATTTATATACATACATACATATGTAGAGCTAATCAGGGTGAGCATATATGGAGATATACATATTACATACAATTAGATACATAATTTATGATTACATAATATTGAAATGTGTGGTTACTCCTTTCTCCTGTTACTGAAAGAGCGTGTTAACTACTGTCCTCCGATAACCAAAATGGACTCTATTCGGCACTCGGCGGTTTGTGCTGAATTCAATATAAATATATATCTGGATACAAGGATAACAAACAAATCTAAAGGACTTCAGCTGGATACATTGGCATGCACAGACGTAATTCTACTCGGTTTCAAGGCCTCGATTTCAACCGGAGCAGTCAGTGATGACACAATCTTAACATATACATCAAGAACATCGTATTGTTTCAAATCGTAAGTATAAATTGCATTACAGGCGTGGCGAAAGAACGTGCAATTTGTAAACCAACCGAGATCAGAAAAAATAAACTGTACGAAAATTTAACTTTTGGGCTTTTCTGTCAGACTTAAAAAAAAATTACAATTTTCTAGTGGTTGGATTTTTTTACAGTTTTGGAGACTTCCCTCTTCAGCTGGGGCTGGATTGACTTTTTACAATTGTGCTCTTCAAACAAGCATAGCTGCCGATTTTATTTTCATTTTCATATTTAAAATGCTCTTAAATAATATATTTAAATGCTAGTAAAACGGTTCGAGTGTTGGTCGATGTTTTACGCCCACAAGAAATACAGTATTACAATCAGTTTTTTTGTTTTTTTTTCTTTCATTCAAATAAAAACATATTAATTAGCTTTTATTTTAGTTTTGGGAATTCCATGGATTTAATTGGTTGCTCCATTAATTTCATTATTGTTATCGACTCCTCCGCTAATTCTCCGTTTTTGTAGCTTTTTCATACTTATGCTTACTATGTTCCTCACATCTATTACTAAATATATGTATGTATGTAGGCGTGCCATTATCTCCTCGTTATCATTACCGTGTTTTCTGCTCAGCGAAAGGCGTTGGAACCAGCCATTTACACAAAACCTAACAGATGGCCGGTTCACATTCACAGTCGCTAGTCATAAGCGCTTATCATCGCCAAGCACACGGTGGTGGGCGGGCAGCAGAGTGCGCCCCAGGACGTCGTGAGAGTTGTAACACTAATTTTAATTATACAAATATTTTATGCCGTTAGATCCATAACTCGAAATTCCTGATAATAAGAGCCTGTGTGTCGTCGATCGTTCGGTCGGTCGGTTGATTGGGTTGCTTCGAATAATTAGCTTTGCAAAGAATAGGATATTTACTTTCTTCTTAAATCGCATTAATCAATTGTTTATTTAAAGTGGTTGTCCACTAACTGGGCGGCACTATTGAGCTGTATGGGCAAACAAAGGTTTTTTATTTTTTAACCTTCCAAAACAATAATAGAGGTAATTGCTACTTACAAACTGCCGCCACCTGTTGCGTCTGCTCTGGCAAGAGGGACGTCGACTTTGTCGTCGTGGTTGTTGCGTTCGGTGCATTGGAGTCCGTGGCATTGGATCCCGGTCCCACGTTGTTGGCTGCCTTCAGTGCTGCAGCCGTATTGGCATTGCCGTTGGTGATGTTTGGGATTCCGTTTCCTCCCCGGTTGCCGCCGCCGTTGTTGCGATTGTTGGTCCTATTGCGGAAGTTGCCACCGCCGCCCATTCGATAGTTGTTCCTGTTATAGCCGGGCGCACCTCCGTATCCAGAGTTCATGCCGCCGTTGCCCGCCCCGCCCATGTTGCCATTGTTGTTGTAGTAGTGGTTGCGTCCGCGGTAGCTGGTTTAAATATATTTAAATAACGAAACCGCTCCAAAAGATGATTTATTAGCGCCACTCACCTGCCACGTCGAGTCGAAGACACTCCGAAGGTCTCCGTGTTCAACTTGCGCTCCTGGCGCCAATCATTCTTCTTGTTCTTGCTGCGATCCTGGGCAGCCTCGCACGAGATGCTGTCGAAGAACGATTTAGTCTTGTCGTAGCACACAGCAACGTCATCTTCCTCGGGCTCGTGCTCTCCAGCGCCGGTTTCATTGCCAGAGTCATCCTTCTTGTCCGTCTCGCCATTCAACTACAAATAGAGCGGATACAAATGGTGAGTTACTCTTGAAGTATTATTATTTTAACTACAACTAAGTAATAAAAATATGTGATAAAAGATATGTAAAAGATGGTGTTTAATTAAGTTTTAATAAAAGTTATTTCTCGCATAATATATTATAAATGTAATTCAAAATATTTTTGATATCGAAAAATAGAGAAACAAGAAAAGGTTTAGTCTTCAAAGCTAGTTTCTTAAAATTTCTACAGCTTAGTTCACTTACTATTCCTTACAAAAACTAGCTTAAATAATATGTGTTTAAAACATAAAAAATGTGTGTTTGACTTACTGTATGAACGCCTTCAACCTTCTCACCCACCTGCTCATTGGTCGCAGTTGCAGTGGTTGCCGTCGAGTTGGTGGTTGGCTTGGTGGTGGCGTCCTCGGCCACCTTGAGCTTGGCCAGCTGGGAGCGCAGTTCCTCGAACTTATTGTTGGCCTGCTCGAAATCAAAGTCGCCTTCAAACTTGATCTTGTTGCGAGGCTTGTTTTGATTGGCCGATTGCGGACGATAGCCCTGTAAATATAATCGCAGAAGGTTAATAACCATATATACAAAACTGAGTCACTAGACGGTATACCTGATTGGGTCGCATGGGGCCTCGGGATCCCATTCCGCGATTACGCATCATCATGTTGTTCGAGTTCTGGCCACCGCGGTGCATGTTCCAGGCTGGGTTGTTACCACCTCCACCATTGCCGCCATTTCCGCCGCGCTGCTGCTGCTGCTGTTGCATTCCATTACCGCCGCCGCGATTACGCTGATTATTGTTGTAGTTGTTGCTGAAGTTATTATCCATCTGACGTCCGGAGTCACGACGATCCCTTTGCTGGTGGTGCTGGTTATAGAAGTCCGTGCCGCTTCCGCCGCGCTGTTGCTGCTGCTGCTGCATGTTGTTGTGGCTTGGACCGCCGCGCTGCTGCTGCGCCTGCTGCTGCTGTTGATTCTGGTGCTGCTGGTGGTTCTGGCGCTTATGTCCTGCATCGCGTCCGTTGCCACCCTGGCCAGCGTTCTGTTGCTGGTGCAGCTGCTGCTGCTGGGTCAGCTCCGCCGTGGGACTCACAATCAGGCTAATGGGCGTCGTCGAGCGCGATGCTCCGGCCAGCATGTCTAGAACGGAAACTATACACATATAGAGGACGCAACGAGAGGACGAGAACGAAAAGAAGAATGCGTGCAGGCGCCGGAAAATATTAGTTCAGAAAATAAATAAAGTTTGTAAAATTTAAGATAGCACACTTAAGACGAGCTGATCCTAAAAATAAATTTCCCTTTGTGTATAAAGGTATTTGTGGTAGACACTTATCTTTAAATATTAAATATAATATATTACAATGCCTATCACAAAGTTTTTTTTAATGTGTGAAGGCTATTTTAGGTTAACATACCATTTAGGATAAAATTGAATTAAATTATTATATATTTTATAGAAAACCTTGGTTATTCAATAAACCGCCTAATTTAAAGTAAAAAGTATTAAATAAGACAACAAATTAAGAAAAAATGTTTTTATAAAATATTATTTAAATCTTTTTTAAAAGTATGACTTATCAGGTCTTATACAGTAAAATGTGTCGTTTCCAACATGTTTCCTTATCTAAACAACATATAAAAAAATATAACCAAATTCTGAAATAAAGTCCGAAAATGGCGTTTACTTATATGTAATACACGAAAATCTAAGAACCACAGAAATGATAAAGAAGCTATTGTATTCCAATAGATTTCGGTGTGATTTGATAAGTATACTTCTTTTTTATATCAAATTATTTTAGACTTATGTTTTTATAAGATATTGAAGATATGTGCCAATATACTTTAATTAAAAAATGCTCCTCTAACCAAACTCACTTGGCTGTTTCTGCTGCTGGGGCTTCTGCTGCTGCTGGTTGCCACCGATGTGCATGAACGGTCCGTTGCCCGGGGCTCCAGATCCGGGAGCCAGCGATCCGCCCGCGTTTCCCACCATGTTGGCTAGATTGGGACCTCCTAGGTTGCCAAACGGATTGCCGTTGCCGTAGCCGGGAGCACCTCCTCCAGGAGCTCCGCCGGCGCCACCACTACCACCTCCACCTGGCATCTGGGGAGGCTGCTGCTGCTGCGACGCCACCTGCTGCTGTTGTTGCGGCGGAGCGTTCATCCCGCTGGGCATGGGAAAATGCTGCGGCATCTGGGGCGGTCCATTCTGGAGCTGCGCTTGCATGATCGCCGGGTCATTGTGGTGCGGCAGCGTGTGGTTGTTCACTACGCGAATGTCCTTGATGTCCGATCCCCGGAAGAGGATATAGTCGTAGATCTGCGACTGCGGAGCTATCTGGAACTGGGTGTCCCGATCCTCCGTTCCAAAGGACCGCACTAAGAGAAGGAAGAGGGTTAGAAAGTTTTTATTTACTCGATTTAAGAAAACACATGGATTTCATGTGCAAATTTCAAAACATTTTCCTGAAATTTATCGAAAGTATTTTAAAATATTTTTATATTATCAATGTCGGTATTACCTCTTGTAAAAACTTTTTTTTAAATAATTTAATGGAACGAAGAAAATTCAAATAAAAACTTGAAGTTGTTGAAAGATCTTTAATGAAAATATTCATTTTGATTTTATAAGATTACCAAAGGGTTTAAACACTTTAGCGTAAACTTTGTAAGATATACAATTTAAGGGTTTTTAAAGTGCTTTGAAACCAGAAAATTGAAAAGGACACGTCTCTTTGATTTATATTCCATGCAATTTGAAATTTAGTTAGAATGTTCAGGCACACACCATTATATAAGTAGGTCTTTGAGAATTCAAAATTTTAAATGGCAATACCCATGTAAACCCATTAAGGTTAGACCGCAATTCCTATTTAACCTCAACTGGAAACGCATGTTTTGCCGGTATTTGTGCGTTCTTCGTTTCTCCTTTTTGCCTTCCAGGGCACTGACACCCGTAACGGGAGCCCGGAGATCCCGTTATCTGGCGCCAAATCGAAAACGTTTTTGCAAATAAACAAATTGCATTGGGGATTTGCAAGTGTGGGTGAGTGTGGGTGAGTGTGTGTGTGTGTGTGTGAGTGCGTGTGGGTACGTGTATGTGTGCCATGTAAAATCCAAAAGCAACACTGTACAACAACAAGCGAGAGACAAAAACAGGCCAAAGCCAACATGACAAACAAAAAGCATAAGTGAGAGGAGAGAGAGCGGCTGCACACTCGGCAGAGTATGAAATTACTGTAAAACTAACAAAAGAAACGAAAAAAGGGGAGAACACACAAGAGAAATTAAAAGAATCCATTTTCTTTTGCGATGAACCGTTTTTTTACAGGGATTTTTTGGCGCACATTACGGCACCCACATAAATCCCGTATATATAGCAATTACGTGGGAGATTTCTAATAGCGAGGGGGCGCTACTGAAATACTTACCACTCGAGAGCGCAATGGTGCACTCCTGCGGATCCACGGTGTACAGGCGGCCCTCGTATCGAATGTCGGCCTTCGAAATGAGGCTGATTTTGGAGCCCAACTCCGGCAATCCTCCGCTCATCTTGGCTGTACTTCACTGCGCACTCACACCGGATTACAAGATATTATTAAGTGCTTTTGCCAACAGGCACACGAATTTCTCTGGCCAAAAGCAAACAATTATAGCGAGCGCGACGACAACGATTTCTCGACGGTTTCGGGCCTCTGCTCTTCTTTTTTTTCGGTTTTTTTTTTCACACGCAATTGCTTTCCAGTTGCAGGGCGAATTTGGGGCCAATCGCCTTCCAGCCGCGTCTGCTTGGTGGAGCTGTGTTTTCGCACGGGTGCGGCAAACGCTTTTCCAATGTCTGTGGTGTAGCACACACGGCCTTAAATGTGAAAATTGCAATTTTCGATGCACAAATCTTTGCTCCGTCCGTCTGCGAAAACCTACCCGTCGAAAATGAACGATGAAAACGAGCGAGAGCCGCGACGGTGTTGGAAAGCGCGGGTGGGCGAGCAGCGGCGGCGGCAGCGCGGTAATAATATTTACTGTTTTTGTTCATGTTGGTGGGGGATTAAACGAAAACCCCACTACATGTTGGCAAAGGATTTAGTCACGGTGCACAAAATTGGTTCGAGTGCATTTATTTCATATTTTTGCGGGTTTTCACTGGACAACCCTGCTCGCAACCCTAAATGCAACCCTGCATCGTGAGCGTGCGCCCCTGGTTTTTTCGGCTTCCCTCGGCGCTTCTTTTTTTTCCCATTCAAAGCAAAACGGCAACTCAGATGCGCTGGCATTTTATGGTTTTGTGAATTATTTGCTTATGTGAGAAAGTTATAAACACAAGGAGTTCACCATGCCGCCCAAGCTGGAGCCGATTAGTGTGCGCACGGCGCGCCTGAACAACGTGATCCTCGGGAAAGGAGTCGGCGTCGCCTGTGCAAAGCCCGCTGGAAATGTTTCTGCATCCGCCAGGAGGAGCATCATTCCAGTGAGCACCACCAGCGCCGCCGTGGCCGAGGCCATCTGCCGTGAAGGACTCCTGGACGCCTTCTGCCTGCTGTACAACGAGTGCGACAAGGACACACTGAAAAAGCGCGATCGCAACATAGCAGAGTTTGTCAACAAATGTGAGTCAAATAGACTGGCCACAGGGTTCGGGATTGTGGATTCGGGTTTTAAAAGGATATTCATCTCGATTGCATGTTAAAATCCAACAGAACTCGGAAAATCCATTTTCTATATTTATAATTATTAATAATAACTAGAATTCCTAAAAATGTTATAATATGTTATAAAATGTTATAATAGTTTCTTATATCAGTGGGCAAGTGGTACTTTAATGTATCTTTATGAAGCTGTATAACTAGGAATTATAATAATACGCATTTTTAATTATTTCAAAAACAAGTTTTTATATTATAATGCCTGTTTTCCTTTCAGTTCGTCCCATTGTGGAGGAAACCCGCAGACTTCGTGTGAATGCAGATGACTTCCTCATAAAGACCCTTATTGGCCAAGGATACTTTGGCAATGTTCATCTCGTGGTCGAGCGCCAAACCAATGATATATACGCCATGAAGAAGATCAAAAAGTCTGTGGTGACCACCTCACAGGTCAAGGAGGAGCGAGATATCATGTCCACCCGCCATTCCGAGTGGCTGATCAATCTACAGTACGCATTTCAGGTTAGTTTTTTAAATACTTTGTCATTTTCGAAATTAAATTAAACTATTAACCCACCAGGACAACGACAATCTGTATTTGATAATGGAGTACATGCCCGGAGGGGATCTGCTCAGCTTGATGTCGCGCCACGGTCCCTTCGATGAGGATTTGGCTCGGTTCTACCTGGCCGAGCTCACAGTGGCCCTGCACACCCTGCACGAGATGGGCTATGTGCATCGGGACATTAAGCCGGAGAATATACTGATTGATCGATTCGGGCACATTAAACTGGCTGATTTTGGTAATGCTGCTGCACTGAATCGGGATGGTCATGTGCTGAGCCTGTCCCCCGTGGGAACACCGGACTACATAGCTCCAGAGCTGCTGCAGACGATATCCACCTACAAGTTGTCCAAGTCGATGCACGATGTGAGTAGAACTGTACGATCGCAGAGCTTGGTTTGCAAAGTTCATAGCTAAAACGAAAAATAATTTATTAGGTCAGCTGCGATTATTGGTCTATGGGAATAATTGGCTACGAGCTAATTTGCGAGACAACACCATTTCACGAGGATAATGTACACGAGACGTACTCCAAAATTCTCTCTCACTGCGAGGAGAGTCACCTAAAAGAGCTGATCAGCTTCCCCACCGACTTGAAGGTATCTATTAACTACAGAAACCTCATTGAGTCACTGGTCACAAATCCATCAAAGCGATTGTCCTATGAGCGCATTAAAAAACATCCCTTCTTCGACGATGTTCCGTGGAGTTCCATTCGCTCCCAGGTGCCTCCCATAATACCAACTGTTAGGTCTGACGATGATACCTCCAATTTCGAGGACGGAACTCGACTTAAGACTCGCCGAGAACAGGGAGTTGCCAAAAAGTCGCTCACAGCCAACATGAAATCCAATGATTTCAGTGGTAAGGATTTGCCATTCATAGGGTATAGCTTTGTGCATATGGAGAAGTCTGCAATCTCTGCTACTACCGATGAAAAATTGCAGGAGAAACTGAAAGATCTGCTGCAGAAACTGAAGACTAGAGAGAATGAGATTTCCATGCTTAAACAAGATCTGTTGCGAGCACAGCAATCCCTTAAGAAGACCGATAGCAAATCTCAGGTAGTAGCCGATGCCAAAATGGAAATTAAGAAGCTACAGCAAATTATAAAGGAGAAAACTCTGGAGCTGAGCACCTGCAAGACGCAGATCAAGACACTTCAGAGCTCGGCAAAAATAGACGAAGAAATGTGGTCAAAAAAGGAAGCTACTATAACCGATCTACTTCGCCTAAATCGGCAAAAGTACGAAGAAGCCAAGATCGCCTCGGAACAGCGATATGAGAAACAATTGGCCGACAAAAAACAAGAGCTGGCATCCACGCTGCAGAAGCTAGATGCCCGTGAGCTGGAGTTTAATGCAAAGTTCGAAGAGTGCAAGCATATATCCATGAAACTGCAGAACTACAAGGACATGCTGCAGCAGCTGAAGGAGCAGAACCTTAAATCCGAGACCAATAATGAGGAGCAGAAGCGCCAAATGGCTGAATCGTATGAGCAAAAGCTAGCAGATCTACGGAAAAAAGTGCGAGACTCACAGGATACACATCGCCGTATGACAATGGAGATAAAGGAAATACGTACCGAATTGGACGAGTCCATCTGCTCCACCAAGTCAACACAGGAAGCGAAAAACGCGACCGAGCGAAGCATCGAGGAAATATTGAGGCGTCTGAACCAGGAGATTGCCTCAAATAATGAACTTCATGCGGAGAAAGTTAAACTGGAGACGAAGCTACAGCTAAGGGAAAATGAATCTCAAGAAGTCAAAGCAGAATGCCATCGACTTGAGAGGGAACTGCAGGTACGTGTTTAGTAAATTAAAAACGTAATATATATATGGAATGTTTATAATACCATAAATATGTACATTAAGCAAGCTTTGCTCCATTAGGATCATTTCATATTGAACTAGAAACTAACTTAACTTGATACTTTAATAAATAAATTAATTAAACACACATTACAAACTTAGTGACACATAACAGAACTTATAAATAAAATATAATTGTAAAACTATTTTTTTTAATTTATTAAATGTATCTTAAGACATAACAAGAATTTTAAACTAAAGTTATAATATTTGTTCACCTAGCTTGCCGAATGCCGCTGTCAGCTAGCTGAATCGTCGCTAGCTTCGCATACTTCTCCATACGAAACTGCACCAGGATCTCTGACCGAGCTGAATGTCATCGAAGATCAACTGCGCGCCGACTTAATAGCCGCCAAAGAGGGTGAAACCCACCAAAAAGGACGCGCCGATCAACTCCAGACGCTGGTCACTAAATTGGAGCAAATGCTGGAGCGATTTAACGAGCAGAGTCTCTCACCCACAAAGTCCCACTCTTCCCGTAAGCAGGAAACCGAAACCGTGGGTGATATGCTCGAACGGCAGAACGAGAAACTGGAAGACAAATTGGCAGAAGTGCGGGAACAGATGATTGTGGAACGTCAGTCGGCGCGAACAGCAAATCTTTCGCTGTGGAAAGTGGAGAAGCAGCTCGAGGAAGCTTTGTCCGAGAAGAAACTACTGGCTCGTCGCATGGAACTCACCGAGGATCGTATTAAAAAGGCACAAAACGCCAATGAGGAATCACAGAGAATGCTAAAGTCTTCCAAGGAGGAAACTCGACAACGAGAATCTCGGATCGAAGAGCTCAAACAAGAACTAGCGGCTGCCAAAAGAGATGTCCTCAAGGAGCACCGTCAATGGGAAAAGGCCGAGCAAGAGCGCATGAAGTGCAAATCGGAGATAATCGAACATTTGGCAAATGTGCACAAATTAGAACAGCAGGAGAGTGAACTGCGCCAGAAACTAAAGCAAGTACAAACCCGTTTTGATGGACTGACTTTGGAGCACAAAAACACCCTAAGAGAGCTGCAGGAGGAGCGTGAAAAAAGTAGAAAAGCCAACGATTCCAGCCTGGCCTTACAGAAGGAACTTAAACAGCTATCCGAGAACTTCCAGAGGTTGAAGTACGCTTGTAGCATCACCGACAGCCAACTAACCGAGGTGGAAACTATGCTAAAATCGGAGCAGGATCGGAATAAGTCCCAGAAATCACAAATAGATACGCTTCATGGAAAACTGAGGGAGCGGAACGATCAATTGACTGAACTTCGAAGGGAACTATCTACAATTGAATCCGAAAAGCGTTTAGCGGAGCAGCGCGCTCAAGTTTTAGCATCAGAAATCGAGGAACTTCGTCTGAACCTCAAGGAGCAGCAAAAGAAGCTAGTAGCGCAGCAGGATCAGTTGGTGGAGCAGACAAACGTGCTGTTTGCCACTCAAGAGCGAGCAGATCTTCTGGATGGTCAAAACGCCAATTACGAAGCCCAAACTGCGGATTCAGACAGGGAAATGGTTAGCCTGAAAGAGGAAAATGCACGCATTCTTAGCGAGCTTTTCCACAAAAAAGAGGAAGTGGCCAACCTGCAGGCGGAGATAAGGGATTTAGAGTCGGCACAAGCCGAATTGCACGCGGAGATCGATTCTATTCAGGACACTTTGGCCGAAAAGGAACAGTTCTATGTGCAGCGTGACATCAAATCAAATGCAACTCTTGCCCAGCACAAAAAGCTGATTGATTACCTTCAGGTATAACAAATTGCCACTTTTTTTGATTGAAAGAGACTAAATAAATGTATTTATAGCTAAAGGTGGAGGACCTGTCCTCCAAAAAGAAGAAAACCCTGGCAGACAAGCTCTTTGGATCCAGTCACACCAACAAGGAGAACATCTCATCCAACGATGTGGAGTCTTCTATTCTCTATCGTGCTTTAAAGGAAGAACTAAAGAGAGAAAAAAAGCTAAACAGTATGCTTAAGGATCAGCTTGCACAGCTGAATGGTGAGTTTTCTAAAGATTCTAATTGAAAACGGTGATTAACTTGGAATATTTTTTATTTAAGGAACTGCAACCTTGCGTTCTCCTCGTAAATCGGCTGCTGTAAATGGTGACACCGATGCACCCAAGCAGAGACCAGTTAGCATCGCAGTCTTACCGCGTTCCCCACAGAAGCAACAGTCTTTGAAGCGCACCACTAGCCAAGTGGAGTTAAAGACAACGGAGAAATCGACCAAAGCAGTCAGTGAAGACCAAGCCCATCATCGCTTCGAACTGGCTTTGCAAGAGTCCAAGGTAGATGCATCAGATTGTGTAGTTTGTGGCCAGGCCATTGTTGCAGGTTCCCCCTTTTGGAAATGCAAGGAGTGCAAAGATGTGACACATCGCAAGTGCCGAGCTAATGTTCAGGGAAATTGCGGAACAAAGCCAACTGCTCCACCGGCCGACGATCTTAGCAGCATTCCATCTGTCTCAAGCTTAACTTTAAACAGCGTAGATGTGGCTGGTGCAACGACTAGCAGCGATTACATAGGATCGCTGGTTTACAGCTCCGATGGTCCGGAGGATCAGGCTGCTAAAAAGGAGATTGAAGTGAACTGCGCCTTCGAGGTGGCAGAGCAGCAAATTCTCCTGCTGGGCTGCAACACTGGCCTGTATGCTTATCACTTGGACTGTCAGCGACTAGTGCATATTTCTGGACTCGAGTATGTAAGCTGCATGTCCATCTGCAAGCGCCTGGCGAAGGCTATTATGGTGGGAACGGTGGGCGAGAAGCTCTACCAGTGCGACTACCGGCAGCTGGAATCGCGTTGTCAGAGCTCCAGTGCCTGCCATAAGCCAGTGTTGGAGACATCTGCCATTGAACTGCCCTTTGCCAATCGCACGCCATCGGAGAAATGGAAGATGGTGCTGATTTCTGATGAGGCGGAGAACGCTTTGGATTCGGTTGCCATTGCGGCAACTTCGACAAGGATTGTCATCTTAAAGTACGACCTTAAGTTGCACATGTTTAAGCCAGTTCGGGCCTTGGACACGGCTACTCCAGTCACCTCTATATTCTTCACGCGTCATTCAGCTATTGTCAGTTCAGATAAGTTTTACGAGATCGATTTGGATAATTATGCCGCTGAGGAGTTTGTGGATCTGTCGGATAAGTCGATGGAGAGCACTGCCAAGTGCCAGCCACTTACTGCTGTGCGTATTTCTCGGCAGGAATACCTCCTCTGCTTTGCCGAATGCGGAGTCTTTGTGGATGAGTTTGGCTGCAGATCAAGGCCCTACGATATAAACTGGGTATTTGCACCCACTGGTTTCGTTTACCGCGAGCCCTTCTTATTTATTGCCCACTACCAAAGCGTGCAAATTGTGCGTTTGCATCGCTCCTTCAGTAAGGAACTGGCCAACGACGATAACTCATCGGAGAATTGTGAGTCGCCGGAACTGCAGCGCGTCTACTTGCCCCACTACATGTCCACTCTGCTGGCGAACAGTGGAGATGTCAATCTGTATGCCGTGGCGATTGATCAGAGACCTTGCAATGGAACCCAGAAGATCTATCACTTGGACACAATGCAGGCGTTCAAGCAGAAGTTTAATGTGTCCATGGAGACAATTTCTTCGGTGGCCACTTCCGTGACATTGGGTTCAGCGATGACCGGCAATAGTTTGTAAATTATCATATAAGAAGAAATAACGTAATACTACAGTCTCAGTAGTACATAATTTTAAGTATGATATATTATATTTTAATTCGATTTTTGACCATCTTTGAAATCATTTTAAAAATTGTAAACAAAATGATTTTAATATAATAGAAATTATCATTACTTTGTGTGCTGTATTCACAAATAAAACATTCTTTATCACTATCCTGACACTTTCAATTGGAAAAAAAGGAATTTAGTTTTATTAATTTTTATTATTATTTTAATTAAAAACAACCAAATTATTTAAAAGCCGTTTCGGTCTCTTGTATTAACCCGATTGTATTCGTTTACAGAGTAATGGGTATCTGTTAGTCAAGGCAACTCGAGCTTTAATAAATTTATTAACATTCAATTATTTTTTTTATATGATAAACCACAATAAATTCCTCCCCCTCTTTATACCCGTTACTCGTAGAGTAAAAGGGTATATTGTATTCGTGCAAAAGTATGTAACAGGGAGAAGGAAGCTTTTCCGACCCTATAAAGTATATATATTCTTGATCAGGATCACTAGCCGAGTCGAACTAGCCATGTCCGTCTGTCCGTCTGTCCGTCCGTATGAACGCTGAGATCTCGAAACTATAAAAGCTAGAGGATTGACATTTTGCATGCATATTCTTGGAGTTCCTACGCAGCGCAAGTTTATTTCAAAATGGTGCCACGCCCCCTCTAACGCCCTCAATCGCCCTACACCATTTTTTGAAAGGTGTCTGGCGCCCACACCATTAAAGATATTGGAAAACTAAAAATGCAGTTTTATTGTGACTATCAATACCTATCGAAATGTAGAAGAAATTTTTCAAATCGGACCATTCGTTAAAAAGTTATGCCTGATCAAAGATTTTATATATCTATCTCCCTCGCACTCCCTTAGCTGAGTAACGGGTATCTGATAGTCGGGGCACCCGACTATAGCGTTCTCTCTTGTTTTGATATAAAATTTAAATATTTTGACCGGTCGAGTGAAATTAGAGAAGCTTTCTAGGCTGATCCCAAGTAGCTTTTCCAACAGCTTTTAATGTCCCGCAAAAGCCCCGGAAATGAAATCGTGCCTGCTCTTCCATTACTGCGATTAAGGGGGTCGCCGATGGACGCCGGGCTGCAAAACTGCCGTAAATTGTGATAATTGATTTCAATTTGTTCCCTGCCGGTTGAGTGGAGCGCCCTCCGACAACGATGTTTGAATCGTTGATAAATCTCTGCGCTGGTCGCATGGTCGCGGACTCGGGAATGGATGGACGAGATGTGACCAAAACGACGATTTGTCGAGCTTGTCTGGTGCTTCTGGGACCCCAGGATGCCTCTTATTATCTGGACAGCGAACAGGACTTGGCAAGAAAGTATTTCGGCTGCACTGGAGGCGATCCGGGGAAGGTATTCCGCCTGCAGGATGAGGAATTGCCACCCCAGTTGGTCCTGAAAAGCATCTGCGAATGCTGCTACCAACTGGTACTAAAGTTCCACGACTTTCAACGCATGTGCGAAGAGTCCTTGCGCAATTTTGAGAAGCTGCTCCTAGACATCGACTTTGTGTGCATCAAACAGCAGGATGATACCATCAATATACCCGACTTGGATACCCCCTCGGAAAGTAATGAATCCACTAATCAGGAAGCCCAAATGGACGCACCCTGCCTCGAATCAACGGAAGAGATTGTGAGTTTTATCTGGGCACAAGTGTGCCTTTCTATTCCGTAATCTAATCTATAATCGCTTTCGGTGCTTGAGGTGTTGCATAGCAGCAAAGACAATACTTCCCCCATTCGCCGCCATAAACATAAACATTTGGCCCTTTGTTTGTGTTGTACTATTTTTGTTTGTGTCTGAATGTTTGGTATGATAATAGCATTCGAAAAAGAGGCAGGTCTAATCTATAGGTATCACAAATGTAGGTATCACATATATGTATGTATGTATTTAAGGCTCTTAAATTGAAAGTGTATTTTTAATCAATTTCAAAAATATCCAGTAATATCTAGCATCCTCTTATATACATACTTAAGGTGCTTAACTTAGGAATCAATGCAGCTTGATTTCTTGGTTTTAGTTAGCCTATTTCAAAATATAATTTAATCATTAAATTTTAATCTGCTTTTAACTGACATCTATAAAAACTTTAAAATTTAGTTTTTACTATTACTTTTTTGTTACTTATATCGAGGTTAAATATTTTTACCAGTAAAAACTCTTGAGCAGATCAATCTCACCCGACCTTAAACTTCAAATAGTTACTTGCTTTTTACTTCCCACCTACCATCTAATCCAAACGATAATATAAGAAAGAATTATAAATAAACCGATGTTATAGAAAAATGTTTAGCATAAAGAAAAGAGTCTTTAATTTTGTATTTTCAAATAAAATCTTAAAATTATCTGTAAGGAAATAGCCCTAAAGTTTAAATTCTTGAAATTTGATTTTATCTCTTGAAAACGATAAGATAAAAGAAAATAACCCGTTAACAGATGATTGAAAATGTACTTTTAATGCAGACAGAATACTTTTAAACGTACCTCCACAATATTTTCCTATATTAATTAAATATTATTTGCCTTTATTTCTAGGAGGAAGTGTACATAATTGAAGACGAGGCGGCCAAGCAGGATCTTGGAAAGGAGAAGTTACCCATTTCGTCCATTAGAAAGTTGTTAGGGGAAAGAAGAAAAAGAGGAGTTAGACTCACCCTCGAGTGCAGCATATGCCATCGTGGCTTCTACAAATTATCTCTGCTGGAGGCCCATATGAAGCAGCATGAGGGACTTGAACCGTATACCTGCGTCCATTGTGCGAAGAGTTATGCGAGGGCCAATCTGCTAGACTCGCACCTGCGGGAGATGCATCATACTACCTCCGCGAGGGTAACCTATCCCTGCCCAAGCTGCAATAAAGTGTACACAGCTGACCGAAGTCTCAAATATCACATTAAAAGGACGCACAAAAGGACTCATAAGCTAGAAGCCCCCGATGCCCCGCACATTTGTGAAGAGTGCGGAAAATCGTTTGTGCGCAGAACCCTTCTTACGCGCCACAAAAGGATCCATGGTCGTGCAGAGGATCGGAAGTACTCCTGCGAATTCTGTGACCAGAGATTCTACACCAAAGAGAACATGGTAGATCATTTGCAGCGGAAACATGGGAACAAGAACTTACTCAGGTGCAGAAAGTGCGGACGCATTTTCAGGAGCACACTAGCCCTCACCACTCATCTAAAAAAACACGACCTGGCCAGCGAGATTATGTAGTTCAATAATTTGTTTTATTTGTGGTTTCAATAACATCAAGCTAACTCAACTGTTACAATGATTCGAATTTCGTGGAATTTGTTACACCAGTAGTTTGGGATAATGCCGCATGAATGGAGATATTAAGACGAGTTGGTTGAATCGGTTAGGCTGCCCTAAAATTAGCTAACATTCACATAATGGCCGGCGCAGCACAGTCGCTTAAAAATCATCAGTACAAAAGGCGGGCGGCGAAGGCGCTCGTTTTCAAAATCATGTGGTATAAAAACAATTAACTAAAATTTATGCTTAATCTTAAAGAACGGACAGTTTTAAAATTACATTACCAATACATTCATATATCATTAATTTGTGGGGGGAGGAAAAAAATGAGAATAAAAACCAGATTTTCCGTCTATCGATCGACAATTACATAAGAAATGCACGGGGTTCTTTGCCAAAGAAACATCAGCATTAAACGATGTTGTATTGATACGGTGATACGGTGGTGATTGATGATGATGATTGGCAGTAGGATCGGATGAGTGGAGTTGCTTGCACTATATGTAAATAAATACGCCGCAATATGAGCATAGGATAGAGGACTGGAATCGCCAAGCTCTAGGTGTCCTTGTGTTTCTCATAGAAGGCGTCTAGATATTTTTTGTACTCCTTTTGGTCGTTCCACATCATCGCGGCCTGCGCATTCAGTGGACTCTCGTTGTTCGGCTCGCCCAGCAGGGATTGTATGGACAGCAGAATGGTGCGCACGTCGTATAGGGCCGACCACTTGTCCTTCAGGATGTCCAGGCAGATGGCGCCCTGCAGATCAACGTTGGGATGGAAGCAGGACGTCAGGAACTTGACCACGGGCGCCGCGTACGGGTAGGAATTGGGGAAATCCAGTGACAGGCGGTACGTCTGCCCGGAATACACGGTATTCCGTGGACCCGCTATGGTGCCCACCCACTTGAAGATGTTCTCGCCGTCCGGAAACGCCGATATGCCCTTCTCGTTGGCCATCATCAGATTCATCAGTTCCTTGTGCAGTCTGGGGGGGATTATGGGGGATTATCTAGTGTTCCGTGGGGCAATCCCGACCATGTGCCATGTGCTACTCACCTTTTACTCACGGCGTGGTTGTCTTTCACGGGCAAAGAGTCATCGCTGTGCTTGGTGCCCCCGCCTCCTGCTCCTCCGCTCTGTTCGGGGCTGATATTCTGCGCCATGGCTATGAAGGATGCTATATAGATGCTATGCTTTATCCGCTGGTTGCTTTACGGCGAGCTAATTTTGCGCGCTTCGTGGCGGAACGGTTTAAATTGTCTCTAATGATTATATGTACTGTATAGTGGAAATTTTGTTGATCGGTCGGAATTCTCTGTTGCTTTTTCTTTTTTTCACTTTTGTGTGAAAACAAAATGGAAGGAGAACGAGAAGAAACTGTGTTTGAGCAGGGTTGTATTTCAGGTTTTTGGGGGGAAAACTGAGCTATCGGTTGGCGGCTGGTCACACTTGCGGAATGAGATTAATTTAAAATTTATTTTTTAAAAATAAATGTTATTTTAATTTAAATACAGTTTTTAAAGCCAAAATCCAATATTTATTTACTTTTATTCAAAGTGATTGCATTTTAAAAATTATTGTTTGGCGTTGCCACCTGGTGTTTAGACCCTTAGGTACACAATTGTGTGTACGTATGCGATGTACCTATTTCAGTCCAAAATCAAAACATTGGAATAAATTTGGAAAATGGATGAGAACAGCTTGATCTATGGTCTAGAACTGCAGGCGAGGGCTTTAACACCCCAATATGGGGAGAGCAACGATGTGTGCTTCTTTATAGCCACCAATTCCTTGAAACCCACAAACCAAGTTCATTTAATCCAGTACGAGGAGGAACAGGGAACCGTGCAATCAAAGGTAATAATCTGGGAGTATATTGGATAGGATCTACTAAATATGTATTGTCTATAACCAGGTGTTCGAGCATGCCTTGGGTGAAGTATGGAAACTGAATAGCTGCCCTCACAATGCCCGTCTGTTGGCCTCCGTCTACAATGTCCAAAAGGGAGCTCAGGTGCTCACTCAGTCAGCCCTATTTACGCTTCCCGAGGATCTAAATCCGGACCCAGAGCAACTGAAGTCGGAGTACCTGCCCTGGGAGCAGGTCGAGGTCCTGGACACGGAAGCCCTTGGAGAACGTGTGAAAACCATCGAATTCCATCCAAGCCAGGAGCAGATCCTTGCCTGCGTGGTGGACAACAAGGTGGCCGTGATGCAGAGGGCCGAAGCCTCCACGCGCGTTGTGGCCGAGGTGCCCACAAGTGGATCCTCCAGCGGATCCGCCAAGCACACGCTGCACTTCACCACCGGCAAGTGGTCGCACCATCACCAGGGCCACCAGTTTCTCACCCTCCAGGATGGCAATCTGAGTGCGTTCGATGTGCGCGATACCCAGCATTGTGCATGGAGCATCAGCGATGCCCACGGGCAGATGGTGCGCGACCTGGATTGCAATCCCAACAAGCAGTGCCACCTGGTCACGGGTGGGGATGATGGCTACCTGAGGATTTGGGATTGCCGAATGCCAAAGGCACCCGTCTTCGAGCGCTCCGATCATTCCCATTGGGTGTGGTCCGTGCGCTTCAACACATTCCACGACCAACTGCTACTCTCCAGCTCCAGTGACTGCAAAGTGCTGCTCACTTGTGCGGGATCTGTGAGTTCGGAAACTCAGGCTCAGGCGGGACTGGATGATTCCAATTTCAGCGGGGCAGAAACCGAGGAGAGGCGCAAACTCCTCCCAGATGGACTGCTGCAGACTTTCGATCAGCACGAGGACTCAGTATACTGTGCCGAGTGGAGCAATGTGGATCCCTGGATCTTTGCTTCCCTTAGCTACGATGGGCGCGTCATAATCTCAAAGGTACCCAAGCAGTACAAGTACCAGATTATATTTTAGGCCTAACTAAAAGCGAGAAGGTGTACAACTTTTGTCCTTGTATGTAGCCGATTATATTTAAACAAATAAGTTATTATACATTATAAATACACTGTAATACTAAAGCTAACTGAGAGTGCCGTCTAGCCTGTATCTTCGGAAGTGCAGTCGGAGGAGTCATTGGGATTGGCCGTTTCCACGGAGCAAACGCGCTTGATCAGCTCGTTTTCGATCTCCACAGTGCCGTTGTCCACGGCCTCCTCCATTTGCACATACTCAATGGTGGCAGCACTTTTCTTAGTGGCCGCAGTGGATGGAATAGGTTTTTCCAAAGATGGAGCAGCTGTTTCCTGGGCCTTTTTGGCTTGGGCTTCCGTGTCATCCTCGGCTTCCTCCGCCAAACTGCTCCTTTGCGGCTGTACCTCGGCATAAATGGCGGGAAACTGCAACTGCAGCTTCTGCTTGATGACCCGTATCTTTCGGAATATATAGTCCAGATCCTTCTTCATGTCATTTAGGCATTTCACATGCCTTTTGAAATCCTCGCTGGCGCTTTTCAGGCGACTCTGAGAAAGGGCATTGCAGTTTAGGAGCATCTCATTGGTTTTTTCGAAGCGTTGCAGCCTAAGGAATGCATTAAAGTTAATTTCGATAATCTCTGTGATTAGCTTTGTAAATAGCTTACATTTGCTTCTGAGCCCTTATCATGGTCTCCACATCTCCCTGGTTCACCATTCCTGCGAGACTTTGAATAAATGCCTCTGCGGCGGAGTTCCCAAAACCGGTGAAGGATTCCAAATCTGGAGTGGCATCCTGGGATTGGTGCACATCCGTTAGTCCCAAATGGCTCATAGTTCGTCTACTTCAATGGATTCATTGTGTGAAAGTACCAAAATAAAATTGATTTCTTAACTTACTTTTTTTGTGGCAACGGCAAGGGTTTTTTTGAGCGTTTTTTTCAATTTGGGATTTTCTTAAATAGTTTTTATATTTTTTCTAAGCTCCTATATTTCTAACTATCTATTTATTTCAAATTTTCTTTTGTTTAGATTTTTTATGCAAAAAATAGATTTTTAACAGCTGTTTAGGTACACAATTTGAACCAGTGTTGTAAATGACCAGACTGTGCCGTTATTCGTATTGAATATTATATTTTACTTCCAAAATGTAATATTTCAAGATATTTTTAATGAAATAATTATTAAAAAAAATATATGAAAAGGTAAAGCTTAATCTTTTTTGAAATTTTAAATTATCCGTTTTTAAAGTTAGCACTAAGCATTTTTTATATAATGTTGTTTGGTCACACTCAGTTTAACCGGCTAATAATTTGTTCCCCAATCTTTCTTAACTTATTCTTGATTTAAACGTTTAAAATGAAGCTTGCTCCGACTGTAAAACTGAACAATGGCTATGAAATGCCTGTTTTGGGTCTGGGAACCTACAACGTAAGTTTATCTTTATAATCTGTTACGGTCATCAATCACCTAGAAGATCTGTAGATCCATAGAAGTCCGTAGAACATTCTACCTTCATTTGAGCTCAATTGTGAAATTGAAAAAAGTAATCATGTTATCTGTAGCTAAAGAAATCCCGGTGTGAGGCTGCAGTGCGCCACGCCCTAGAATTGGGTTATCGGCATACAGACACCGCCTATCTGTATAGGAATGAAAATCTTATAGGCAAGGTTCTGGGTCAATTTATAGGCGACAGGAAAATACAGAGAGAACAGGTGTTCCTGGTCACAAAGGTAGGAGTGTATAAACAGAGGACGGAATATGTAAACAGATCGGAATCGATATCTCATTAGCTATGGGACATATATCACGAGCCCAAGATGGTGAAATACGCCTGCGAGTTGCAATTAAAGCTACTGGGCGTGGACTATATAGATTTATATCTGATGCATTCGCCAGTGGGCGTGGACTATATCTCAGATGAGGATCTGATGCCCCATCTCGATGGCGAACTGAGGACAAAGTGAGTTTTGGATAGATCTATTCCCAGCCAGAAACTGATCCTTGGATTCCGTAGCGATGTGGACTATTTGGAGACGTACAAAAGTATGGAGCAACTGGTGGACTCGGGACTTGTGCGCAGCCTGGGATTGTCCAACTTTAATGCCAATCAGCTAAAGAGATTGCTGGAAAATTGTCAAATCAAACCTGCGGCCCTTCAAATCGAGTGTCATACGGAATTGGTGCAAATTCCGTTGATTGAACTCTGTAAACTGCACAATATCACCGTGGTTGCCTATTCGCCACTCGGACGTCCCAAGACCTGCAATCCCTTACCGGCATACTACAGCGATCCCAAAGTACTGGCCTTGGCAGAAAAGTATGGCAAGACACCCGCTCAAGTCATACTGAGATACTTGGTATAGAAACCCCAGAATATTAATGCAAAGAAGATATTTTATAGCTGATAAATACAAACGCTCCACAGATCGACATTGGCACGGTGCCCATTCCAAAAGCTGCCCAACAGGCCCATCTAATCGAGAATCTGGACGTTTTTGATTTTCACTTGATGCCGGAGGAGCTGCTTCAATTAGGGACGTTTAATCTGGGCCGGCGAATCTGGAAGTTTGAGAAAGCAAAGAGTCATCAGTTCTATCCTTATTAGAAAAATAAATAAACAAAGTTTAGGATTAAAATAATATCTCTAAATATTTAAGGTAAAATCATCAGAATCTTATATTTTTTTAGTTGAATAAATTTATTTTCTTAAACAGTTTAAGTACAATAGGTATAGAAACACCATTAACACCATTAAGATATATTTTTCAAAATGGATCTTTAATATACAGGTCACTGAGATTGAGAAGAATACATTTATAAAGGTGAACGTTTTTAACATTTGGTAATTCAATTCATGAGGAAAACGCTTACCTGATTGTTCTACATTTTAAATTTCATATTTTCGAATTAAAGTTGTTCGAATCTTTTCCGAGTCTTGTTGCGTTGATCATTTATATAATTTGGGATGTGGTTTTGATTCCTCATTTCTCGACTTTCTGAAATGCTCACAGTGCTTGCACTGAAATGAACGTGGTTTGGTCGAAAATAACGATATATATTCCTCCAAATGCGCATTACAAAACACATTTCTGCTTCTGTTGAAAGGAAGGACGTTAATGTTGAATTTGATTTCATATATTTGCAGTCCAAGGACAATGAAGGCGAGGCCGCTATAAAGCACGCGATCGATGTGGGCTATCGTCATATAGACACGGCCTATTTCTACCAAAACGAAGCTGAGGTCGGCAAGGCGATTCGCGATAAAATTGAAGAGGGAGTGGTCAAGCGGGAGGACATTTTCCTTGTCACTAAGGTGAATTATATTGAAAGATTCTAGTTCAACCCATTAACATACATTTTTCTTCCAGCTTTGGAACGTTTTTCACGATCCTGAACGCGTTGAGGCCATTTGCCGCAAGCAGTTGAGCAACTTTGGCTTGGACTACATCGACCTGTACCTAATGCACATGCCAGTTGGCTACAAATACGTTGACGAGAACACCCTCATGCCGAAGAATGAGGAGGACGTGCTGCAGCTAAGCGATGTCGACTACCTGGATACCTACAAGGCCATGGAAAAGCTGGTGAAACTGGGGCTGGTCCGCAGCATCGGAGTATCGAACTTCAATAGCGAGCAAGTGGCACGAGTCTTGGCTAACTGCGAGATCAAGCCCGTTACCAACCAGGTGGAGTGCTCTCCAGCTCTCAATCAGAAGGCATTGACTGCCTTTTGCAAGAAGAACGATGTTACTTTGACGGGCTATACGCCTTTGGGAAAGCCGAAGCCCGATATCCAGAAGCCGGACTTTATCTACTCGCCGGAGGTGGCCGCTATTGCTAAAAAGTACGGCAAGACTGCCCCGCAGATTGTCCTGCGCTATTTGGTAATTAAGCAATTTTCATATTCCATGGACAGCAACTAATTGAACTTTGTTCCCCAGGTTGGCCTCGGTGTAATCCCCATCCCCAAGTCATCGAATACTAACCGAATTTCCGAAAACTTCGATATCTTCGATTTTGAACTGACCGCCGAGGAAGTGACCGTTCTCGATGGCTATCACACTGGCGAGCGTGTTGTTCCATTGAACTTAATCAAGGGCCTGAACCACAAGTACTATCCGTTTGCAATTGAATTCTAAGCCAGGAGAAGGTAGTGTTGCTGAATTATGTCAAAATACAATATAAACATATATAATAAATTTGTTACGCTCATCTATGACAATTTTTTGAATGCACGAATGTTCATACGAATTCCCCCCTAGACAAGGTCATTGTGCCCTGTTGTTCCATTAAATCTGTCTACTTGCCAATGTCCTGCTCACCTCACTAGAAAGTATGGAATATCCAAGAAAAGGGTGGCAAATGGCATCGATCTTTGGCACGGCACGTTTGACACCCAAGCTAAAAGGTGGAAATGTTTGAATAAGACCGAATGAAAATATTACGCCTTTACGACTAATGGTAATATAAGCAAAGCAAGCTTAGAGATCAACCAAGGAGAGTGTACTCAGCTTAATTAAAATTAAAGTTATGGCTGGAAAATACTGCATTACCAGCATATTTCATTCATTTAAATAGTTGTGTAGTTTAGACATTGATAAATGGAAATTTTGTACACCGTTGGGGTTTCCTATATTTTACAGAAGCTATTTTCGGATTTGGTCATAATAAAAATAATAATTTAAATAATATTTATTCATAATCAAATGTGTTACTGTGATATTGTACCTCATTTATGATGTTGGATTAAATATGATTTATTAATTATTTTTAAAACGCTTTCTTAGTAGAGAGGGCTTGTTTTAATCGTATTATAATCAATTGGCTGCATATAAACCTGAAATAGTTAAAGTTCCTGTTTTTTGTTTTTCTACTTCAACCCTACTTAATAACCCCTATCAATAGATCTAGAATTCTGATACTTGCCAAAAATATCATGCGGAAGCTATTAGTTGCGCCAACCGCAGAAATGAAGCATGAAAGTATTATGGCTATTAGTTGATGTACCTATTACGCCTGGATGGCTAATTATTTTTGGATTGCTCAGTACATTTGGGTTAATCGCTGCTAGCGACCTTTGTAAATAGCACCTCTGCCTGGGGTGACGTCACCCCGAAACCCGTGCAGAAGCCCAGAGATAGATATAAGTAAGATGAACACGCGCTGAATGAAATGGGGGTCGTTTAGCCTCTGAACCCCCTTTAAACGGTGACTAGGAAGCGAGGAAGGGATGGATTTAGGGGGCAATTAGAGGAGGATCACTGGCATGCGCCACCTTGACCCAGGCCAAGAATATCATATCCAAGACGATCGCCTTTCGAAATCACTTTCCATGCGGATGGCATGGAATCCAAGTTCGGATTGGGCTCGGCTTGCTCCACTGAGCCGCCCCGCGCCACTCGACAAATTCCACTCAACCTCAAACCGACCGACTGAGTGAAATCGCTTCGGCCAAGAGCGAGGTTTAAATAAATTTTCAGTCCAAAAATTGGCAGTTTCGCTCAAAGCGTCCCCACGTTCACATCGTCGCCAGTTTCTGCGGAACTCACACGGATATTCCGGCGATCAATTAGAGCCCGGAGTAGTTCAGCCAGATCCCCCTTGCAACGCGTATAAATATTGTTACATAAGATTAACAACTTGTGAAATCCCCGGTGCCAGTGCGTATATCAAAAGTGAGTTGAGCTCAGAATTCCCCCATATCATCTCAAATTAGCGGGGATGGCGGTGGGTAACAAAAAAAAGGACGGAATCGTGCATTATGTAAAGGCCCGAGAAAAGCTTGTGGCGAAGAAAAACTTTCGCTTTCACCCAAGTACAGCTCTTTGCAGCTGTTGCGCATGCGCAGAGACATTTGTAGATTGCTACTGTTTACCTGGGATTACCTGGTCAGGCCTTGATTACACAGCGAAATATTTTAATTTTATGGTGATTATAAGCCTTCCAAGTTCCCGACTATCAGATTTATTATCTAGACGTCAAAATAGGATAAATATCATTGTGATACAATTTTTGAAAATAGGATCCCTTTTGAAAAACATCAAAAAATTAGAGTTATTTTATTTTTTTAGAAATTTGTTAACAATTCCTTACTAGTATGGTGATTATAAGCCTTCGAAGTTCCCGAATATCAGATCTATTAACCAGACGTAAAAATAGGTTAAACTTCATTGTGATGAAGTTTTTGAAAATAGGATCCTTTTTGAAAGATATCAAAAAGTGACAGTTATTTTTTTTAGAAATTTGTTAATAATTCCTTACTATTATATAGAATATGCAAACCTTAGCTTTTCTATAATGTTTCCTTTTTGTAATCTTACATACAATTTTTTTCAATTTGCTATTTTAATCTTTAAAATTTTTCTCTGTGTGATATTTGTCTTAGATACTTGCTTAAAAGTAGGTGCGTGGGTGTAACCAAGCAAAAGCCGTAGTTTCTTAAAGCCTTATAATTGCGTTTTATTGACCCACTGCAAGTGTTTCGCGGCAGTCAATTACTTTACGGCCAATAGTTTTGAGCTTCGAGAGTTTTGTAATTCTGTTTGCTGGCTTAATTGCCGAGCCACAAGAGGCCTGCAAGGTCTTTGCGGCCCAGGCCGAAGTTGGCCAACGCCGTAAAAGCCAAGTGGTTGGAAAACGTACTATACCTGCTCGCACAATGCAATTTGTGCGGTTCGCATATAAATATTCATGGCAAGTGGCTATTGTGCAATTGCCAGGGACGCAGCCATCGACGTGACGATTTCCTTTGACTAATAGCGACCACGACCTCGTCTGCGATTCTGGGTGCCATAGTAATGGTCGTAAATCGTAAATCGTAAATCCCCCTCGGTGGCCACTTTCGAGTGCAACTAATGGAGTTTTAAGGCCCTGCCTTGACCAACGGCTAAGCCAGGTAGCCTTGGCCGGCGGACGTGGTGAGCCTGGCTAATGAATTCCGCTGATTACAGCGCCATTTGATTCTGACACATGAATATAAAGCGCTACTCATCCGGGGAACATTAGCGAACTTTTGTCGTAATTGTGGCAAAATGCAATCTGCATGATAATCCGGAAAGGCAGATGCAAATCGCTAAGTCGTAAATTCGCCCGTTTGCCCATTCGAAATTCGAAATTGAGCCAAAGCAACCCAATATTGCTAATGTGCACGGTCATGGGGTGGGATTGGGCAAGTGCACTGGAAAAATTCGGGGATAACTAATGGGAAAACCTTGATCTTGACATCGAGAGGCATTTTAAAATCAGCAAGTCAGCTTAATTGGATACATTTGAGGATTATTATGAAATCAATTATACAAGATTATACACCAATTTGACTATCATTTGGTAGTAATAATATTTAACATAGAAAATATTTTAAACCATTTTTTTTTATTTCGAGTGCCTAGAACTGAATATATTTGGTTTAGGGTTTAGTATAATGTTTAAAGATCATAAACTTTGAATATAAACAGAAAATCGAATTCGGTGGAATAAACAAATTAAATATTACAATTTTACTCAAGGATCCTAATTCGAAATGACTAAAAAGAATCTCAAAATCGAACTGATTCATTAGTTGGTTATATATTTGCTATAGCTTTAACAATGCAATTTTGATCCCCCGGATGTAGATTTGACAACCTTTTCTCTCCGTGCAATGGGAGTGGATTGGGTCGAGCGGTGGGATGGGAAAACCAGTTTTGAGCATTTCTCGGGCCTGCACTCTTTACTCTTACCAAAAGTCGGCGATTTTGCTGTGGGGGATCGGATCGGATCGGATCGGGATCGGTAAGACGGACGTACTTCGGTTTGGCAGCTTTTATGCTGTGATATGATGTAACCAACGGGCTAATTGGCGGAGCGGAAAACGAACGCAAAAGAAACGATAACGAAATTACAAATCGCATGTTTCAGTGGACAGCGGACATCTTCAGCACGGCATCGTATATCGCATGGCCCATAAATGATCGAGTTACCAAAGCCCAACTTTCGGGCCATATAGTTTCATACCACTCAAATTGGACGTATTCGAAGCAGGGCAATTCCACACGTTCAATTTATTTTACATCAGCGATCGTCGCGCCGTCGATCGATTGCGTTGGAAACTGTGTGAAGGCCATGAAAGTGAACAAACTGGTCATAAACAGTTTGTTGACCAAAAATAGTTGGACCGTTGTTGAACTTAACCAGCAAGCAGCAACCATCAACCAGCTGCCGATCAGCAATTACAGGGCGGCAACTCCGCGTTGCTCATCTTTCTCTCGACCTTCGTCTGGGTTTTTACGACTAGAAATTTAAATGGGCGCTGAAATGACAAAACCAAAAGCCAAACTCACCAAACATTCGATTCGTATGCAAAGCAGTCAGCCGGTGGATTTTGGGTCACGGTCAATGGACCTGCGTAAGACCAAAAAAAAAGGCAAAAATAGCGGAAATGGCAGCATCTCGGGGGGATTAGCTAACCGAAGTCAGGTCGCTGTGGGCAGCTTCTTTGAAAACTTAAAACTATAACCCACGCAAGCCAATGCACTCTGGTCGTCGGCTGAAGCCAACACAATCCAGTTCCAGTTCCAATCTCCCCAATCTTCGGTCCGGTCCCCTGACATTGTGCAGTCAAAAGTCAAGTGGGATTAATTGGTATGCATAGATGTGTATTCGGCATCTCGGTCTGCTGAGGTGGTCCAGTAAACTGCGCTGACCCTTGAGAGTTCGATGAATTTTAACATTTCGGATTGCACAATCGCCACTGACCAAGGGCAACCGGCCAATTAGAGTCGGTGGTGTCAGCCGTGAAGTGAAGAAATCAGGCAGCGGACAACGGACAGCGGACAGCGGACAACGGACAGGCCACTGGCCATTTTAGCCCAATATTTCGCTTACAACCGGGCCAAAAATGTGGTTCGATGTGGCTAATTGATATCGTATCAACTCGGAATGCGCTTGGGTGGGAGAAATATATAAGCGGGTCTATAAATGGCTTCAATGAGTGCAAGGGATCCTAAATTAAGATAGCATAGCATCTCATTTCGTTCAAGTCTAAATCGATAATTAAAATCAGCTGATAATTATTTTTTATGATTTTATTTTTGTGAAGGGAAAATAGTATTTAAATTACATTTTTAAATATTTTATTATTTATTTAGATAGTTTGTAGGTTGCTAAAAATGTTTCATATTTTAATGCATTTCGCAATTTTACGAATATTTCTTTACTAAGAGATCAAAAATTAAATAGGTGTTTTATAATCAAATGCTCGAAACCTAGTTTTTATCAGTGTAATTAAAAGGGAAATTCAGTAGGTAAATCGTAAACATTTTAGGGAAATCGAGTAAAAATTTGGCAGCTGTGGCCACCGAAAGTGAAAGTGTTAATTGGACAGATGATGGTTGTTTAGGCTTTTCATATCTTTAATTTAACAGCTTAAATCCGTTATTTAATAAGTTCTGTTCTCTTGATTTTGACCATTAAAATTGTGCAATTCCGTATTTAATTAAGACGTAAATAGTGAAATATACTGTTATAATTAAGACGAATTTTTCGGACTTTTAGTGCTTGAAACGGAGGTGCTGCAACAACCTAAGCTGAACGGACCGGCGGCCACTACCGGTGGTGACTATGATTACCCGTACGTCTGCGGACTGAGTCCGGCGATGAAGCAGGTGGCCAAGGAGGAGCTGCACGAGGACGAGAACATCCGGCGACAGGCGCTGGCCCAGTTCCGCGAGTGGATCGACAAGCATCCGCACATCCGCAAGTGCCGCACGGACACCGTCTTCCTGCTGCGCTTCCTGCGGACCAAGAAGTTCTCCGTGCCGGCCGCCTGCGAAATGCTCGAACGCTACCTGACCATCCGCCAGCTGTTCCCGCACTGGTTCAAGCAGCTGGACATCACCGACCCGGCCATCAACGAGATCTTCGAGAACGGCTATCTGGTGCCGCTGCCTCAGCGGGACTCCACCGGGCGCCAGGTCATCTTGTCCGTGGCCGCCAAGTTCGATCCCTACAAGGTGAGGATTTCTTAGCAATGAAACTTATTAAATTAATCTTAAATTTATATCGTATTTAAGTTCACTTCGGTGCAAATGGCCCGTGTGCACAGTCTGATCTGCGAGGCCCTCCTGGACGATGAGGACTCCCAGGTAGCCGGGTACGTGTACATCAACGACGAGAGCGGCATGAACATGGGCTTCGTCAGCCTGTGGTCCCTGACCGACCTGCGCAGCATCGTCAAGTGCATCCAGAACTCGACGCCCATGCGGCACAAGGAGACGCACTTCGTCAACATTCCGCATTACGCCAATCGGATCATCGAGCTGGGCGTGTCCATGCTGAGCGACAAGCTCAAGAAGCGAATTATTGTGAGTTTTTTGTATATATTTAATTATAAAGTTTCCCTTCCTTCCCTATTCATACGAGTCTTTGTGAAACGTATCGCATCTTTCTTCATGGTCTCATGCACCATTTTTACATAAGCTTTTAAGAAACATAAAAAAATCATTTGACGGAAGCTAAGATATTTTTTCAAAATACTCAATCATTATTTTCTCCAAGCTTTCAGATAAAAGTATTTACTATAATGGTTATATATATAAGCAAAATATAGTCCAAACTTTAAACAAAATTTCAATCGCGGCTTTCGGAGTCTCATATGTTGGAATTAAGACCAAGAAAATGGTTCTTCCGTTTCGAACCTTGTCAGCATATTGATATCGTTATACTTATATACCCGGGTGTCCCTGAAATCTTTTCCAACCTACATATGTCGGATTCAACTGAATTTGTTTGGAAAAGGTTGCAAGAGGTAAGAGACCTGTTAGGGTCCGAGCATCAGTGCATTTCCTGAGCAAAGAAAAGAAGAAACACCACTTATTTTGTTAAATATTTATTCTTGGTTTATCAGCCTGCTGTAGATTCCATTCCGTCTTCGATCCCTTTGACACATATGATCTCCCAGTCGCCTTGGAGAAGTATTTATTCTTGGTTTATCAACCTGCTGTAGATTCCATTCCGTCTTCGATCCCTATGACACATATGATCTCCAAGTCGCCCAGTTCTAATAAATGGGCCGTGTCATATGTCTCCAGCTTCATTCCTTGTACAGTATAGAACTCCAGTTTCTTCAGACTTGACCCAGTAATCTTGGCAAATTTCACCATCAAGTGCTTAAACGGCTGCCTCTTGCCTATGCCAACCTGGTGAACTACGCAGCCACCTGGCTTATTCATAACACACATCATTCGCATTTTACAAACTGTTTTCTTTTTATTTTTTAGAAAGAAGAGATTTTTGATTTCGAAAATGTTTTCTTTTTATTTTTTAGAAAGAAGAGATTTTTGATTTCGTCGACTCGCTCGCTTTCTATTGAATAAATGTCTGAAATAAATCACATAACCTACCGTGATGAGATTAAAATAATTTTTCAAACATTTCGGCGTCACTTGTTTAGTTTACATTTAAATTCCGAATTAATAGGAAATTTGAAGGTATTTTACCTTTCCATATTAATTATATTGCTTTTTCTTATAGGTCCACAAAAATGTTGACATCTTGAAGACAAAGATTGACCCCGCTATCCTGCCGAAGGAATATGGTGGCACCGTGCCCATTGCTGATATGATCGCCGAGTTCAAACAGAAGTTGCTCAAGCGCCGGGCAGCAATCCTTGCTCTGGACGACATGCAGATCGAGATCACCAAGGATGCGGCCAATTTCGCCGGGAATGATATTGGCGACATCGATGCCGGAGTCGTGGGCAGTTTTAGAAAACTGGAGGTGGACTAGACTACTCTTCCCCGTTGATCAATCTCCGTAGGCTAAGCTAGGATAGTCAGGATACCATTGAGACAGTCGACAGGACGCGCGGGCATGCACACTTCGTACCTATTTAAAAGCATCACCACTAAATTGTATAACTAAGGTCTCGCCGGGGATTATGTCTCCCATGCTCAGTACCCCAATAATGGATGGGGCTGTGGCTGAATTCCCGTTCCCCAGTTGTATATTCCATCCACGCGTTACGTTATGTTAAATGAATGTCTATTTAAATATATGTATATACTTATTCTTGTGAATTATAATTCCTCAAAAGTGTTTTAATTATCCGAATTGTTATTGGTGGTAAGATGGTCATCTACACTTGAATCCAGGATTTCTGAAACAACACACACTTAACTATTCTTAACATAAAACAACTTTTTTTAATTCTTGCAAAAGGCGACCTAACCTATGCTTTAAGAAGTATGCTAAAGACAACTTGTACTGAAAATCCCCCTCAACCAACTCTTGGCTAAGCCACTGGTATAACTACAAATACACTCTTTAATTTGAATTTAAAGTAAATAATGCCTAAACTAATATGTTACAGAGTTGCCAACTTATAAAATAAAAAAAAAAAGATGACAGCTCTGGTTCTTGAATTGCTAACAGTTTAATTTAATAATTATACCCGTTACTCGTAGAGTAAAAGGGTATATTGTATTCGTGCAAAAGTATGTAACAGGGAGAAGGAAGCTTTTCCGACCCTATAAAGTATATATATTCTTGATCAGGATCACTAGCCGAGTCGAAATGTCCGTCTGTCCGTCTGTCCGTCCGTATGAACGCTGAGATCTCGGAAACTACAAAAGCTAGAGGATTGGCATTTTGCATGCAGATTCTTGGAGTTCCTACGCAGCGCAAGTTTGTTTCAAACAGGTGCCACGCCCCCTCTAACGCCCACAATCGCCCTACACCATTTTTTGAAAGGTGTCTGGCGCCCACAACTTTAAAGATTTCGGAAAAGTAAATATGCAGTTTTATTCTGTTTATCAATACCTATCGAATTGTAGAAGAAATTTTTCAAATCGGACAATCCATTAAAAAGTTATGAGCGAAAAATGCAACAGCCACTAGATGGCGCTAGTAGCTTTGACGCGTGCATATATTAATCTCTCTCCCACTCCCTTTAGCTGAGTAACGGGTATCTTATAGTCGAAGTACTCGACTATAGCGTTCTCTCTTGTTAATTATTTAATTTATTAATTTGTATGAAACAGCTACCACAATTCAGAAATTCAAAATTTTAAAGAATACCTTAAATGATTAAGCAATTCAGCAGCTAGGAAAACCCCATGTGCATCAAATTAACGTCGGTGACTTAGAGGCGATTGTGGAACGGTGGAATTTGGAACATGGGGCCAATTTTTATTTCTTGCATTTTTCGGATTCTCGGGGCCAAATTTAACAATTTTAAATGCAAAATAGTTTAGAATGAAAATATCTATCGATCTAGATAGGTTGGAAAGCTATAAATCGTGTCCCCACAATGTTGTAAACATGATTATTGGTCGTTAATTCAAGCTTCTTGTTAGAAAGTATCATTAAGCTAAAGCCGGCAGTTTTTGAGAAAATCGCCTAACAGCCTCGGATTTTCCCCATACAAAAAAGGGGACAAATGTTAAATTGCACAGGGCTCCAATCAGACGTTGTACCAACATGCACGGTATATTGGCAGATTGGGGGTCGCCTAAAGCAAGTTCTGGGAAAAAATCATAAAGATAAAGCCGTCAGTTTTTGAAAAAATCGCTCTACAGGGGGGAGGATAAAAAGATTAAAGAAGTGCCGCCAAATTCAAATTTGAACCAGTAAGTTCCAAAACCTGAACCACTGTAAAAAATGTATTCATGACACTAACCATATGGCGAACAAGAAAGGAAGCTAGCTTCGGCCAGCCGAAGCTTATATATCCTTGCAGATCATTCCTATTCATTTACAAAAACATTAAATTTAAATTAACTATGTATATGTTACAACAATCCAAATTTTAGCTGCTTTTCTATTATTTTGGCATTCATTTTATAATTCTTCCTATGGCAGCTATATAACATACCCGTCCGAATTTTGTTATATTTAATTCAAAATTATTAAATGTTAAAGCAAAGCTATATCCCAGAGATGAAAAGAATGTAATAAAAAACCAGCAAAGATATCATTTTTTTCCTATTAATTTCCATTTAATTTTCCGACCGCTCCCATGTCAGCTATATAGTGACCCGATTCTTTAAAAATTTTATTCGAAATCCAGAAATATTTTTCAAATAATATTCCCAAGAGTAGATGGTAATATTTTGAAAAAAACCAAAGCTAGAATTTTTTGGGAAAGTTTGAGCACGATAGTTTTAAAACTGAGAGAATAGTTTGCGTAGAAACGGACAGACGGACAGACGAACATGGCTAGATGGACTCGGGTATTGGTGCTGATCAAGAATATATATATTTTATGTGTTCGGAAACGTCTCCTTTACTGCGTTACAAACTTCTGACTGAAATTATAATACCCTCTGCAAGGGTATAATAAGGCTGCATTGGTAGATTTAAAACGATATTGGATAAAATTGTAGGCTTCAAAACAATTTGAGGTCCTGATTATCCTCGTGGACTCCATTAGTTTGTCGCATTGCTATCGATCGTTTAAGCGGCTCAAAAAATCCTTAATTTGTGTAGTCTTCCTTTAATGGGCATCTAGTACTTTTTGCTACTTCGTTTAAAATCAGTTCGATTTTCGAAATATCAAAAATATATTTAAAAAAAATAGCGATATTCGATATATCAGGGGAAAAAATATCTCGATATAAATATTTACTTTTATTCAAAAAATATCGATATATTGATATTTTGATATTTTTTCACATCCCTACTATATACTTCAATTTTTTGACTCTTGGCGCATTACATTTTGTTTTTACTTTATTGCGTTTTAGAAAGTTTATCGGGACAGATAGCGTTTACCCATGAATATCAACGATGGTGACTTCAAGGACCTGCGCTGTAAACTGGACATCATGGGTTTCACCCAGACGCTGCCCGTTTTGGCCATTCCACTGGTCCAGGTAAGATGCATACACGTTTGATTTCGGAGTTTTGGCATAACATTTTGTTTACTCGTATTTCAGGCTATTTTTGGTGATTTGATCAAGACCACAGAATGTTTAAGGGATACGAAAAAGAAGGTGTCCGAGTTGCTGGAGGTGGGTAAACCATAGAGGAGTTCCTTTACAATTTCGGGTACTATAATTTCGACCAAGTCTTTGCGACGAGGTCCCGCATAACTCTTAAAATAATTAATCAGCATAGTAACACCATTTTATGTTTAATATTATATTAACTTATTGGGAATTTGATCAAAATTCTATATATATTTGCCAAAAGAATGGCAAATCCGTTTTCATCAAATCCCATTTTCAAATTATGAAGGAATGAGATAATTTAGTTTCAAACCCATTGTTAAATCTGCAAGAATATCAAAACTTCGGTGTAGATCGTCCACCTTCAATATTGTTCGTTGTGGTTTAATCGGTTGCTAAGCAATCCTTCTGTTGTGGTTTTCGTTTTGGCAGGAAAAGACCTGTTGGGAGCTGGGCGTCGAACCGTATAAGTGCGACAACTCTCGCCTACTGGCCGAGTGTAATGAACTCCATCTGCAGTTCTTGGGGGACAGGGAGGACTACGAGCTGCGCCTGTGCGGTAAGTGGTAATCGATTCTACTTTCATTTTCAACCAAGTTCCTCAAACGCCTTTGTAGAATCCGAGCGCAAGATCCGAAACCTGGCGACGGACAAACAGCACTTGCAGAGCCACAATGATGGTCTTCAAAACCAACTGGACGCTTTGCTCACCAAGCAGTTGGTTTCTTCTACCACGGCCAAAAAGGTTCAAACGGGCATTAGTCGTCAAAGTAGGTCAAAGAGCATATCCATTAAAGGGTTTAATAATAAAAGCCTATATTTTAGCCAAGAAACCATTCATAAGTACAGTGCGTTCCGGGAATGTGCTGCCAACTGTACTGGGCACTGGAATCTCCGCTCTTAAGTGCACCAAATGCAATGCTGGGGTGTTCCAAAAGACCACCACAACGACCAAAGATGGTGTAACGGTCACTCAAACCAGTGGCCAAGAGGAGCTGGACAAGGTGCAGAACGATCTTATGGCAGCCGGAGAACAACTGGAGTTCTACAAGCGAAAGGTTGAGGCCAGGAACCGGGAGATTTGCCGTTTAAATGACATGCTGGCGGGAGGACGACCGCCAGCGGCTTTGGCCAAGGATTGTTGCTACAAGGAGGTAGGCGCCCTCTCCCAGGACATCGACCTGCTGCAGCGCGAGAAAAGTGATTTGATGTTGCAGGTGCGCGACTTCCAGGACAAGATGCACGATGCCATGCAGCGAGCACTGAGTTCTGAGGAAGACAAAAGGAAGCTTCAGACACAGCTGGAGGAACTGAAAGAGGCCGCTCTGCAGGTGGAACAGCAGGCCAATGCGGAGATTGACGCCAAGGAGCTAGAACTTCGGCAACTGCAAATGGAACTTAAGAAGAAGGGAAAGGATCCCCGACTGGCTGGTGGTTTCGCATCCAACCAAAGTGACAATCGCCATCTTAACGAGCGCTTGAATCTTCTGACTCGCCGCGAAGAGGAACTGGAGGTCACCAATGAGAAGCACAAGAAGAAACTTCAGAAAATGCAGGCCAAGATCTTGGAGCTGCAAAAGGAGCTCAAGGATCAGAACCAACATTCCACCGTCACCCTGGATGAAGAGAAGATACGACTGTCATCAGAGAGGGACTTCTTCCAGAAGGAGTATCTGCGGCTGATGGGCAAGGCTGGTTCCGAGTCGGAGATCGCCTTTCTGCATGCCCAAATAAAGTCCAAAGATGAGGAGTTGAGGGCTCTTCGAACGGAGTTGTTCCCTGGAGGAAAGATGCAGTTCTCCCCGCAGAAAAGCGTGCAGTACGAGACACTGCCTCCGGGCACAGCTTCCTCCAGTACCTCCACCGCCAACAGCAACCGGAGTGACTGTGTCCAGGCGGCCATTGCAAGGGTGGAGCGGGAACGGGATTGCGCCAGGTCCGAGCTGGAACGCGTTCGCTGTGAGCGTGACACCCTGAGGGAGAAGCAACTTTGCACCGTTCAACTTCACGCCGAGGAGCTGCAGGCGCTGCGTGTGCGCAACGAAGATCTCAACGATCGTCTGCGGCAGCTGGAACGGGATAAGCGGGAACTGAACTCAGCTCGCGTGCCAACGGAAACGAATCTGGTGATGCTCAAGGAGGATTTGGTTCAGATGAGGCAGCGCCTGGCCACCATGCAATCGGAAATCGATCAGCTGAAGACGGAAAATGGTCAGATAACGTAAGTAAGATGGACTACCTGAGTCCTTTTATCCTTATACTTGATTAATTCCTTAAAATCATGAAGTTAAACTGTCTCTAATTAATTTGTAATGCGTTTACTGCCAGCATGCTCAACGATCAGAATGAGCGCATCATAGCGGACTATCAGAGTAAACTTTTGGTGGCCGAGCGTCAACGACAGACGGCGGATGTTCGAGCCAGTACCCTGGATTCTAGTCGGGAATCCAATCGCAACGAGGTCACCCAGCTCCGCACGGACATTGGAGCTCTGCGGCAGACCTACATTTCACTTGAACATGAGAAGGATACACTACTGGTAATTGTAGCATATTTTTCTTTCGTAGAGATTTTACCAATATGTTACTTCATTCATCAGCATCAACTGGATAGCAAAACAGAGCGGGCTTATAAGCTGGAGTACGAGCTAAAGGATTGCAAGGAGAAACGAAATGCATTGGAGCAAAATGTGAAGGAGCTTGAGGAGCAAGTGCGGTAAGTGGTTGAAATTTTCAGTGATTTTAACTCCCGATTGTCGTGAAAGGAACTTAATAATCTAAGTTTTAGTTTTTACTATTGAATTCAATTTTAAATTATATATATATATATATTATTATATTTCTTAAAAACCGTATAGCAACGCCTTTTTTCCTGTAAAAGCGATTGCATATGATCTTTTATTTACAAACTGCTTAGTGGTTTAGTCTTTTACATTGTTTATTCGCCTTATCGGGAGGTCCCTTAAATACAGCTCGTACATTAGTCGATGTAATACATTCATGGCACAAATCTCTTTCTATCGAACACGTTAACCGAATATTTCTAAAAACCACCTAAAAGAGAACAAAATGGTTAATTGAATAACAAGTGATCGAATCGATCAAATAACACTCAGCATGCAACACATAAAAAACACATAGATAGAGGGGTAGAATATGAAGTGGAATAGGAGGGCATGCGTAGGAGGAGTCATCACAACCAGACAGAGGATAGCTTGAAGATCGGGGATTTTAGGCGGCCCCACCAAAGTGCAGATCATTGAGGAACTTCGAGTTGAGTCGCTCGTTGGTTAAATACCTCGCCAGGCTGACACTCGGAGCGCTGCAGTTGCTCATGCCGCGTTGATCCGCCTCCGAGGGCGTATAGCCCGGTCGGCAGACGCACTTGGCCCGGCTGGCATGGGCCAAAATTGAGGTGCCATTCGCTGTTTGCGTTTTCAGTGGCTCCAGCCACTGACCCGCACCGCAGGGTCCACGGCTATACAGCTTGTGGCACTGCCCGTTGATCTCCACCATTCCGGGCGTGGATTCACATATGTTCTGCTCCTTATCCGCTCCCTCTCCCGAGCACTGTTGATCCAGATTGGTAAGGACACCGGAACAACCGCACATTCCGTTGTAGGAGATGCCATCGATGGATGGCCGGGCGGTGAAGTCAAAGATCACCACCTGATGGAGGGCACACGGGCCTTGAGATCCGATCCTATAGCAGGAGTCCTCTGCAGGGAAGTACAGGCGATTTTTGCCGCAGAAGTTTCGCACACAACTGGTTCCGTTGACCAGGAACTCGTTGGAGCCGCAGGGACCCCTAGTGTACAGGCGATAGCAGATGCCATCGGTCCAGGGCACATAGCCCTCCTTGCACTGGCACTGGGCGCGAGGCAAGAGCTGCAGGGTGCTGCCAGTAGTCTCCTGGACATCGTCGGGTATGCGGAAGATGTGTCCAGGTGGGCAGGGGCCAGGAGTATCTGGAAAGGGGGAAAGCATTATATACGGGAGAGGCAATGAACTCGGTCACGATGTAGCCAAACACTTTCAATGCAATGTAGTTAATGAAATTCCTTGCTATTCTGTTCAATTATCAAGATTTATAGATTTTATAGTCTTATTAAAGATTAAACAAGAGAGAACGCTATAGTCGGGTGCCCCGACTATCAGATACCCGTTACTCAGCTAAGGGAGTGCGAGGGAGATGGATATATTAAAACTTTGATCGGTCATAACTTTTTAACGAATGGTCCGATTTAAAAAATTTCTTCTACATTTCGATAGGTTTTGATAATCACAATAAAACTGAATTTTTACATTTCCAAAATCTTTAAAGGTGTGGGCGCTAGACACCTTTCAAAAAATGAGGGGGCGGTTAGAGGGGGCGTGGATCCTTTTTGAAATAAACTTGCGCTGCGTAGGAACTCCAAGAATATGCATGCAAAATGCCAATCCTCTAGCTTTTATAGTTTCCGAGATCTCAGCGTTCAAACGGACGGACAGACAGACGGACATGGCTAGAGTAACGGGTATAAAAATGTATCATCTACGATTAATCAGTTAATTAAAAATAAATTCAAAATATAATAATTTATCGAGTTAATAGATTTCATCTAATAGTTAAGTGTAATTATTTATATTTTGTATTTCAAAAGTTTACTAAATATTGCGTTTTTGTTAAATAAGTTTGTTAAATGATAATATTTAGAGTGTTTTTAGTTTATAGAGTTTGTGTATAAACAACTGCATTCGAAGTGTGGTACTAAATAGTGGAGTTCCGTAACCAAACCACAACCCTACCCAGCTCGTAGCACATTTGCTGCGGAGCATGATAGTGCGGCAAGTGCCGCTGACAGTCGCATCGACCGCCGGGCAAGAAGATGTGACCCGGCGTCGAGCAGGGTCCTTTGGTGTAGTGCTCGTAGCAGGACTCCTCAGCCGGATAGTAAAACGAGGACAATTCTCCCTCATCCGCGCAATGACATTCGGCCAGTCCGTCCGCGTTTTGAACTAGGAGTTTTCCACGACTACATGGACCCTTGGCGTGCCTTGCATAGCACTTGTTGTCCCTGGGCCAAAAGATCATGTCCTCCGGACAATTCAGAGGTCGCTTGCATGTGCCCCAACGGTTGCCGGATCTGAAAAATAATTTGGTAATCCATTAAGCTTTCATATAGTTGGTGGTAATAGGGTCCCCAAACAGATCTTGGCTGATACAAATATAAATATATCTTTCGATAAATATCCATAATCCATTACAAAATTATGAGCAAAAATTAAAACAGCCGCTAGATGGCGCCATTAGCATTTCTACATCTCCCTCTCACTCTCTTTAGCTGAGTAACGGGTATCTGATAGTCGAAGTACTCTCGTTCATATAAGAAAACTTTGCTTGGAAGTCTGATGAAAAACAAATATTCAAAAGTAACACATAGGCCACGACAAAATTGCCTGGACTAGACACACTATAGAAACCATGTCGGAGGAGTCTCTCTCGAAGGAATTTGGTCAATCGGGGCCACTGAAGTCAACGAAGACAGCAGTAGAATCGGATTCCTTTATTGGCGATGACGGTCGCATTCCGGGTCTGAAGTCGGATACCGGATCCCAAACTGAGTCCAGCATCAACGATAAAGACGGAGACTCCAGGGATGGATCGCTCTACGATTGCAACATATGCCTGGACACGGCTCACAATGCCGTGGTTACCATGTGCGGTCACTTGTTTTGCTGGCCGTGCCTGCTTCAGTGGCTTCTGACTAAACCCAGTCGCAGTCTCTGTCCCGTTTGCAAGGCGGCCGTCGGTAAGGACAAGGTCATACCCCTGTATGGACGAAATAGTACGCATAGGGGGGATCCTCGGGATGGAATTCCGCCGCGTCCCGCTGGACGCCGTACAGAACCGGAAGCGGAGGCAAGGTCCAATCATTTATTTGGCCACGCTTTTCACATGTCCGTGGCCCTTGGCTTTCCCTTCGGCTTCATATCATCATCTCTAAATTTGGGCGAGCAACGTAATGCGGCTCCCAATCGCGGAACAGCGCATTATCAGGACCAACATAACCTTTCCAGGATCTTTCTTTATATGGCCTTTGTACTTATAGTCTGGCTGGTTTTTGCATAGCGAACTGAAAGCTACATGATTACCCTCATCAAAATTTCATCAGCAAGCTCCTGATGAAATATGTCAAATTGGCCAGCAGCCGGTGCTTTTTTAAATTACGTTCAGTGCAGTTTTTATAAGTGTATTTGAAGAATAAACGTTGAACGATCCTCGTTGAAACATACAACCCAAGGAAAAGACTAAATTTGTATCATTTCCTTTAAATAATATAGAATTTTTTCGTTTACTCAGTAATATAAGCAAAAGTTGCGCATGCGCTTAATTACATATATTCTTGCCTAAGTGCACTAGAACTTTCTCTAAAAGAATTTCGCAGTTGAAATCAAAAGTTGTATTTAACTATAAACCTTTGGAAAGTGAAAATCAGAACAGTCTCTTAGTAAAGTTTTTTTTTTATTTCTGGGGCTAAGTGAAAAACTCAACTCACCTTTTGACCTGATCCGGCATAGGTTGGAAGTACTCCTCGGGTTGACAGGGTCCCCGTTCGTATAGCTTATAGCAGACATTATTGGTTAGGGGACTGACCGCAGTTCCCGGTGGACACCGGCACTCGGCCGCTGGAAGATCCCTTCGCTTCGCACTCACCGCCGTGGGACTCAGCTCCATGGTTTCCGGACATGGATAGCCGAGGGTGAAGATTTTGAAGCACTTCTTCAGTGGCGCCCAGTAGAGGAGCTGCCAGCCACCGGACATAGTGGCGCAGGGATTCTTGGCGGGATCACTCCATGGAGGAGGCACAATTCCAGCTGCCACCTGCTGTGGACTTTGACCGGTGGTCAGTAGAAGGAGCAGGCAAGTGAGGATGGAGCTGCCCGCCTGCAGAGCAGCCCAGCAGATGAGCACTTTGCGACGTCTCATGGGTTAGTCTGAAATTAAAACTGATTAATTAAAATTTAAGTATTTATATTTGATGTGATTGGAACTACAGTGAAGCTTCTACGAGTCAAATCACAAGAAGTTATTTGGCAAATATGGGTTTTTTTAAAGGAATTTACACGAGTTTAATATCAAACAAGAGAGAACGCTATAGTCGGGTGCCCCGTTACTCAGCTAAGGGAGTGCGAGGGAGATAGATATATAAAATCTTTGATCTGGCATAACTTTTTAACGAATGGTCCGATTTGAAAAATTTCTTCTACATTTCGATAGGTATTGATAGTCACAATAAAACTGCATTTTTAGTTTTCCAAAATCTTTAATGGTGTGGGCGCCAGACACCTTTCAAAAAATTGTGTAGTGCGATTAAGGGCGTTAGAGGGGGCGTGGCACCATTTTGAAATAAACTTGCGCTGCGTAGGAACTCCAAGAATATGCATGCAAAATGCCAATCCTCTAGCTTTTATAGTTTCCGAGATCTCAGCGTTCATACGGACGGACAGACGGACAGACGGACATGGCTAGTTCGACTCGGCTAGTGATCCTGATCAAGAATATATATACTTTATAGGGTCGGAAAAGCTTCTTTCTCCCTGTTACATACTTTTGCACGAATACAATATACCCTTTTACTCTACGAGTAACGGGTATAAAAATTGTATTATTTAGTTGGTTTAAAAGTACCTATTTTTTTCTAGCCAAGTTTTTAATTAATTATTTTATTGACTAAACGTTTTCCTGGCTTGCATAAAATACAAATTCAAAATTAAATGAATTCTAAAAGTAAAAAATACGAACAGGTCTGATAGATCCTTTTTAAGTCACAATATCAATTTCAATATCTCAACTTAAATTTTAAGATTTCTTAAAAAATATAAATATTTTTATCCACAAAAATTTAAAACGTAGGTACTATTTTCATTATATTAGTAAAAATCCAAAAATTTTCTTAGTTACTTTTAGCTTACGATAAAGACATTTTGACTGGGATTTCTGTACATAATCCGATATCAAAAGACGTTTTGTGTTGACTTATCAAATTGATGCAAAGGTGGCAAAAAAATATAATGCTTTTTATACAGTGTTGAACCATTATTAACCGATTTGTATAATCAATTTAGTAAGGCATTTTTGAGGGTCATTTGTTTCGATTTGTTTATTTAAAAGTGAAGCATTGACGTTTTAAATTAAATATTCCGAAACTTAGTCATTAAATTAAATTAAGTTCGACGGTGATTATTTTCCCTTTGCTTTGTGAAGATATCGGGGGTGGAGGCTCTCATTAAACCGGATGATGGATGACTTTTCCATTGTCGCGGCTGTGGTTTAAAAATCAATTCACCGCTGCAGCGGAGGGCCTTAAAGCGGGTCCAATTCGAATTAGCCAACCCTTTGGGGCAACTGATTATCATGTTGGCCGGACACCACCGCAAAAACGGCCAAAAACCCACAACTAAAACAAAAACACCGAAAACCAGTAAACGGTTCGCGCGCGGTTAACCATGACCCAAATACCCATTTATCTTGACTTCTTTTCGCCTCAGACGCCGACCGGTGGTCAGAAATCTTCTGCTCTTTCAGCTGGTGGTCATAACCGGGGGGCCTTCTTATGCAACCGCCAGCGGATGATGAAACATGTGGCAGCAACAACAGCCAGCGAAGCGATCAAGCCGCCGCCGGACACGAAAGGTGCCACACTCTTGGGCGGACCGAGTTGCGTGATTTGTGGCCCGTTTGGACCGCTGCAGCACTGGCAACTGGTTTTTGGCCCGCGGCTTACTTCAAGCCGGTCTACGTCAGCGTTTGATTCTGGCTTTCTTGGGATTCTCCTCCGGCCCATTTACCTCACTCGATTTCGCACCTTTCGCAAGCTCTTTGTTAACACACAAACTGGATTTAATTTGATCACCTTTATATAAATCAATTAAGCCGCTCACATCGCTTTTGCTTTTACACTCGGTTGGTCTAGTTTATTTCTGATATGGCTTTGATATCCCTTCTTCTTTGTATTTATTCAGGAAATATTATTTATTTTTTTAAACTCTTGAAGTTTATAAATATTTTTATATATTTTTAGAACTTATTTTATACATTCGTCACATCTTTGTTTTTTGTCTTTCCTGGAACTCTTTTGTTCCATTTGCCTTTTTAAATCAAGTAAACGATTGCAACATTCCCGAAAGCACATAAACTCGATTTACTTTGTCGGTGCTATAAACCTAATTAAGTAGAGTAATGAGTACATAATTGCATGTGAAACCCTTATCAATTATGACCCAAAATTTCAGTTTAAATTTGTACATTTCCTTTTTACACTTTTTATTCGCTCTTTCACTTTGTTTTTTACAATTATATGTTTTTATTCCGGTTTTTCTTCTATTGTCGGGCCTATTGCTTTCATTCAAATAAATATCAAAGAGATTTTTCATTTATAAGTATACAGCACATATAAAATGGGACCTTTTGACATATTATTGACTTTAAACCAGACTCAGTAATTTACTCAGTTTATTGAGAAATAATTAAAACCTAATAAAAAAAAGCCTATAAAAGTCTATACTTGTTATAATTTAGTAATAAAAAACCAGCTTCCTAAAATTCATTATAATAATATAAAGTTATGATAATATAAAATCCAATTTATAGATAGTTAAATTTTAGATCAACATGAGTTCTTTGAATATTTGTATTTATTAGTCTTAAGTTCAAAATGAATCGGATATTTATATTTGTCGTTTTTAAAAGAATCCAGTAGAAACATAAAATGAATTGGTCCTCTGGTCCGTATTAGGATATCCTTTAAATGTATGAGAAAAAATCAGGTAAAAAGAGCAATTCATGCGAGATCTAAGAATGGACTACTCAGAATTAACTCGAGCAAATTTTCTTGGATTCCTCTTTCACATTGTATTTATTCTGGCTTTCTTGGGACTATCCCGCCCCTCATTTGCGATCGCACCTTTTGCAACTTGGTTGTTATAATATCCAAACTGGTTGTTGAGGGCTCAATTTGTTTTGATTTGGTTTCAGCAATCACGCACAATAACAAAAACACAGATATTCGCTACACTTTGCTGGGGATTGGGACGGTTCCCTAGGACAGAACCGACCACTGACCAACTACAACCAACAGCGGACGAAACCAAGCGATCGCGGCGTCCGTTCGCTCGGGCAGGTAACAAACGTCTGAGCCACGGCTTTGGCCATGTTTCTCTGGCAGCTCTTGCCGCTGCTCTTGCTCGGCATATCCGCTCTTCCAAAAGCCAAGCCAATCCAAGCCACAAAGGTGAGGCACAGAGGAGCCCAGTTTTGTGTAAATGTGCTAACCACTCTGACCGAAAAGGTAACAACGAAATGTCAGTGGTTGTCTCAGCCACTCTCTTAGCCATCTCAGCTCTGCGTCAGCGGCAGTGACGGGTATTTGAACTTTGTTTAGCCTTAATGACTGACTGACGGACGACGATGGATACGGCTATGGCTTTAGCGATGGCGATGGCGACGGCGACGGCGACTTTGACTGCCTCTGTTGACTGCCGTGTGTTCTTGAGCTTCTGGCCAAGTGCGGATGTGTGTGGCTACGTGCCTGGCATCGGTAGTTAATGCTAGATACTCCTATCCACTTATGCACTGCGATTCAAGATCTTGATTCATAACTCTTTTAATCGTGTTTAAATGTTTAAGATGGACAATTCTCTAACAGCCCAAAATGTAATTTTAGATAATTAACAAGTATTTTCTAACTTATTGTAGTTTCAAATAAAACATATAATTAATATCAACAAAGTTGATACTGTTATTTAGTCATTTTCTATTTCTTTGGGTTCTTCAGTATTGTATAAAATAATATATATTGAATTTCTTAGATCCTCTATCCAAATTAAATCTTTTTTGGCTACTATTTTTAAGCTACTTCCGTATTTTAATATGTTTTTCAAACGAGAGGATCATTATTTTCCCTTTGTTCATTATTTTGAGAAATATTTTTCCCGCAGTGCCTCTCTGTGCTGACCCTCCTCTTTATGGCCATCGGAAGAGGGTCAGGTTCTGGCAGACAGTGGCATTGATTGCGCTACGCCTCAACATTGATTCCAATTGATTTCCCTTTTTCCCCTACTCTTCCCCTTCCAGAAAGCTGACCAACAGGAACCGGCAGCGCGATTCAGAACTGACGGAGACCTCGACGGAAAGTAAAACGCTGCGGCAGCAGATTGTGGCACTCAAAGCCAGCCGCGATGAGGCAATAGCAGAGAATCGGTGAGCAAAAAAGTCATTAGCGAGGTGAAGATATCATAGAACTGCTTCCGCGCCGTGGAAAATCTTTTTTCTTCGATCATTAGGGTTTTTTTATAATGCTCACACATTATTTGTTGCCCCTCAGCCGGCTGATGGACAAATTAAGCGATGCCCAAGTGGAGGCCAGGACGTTGCAAAACAAACTGACAGACTCTGAGAAGCAGGTGGCCAACATGAAGCAGCAGCTGCACAAATACGTTCAGGAGGTGAAGAAGGCCGAGGACTTGCTCACCCAAAAGGTTAGTAGATCTATAAAGTTAGTGCCTAAGTCCGAGTACTCGAGTTGGCATACAGGTATGCTCTAAATTAAAGGAAAAGGAGCGCGATGAGATGCTGGACCATTATCACTGCCTAACCCAAGACCAAGCGGCGCTAGAGGGAAATAACCAAAGTCTGGAGTGCGAAGCAGCCGAGTTCAGGTGTGTTTTAAAACCCACTGTGTCTTTCTTGACTGTTTTCTGAAATAATATTTAAAAATCAAACCCAAAAAAAAGGTGGGACTTGACCAATTAATTTCCTATGAAGTAAGGTTCTTGTGCTTCAACCACTGGCAAGTTAATATCTGTCGACAATATGCATTAAGATCAATGATGATAAGCGAACCGTTGGCAAAAGCCACTTAAATTACTAACACGTTTTGTCATTTGATGATTATATAACATCTTAAAATATCTATTTATCTATCTACTTACTTTAAAAATACTTATTTTTTAATTTTTTTCACACAGGCGACAAATCTGTGAGCTGGAGTGCGAGGTGCGCAGCCTGAAGGATCAGCTGCAGTGTCGCCAGTGCGCCCTCGATGATATGGAGGTGCAACTGACCGCCGCCCGGGCCTCCACGCGATGTCTCGAAAGGGAACTAGAGAACGCCCGCGACGATATCCGTGTCCAGAAGGTGGATCTCGAGGCTCGCAAGGAGCTGTGTGATAAACTGGACGTGGAAAAGGGAAAGCTCAATGCGGAGCTGAACGAGGTCAACGAAATGCGCAAAAAGGTGAGCTTCAGCTCTGATCCCGATCAGTATCAGTATATCTATCCTAGCTAGAACACTCCGCTGTAGTCTACTTCGCTTTCTAACAATACTCTGACTAACTAGCCGTATTATTCAAAAGTGCTTGTGAGTAGCTTGGATCTATTTGCTCTCTTGTTTTATTAAATTTTTTATGTTTTTCAGCTTGAAAAACAATGCGAAAAACTGCGCGATGAGCTACAGCAGAGTTCGGCTCTCAATCAGATCACCACCGAAACCACCGATCTGATGCTGGGGCGCTTGCATAACGATCAGCAACGTCAGGATGACGATGATATCAGGGCCAAAAACGAAATGGACCGACTGCAACGACAGCTCCAACAAACTTCGGTGAGTATTGCTTATGAAGGGTAACCACTTTTCTTTTGTTTGTCATGAAAAATCCCAAAACCAATTGAGTAAACTTTACACAAAAAGGTCAACAGTTAACAAAGCAATCATATTTATTTATCTGAATTGCAATACAATTACATTTGTCGTTTATTTGACACAATAAAAGGTCTTGAAATCGTATCTTTAAATAAATATTTTTTATTTCCCCGAAACAGAGTCAGTTGCAGGAGGAACGTTCCCGCTGTAGGCACCAGGAGGAGTTGGCCAACGAATATGAGCAACAGGTCCGCGATCTGCGTCGAAATCTGGTCGAGGATCGCTACAATCGTGCTAGAACACGTGAAGTCAGCCCGCGGGTGCCTTCAAAAACTCTGTAACTCTGTATTTGACAAAACTATTTGCTTGTTTTATTATGTTAACTCAAATTTAATGTTTGGCTGGGATATCGAAATTGTAAAAATATAAGAAAGCTCGTCGAAACTGCCTTAAAATATAGTTGTTTCTATCTCTGAATAGAGCGTCCTCCGTTCTGGCACATTGAGGCCAGGTTCAAATAGGTCTGATACATGCAGGGACATCCATCAAACGCAGGCGCCCGGTTGTAGTTAGGCTGGGGATTCGGCTCCTCACAGCTGGCGAAGTCGTCATCGTAGGTGGACTCAAGGCAGGTACGCTCACCGGAACTGCTGGATCCTAGAAAATGTATATCAAAAAATATAAAAATTAAAAGTTCACAAGATAATTAATAATAAATAAACTTACTACAAGTGTAGTTATCCGTATTATCCGTATCCCCGCTATACTCCACCATGTGGTATTTAAGGGCGCGCTCCCAATCGATAAGACTGTGACAAGTTTCCTTAACATGCTCCTCCTTGGTCAGATCCCCACTATTGTCTTCGAAGGTAACTGTTCGTGTGCGTTTTTCACAGACGGTCTCCAAAACTGGAACTTGTCCATCTCCACTGCGTGAACAGCGTCTTGGGGAAGACATGCATGACCTTGGGGCATGCTGATTATAAACCTGATGATGATTTTTCGATTGATTCCCTTTATATCCGTCGTATCTATAATGAATTTGATCCGGTAAACTTTCGTATTCGGTATGGAGTCCCCCCTCACAGTCATCATAACTGTAAGTTTGAAATTGGTCCACATTTTGTACTGTTTTCTGGGTTGCGTAAGTTTCCTGACACTCGGAGCATTGACTTTGATCAGAATGACTGGAACTCGGACAGCAGTGAGAACTCGAAGTCTGTTCCATATTGAGTATATTATGACTATGTCTTCGTGTATTTAATATCTGACTATTATGTTCTTTCTGAGGCCTCTGACTGACTTGGCTATAATAGTGTTTGGGATTCCTGGGACTGTCTTGGCTTATTGGGGCTTTCTCAGGATTTATTTTTATAGACTGTTCATAGATGACATGGGGTGAATCATGATGGGACTTTTGTGTTTCCATTGGTATTCTGTAGGAAGGTTCTGTTAGATCATCTTGACTGCAAGCCAACGCGTCGTAATCACTCTCATTATAGATATACCCATAATCTGATCTATAACTTTCTTGTGGTTCGAATATCCTAAGGGTATCTTTTTTTATATCTTGATAGCAATTTACGAATCTGTCGTGGAGGCTATCGTTATCGCAATTTTTCGGTCGAGTGTCGTGATTTGGAATCTTTATTACAGTTTCGCCACTTTCACTTTGAGGGGAAGTTATAAATCCTGTAGGAGAATTTTTGACGCGAGATATATTTGGTAGAGTTGGATTAACATGATAATGCTGTTCTCTGGGCCGCATTTCTATTGGCATAGGTTTTTCCTCACAGGTAACCATTTTCTGGGGTTTTATCGAATCTCTGTGAGCCTGTATCACTTGAAAATCGTTTTTATATTGAGGTGCCATAGAGGCATAACTGGTACTTCTTATAATTTGGGGAGATGCTGGTCTCTGAAGATTGTGTGTTCTCATTCCAATAGGAACAGTCTGCACCGAGACTCGATCCTTGGAATACTCCCGCCTTTCCTGCGTTACAACCTTAGAATTCATATTCTGACACCTCAAGGATTTTGATTTTTGCGAATTCATTCGATTTGCCTTTGTGGAACTCCCAGGCAGGCTTCTGTCGTCATGTGAATTTAGCCCATTAGCGTTGTTCCAGGAAGCAACAGGTCTGGAATCGTTGAAGTGCCTATTATGAATTTGTTGTTTCCTTTTTTCCAGAGTGTTGTAGTCCTTTTCATTACAATGATCATCATTTTTGTGCAAGTCTTGACTTCTCTCATTTGAAGTATGACTTGGACCAACAATTGGCGACGAGCTAGAAGATCCCACGTCAGTCAATTTGTGGTGACCGGTCCATTCATTGTGACTTATACTATCCTGCAAATTCCCTCCAGTGTTTGCGCCTTTTAATATATTACAGCAACACAAATTCTCAACGGATATTAGGCGTTCATCACTACTACTTTGACTTACAAGAGCATTCCGACCAGCATCGCAGCAACAGGGATTTTCCCTAGATTCTTGAACTCCCTGATCTCCCTTTGAAGTGCCCTCCTCCTTTACCTTATCTTTCATCCTATCCGAATCGAACAGAGGAGGTGAGTCCGCGGGTTGCTTTACAGTTGGTTTTTGATCCACTTCCGTCTTGATCCTTGTATATGTGGGAATCGGCTGGAGAGCCGTGCGTCCTTCAAGTTCAGTCCTGGAATTCTCCTGTTTGTACTGATTCAAATAATCTTGGTACAGGCGGACCTTCGTTTCATTTGTTTGCTCCTCGCTGCACAACTTCGATGGATCAGCATCCCCGCTGATAGCCTTTGAGGAGACAATATCACTGACTGTCACATTTTCAGACTTTATTTTCGCCTTTTCTTGCTTGTGATCCTCTGAAGACTCGTGCTCCTTCTTCTGGTTAACCTTTGGTAGCTTTTCAGGACTCTTGGCCTTTTGTTGTGCTAATGATGCTGCAGTAGTTTCTGCTTTGATTTTGCATTCCAGTTTTTTAATGATTGTGGATTTTCCACCCTTAACTGGTGACTTTCTCTCCTGACATTTGGCAGGAGCTGAGCAATCCTTGGGTGGTGAAACGCGATCCGTCATTATTTTTGGACACCAATTCCGGCCAATTCCCTGGGTATTTAGATCGGTGACCACTCTTCCGCAGGTTTGCCGTGGACAGATGTTATAAGGTATCCCAAACTCCATTCCCTGATTGGGTGAAATCCCTCCATTGAATTTATTGCAAACGCTGAACTGTTGAGGATAGCCCATGTTGGAGTGGCAGGAGCAATTACAATGGCAGTTACAATTTCCAAAGCTGCTTTGGTAGATTGTCTGATAATTCCGACTGCAGTTGGCACAACAATAGGAGCAGCCTCCGCTGACTCTTTGGTCGATTCCCGGCGAATCAATTGCAGGCGAATTTTTAACAGCAATGGTGCGAAATTTGGGCCACTTGACTTTCGGTTGAGGACCGGAAATAGAAGTTCTGTTGGCGGCTAGGGGACCGACGTGATTCGCCTCCAAACTTTGGCTCCAGGTCATGTTCTTTTGCTTCGCCGTCGCCATCTCCGGACTCCTAGATTTGCTCCCAGTGTCTGTGTCTTTGAGGAAATGGTTGCGAAAGTCTTTCAACTTATTTATCTCATTTTCGATCTTCCTCTTCAAAATATCCACCTGCTGTCTGGTTCGCTGGATTTTCTCAAGGCTAAGCGAAGAGGATGATGGCTCTGCTTCCGGCTGCTTGTGGGCGTAACTGGAAACTCTAACCGATGGGTGACGGAAGAGTTCCCTCACCTTCTTGTGAGTCTTCTTTATGTAAATCCCTTGGCGTCCCTTGATCGAAACCCGCTCCTCGCGTTCCAGTACAGTGCTGCGACCTGTGAAAAGTTTATTTTGAGAATGTTTTCGACAACTTTTTAATGGTTTGCCTACCTTTTTTGTTTTTATTCTCCATAGAGTTTTCTTAGGCGGGTTTGTAGTAGAGAACTTCATAGAAAATATATTCGTTGTAGCTTCTTTTGATGTTTCAAGCTGGGCTGTCCTATTTCTAACATGTTTTTGAGTTCCGAAAATTATTCGCCTTACACTTGTGTTACTGTCATAATTAAGATAATAACTATTAATTTTGCAAACACCAATTCCGTGAAAATAAGAATCACGACCACCCGAAAGTCATTGAAACACTTGCTGCTTAGATTATTATTTTACGACAATATACACTAATAATTTCATTTTATTTTTATAAAATTGACATGGATAATGCCGGGGATTTGGTACGCGTTGACTTTAGTGGGATTCGTGTATTGCAAATAAAGATGTAAAAATACAAATTATAACGTTTAACAACTCCTAATTAACTACAATAAACCTAAGTATTACAGTGCTTCAACAGTTTTTTTAGGCGCATCTTCAAAAGAAAAAATATAAATACTATTACAGGCCAAGATCAATGGGATAGGATCGGCAACTGGAACTCGATCTAGGTTTGGTGGGGGCTTCCTAAACTAATCTTTCGATGTGGGATATGGCTCTGATCCACTGGCACCGAAAGAGCTGCTGGACAGGGGAGTGCTGACGTCCCGACTCTCGCCGTTGAGCAAGTACACCGGCACATTTACAGTCACCAGTTCGAGATTGTGGGTCGGCGAGAGCATCGCAGTGCTGTCCTCGTCGTCCGCCGCAAGAATGGGCGCCGCGATCTCCAATTCGTTGCCCACCTCTGGCACCATATCCTGGTCGAACTCGTAGGCAGGCTCTGGCTCGGCAACTGCGGATTGCGCTTCATCCGGAGCTGGCTCGGGTTGTATAGGAGACGTGTCGAGTCTAGGTTCGGCCTCAAACTCTAATGAGCAAGCAACGACTAAAAGATTCCTTTTCTTACTCTTAATCCGCGTCCAGCGAGGGCACTTGAATCGGCGTCTTCGCTTGCGCTTTTTGTGTTCAAGTGGTGGCTCTACTTGCTCCTTAATCTGGGTGTGATTCAGTGACGGCTGTTTTTCATCCTCATTCTGAGGTTGATCATTTAACAGCTGGGAATCCCTCACCCGATGCTGATTTTCCTGTGTGTGGTCTTGATCCTCTAACAGACTTTGTTCTTTCTCTGCCTGGGATTCATTTTCTATTTGTCGTTGCTTCTCCTCTGCCTGTTGTTCGCTCTCCACCAGATGAAGCTCTTCTCCTGCCTGGATGTGATCCTCTTTTAGTTGTTGCAGTTCCTCAGCCCCGTGCTCATCGTCAACCTGATGCTGCTCCTCCTCCTGCTGTCGTTGGTGCACCTCCAACTGATGTTGCTCTTGTAGCAGCTGCTCCTCCAGAAACTCTTGATGCTCCAGATCGAGCTCTGGTTCCTGTTCATTTGGCTTACCAATGACCACCACCGTTTTACCATTCTCGTCCATTTGGTTTTGAGGCTCCACATTCCTTTTTTCCTCAAAGGCTTTACTGTTTTTAAGCTCATTTCGTCGCTCCTCTTTAGGATGTTCCGCCTCCGTGAGAGATGGTTGTTCCTGTATATCCACTTCAACTATATCCTTTTGGCCATCAAGCGCTTGATTCGCTATTTGTGACCGTGCCGCACTCCTGAGATTAAAGCGTTTCAGTCTTACTAAGGGCAATCTATGCGGCGCAGATTTTCGAATGATAGTCAAGTCTTGCTCAAGTTGCTGAACCACCTTTTTCTGCTTGGTATTTAAGACGCGAAGCTGCCGGCATCGTTTCGTAGCTTGCTTGAGCAGATTTACCTGATCGGCATCCTTCTTCACCTGGTGCTTGACTTTACCAGCCTTTTTCTTTTGTTTATTCAACCGATGTCGGCGTATATTCTCTCGCTGCACGGTAAGCAGGTGGTTGTAGTAGCTCACTTCATCGCCAGAAGCCTTCGAGAAACAGCGTCGACCGGAATCCCAATCGGAGTTCGAGTTCTGGTTGTCAGTGGATGCCATTTGTATCTGACAAGGACTGCTCGAACTGTGCGTAGAGGCTGGCGGCGTTGGCAATGCCACTTTCTGCCCTCGGGGAGTATTCCTGATGCGGGTGGGCGTTGCCGAGATCTTGGTGGGAGTGCTACTGGAGGCATTGCTGGTGGTGGGCGTTAGCTGACTTGCAGCTACATTCAAGACTTCATTCCTGGCTTTCAGCCTGGCGTCGAGCTTGGCGAACATTTTCGCACTGGCTTCGAGGTGCTCTGCAAGGATACAAAAGTAGTTTGTTTAAAGATAAAATAAAAATATTTGTATATTTTTCGTCTTACCCGCTTTCCAGCGACCATTCCCAACGCCATTTGACTTGTACTGCTTGATGGAGGGTTTCTTGGTTGCGATTGCCTTGGCATTTGGGGCCGTTGCGCCCAGATGCCGCGGACTGAAGGTAACCTGTTTCTTTAGCAACGAAGATTCGCTGCAGTTGCTGTTCTGACTAGAAGTTTGACGGCAGTGGTACAATGGGGTCCGTTGTCCGCTGGCATCACTGGCACTGCTCCTCCGCGGGAAGAAGCTTTGGCTGTGGGCGCTTGAGTACTGGTCCTCCTCAACCAGTTCCGACTCCTCGTCCTCCAACGTTTGTACGCACTGGTCGACAAGATGCGGTGCTGTGGTCGACACCAAATGGAGGCTATCCCGGCGGCAACTGTAGCTATTCACAATACGCGGAACTGTGTAAGTGGTGGGTGGAAGCACTGCCCGTTCGTAAGTGCGCAGGTTGCTGGGATAGATGCGGGTGACGGGCACGGAGTCATCCTCGCCGAGAATCGTTGCCGACGTCTGATTAGCCGAATCGTTTGAGTTGGAGTTTGAGATGATGCCATCGACATTGGCAGGCACATTAAAGTTTACCGAAAACATCTCCACATCGTCGTCCGAGTCACGCAGCTCAACGATTTCGACGGAGTTGTCAATGCCGCTGAAGAGAGCATTGGCCCGCTTGCACGGCTCCAACTGGCGGGCATTCTGGCAGAGATTCTGGAGGAAAACGGGCGGATGATTGTTCAGCGATGATGTTGGAGTACCTGATATGTCCCACATAGGGCAGCTGCCCTCCTCATCGGAGCTGAGTATCTGTTCGTACGGAATATCATTACAAAATGTAAGTTAAACAGTTCAAAATCAAATCGTATTAGAAGGGAGATTGTAAGGAACTCAGTTAAGGTTGTAGTCATTTTGGGACAGCGTCATGGAGCCGGCCACTGCCCGTCACGCGACTAACTGCGCCGGCAGGGGCTTCTGTCCCACTTGCTCGTCCGAATCAGACCTTTTACTAAGACATCATAGTAGGGCCACTAGAAGCAACACGGTGAACGAAGAATTAAAGGAAATTACGCAGATTTAATTTAGGTATAAGGCCAAATAGGTAAACTTTCCTCATCGTGTTACTTGCTTGGGGTGGTTATTAAGGATTATCTCCATGTAAATCGATCCAAAAACTTACCACTTCGTTCGACTGCACCGGTCGATTGTCCTGTTTGCTGAGCATATGCAAACCGAAGCAGCGGCTTGACTTCAGATGGTTCAATATGGTTCGCGTGGCCGAATTGCGGTCCGCGAACTTGGGCAAGTAATGGGCATAGACACTCTTTAAGGCCAGCGATCTTGAGGGTCGCATGAACTTTTCGGCAAACTCCACAATGCGCTCCTTGACCGACTCATCCGACTCCAGGCGCTGCCAGTAGTAGAATATGAGTATGTATTCGATGTAGAGTTTATCTGGCAGTTCTGCTTGGATCATAATGCTGGGCATCGACCAGTGCGGAAAAAGACGGCTGAGGAAAGTAAGAGAAAACATTAATTTAAACGTTGTGGTTTCGATTTTTGAGAACTTAATGACAGTGAAAATGGTTTATCAAATACTTATAACAACAGTCTGGAAAAAAAAACTCAACGTGGTATCAGCATTCAATACCGGTCAAATCATACTTAATTTAATTGACTGTCATAAATTAACAAAAAAGAGATCTAGCCGAAAATAAGTTAACATACATATTTTTTGGTTGAATACAACTTGTGAGTCATTTGAAGCGGAGATGACACACAGGCTTAAATTGACCAGGTAAATAGTTGCGACCGAGATGAATTGAACAATCCCTACCTGTACAGCTTGGACAAAATGCTGGCTCTGTTGAAGAGTTTGGGAGCAGCAAGGAGAGTGCGCAGCACGTGCTCCCGGTGGACGCCGGCGCCACCTTCTCCGAACTCAACGTAGAGCTTCAGGCAGCAATTGATCCGATTGATGACAGTCTGCTCACTCTCCACCGGCTCCTGGGCGGAACAGAGTTCGCAGGATATGTAGAAGCCGACAATGTAGCACATGCGTTGCCTGTATGCCTCGTCCTGCTGCAGTGCTCGGCCCTGAACCATGGTGTGGATGACATCCGTTAGACCGATCAGAATGCGCGCCAGTTTTCGGCACTTCCATGGCAAGTACTGGGCCTGCTCGAACTCCTCCCGAATGGCGCTGTAGAATTAATTGGGGTGGGCATTATTCTCGAGTACCTGCTGCTCTATCGCCAGCTGTACTTACCCCTCGTACTGCATGAGCAGCCGGGCCATTCTCTTATCGAAGCTATCGTCGTTCAGGGCCGCAATGGCATCGTGAATCTTGCGCCGCGTCTCGTTTAAGTGGCCGAATTCAGGCTCCGTCTGAGGGCTGGGTTCGTTGTTATCCGGCTCGCTCTGCGGGTCCGCCGGCTCCGGCGACACGCACTCCGTGTCATCCGCGTTGGCCAGAGTGCTGACCTTGTCGAATTCGTCCAGCGTGCTGCCGCTATTCCGCTTCCGGTTCCTGGCTCATGTTGCTAAATACATCGAAGAAAACGACGAAAACCAAGGGGGCGAAAGAATGCAAATGCAAATTAATGAGCTCGAACAGCGCCGAAATAACTCGTTATTGCAGTGAAAGTCGGAGCGCCCCGTCGTCCCCGCCGAAGAAAAGGCCAAAAAATAAAAAGACATACCATAAATGTGTATTTGCGCCGAGGAGATCGCTCTACATGGGGAATTTCGATGGGCCGCGGCAATTCTCTAACGCACTGCACACCTGAGCGGGTCCAAACATATTATCTTTGTAATATGCGCACTGTTTATATATATTTTTTGTATTTCGAGCAGGAGCAGTACCGATTAAGAGCTTCGTCGGATGAATGTTGCGTTCATGCGGCGCGCAGATGCCGTTAATCGCACATCGTGAAATTTCACTTTTCATGATGATTGCGAGGACTCGCTGCCCTGTGTATTACTTTCTGAATGAAACACTAGTCGATTAAACATGATTTGTGCGTTATTTTTACGCGCGATTCAAGTGTATGTCTCAGAAAATTTCCGCCACAATAAAATTTAACGTTTGATGATTTTATCTCAATGCGTGATTCAGGACAACGTGGGAACTGCTCTTCAAGTGGCAGATGTGGATGTGTTCTGTGGGAACACGAGTTTCACATTGTCAAAAATCCCAACCGTTTCACACTCTATAAATTAATATTTATATATTATATATATTTATTAATATATAAATAAGTATATAAAAATAGGATTACTAGTCAAATCGAAACATATTCGATTTTTCACCCCCGTTGCTATCGATTGCTCCTGGTTGTAGATATTTTCGCAGGGATTTTACAGTATATATATACCGAAACAATAGTATTAAAAATACCAATTCCGCCGAATAATCGTATAATATCGATATATTGTTAAGTTATATCAAAACCAATATAAATACAAAATGAATTATTATTTAAAACTTGGCCATTTAACCCATTTCGTATTTAAATATTTATTTTACGACATCTCTAGACATAATTTTATAAGAATTTTAAAACGGAAATAATTTAGTTTTCCAGGTAGATCAAATTTCGATAAATAGGCGGCAAGAAATCGTATTTAAAACTGAAGCGTTATATTTTAAGACCCACTACCAATCCCGTAAATAAAAATAAACAAGTCATCGTTTTAATGTTGTTACCAACTTTATTTGTTACGTTCTTAATCAGTTCTTTCAATGATTCTAAAAATTCCAAAATAGAAAACTTAAAGAATTACATATTAAAATTTATCATTTTCGTTCATTCTTCATTAAAACTGAATTTTAAGTTTACGCAAACTGCCGACGTATCATCGCACAGGGAGCGCTTTAAATCTGCGTTGCAAGGTGTTCGTACAACGGAAGTAAGTATGCGAATAAAAAACCGTGGGCGGGCAAAATGCTTCGGTGGCGCCGCCGGCGCCCAGCTGACCCCATCCCATCGACTGACAAAAACTCAGCCGCCGGATGGGGAAACTCTGGACGCCCACGTACGCCGAAACGTTAGAAGTAAACTACAGAATGTACGTTGCTAGTTGTGGCTTTTGTTGTTTGTTACACGGATGTTGCTGTTCATAGTTGTTGGATTTTCGTGTGTGTAGATGTGTGTGGGGGTGTGGTAATTGTTGGATTTACAACTCGTCCTTCTTGGGCGCCTCCTCCTCCTCCTCGGTCTCCTCGGCGGGCTCGGAATCGGCCACCTCACCGTTGGCATCGAGGAACTTGACGAAATCGTCCAGAGTCCTGTCCAGGTTGAAGTCGATGACCTTGTTGTCCTCCTTGCGGAAGTACTTGATTGTGGGGAAGGACGAGATCTTTATGCTCTCCAGCTCGTTGGCAGTGGAGTCCATCTTGGCAATGACGATGTCCTCGTTGTCCTTGTACTTCTCGGCCAGCTGGTCGTAGATGGGGGCCAACTGCTTGCAGTGTCCGCACCACGGGGCGTAGAACTCAACCAGCACGCTCTTGCTCTTGTCCAGGGCAACGCTCTCGAAGTTGCTGGAGACCAGCACCTTGACGGGGTTCTTGTCCCAGTCCTCGGGCAGATCCTGGGACAGCAGGTGCTGCTTCAGCTTGCCGTCCAGGAACTTCTTGAGGAAGGCCTCGATGGTCTCGGCGGACAGATCGTTCGACTCGGGCTTGTACTTGGCCATATCCTCCTCCAGCTTGATCAGACGGATGGTGGGAACCTCCTCCTTGTTCATGCCGAAGAATTCGAAGATGCGGGTGTGGTCCTCCTCGTCGGACGAGATGGTCACGAACAGAATGTCGTCGCGGTACTGCTTGGCGATTTCCCTCAGGGGATCCACGTACTTCTCAATGTGGCCGGCCTCCTTGGAAACGAAGAACAGCAGGTGCGACTTGATCGAGCCGCCGAAGATCTTGGAAGCCGACTCGTGGTTGAAGTCAACGATCAGGGGCAGGGACTGCACCTGGGCGAACTTCTTGATGTTCTCCTCGCTCAGCTCACCCTCGAACACGGACTTCTTGTCGTCGAAGGGCTTGAACAGGATCACTGCGTTGTCCTTGGCCTCGTACTTGGCAATCACGTCGGCATTGCTGCTCACACCGAAAACGAACGAGTCCAGACCGTTGGCGGCCTTGGTGAAGGTCTTGGCCTCCTCCGACTCGGCATCCTTGAAGAATCCAATGATGGCGATCTCGTTGTCCTTCAAGAACTGCTCGGCATCAGCGACGGTGGTCAGGTCCTTGGCTGGTGGGCCGGTCTTCTTGGTCACCCAGGCAATGATATCAGCAGCCTGGCGGCCACCGCTGTACTCCACGGGAGCACCGCTGCGGAAGAACTTCAGAGTGGGGTAGCCGCGGACGGCATACTGCTCGGCCAGCTCACCCTCGACGGTGGCATCGACCTTGGCCAGCTTGATGGGCGACTCCTTCTCGGCCAGCTGCTGGGCAGCCTTGGCGTACTCGGGAGCCAGAGCCTTGCAGTGTCCGCACCATGGGGCGTCTGGAAAGAGTAAGAAGAGAAACCAAAGTTAGCCAATGAAAGCCGTTGTTCATTAATCTTAGGCAAACTTATAAACTGGTTTGGAAAACCTGCCTTAAAATCGTGTGCTTTCATGCTTTTCTTCTAAGTTTAGACCATAGCAACTGGCTAAAGCAATAATTGCTCTCCCTACGATTGATCTGGTGTATTTAGTCGAGTTCATCGTGGTGTGACCTACACGTATGTTATAGTCATACAAATTATTTATAGATTCTATCTACAATTTTTGTTTAATCGTTGTCAATTAAATTGTGGAGCATGTATCAATTTAGTTTATTTAATTGTAGTGGCAAATCGTTGGCTTAATTTATTTTTTTTACAGCAATACAGATTCAAACAAACGAACCGGATCTATCAAATTTTGAAATTAAAAACATGCGAAAAGTACTTTCTTTGGAGTTTGTGGAAAATGGGTTAATAACAAATTTGCATTCATTTTATAGTTTCTCCTAACAAATAATGATTTATTTTTAAATTTCATGATAACTTTTATACTTTTACTTAATTATTAGGATTTGAATTATTCAAACATTTTCAAATTGGAATCTACTACTTTAAATTTAATTATTTTAGCACAAATCTGAACTATGCTTTTAAATTACACGACAATAAAAGTAATCTAGCAAAACATAAAATCAGTCTGGCTATGTCAACCGTTAAATTTAATTTAATTTTCTACACATGTTAGTTATTAATTGAATTTAGCTGTTGTTAAGAGCATGACTAACTCGTATTCAAACTAGTATTGTTTGTAAAAAAAACTTCTGTTTTCATTAGTTCGTATTCTATGAAAATGAAAGGGAAATGGAAAACAAAGAATTAAACAAACCGCTTCCATAATGCAACCTTTCAAAGCCTTTTGCATCTACAGATTGTGTTTTCCTTACCCCATTTGTTTACATTGACTGCTTTGTGTCTTAATTAAATGGCGCGCACGGTTGTCCCGTCAGCCAAGTGTAAAATTCTAAATTTGGAGCGACAATTATATGCGCTAGATTTGCCACGGATCTGGAGCAGGGCCCCTAGGAGTCCGCTATAGCCTCCAACAGATGTTGGCAATATGCAAATTCCACGTGTCGGATTCTCATTGCTCAAGTGCAGCTCATCGGAGCCACGAATGCAATTTGGTACGCATCCACGCACACGGGAAGACCGGCAGATGACATAATGCCCGGCTTGACAACGTCCACGATTATTATACATATACTTTATACTATGCCTGCCTTATCGCCGGCTTCTTTCGATTTAGCTTTAGCTATAGCTGCGGCTGACGTGGCCCTGGCATTGGTTCCGCTTCCACGAACATCTTTATAGTCTTTACAGAGATAAGGGCTCCGCCTTGGATGAGCAGACAATTATCGACTTCGGCTGACGTTGTCACCTCACCTCCACAAGGCACCACACCAAAACAACGACCAAAAGTGCAAAACTTAATTAAACAAATAGAGAAAAAACGCTGGCATAAACAAACCGCAAACAGTCCGCCATATTGTTGGCCCCCAAAGATGCCAGGCTAGCATATCTGGCGGTTTAAGGCCGAATAGGGGAACTTTCTGTATCTCTTGATTCACCTTTATCTCTCAAGTGTTATTCACACTAGCTAGATAACAATGGGTTTTCGATTTCTTTCGGTTTATCATTGGGAGAACATAAATATTCATTGAAGAGTCTTCGGCACAGTGGTACTTGACTAAGTGATTATAATTTTCAGTAATAACTGATTCTTATTCTGAACATTTTTAAAATCTTTTTCTCGTCAACAAAATGTCAAATTTTACAAATTACTTAAAAAATAAATTTGTGTAAGGAAATTGTAGTTTTTTTTTGTCTCATTTGTTTCACTAAAAACTGTTAAAATTCTATAAATCCCAAAATTTTCCCTTTCAAAATTATATTTTCTGCAGCTATTCTATATAGGTATGAACTTTTTTAAAATAGTTTTTCGAAAACATTTTGGCAATCAAAAATGTACGTTTTATCTGTAAACCCTAGTCTCTCCATTTTAAGCTTATTTATAGCTATTTGCTTGGCCTAATGATCGCGCTGCGCATCTCTGGCGGCGCAACACCGTTAGGCACGCGCAGAGAAAAAGAGTTGAATGAACTTTCCAATGCGTGTCCGCCGCGCCGCCGTGGAAAAAGGGACCGAAACCAGATTTGGAATGGGAATTGGAACCAAAAATCCGAAGCGGAATAGGAACCAGAATCAAAATCAGAATAGAAAGCAAATGGCGAATAAAAAGTGGTTTAATTCGGCTAACCTAGATTCGTGGGAGAAAGAAAGAACAGTTGTCCGACGGCTTTTTGTTTCCACATTAGAAGTTCTCACTTAGAGATTATTGAAGCGGATGTGTGATATGTGGCCACGCCCCAGCCCCAGAGTCTCTGAGTTAGAACAATGACTAGAATCGCCGATAAAAATGATGCAAATGGAGAAACTAGTGTTTGCTGCGCACAAGTTTGTGTTTCCTTTGGCATTTAGCATTTGGAGTTTAAAAATTATAGCAGGTTTATGGCAGCAACAATAACAAAAAGTGCCGCAGCGAACTGCTCTCCCGCTTGCGCACACAGGTGAGGAAAAGAGATGACACTTTCGTGCCAGAGAGAGCGCTCTCTCCCCGCTCTCCACCCTTTGCACTAACAAGATGACGCGAGAGAGATAAAAACGGTTAAACAAACGATAAATTGCTGGAAAATCAACTAAACAAATTTTCCCGGCCGCCGACTGGAAGCAGTCTTCAAATTGGATGACCAATCGCCAAGGATTGGCACTGCAACATGAGTTTCCACATTTCCAGTCAACAACAACTGCCACGCAGACAGATTTTCTCAGACGCCTGGAAAGACCACGTAGCCGCTAAGCCACATGAATCAGCAAGTGCGAGCGAGAGGGCGCCAGCGGCCGGCGCATTTCGCGTTTCTACATTTGATTTTCGCCACTTTTTGTTGGTTTTTTTGCGTATTTTTCAGGTACTTACAGAACTCAACCAGCACGAATTCGTTGTCGGCAATCAGTTGCTTGAAGTTGTCCACGGTCGCCACCAAAACGCCCTCCTCAACTTTGACCTCCGCCTCGGCGGAAGCGGCCACGTAGGACGCCGCCAGGAAAAGTGCACAGATCAGGAATTTCATCGCGGGCACTTCGTCGTCGTCTCGTTTGATTATTAACTGAATCTATTTGCCCTGCGTGGGTGCAGCACTCGCCAACCAAAGAATCGAACTGCGCTGAACTTGCCCGGTTGCAAGTAAAAATCCAAATGAATTTGGTGCCAAACGAATCGGGGGATATATAATATCACTGTTTCGGCGCTGCCAACTCTTCGGGTTACGGAAAAGCCAAACTAGCCATTAAACAAAGTAGCTAGAAATAGCCAGAAAAATCTGATGCAGTGTTGCCAACTCGTCAAGTCATAAAAAAAGCTAAGCTAGCCGTAAAAAAGAGAGCTAGAAGTAGCCAGAAATTAAGCTGGGGTAGTGAAACGAACAGGGTATCCCTAAACTGTTAAATTGTTGAAAATTCAACAGAAAATTTCACCAATTGAGAAAAACTAAAAAGCTTAAAGTTTGTTTATTTTTATTCGTTACTGTCTAAAATGTTTACAATGGTAAGAAGAACTACAAATTGATTTTAAAGTAAATAATGCGTCTATGATACCTAATTTTACAGATAATCTTTTGACACGCTAGGCAGAAATGTAGGCGTTTTAGTTTAGCTTTTGGAAGGGCGTTTTTGGGCGTTGAAAACTTTTTTGAGTTAGGTATTGACGAACAAATATGTGCAGTTTCGGTAAAAAAAGTCTGACAATTGTGCCCTTCGACTATTCAGGTGCCCGTTACTTAGCTTAAGGGAGTGCGAGAGAGATGTATATAAAACTTCGATCACGCATAACTTTTGAACGAAAGGTCCGATTTGAAAAATTTCGTCTACATTTTGATAGGTATTGATAAACACAATAAAACTGCATTTTTACTTTTCCGAAATCTTTAATGGTATGGCCGCCAGACACCTTTCAAAAAATGGTTTAATTGTGGGCGTTAGAGGGGGCGTGGCGCTCGGCTGAAACAAACTTGCACTGCGTTGGAAGCCAAAGAATATGTGTGGGTAATCCGAACTTTCTAGCTTTTGTAGTTTCCGAGATCTCAGCGTTCATACAGACAGATAGACGGACAGATATATCGACTCGGCTAGTGATCCCGATCAAGAATATAGGGTCGGAAACGCTTCCTTCTCCCTGTTAAATACTTTTGCACGAATACAATATACCCTTTTACTCTACGAGTAAAGGGTATAAAAATCATGTTTCGCAATACGACATAGACGCTTCGACCCCATAAAGTATATATATTCTTGATCAGCATCACTCGTTGGTTTTTATTGTACTCTCTTCTACTCTGGTATATAACCTTTTTTTTAATATTTCAGAATTTCGAATTAAATTTAAAAATAATCGGACGACTATATTATATAAGTGCCAAAGAAAGATTAAAAAATGTATGTCAAAATAATAGAAAATTTATCATTTTGTAATTTGTAATTCAATAGGAATGTTCTGCAAGCTTGAGCTGGCCGAAGCTAGCTTCCTTTCTTTTTTAAAATTACATTACATGATCTATATCGTTCCTTTAAGCTTTTAGATTTAAAAACAAAAACCTTTACACTAATTACTATATAAGGATAAGTAGTTAAAAATTTAAAGTTTTTATAAGTTCTAACAATATAACTTTCTTTTATCGGCCTTAGTTTTATTACAAATAAGTCTGAGAATATTGTTGATGTCATTAACCTTTAAAAAAGACTCTAGTGGGGTTGTATTATCATTTAAAAATTGTTTAATTGTTATTGCAGGTGCCTGATTTTCCTGTTTCTTTGTAAGGTAACGTAAATATATGTACACCAGTTATTTATTAAACAACTTAAAAAGACAGACATTGGAAGAATACAAATAAATGCAAATTGTAAACATGGAACTCAGAAGTCGCCAGCGCCCACCTGTTGAATGCATTGTTCGACTATTCTTAAAACGATATCGGCGGTTTTCTCACTGCTAAATGGTTTATCTATGGGTGGAACATGAACGAACAGACTCCGTTTTTTGTCTATGTCCAGGGATTTAAGATATATATATCCACATAGAAAGTCGCCCACATTTTTGGAGGCCTTTGTAGCGCTCAGATGCTTAATATCATTATGAGGGAGCTCCATGGGTGCCACACAATCAGCGCATTTCTCGTTTACAATCGCCACAATCTTATCCACATCCAGGTCGGTTTTTAAGACATTTGCGTGTCCATGGTTCTGGAGCTCGCAACTGCCGTTGGGTAATCTTTTATCACAATTGTCAGCTCTGCGGAATTTGTGATTATAGGCGAGCTTCTCAATGTAGACACATTTTGCGACCCCCGAAACGCCAACATGAATGACCAGCTGGTTTGGGATGAGTAAAAATGATATCATTTTAGTCTCTATCTATTTATGGTTCAATTGAACACGCCTTCTTACATCTGGTTGGCGATCCCATATTTCCGTCACGGCCTCATCCACAGCCCCATATTCCACTGGAACCAAACGCTTTTCAAGATCGTATTCTATGTCATTGTGGGTGAGGACTTCAGGAAGAAGTTTAACAGCTTCCCAGCTGGCATTGACGGCTTCGTGGCCAAGAAATGGCCCGAATCCAGAGACCACAATTAGTTTTCGATCCGACGACGCCATAACAAACACTCCCACTAAACCACCCACCCCAACAAACTATATTGAGTACCATATGTTCTTCGTCTTCTATCTCACCTATTGAATTTTGCGTTCCCACTTGTCTGCTTCTTTTGGTATTTAAAATAGATTAAGTAGTTAAACTTAAACTAGTAATCTATCCCCAGTAACTAACTAACTAATTAAAAACAACTAAAAAGCTTTAAACGTTTAAATTCGTTTATAAAAAAAATAATTGTAATACTGCTTAAATTTTATTAGAAAAAGTTATCATGATATATAGTCTCTTTTTAGGATAGTTTGTCTACAATATTTAGAAAACTCAAGAATAATGTAATTTGTATCCCGAAATCTTTCGTATCTTTGCTACTCCAATGCAATTTACAAACTTTTTCAAAAAATATTTTAAATAATGTATATGGTTATTAGACAGAAATTGTAAATAATTAACAATGTTGTCAGATCAAATTGTAATCGCTATGTTAGCTTTTGTTTTAGGATGGTACGACTAAATAAAAAATATAAATATAAGTAGCGACATATTAAGGGCAAACATGGGTCAAAATATTTTAAAATTTTGAATTGATCAGCTATGCCATTTATTTTGCATTTAATGTCTGCTTAAGTATATTTATAAATGACGGCTTAATTTAAATTGTTTATTATATAATATGGTGAATAAAAGTGTAAAAGTAATGGGTATTGGTTACACAGTAGTACGAAGGTAACCAGTTACGAAGTAGTCGGGACAGAATGGTATTTTTTCGGTACTCGGTATATCCCAGCCATTCGTTTTTGGGATTTTCCCCAGAACTGACGACACAGTATGCGGCTCCAAACAGAGCAATAACACTTTTGGCGACAACAAAAAGATAATCCATTCCATACATTCCAAAGATCGTGCAGATGCAAGCGACCGCCCCGCAATCGATCCGATAAAGCAGCGAACCAGATCCGAGTATAGGGAGTATATAGGTGAGTATTACCTGGTAATCTAATCGGAGCGGATAACTTGAGGGCGCTCCTCTGCTGGCAGCGACGCGAGCAGCGGCGCCGGCAGAGCGCCACCCTACGCACACAGGTGAACTTTGCACATTAACTATTCATTAACCTCGAACAGGTCGCCGGTGGAGCGGGAAAAGTGGTTAGCAGTTGGCCCATTTCACACAGGAACGGAACCCGAGTCCAGTTTAGTTCAGTCTAGTCCATCCCGCAGAAGAGAGTCGATTTCCAATCGTTAACATGCTGTCGCGTCTGCAGGACTTCTTGTCACGCCACCGGCGGAAATTCATAGTGACCGGCGTTCTGGTGGGCGGCACCATCTATGCGGCACGTTACGCCCAGCGGCGATTTGTGGAGTTCCAGGAGAAGCAGGCCAAGGAGTTCTTTGAAAGGACGCGGCGAATGACCCACTTTGAGTCCACGGAGAAGACCTGCAACCAGGTGATCCTCGGAATGGGCGAGGAGATGTGCCAGGCGGTGCTCAGGGAGTGCAGCACGGACGAGCTGCTCGAGCAGCTGCGCCAGAATCCCAAGAACAAGCTGGAACTGTGGGAGGACATGAAGATTGTGGCGTTCACTCGACTGGCCACCTACGTCTACGCCTCCTCCATGCTGGTTATTGCACTGAGAGTACAGCTGAACCTCCTTGGCGGTTATATCTACCGTGATATCATGACGGAACAGAAACAAATCACAGACGAACTGAAGCAGCAGTATCTCTCGCTCATCCGACACTTTATCACGGAGTCGGGAATCCGGGACCTGGCGAGATATATACGCAGCCAGGTGATTGCCGTCATCAAGGCGATGCCGCTGTCCCAGCAGCTATCCCTCAACGACTTGGAGCAGCTCTTTTGGTCATTGCAGATGGCCATCAATGCGGACACTCGTCGAGATCCCAACTCGCGAATGAGCAAGTACCTGCTGCCCAGCCAAAATCCTAGCCACTCGCCGCTGCTGCAAAAGATGTTTAACGAGACGCTGGATCTGCTGGAGAGCGAGGATGCCATTGGAGTGTGCTCGCACAATGTGAGCCGGGGATTTGTCCTGGCCTGCGATGCTATAGCAGAATCCATGGGGGAGACACTACAGCACTTGCCGGCAGCTGAAGTGCAAACACAACAGGATCAGACCCTCAAGTTCAACCAGGCAGGAAGCTCAGGCGGCAGCAGTTCGATTAGCCAAAACGTGGAGAACAACAACTTGCTGAATATCAACCGGGTGCTGATGGCGCTGGCCAAGCTCATTCCAATCATCAGTGGCCTCACCTCAAGGGGCTTCGACAGCACTTCGCGACCCCACAACCTGCCCACCCAGCTGCTCACCTTTTACGTGGTCGCCGAGAAGACAAAGACGCTGGGGGCCAACGTCTACGAAAGCTTCAGCTCCGCTTAGGAGATCGACAAAACTTGGATTATGCACCCGTGCATAGGCTAGACTAAGAGATTTGGAACATTTAAGTTTATATACCTGTATATTTTTAATACGATCATAATTCTCGGAAGCGTTGTTTGTATGTCTGCTTGAACCCAAAACGTATTAAGTTTAGCTCCTAAGAATATTTAATCGAAAGCGAGTAAGGTATGCTTAAGCAGATTCCCCAATTGAGTCCAAGGGGAGTTCTTCAAGACAGGGACACAACTCGAGTAATGTGAAGGCCTTTTAAATTAACTGGAGAGTGTAATATGTGCGTAGGAAATACAAAGAATGAGATGTGCTTTATATAGCAATGACCTGAGGGTTATCTGGTATCGAAAATAAATGGAAACGTAAATTATGTAAATGTGTGTAATTGGGAAATCCTTGTATTGTAAAATCAATGGTAACTAAATAAAATTATTCATTCCTTTTTTCTAAAATTCTTAATACTTTTTATACTTTTACTACTATGTAAGATAGATCGAGGATAGAAGATTACTTTGGCAAATTCTGGGAGTACTTATAAATGTTCCTATTTTACGTTGTCGTTTCCTTTTTTTATATTTTCTGTAGGGCATATTTTGTACAAGCGGGTACCATTTGTTAAAATCAAGTTTGTGGTAAAAATTGATTAATTAAGTCTAAGTCATCTCACGCTGTGTTAAGATTTTAAAGAAGTTTTTTTTCCAGAAAAAAGGATTGTAATATTTATTAATTTTGTATAAATAACGCAGGTTGACAACAAAGCGCAAGGCAGTACGCCGCAAAATTTGAATGTTTTGTACTTGTAGATTACTACCACAAACTTAGAAAGTTTCCATCACGTCATTATTTTAAGTAAATCGTCAAAGTATAAAATTTAGGATTTTACGATACTTTGTAAGTTTTAACAGCTAAACCGTTCGTAGCCCATAGCTAGAATTCAACATTCAACGTTTTGTGAGGCCTGTTTTTTTTACTCATAATGCATTTAACTAAATTAACTAATATTACTTTTTTCTTACCTCATATATTCCTTTTCAGACCGGACTTTCAGATTTGGTAGCGTTTACTCCTAGGCCACGGAAAAGTCCGGATTTTGGAGACCTGTGTAACTCACTAACCAATAATTCCTTACAAATAGACGTACTATGTATAAGAATAAATTTATGGAAACTGGCAATCAAAACCAACAAGTTTCTTGTGCATTTAGCAAGGTAGTATTTGGTATAACTCAGTGTTATTTCTAGCGGTCATTTTAAAGTCTCCCATACAGTGCAAATTTAATTTCTCTTTTCTAACGAAAATTTACATGAAAAAACACTTAAATGGTTGTGAAGTTAAAAAGCCAACAATACTTTCATTGCAGTACTAGTTAATTTTATTTTGTGCATTGCCATAATTTAGATATTATTGGTGCGTGCACATCCATAAGGTAGATATGAGCATCCCTGGTATACGAATTTCAAATGAACCCAGAATCCAGATAAGAATTGGTTTTTACTACGTGGAAATATTGTTGCTAATTATCAAATTTAATATACTACTTAAATACAGGTATAACCGGGGAAATATGTTTAGTTGTTTAAGAAAACTGAAGCAGACCGGAAAGTTAACTTTCTGTAATAATAATACGGAATTTGTCAAAGAACCTGGAAACCCTGTTATTATCGAGTGAATTGAATGGGTGAATAAATTAACTTGTATAAAATGAATTTTTAAATTGAACAGCCAAAACACAGATTTTATAGAACGGTTAGTGAAGACACGAACCCTTACTAACGGTTGTCTTAGCTATCAGTAAAAAGGGGGTGGCAAAAAACCGCCCTGTGATAAGACAGCTGTGGCTTTTGTTTGTTTGCCATTTCTCTTCTTCTTGCCGCTCTCTCTCCCTCTCCTTCTGCAGTTGCGCAGAAATGCCGCAAAAGAAGAGGAATTGCAATATTAGTAATATGCATAATTATAAAGCAATTAAGAACATTTAATTAACATAATAAATAAAAAAGAATCAAAGATAAAATTTGGTTAAAGCTACTATAAAGGTAAAACCACATATATTCCTCCCTCTTTCTCCGGCTAGAGGGCTCTCGCAGGACCTCTCTTTTTCTCTCACTCCTTTGGGTGCCCAGCTGTCTGGCAAAAGGAACACATTTACATTTTCATTTTGGGCGCAGTTGCAAAAGTTACGTGAAAAGGCAAAGGACGACCGTTACTTTTATACCTCCCTGCGAGTCTGTGTGTGTCTGTGTGTGTGGGGAAAAAGAATTAAATTTACAAGATATAGAAAACCGTTTAATAATCAAAAAACTAAGCCGTGTTTTAGCTTAGTGTGCAAATATGAAAAAGACTGCGAAAAGTACACCAGTTAGCATAGCCAGCAAAAGAAGAAAAGTCTAAGGATCGCCACAAACAAACCAACCAAATAAACGACAACAACAACGGCGGCTCAATTGTGTAAGTGCACTTGCAAAATGTTTATTGACCAGTCGAGAGGTCTAAAAGCCCACTTAACCCATCAACTTTTGAGCAGCGGACCACAAATTTATTGATTAAGAAAAAAAAGAACACGTAAATCAAAGGCACACAAGAGCACATGTGAGGGAAAAAGACAGACAAAACGGTATATTGGTAACGGGACATCAGACAGTGCGTGCGTAAAGTGGGGTGGGATGGGGTGGAATAGTGGGAGTGGGAAGGGAAAGGGGAAATGGGAATGAAGAAACCTCATATGGACACTTTATTATTAGAAAGGCCACAAGTGTACCACTAACTAACCAGTTGCGAATCAACAACTTCTATAGGAAAAGTCCTTCAAAAAGAACTGAACACATAACAATAAAGAATGGTGTAGTTTTCGGGAACCGAAGCTTGGGATACTCTTAAGAAACGTACTAAATTCTGTTCTCGTCAAATAAAAATAATACAGTTATAAGTAAAGATAAGATAGGAAGAATTTAACTTCTACTAGTAGTTGCTCTTCTTCCTCTTCGGTAACGGATTAATAGTTTAAAACTTTATGATATTTGACCTAAAATCAATTAAATTTCATAACAATAAAAAAAAAAATTAATTAAGACAGTTTATATCAAGCATATAATTCTTTTACCAACGGATACAAACGAACAGATACCACTCATAAGAATACTCTTTTGGATAGTGTAAAAACTTGTAGCCAAGAAAGTCAAGTGCGGCAGCGTGAAGACAACAAAGAAATGACATTTTCCCCAACCAAAAAACCGGGTGGGACATTCAAGGAAAACAATGCAAGCAAGTCAGACCACCCCTACATCCCACCACCTTAAGTGTTTCCCCTCCGAGTGCTTGGGCCCCTATATTGCATAGTATATGTATATAGGCATATTGACATACTAAAGGCGTAGATCAAGTGCCTTGACAAGAGGCCACAGCACCTAACTAAATATAAACACATAAATTAAGGAAGCGAAAGCAGGACACGATTCGAGCGGAAGAAAAAGCGCGTCATGGAATTTCATGGGAAAGCAATTACCGAGGATAAATTAGAAAGCTTCTAGGATTCAGTTGGATTAAAGGTATTTAATCTAGGAAAGCGTTTCCTTTTTATACTCGTTACTCGTAGAGTAAAAGGGTATATTGTATTCGTGCAAAAGTATGTAACAGCTTGATCAGGATCACTAGCCGAGTCGATATAGCCATGTCCGTCTGTCCGTCTGTCTGTCTGTCTGTCTGTCTGTATAAACGCTGAGATCTCGGAAACTACAAAAGCTAGAAAGTTGGAATTCCTACGCAGCGCAAGTTTGTTTCAGACGAAACAAACGCCCACAATCGCCTTAAACGATTGTATGTGTGTTTGTGTCTGTGTCTGGCGCCCACACCATTAAAGATTTTGGAAAAGTAAAAATTCAGTTTTATTGTGTTTATCAATATTTATCGAAATGTAAAAGAAATTTTTCAAATCGGATCATTCGTTAAAAAGTTGTGCTCGATCAAAGTTTCATATATCCATCTCCCTCGCACTCCCTTTAGCTGAGTAACGGGTATCTGATAGTCGGGGCACCCGACTATAGCGTTCCCTCTTGTTTTTATTATGATTGTTTATCAGATTTCAAAGAAAATATTTAGAAAGTTATTGAAAACTGAATCGTCTACAGTTCTTAGAAAACGTGCATTGAGAGCAACACATTAAATCTTACTATCGTCTTAAATTCTCAGAAAAGTGCATCACAACAATTCACAATTAAATTAATATATTATTATTTTATATATATTTATTCTTGAATATTTTATTTCTTATCACTACAGGGAAGGGAAAATCCATTATGTTTGATGACGCATACGCAGTATATTACATATACATATACTGCGTATGCGTCATTTTCCAATAAACCTAACTGATAAGAACAGTTATATACTACATTCATGTTTTTGCTTATTAGAGTGGAATATTAAATATACGGAAAGGCGGGGAAAAAATGTTTAGTTAGGCGAGAGCTTTACGTACAGGAACACATAAAAAAATGTAAGCGGGTGTAAAAGTAAATGTGCTGAAATAACAATAGAGATTTGTAAAGCCGGGGACCGTGCTATAATCAATACTAAAGTGAAAGGTGAATAAATAAACACGGATCCTGTTTTACTTAGACTCCTGTAAAGGATAATAGGGAGTGCTTTGGTTCTATAGACCATAGATGTCTTTGCATGTGGTTTTGTTTGTTTTGCTCACGCCATTTCGCCATTCCCATCCCTATATCCACTCCATCGCAGTCCTACTTTTGCAACATGAATGAATGACTCTAACTACATTTTTCATGCAACCCGAGGGATCCGTTCTGGTTATCCCCACTCTTTACTGCTTTTTCCTTTCTCCCTCTGTTTGCTTGTCAAAAACGTCAAAAATGCGATAGTGAAGACCCCAATGAAGAACAGAGTGTCCTGAAGGCTACACTGATAGAAAAGCCCCGAACTAACATTTTTTTTGTGCATTTTGTGTACTTCCTTTTTAAAGTACCTACTAATGTATCGTTTAAAAGATAAGTAAATTCTAGACTTTAAACCATTAGTCTATAACATTTTTTAAACCTATTATGTAATTTTAAAATACAGAATATTCTAGATAATAAGCTATACCAAGATAGAAAATAAAATGAGTTAAAAAAATACGCAGTTAGATTTAGTTCCGTTTTTTCGAGTGTAGAATAGTTGCGAAGTAGAGCGGGCAACTTAAGTGGCCCCCAACCACAACTTGCAGGGCCTTATTTGCATGGCTAGCAAAGTAGTGCGGAACCCCTGAGCTCAGACCCCAAGTGATGTTGCAACCGCCGGCGGGATGACTCACACAGATACATTGGAAAAGGGCCATAAATGACATGTGATAGATGGATGGACACTTGGTGAGGGCTTTGGGGGATTAGCCAGGAATAGGAATGTGGCCCAAATGAAGCTGCACCCGCCTGCTGCCGTCTCCTGTAATTAGGCTCCCCTCGGGGCAGGTCGGTCCATAAAAGCCGTTGATAGTAGCCGGCTTTGAAAGGAGGTAACAACCTACCGTGCCACTCCTACTATTTCAACCACTTCACTCGGTTCCCTCGGTTTTTTTTTATTACGTATACGCCCCGCCGGTTGATGTGGAACAGCTCTTGAGGCGAGACATCCATCTGGCCCAATATTTGGTCTGGGCAAATATGAATTGTCCGATTTCGAATATTCTCATTGTGAACGTAAGAGACTCTCGTACGGCTCTCTCACATGTAGAATATAAATATATATTTTGACAGAGTTGGGACTATTATTTTATGCCCTGCCGCCCGAATCGGAACTAATGTCATCCAATTCTTTCGTTCAACCGTGACTAATGAGAGAAAACTAAACAAATTATGTCGATCATCATAACATCAATCGCTGCTAAGTGCAAACAAATCCAACTCACTATTATTCAGGAAGTTTTAACCAATCTTCAGTCAGATTATTTATAGTGAATACAAAATATTCGCCCAGCTGCGATTCAAAAGTGTAAGTGAAATCAAGAGCAAGAAACACTTTTAAAAAATGAGGAAACATGTTACCATGTCAAACTTGAGAGATAACGGATTCTGAAAAATATAGATTCAAGAGAATTTTGAGCATTAGGCAAATTAATAATTACTGTTAATTAAATACTTTTTATAGGGTATCTCGAAGCTGAAATAATATCTTTTGATTTGAAAAGTCTTTGAGTTTTTTTAGATCTAAAAAAATTGTTACATTTCTTCATGGTATTTATATCTAAAAAATCTTTTTTTTAGTTTTAGTTTTATTTACATTTTTTTTATTCAATCCGCTCTTCATTTTGTAAGGTTGTAAAATTCTTCTCTAATAACTTATTATAATGTATTTATATAGATACAGTAAACTCAATGTCATCAAAAGTGTTGCTGGGGTCTTTTTTAAAACTGATAAAACTTTTATTACTGAAATCCCTGGAGTCGGTTTCATACCAGAATTTAAGATTAAAACCCAGCACTGAGCAACGTACCGCCCATACGATCGCTGGAACGAAACATTATTGATATAGAGCGCAGTTCTCGCAGAGTCCAAGCGATCAACACGATTCTAGGAGAAATATTGTATCAAAATACAGAGCCAAATCGGCCAAAAATAATTAACACGGGTAATTAGTGATGGAATTTTGGGGCTTCGTCAGAGATGAAGTACGAAAGAGAATCGAATATTTGGGCTTTTAATTTAATATTATATTTGTTTATCTGTCTCACACAGCACAATGACTAACGCCAGCTGAAGAAGACATAGTCGGTTCATTGGTCCCCGAAACCCTTAGACTAGAGACCCATCGCTGAGGACTGGGAGTGGTCACCATGCGACGTCCGAAAATATCCCTCAAGAAGTACTTCTATTTCACACTGATCTGCGCCCTCCTCCTCATTTTCGTTTTCAATCTCAAGTGAGTAAGATAACGTGTCGATAAATATAAATAGTGCCGGTCAAATATTGATCTTTGGGTACCAAAGCGCTGCAAGAGGGAAGAATCCACAATCAGGTTTTGGAAAATATACCAATATGAAGCTTGAACTTAATTCGATTCTATATTGCTGATGTATGATTTATTCTGTGTATAAACAAATCTATCTTAAATAATACTGTAGATTTAAAAAAAATCATAAATAAGTTAATAGAAAAGCTATAAAATTCTTGGAATTGGTCTGGATATTTCAAGTATTACTCAGCAATCTGTATTTAATTCCAATGTTTAGACTTTCATCACAATTGTATTTCAATTAATCAACGATTAAATACAACCTAAATTGATTCATTTTCTCTAAAAATCCCCCAGGGAGAGCGAATTATGGAAAATGCGGAGTTCCCGATCGTCACAAATAACCGCACAGCAGCAACAGCACCACCAGCATCTGCATCAACTGCAGTCCATGGACGAAGATCATCCAGTGGCCACCAGTTCCACACCGGCGCCACTTCCAGCCACTTTGCTCCCCGAAGTGGCGGATAATCTCGTCGAGGAGCCGGAGCGGGCGGCTCTGGAGGAGGAGGAGATGGAGGCGGATCGGCTGCAAGAATCGCCGGTGGAGAAGGCGTGGTTCTTCAAGAACGGAGAGTACTATCCGAAGCCAGCCAGGACCTACAGCAATCGCAAGGCCAGGAAGCGGCATGCTCCGCGTTTGTTGCCCCATCAGGATCCCTATTCCGATCGGATCGTCAATCAGCTGATGTACGTGCCGCATAACTACGAAGAGATCAAATCCAGCGGCAAACTGAAGACCATCCTCCTCTACAATGGACTCGGTCCGTGGAACGTGAAGAAGGGCCGCGACGTCTTCCTAAAAGCCAAGTGTCCCGTGGACACCTGCGAACTGACTTCCAATCGCGATCTGGCCAGCTCGGCCGACATGATCCTCTACAAGGATCACTACATCCCCACGGGCATCAGGCGGCCCAACAATTCCAAGCAGGTTTCCATGCTCTACTACCTGGAGTGCCCGTATCATACACAGAATGTCAAGGTGCCCGATGCCATCAATTGGACGGCAACCTACAGGTGGGTGACCCCTTAAAAAAGTTAATAGCTAATTTTTTAATTCTAAAACAAAAGAAATAATCTATTCTCAAGAACAAGTATTTTAATCAGAAATTGGTACTAAAAAAATATAGACCATTCTGGGGGTGCTGGGGTGCTAAGGTTATCGCCGCTTAGAGATTAGTATAAAGTTACGTTTTATTTATTTACTGTTTGGTTTTTTGCAGACGGGACAGCACCATTGTCGCGCCCTATGAAAAATGGCAGTACTACGATACGAAGGTGCAGCAGCTGGAGCAGGATGTGAACTACTCTGTCAATAAGACCAAGAAAGTGGCTTGGTTTGTGTCCAATTGCGGAGCGAGAAATGGTCGTCTCCAGTACGCCCATGAACTGCAAAAGCACATCGAGGTAAGAAAGAATTGCACCCATAAAAAAATCGAAATGAAACGTAGATCAATTTTACATTGTTTAAGATCAAATTTAATTTGATATGTGGCCAGGTAAATTCGACCTGGTCGAGAAGAGTACTTCATGTAAAAACGATATGAAATTTAAATGGCCATATCGATTTTACGGTAACATCCTTTTTTTTGTGTAATTGCACTTAAGTCTGTAAAAACAAGATTGCAGATTATTCCTATAAAATTACAAATTAGAAAATGTTAAATTTCGTATTATTTTGACATTCATTTTTCCTTCTGCCCTATGGCTGCTAAAAAAATGGTTAAATTTAATTCAAAATTCTGAAATATTTAAAAAGAGTTATATCCCAGAGTAGAAGAGAATATAAAAAAAGCCAACAGAACTAAAATTTGTTTCAAATTCATTTCCCATTAATTTTCCGATATTTCCTATGTCAGCTAAATGATATAATCGTCCGATTTTTATAAAATTAAATGCGAATGTCAGAATTGTTAAAATAATGTTATTTCCATGCGCGGATCCACGGGGGGTGATATGGGTAATCACCCCACTCGGGTGAAAAATTAAAGAAATTGTGGTATACAAAAAGTATGCAACATAAAAATTGTTGTTTTCATATCACCCCCCACAAAAAAATCCTGGATCCGTTACTGGTTATTTCCAAATAGAAATGGACAGACAGATACTAGTCGTAAGCCTTCAACAAATAGTAATTTAACAATGATTGGAGTCACTTGAGAAAAAATTCAGTTATAGCAAAAACCTACACTATGCTAAGAATATTTGGTAAAAATATGGGAGTTGTAGCTTTACTTCTTTGGGCTCTGCATTAAAATATTAATATAGATATTTTTTCAATGAATTAAACACCAATCCTTTTCCCCACCAGGTCGACATCTACGGAGCATGTGGCAACTTCAAGTGCTCGCGGAGCACGGCGGATAAGTGCTTCGAGATCCTGGACAACGACTATAAGTTCTACCTGGCGTTCGAGAACTCCAACTGCAAGGACTACATCACGGAGAAGTTCTTTGTGAATGCGCTGAACAGAAGGGTTTTGCCCATCGTGATGGGTGCTCGACCGGAGGACTACGAGGTGAGTGCCCCACGGAGGTCCTACATCCACGTGGACGAGTTCGCATCGCCGAAGGAACTGGCCGAGTATCTGCGCATTCTGGATGGCGACGACGAGCTGTACAACTCGTACTTTAAGTGGAAGGGCACCGGTGAGTTCGTCAACACTTACTACTGGTGTCGGGTTTGCGCCACGCTCCACAACGAGGAACAGCTCAGGAAGCCCCGCTGGTATACGGATCTCAACGATTGGTGGCGGGGACCAGGTGTCTGCACGACGAGATCCTGGCGGAACTTCAAGGCGCGCAAGGACGTTATCAGCGACTCCAGCGACGACTGAGTCCCAATCCTTGATGCCATCCAGATCGTAGGCATGGGCATTGCGTAGATAAGAAGTCACCATCAGGCATCAGTGAGTCCCCCCCGTTTTGCATAGATGTTTCGTAGGTATCACCATCTCTACTTTCACTATCACTATCCGCAGGATGGGTCCATTTTGTTTCGAGAAGAAGTTTTACATTTGTTTTACATTCGCAAAAATGCCAAATGTTTCTGCTAAGTTATCCTCAAATTATTTCTAGTCGTCAATATAGTTTAGTAATAATTGAAATCACGTTTATGGAATCGTAAGATATTCAGTTTATTTTCAAATTCCCATTTCTCGACAGACAGTGAGTTCTAATTTATTATCAAGACTTCTAGTCGCACCTAAAATTGTCTGAAATCAAAAAAATCGACCCATCCTTTGCTAATCCATGTGTAAATGGTCGCTTCGTTTTTGTCGGAGTTTTACGTAAATGTTTTTTGTAGTTAGTTAGTAAGTAAACCAAACCTCGGAGCTGGCCACGCCCTGGAAAATCACGGAAAATCAAATCGAACCGAGGAGGCACGAGGTGAGGAACGTTAAACACTAGCCCATAGATCCCCGTGCCGATCGTTGTAACATATACAATACCAGATGCATAAGAGAACGTAGAAACCTAGTCTAGTTATATATGGATATACAAATGATAGTTCGGTAATTTATATAGTTGTTTAAACCAAATGCAAGTCCAAAATAGACCATTATAAGATAAAGAGAGGCAAGCAAGTGAAAGTAGTTTGACATTATCAAGCTTAACTACCATGAGAAGACGCATCAGCTAAATAGCTTAGATCTTTTGTAAGTGTTTTTGTAAGCAACCAGCAACTGATGGCTCGATCTGAAAATAAGTTGCCTGTTGATCGAGCACACTTTCATTTCGCCCAGTTTGATTTTCGTTTTAGATCTTGTCTAGCCTGGCTTTTAGTTTAAACAAATGTTAGCTGTAGAGAGCTACTTGAAAAGGTTTCCCGGCCTGTTGACTAACTAATTACTCTATAACCGATTCGCACAAGCTAACACATATATATCTGATCTAATACAAATACAATCTGCATTCCTATTTTCACAAAATATCATATGACGTATTATTTCAATTCGAACAGCGCATATGTGTGTTTTTAAAATTTTTAGCAATATTTGTATTTATTGTGTAACATTTAATTTATAAGTATTGAATAATATCATCTGTGTGTGTATTTTGATTGTGAACTTGTTTTAATTTTAATTTTTACTGTGATACAAAAAATAATAATTATAATAAACAAAAATTAAACAGTGGCAACAGTTTAAAATGTTATCTAGGTTTCAAAAGGATGGGTTTAGTTGATGGCACATCTTCGTAATTCAGAAAACTTAAGGATACAAAAAAAATACATATTTAAATACTGAAAAATGCTTAGTAAGCAACGTATACTTCAAATTACAGCAGAGCTGCCTTGTATCAAATAAAAAGAACACATAGGATATACATATTCAAAAAATTTGACAAAAACTCCATATCTGATAGCCTCAATTATGAAGAATCTGAACCCTAAACATGACACATTTTTAGCTGCTTTAGTAATTCTTTAAGAGTATTTAACTTCTCCTTCTTTGAATCTTCCGTTCCTGCGGCGGCAGCTACGATCTTTGCCGTAATCTTGCGCTGCAGAGCAATGGCTTCGACTTTCTTGGAAAGCTGAAAATTTAAATAGTTTAATTATATTAAATTAAAAAAGATTTAATAACACCTACCTCATAGGCCCGCTTGATAATTCCTTGAGGCATTCCAGCTAGTTTTGCAGCATTGAATCCATACGATTTCGGACACGCACCGGCTGAGTATTTGTATAGGAAGGTAACCGTTTCTTGGGTGGGATCCGCATTGTCCTCGTTCTCCACCATGCAAGCCATGTGACCCAAAGTTATTCTCTTGTCGTTGTGGAAGAAGTCAATCAGGTTGTGGTAGTGGGTGGAGAACAGAGTGCGACACTTAAGGTTGGCCAGGAAGTTGACCACAGAGGCCGCGATGGCTGTGCCATCATAGGTGGCGGTTCCCCTGCCCAATTCGTCGAGCAACACAAGCGAATGGCATGTGGCGTGCTTGAGAATGAGTGAGGTTTCGTTAAGCTCCACGAGGAAGGTACTGTGCCCAGCAAGAATATCATCTTGCGCCCCCAGTCTCGTGAAGATTCTGTCCACCAACGAGAGGCGACAGCTAGCAGCGGGAATGTGAGCACCCTAAAAAATTAGTTAATTTTAATGATTGGAAAAATAAATAAATAATCAAATATGCTTACAATTTGGGCCATAATCACCAGCAGCCCCAGTTCCCTCATCAGAGTGCTCTTGCCGCCCATATTAGGACCAGTGAGAAGGGACAGCGGCGCCTCCGAGTCTGTGCCCAACTCCAGGCCGTTGGGAATATAGGTGGAGGCGTTTACGCAAGGATGATAGCCCTCTTCCAGTTGGATAAACGGCTGCTCCACGCCAGAGACCAGCTCTGGCACACAGATGACCATCTGGTGGCCAGCGTACTCCGCCAGGGAGCCCAGGACATCCAGGTTGGCCACACAGTCGATGCACTGCTTCCACTGATCGTAGTGATTGGAGAACTTTTCGAAAAGACGACGCGCCAAGTCCTTGAGTACCATGTTCCTCGTCTCCTCAGCGTGCTGCATATCCTTGAGCAAAGCTCGAGTTTCAGCGGTGGTGTAGCGACGCGAGGGCTTTTTGCCTTTGGTTTGTCCCTCCAAGGAATACGACTTATTTGCCTTACTGGCATGGCTTTCAGGCACATCCAACTGGTATCGCTTCTTGTCGCTGCCAAAATAGGTAATGCGACAACCGAAATGACGCTCCTGCTCCACGAGATATTTCTTCAAGCGTCCCTCGATCTCATCTATGGATTCCATCGCCGAATCGTACTCTGCATCCATTCCAGCTTGGGGAGCGATCACTCCCGTTTTGGCCGCTGCATCATGATCAAATGCAGTGGCAAAGTATTTTAGTTCCTTGCTAAGGTCGGGGAATGAGCCTCCAGACTCGGGCAGTTGCGTAATCCTCTTTAGCAAAGCTGTTTCGCACTGATGGAACATCATGGGCAGCTTGGTTAGTGAGTTGAATCCCTTGAGGACTGCCATGAATCCCAGTAGCTTCTGCTTGTTGTATATCTTCTCCTCGAAGAGAATGGCCCGGGAGTCCGGATGATCCATCTGCTTTATTTGCTTGTTTCCGAACAGATGAATCTGCGCTAGATTCCGCTCGAAATCCGGCATGGGGGCTAGCAAGGCACGAACTTCCTGCAGTTCGGCCGACATACTGATCAGCTCCCCAATGGCATCTTGTCGCTCCTTAATGACCGCCACGTCGCAGCTCGGAGCACAAAGCCAGTGGTGCAGTAGTCGCTTTCCAAACTTTGTGCAGCAGTGATCCAATGAGGAGAGCAAAGTGTGATCCTCGCCAATAATCCTCAGATTTGACAAAGTAGTGGCATCCAGTACCATGTGGGAACGCCTTAAGGTGGAGGCAGCAGCCGGTTTGGCATCCGCCAGCTGATCGGGTGGCACATAAAGCTGATAGCGTGCCATGGGCAGCACCTTGGGCTCAAGCTTGCACTTGTGGATGAAGAAGATGCACTGACCGAGAGCTTTAAGGGCCAGCTTATAATCGTCCTTTGGTGTGAGGCCCAAATGATCCACATCCGACTGCATGGTGCGCAAGACCAATGGCCAGTTGTCATCGGCGCCGTTCCCTGCATAATAGCGCTCCGCCAATAGTTTTAGCGTTTTTTCAGCATTACAGGCCTGCGATCCATTACTGGGAACCTGCTCCTTGAGGATTCCACCCAGTACAGTGCGCACTATTTGCTGGGATCGCTGGCTCAAAGCGGATTTCTCATTGAGAAGCTAGGGAAAAGAAAGAAATTAATAGGTTGTCTTGTAGAAAACATAAAAAGTGTTCATTACCAGGACGGGCATATGATGGGAAAGCAAGGTGAGCAGGCGTGAACAGTTCTTATCGTCCTCAAACTCGCCCAAGTGAAAGTCCCCGATGGAGGTGTCTATGAAACACACACCGAACCGGCTCCAAGTACCCTCATCTTGCTCAACTAAAGCCAACATATAGTTGGGCTGATGGTTTGGTCCGATCTTGCACTGTGATCCAAAGACCTGCGTGCCACGATTGGTGATCTGGCAGATCTCGCGAGCCACCACTTTATCAAACTTGGTGGCCTTAATGCGCTTGCAACGCTCGGTCATCATGTCAGGGGTTTCCGTTTGCTCCACGCGGGCCACCTGGAAAATAATGATTGATACGATTAACTGGGAAATAAAACCTCCTTGGCATAACTCACCTTGAATCCCCTGTCTATGAGGATGGTGGACATTTTATCGAAGGAAATCTCCGGGAAGCCCGAGTGCGCGAATTCGCCGCGCATGTAGGTGAAGCCCAGCTCTTTGACCCCCACATCCGCATCCATGTGGTACAGTTCATAGAACTTGCCCACCTTGAAGAACAAAACGCAATCGTAGTTGTCCGACTTGAGAACCCACCACTGGCGAACTCCCGGCGACAGCCCATTGAGGAACTTCTCCGGCACATGCAGGGTGCTCTTATCGTAGTCCTGATGCTCTGGACGTCTTCCCGCCTTGTCCTTGATCTTGTCCGGCTGCAGAAACTCCAGTTTCTGGTGTGGCCAAACGACGGGCTCATCCAGGGTGGAGGTGGTGGTCACAATATCATCGTACGATGCACCCTTCTTGGCATTGCTCTGCAGATTCTTGAGTTTCTCCTGGAAGGTGGAGCCCTCGGCCAGCTGGATAGTTGTCTCCAACTTGACCTTCTTGCTCGAGGGTTCATTGTTGTTGTTGTTATTAACGGTCTTGGCCTTTTTGCGGGACTTCTTCGGTGTGGGACTGTCCACAGACATGTCGTTCTCGCTGGGCGAAGCCTCCTCTTCTCCGCTGCTGACGCTATCGTCGCTGGCTTCATTGGCATCCGGTTCGTAGTCAGAGGCGCAATCTGAGAAGTCGTCCTCCGACTTGGTCTCCTCCATTTCCGGTTCGCTGTCAGTTTCGGGCTGAACGATGCGCTTTCGCTTGCGCTGCCCATTGACCGCCTCATCGCCGGAGTCCCCGGCAATGGGCAACTTCCTCTTGGCCGCTGGCTTGGAGTCCTTCGCCTTGGACTCCTTTGGAGCCTCAACTTTTGGCTGCTGGTTCTTGAGATTCTCCTTTTCTGTGCTTTCCGGGTCTGTTTTCACGCTCGGTGTCAGTTTCTTTTTGTCGACAGCGGGCGATTTGGCAAAGTAATTAAATAAAGTGTTTGTGGGCGTGCCGCCCACGCTTGTGTTCAACTTCTTGGACATGATTTCGGTCTGAAAATGATTGCCAAACCAGGATGACAAAAACCAGGACGCCGAGATTGTGCGCCAAAACCAAAGAACAGTATGCCCGCACTCCCCATGTCACGTAAGCCTCCTTCCGAAACGTAACGGGGCTACTACGTAACGCTGCCAAAACGGTTGGTTTTATTAAGCGGTCGGTTTAAGGTCATTCTATTTCCAGCACGAAGGAAAATTAAACAAATTTCACGAGTAAATATTAAATAGACTTGAAAATAACCCACAATGTCGCTGGCAGACGAACTACTCGCTGATCTGGAAGAGGACAACGACAATGAGTTGGAGGAGGAAGACGCGGAGATGGCCAGTGCCGAGGATGAAAGCGTAGGACAACGAAACAAGGTCCGAATCCACAGAGACTCTTTAAGATTTCCCCTTTCCACAGCTGCTGGCGGAGAAGTTGGCCAAACCGGCTCCCAATCTGATGGACGTCGATGTCACCGTGCAATCGGTGCGGGAACTCTGCAAGCTGCGCGACTCGGAGCGCCTGAGGAACACCCTGCAGCAGATCGAGCACTACGCAAGTCGCCAGAGAACTGCGGCCGAAATGCTGGGATCCGTGGAGTCCGATCCCGAGTACTGCCTCATCGTGGACGCCAATGCCATAGCCGTGGACATCGATAACGAGATTTCCATTGTCCACAAGTTTACCAAGGAGAAGTACCAGAAGAGATTCCCCGAACTGGATTCCCTGATTGTGGGCGAGATCGAGTACTTGCTGGCGGTCAAGGAGCTGGGCAATGACCTCGACCAGGTTAAGAGCAACGAGAAGCTGCAGGCCATCCTCACACAGGCCACCATTATGATAGTGTCCGTCACCGCCTCCACCACTCAGGGGTATGTTAGTGGACCTCTTATTACCACCTCCATTTAAATTCCTTTCCCCTTTATAGCACGATGCTAACGCCAGCGGAGAAGGCCAAGATCGACGAGGCCTGCGAAATGGCCATTGAGCTAAACAACTTCAAGTCCAAGATCTACGAGTACGTAGAAAGCCGCATGACCTTTATAGCCCCCAATCTTTCTATGATGGTCGGAGCTTCCACGGCTGCCAAACTCCTGGGCATTGCAGGCGGTCTCTCCAAACTATCCAAAATGCCCGCATGTAATGTTCAGGTCTTGGGCTCGCAGAAGAAAACGCTGTCGGGCTTCTCACAAACGCAGATGCTGCCACACACTGGCTACGTTTACTACTCCCAGATTGTCCAGGACACTGCTCCCGATCTTCGACGCAAGGCAGCTCGTTTGGTGGCCGCCAAATCCGTGCTGGCTGCTCGTGTGGATGCCTGCCATGAGAGTGTCCACGGGGAGATTGGCCTGCGCTTCAAGGAGGACGTGGAAAAGAAACTGGACAAGCTGCAGGAACCGCCGCCGGTGAAGTTCATCAAGCCGCTACCAAAGCCCATTGAGGGAAGCAAGAAGAAGCGAGGAGGCAAGCGCGTACGCAAGATGAAGGAGCGATATGCGCTCACAGAGTTCCGCAAGCAGGCAAACCGCATGAATTTCGGAGATGTACGTTGAAACTTATACGTAGATTGCTCATAAACTATTTGGTAACTTTACCCATCTTTCTTACAGATCGAAGAGGACGCCTACCAGGGAGATCTGGGTTATTCCCGCGGCACCATTGGCAAAACAGGCACCGGACGCATCCGATTGCCCCAGGTGGATGAGAAGACCAAGGTGCGGATCAGCAAGACTCTGCACAAGAATCTGCAAAAGCAACAGGTGTACGGCGGAAATACCACAGTCAAACGGCAAATCTCCGGAACAGCCTCCAGTGTGGCCTTTACGCCACTGCAAGGTCTGGAAATCGTTAATCCCCAAGCGGCGGAACGTTCCCAGACGGAAGCCAATGCCAAATACTTTTCAAACACCTCCGGATTTCTGTCAGTTGGACATCGGACCACTTAGAACAACACCTCTATCCTTTTTCTATAAAATTAAGCACTTTTATTTGGAGATTTGTCGAATGTATAGTGAATTAGGCGTAGTAAAGCTGCATCGAAGCTGCACAAGAGATTCAAATTGTTGTTAGCTGAGCTTGCCCACTTCCAGCTTCCGCTGAATGGCCTCCCAGGAGTTGTTTAGCAGCACGGCTAGAATGCCGGCCACCGTGAAGACGCCCCCAATTATGGAACAGCAATTCGTGGCAAAGTGGCCAAAGGAGCTGGGTGTACAAAATGAATACATGAAAAATTCTAATAAAGATTCACTTTTAGTTTACTGACCTGTGCTTCTCCGCATATTTCACCATCAGCGGCGACAGTTCGTAGCTGAAGAATATTCCCGGCATTCCCCGTTCGCGATCCGACAGATCTTTTCGGTATCTCGTGACGGAGAATTGATTCGTGTATATGGGCTCTCCGTCACTACTTCCTCGCATATATAACGTGGGAACAATTTTCAAATAGTAATTGAACATTTCGCTTTTAGTCTCTGCAAAGAAATGGTAATTAAAATTGTTGTGATTAAAAATTGGGGGAAAATAGGAAATTTGTTAAACCAAATGAGTGGCTATATATTGATTAACTTTAAAAAATTATTCATAATTTTTCTGCACGCAAATCTACAGAATTAGATACATTAAAGAGATCAGGTTTTAATTGATTTATATTTATTAAACACATAAATTAATTATTTTAGGGTTTAAAAAATCAAGAATACGGGGGTTTCTGTTAGCTAATACACCCCCTAGCGGAGACACCCGCCAGACATTTTAGCGTGACCATTTGAAATACTTTTTATATTCGATATAGTTATCGACATCCCTAGCTCACTGACACATTCACGTTGTTCGACGAGTCGGTGCCGAAATAAATAGAAATATTTCGAATATTTCTTAAAATAAACGGACCTTTGGGCGCAACTTGCAATATTCATAAGTGGATCGGAGCAGCGGAGCTTGCTACTTAGCGGGATCAACTTGTTTGTAGCGGGAGAACGAGAGAAGCCAAGGACTTTGCGGCATGCCACTGCCCACGAGCTCATTTTCCCAGCAGGGACCGTCCTGCTTTGATAAGATGAAGACGGGCTTTATCATCGGATTCTGTGTGGGAATGGCCAGTGGAGCGGTCTTCGGGGGATTCTCGGCACTCAGGTGAGTTGGACTTTGCACCCGGATGGTCGATTTACCACTCCTCCAATGGAGTGACGCAAGTTGGTGCCGGGAATTATGTAATTACACCGGCTAACTAATGAACCAAATCGAAATCTTCAACAGATATGGACTACGTGGTCGGGAGCTTATCAACAATGTGGGCAAGACCATGGTCCAGGGAGGCGGAACCTTTGGGACCTTCATGGCCATTGGCACAGGGATTCGCTGCTGATCAGGCTGGCATTTGACTAGAGTTACTGAAAAAACAACCTTAAGCCCTACTCCAATCTTGTTTAAATTACGCTAAGTTATTGCAATAGAGATGTTAAAGAGATACGAGAGATGGGCTTGTTTATTTACTACTCACCAGCCACGTCCACTCGCAGTCCATCCAAAGGATGTGTCTTGGCGAACTCGATCTTCTCGCCAAAGGACAAGTGATTGATTGTATGCGATAGCTTCACATTGCTGAATTGAAAGTCGTGGATGTGGAACTGGCGGATGGAGAAGCTCTTGCCGGGCGCAAAGTGGAAGCTGCCAGCCATGCGGTTCACCTCGAGGTGGCCCTGGATGCGACAGCCCTCCTTGAAGGCGTCCTCGTCGCTGCGCTTATACTTTCCCTTACATTGCTCTATTTTGTCGACTGCCACGTTCCACTTGCGCAGCCGGTAGGCGTCGAGCACATCCTCGCACGTGTTGCAGCAGCTAGATTGAATTATTTGTAGCATTAGAAAGGGGAGTTTAAGAAACCAATACGATTAGTAAGGCTTAACCCTGATCTAAGCTTACTGTAGAAGAAGTTTTTCTCTCTCTATTTTTAGTATAAGCTAGTTTTCAAGTTACCCTTTTAAACATGCAATTCTGAACGAAAAGCTTGTTGAATATATTCAAAGTCACGTGAAAACTAATATGTTATGTGAGATGCGCAAGGTTTTTCATCTGATAACGTAGTTAAAAATAAGTTAAAACCCGAAACCTCATAGATATTAAATACTGGCTAAGATAGGAACAACCGAAATTTTAAGCTATCCTGCTTCCAATGAGACTCAATGAAAATTCTACTTGTAAAGCTTTTAAAAGTTAGACTGAATTCCAAAGCTTAGACCGTTTGAAATACTACTTCTTGACCGCTGCTTGTTTCTAGTTAAAAATCATTTCCAATATTTGAGGGTAAACAGCTTAAAACTACTTTAAATATGACTAAACTAAAAGCACTAAATTTAGTGAATACGGTTAGAACTTAGAGCCAATCGATAAGACAAGGTTTAGTTATACAGGTTGGACTAATTAAAGTCTTTGATCCGAACCCGGATCTCTTGCTTACTGGGTGGCATTGTGCTCCGCGCCGTAGCAACTGCCGCAAGTGACGTTCTTATTGGGCGGCGAGACTGCAACAATTTCTTTGATGGGCGTCTCCTTGAGGGGCTCCCCCTTGAGATCCAGCCGGTGTTTAAATACATCGTGGTCCACCCTTAAATGGGTGTCCCCCGATGAGTCCATCGCGTCCAAGGAGATGTAGTTGCAGGCGAGATTGTGTAGCGTTACATCCAGATTTATTCTCAACTTGTGACCCCTCGTTGTGTCGACAAATAGTTCCTCATTTAGGGTTGGCTGCATATAGCTAAGGAACTCGAGGAATATCAGGAGACTGATAATGCTGGTGCTGATTATGGTAACTGCAAAATCGGGAAAAGCCGGTTGTTTGGGTTCCTTATCGCCACAATCAAGTTTACACCTGCACCCACCTGCGGCGCCGCCCACAGTGCGAACGCTGAAATCATCCAGGGTGCGCGGATAGGCGTCCAAACGACGCAGCACGTCGGCGAACTTCATATTATGGAAGTATTACTTAAAAAACAAGAATCAGAGACGTAAACAATACAAATTACACATTTTTCGCAGTGGCAGGTGACGTGTGCGATTGGCGTTGCCGGATGTCTGCAATTATTCAGCCAAACAGATGTTCACTGCTAGTCGATGACTGTGATTAATAGCAATCGTTATCGAAATATGAATGTACATTCCCAAACTTTAAAACAAATTTAAAAAATCAAAAAAAAAAACATTGAAAGTAATAAAAACAGAAAAATTAATGAACGTGTTTTGTTGATGGCGGAAATTCTCCGTGAATTCTGGAAAGAAAAGTAAAAGCTCAATTTCTCTAGTTCTCTATTTTTGAAAAAAAAATATATAATTTAACATATAAAAATATGATATATAATAATTAATAATACAAGATAATATAATAAATTAACATACATTAATACAAATATAATAATAATATAAATATAATAAATTATAACCACAAAATACCTTTCCGGCTCATCGGGTCCCTGCCCAGTAGCGAAGGAGCTTTTGGTCCAAGGTGGTGCTGTGCCGACCGTTCCCGGCAGCCACTGTGGCAATGGATCGCCACTTGGTCAGCCAGCGCCGCCAACGGAGGCCGCACCTTCGTGCAGGAGTGATCCACCGCGTTCCAGTGCCTGTACTGCCCTGCACTGTTTATCAGCAGTCCCCTTGAGAAAACATTTGAAATATCCGTTAATAATATGTATTTAATGACACGACTACCCCTACAGAATGTGAAAAAACGTGTCAATAGCTATTGACCATTACAGATATTTTTAAATTTAATTTTTTTCTTCAAATAAATTGGTTGCTGAAAATAATAAAAAATAAAAAAATAAACCAGAGCGAAATTTATATGTTAGTCAAAAAACGTAATTCAGACCGAATTCATCGATAAAAACCATTATTTATTTAACATAACATTTAAGATTCCTTACAGCAAATAAATTTAAATAGTTTATGGGTTTATTTACCTTAAATTTATATTTTTGTATAGAAGTATAAACGCACGTCAGATCCACACTTGCATTTCGCCCCCTCTTGTTTGAAATGAAATTATTTCAAGGCATTTTACTTGAAAGGTTGAAGAGTCTATCAAATTTTTTTGAAGAAGAAGTCCTTTTGAATGGGTGGGTATTTCGTCCTTCTAATATATTCTTTGGAGATTCCACTGCAATTATAATTATACAATTTTAAAGAAATAAATGTATTTGTTTTTATTTTATATATTGAAAGCTTACCTGAAGGACATCAATCGAAGTTTTCAACCACACTGGGAATGATTGTAAGGAATGATTTGGGAATACACGCGGAAAGTTTTTGCATTGGTCTGGAGAAATTGCACCTGACGACTAAGGCGCAACGGTGCCTACTTTAGCACAACTGTTTCTTAGTCATCAGGTGCAACCTATTCAGTTCAATGAAAAATTTTCCGCGGATGTTCTCAAAATATTCCTTGAAATCACTTAAAGTTGTCCGTATTTAAGGAAACATGTTTAAATAATTTCTGGTGTTCCGCAATGGAGCATCCGTATTTATTTGAAATTGTATTCCCATGCTGACGTTTTCAAATTGGATTGCTATGTTTTTTTTAGTCCTTAATAAGTTTACAAATTTTTTCAAACCAAATTTTTTTTTATTTGGATCAAAAAAGGGCCCTTGTGCTTTGTAGCAACGTCGAGTGAGAACTAAAGAAAGTAATCTCAAATTTGAAACATTTATTCGTCTCATTTCTAATCTTTTTCTGCATAAAATTATATACATCATAGTAATTCAATGAAAAAACGCTGACCCATTTGATTTTGGTGTTTTCTTATCAAGGAACCTAAATTCCAATGAATTGTTTGTGTGACTATATAGGTTCTGGAAAAAAACAATGAGAATGTTTCCATTTAGTTTAGACGATAATTTTTTTTCGTTGGCATCTGGATTTTTGATGTGATGTTTATACCCTTGCAGAGGGTATATTGATTTCAGTCAGAAGTTTGCAACGCAGTGAAGGAGACATTTCCGACCCCATAAAGTTTATATATTCTTGATCAGCATCACAAGATGAGTCGATCTAACCATGTCCGTCTGTGCGTCTGTCTGTCTGTCCGTTTCTACGCAAACTAGTCTCTCAGTTTTAAACCTATCGTGCTCAAACTTTCCCAAAAGTCTAATATAGCAGGTACAACTATATCATATAGCTCACATAGGAAAACTCTAAAAAAATCCTAAAATAAATTCTAGCTTCGGTGTTTTTTTGAAACATTACCTTCTATAGAAGAGTATACTCTTGGGAATATTATATTTAAAATATTTCTTAATTTCGAATTACATTTTTACGAAATCGGATTACTATATCATTTAGCTGCCATAGGAACGGTCAGAAAATTAAATGGAAATTAATAGGACAAAAATTATATCTTAGTTGATATAATGATCTGCAAGGGTATATAAGCTTCGGCTGGCCGAAGCTAGCTTCCTTTCTAGTTTTCTATGAATAAATTCCGTATATATTATTTTCTGCTTTATACAAAGCACCGGAAATTCCGTTAGATTTAATGCCGATAACAACAATAACTAGAGCAACGGATTCTGTACTGTACTTTTAGCATTAGATATAGTTTTCTAAATTTATAATAACTATAACATTTTTGGAAATTAGAAGTAGACTTTATCAAAAAGTTAAATGAAATCTATCCAAATTTTCAAAAAATAATTTAAACTTCTTAAATTTAAAAAAATGTTCTGAGTTAAATTTACTTTAGGCTGTAAAATGGTAAGTGGTCATAAAAACGGTATTCTATCTTTATTTTGGGACGTAATACACTCAAAGGAACATTTCGGACTTTTTTGTTATATTCTGAAATCTAAACAAAATAAACATTCTATTTCCTCTTTGCCCTTCATTAACTTCCATTCGACATATATTAAGCATACGCCGCGTTGTCCCGGCGATAATTAACCGCCCTTTCCAATGGCCACGAATAATGTTTAATAGTGTTGTCATGTCTTGGGGCTGTGGTTGCGCATACATTAGGCAGGGCCAAGCTCGCTATGGGCAGCCCCCTAACCCTCTGATGCTGCTGTGGTCCAGGAGACCGCGTCTAATTTTATAATACATGTTAAACAGATGAAAGGTTAATTGAAAGGAACCACAAGTTTCGACAGCCCACGCAGCCAATGCTTAGCTCTTAGGGGTTGTGACCTCCCAACCCCTTCGGAAAAAGGAATAATAGGAGACCGTGGCTTATCCCCGGGGATTTTGGTTAGAGTTAAAAGTTTTCGCTTAAATATAAATCACCAAATTGCTTGTCGCTTGACTGATTGAAGCCAAAACCCGAGTGCTGAGGTCCACGAACCCAAAATCCATGCACGGTCACAAATAATTGTATGTAGGTGTGTAGAACAAGCCGCGACTTTGTGTAATTACCAATTAAGCTCAAGTCCCCAAAGCTTTCTCATTTTCTTTGCCACTCTCTAGTTTCCTTTGTCTTTCCTCTGCCGACTTGACCTTTTTTTGCAATTACCTGGACAAGAAATCAGTAAAATCAGGCAAGGCAGCAGATGACAAAGATTAGCTAGCAGTAATTTTACACTTTTTTTTTACTTTCTAAATTGAAGTAAATGGATTGGGAAGGGTAAAGAGTAGAGCATATGACTTTAGTTAAGGAAATATCCGTTAAAAGCAGGAAGTTATTTGTATAATATTAAAGTGTTTAATTATTTAATATTACTTAAAAACCATTAATCAGAAGATCTGTGATTTTATTGACTTAAGAAAGTGGTTTACTCTTTTTGGATGGGTTCCAAAAAACTTCCTTCAGCCTTACAAACTGACAAGTTCATAGCCCTTTTTCTCGCACACCCTCTTATATTTTGCCCAACTTGTGGCCATAGGGCATTGGGGTTTTTGCCATGGCCATTTCCCTCGACCCCGCCCCTTTACCGCCCCCTCTTATCTTTCGCTAATTTGCATTTCTAACCATTTCGCTCTAGCCAATTCGCGTCATTTCTTATTTGAAACAATGAGCCCAACAGCAGCCAGAACAAATAGCGGAGAAGGAGTCATTGTGCTACGGCTTTGCAGGCAATAAAAGACTCCGGAGACAAAAGAACCGGGCTGAAAAGAGAGAGAGCGTGTCAAGAAACTTAGAGCCGGACGGGGAGAGTGAAAGAAAGCCAGAAAAGAAGTTGGCGTAAAGCAGCTTAAACAATCAGGACTGCCTAATGGATATTGACACTTTAATGCCCTGGCCACCGACTCAGACTCTGATTCTGATTTCGAGACCGCACTGACAGAAAACCATATTCTACCAAATATTACAAAAAAAAAGTGAATATTAAATATAATGGCACGTTCTACCATGATTTATATTTCAAGAAGACCAATGCATTTATGTTTAATCCGGCAATTAGGTAATTAATAGCTATCGGTATAACATAAAAACGAAATATTTATAAGTGATATCAAGTGATATCAAAACCGATAAATGAAAAGAAAAAAACAAATAAACTTTGGGATTTAAAAATATTTAATAAAAAATAAATAATATTTTCAATTAAAATTAGGTTACACAAAAGTAATTATTAAAATCAAAAAATCATTACTATTTAAGAAGTAATTAATATATCACAGACGGAAATAATTTACTAAACATTAAAACAAAATATTTATAACCTGATTCAAGTGATATCAGAACTTCGAGATTTAAAAATATTTAATTAAAAATAAATAATATATTTTCAATTACAATTCGGTTACTGAAAAGTGATTAATAAAATCAAAAAATCATTATTACTCAAGAAGTAAATATTATATCAAAGACGGTAATTAATTTAAACACCCGAAAGGCTGCTACACTTTCTCTTACTTTATTCTCAGTGTGAATTTCAAATTGGTAGTGGAGTGGGGAATCCCCGCGGGGGAGGGGAAGGGGAGCCAGGATCCATCCGTGCAGATGTCCTGCTCTAATTCGGTTCGGTTTTCAGCTTTCCGTGGCACATACATATTTTTTGCCTGGGCCGCATTCTTTGCTTTAAACAAAATTGCAGTGCCGAAATTAATTATAGAGCCGCCGCGCCCGGGCCATATTTAATTAAACGTGGACATTTTAAACTTGGAACAACCCAGCCACCGAACCACCGAACCACCCAAGAACGTGGAACCAAAAGGCGTAATTAATTAGTGGAGACGTGCCAAATAATTGCGGCAGAAGTAACTTTTTCCTTTTTTTCGGGGCGACTCCTTTATTATTTCGCTGGTCAAGGAATGTTTCAATTACGTGTATTGCTGATGGTTGGCGATGGGGATTCGGGGAGCTTTTGGGGTGGTTTTTGCAGCAGGACCAAACTTTTGTGCCATCGGGCCAGGTGGAAATTAATTAAATTAGCAGGCGTCATTTTGGAAAAGTGTCGTCCAAGGACTTGAAATATTTTGTGCCTTTGCCGGTTTCCTGTCACTCAAACCCACAAAAAGTCCCCACCTCACCGCCCATCCACAGAAAATTGCCAAAATGTGCCCCGAAAATTCGCATACATAACCTCCACATCCGTTGGCTAAAACCGAAAACGTCATTTCCGACAAATTAGTCCAGTCAACTGTGCCACGATATATTGTGTGGGCGAATTCCTGCGTTTATATCGTATGTGTGTGTTCCAGTCAACGATTTCAAATCGCTGGCCACGTTTTAAGCATATTTCCTGGTTTAGGATGCAAAATCCCTTTTTGTCCGCCCCATTAGCCGACAAAAGTTTCGAAAGCGTTTCGAAATTCACCACCCACTCCATTTCCCCTCTTCCCATGGCCTCTCGTAATAACTTGGTTACATTATCATTTATGAACATCCATTATGATTTCTTCTGCTCGTTACTTTTAATTGTCGCGCCTATTAATTGCATTTGCAATGTGTTATAATTAGGGGCGCATTACGGACAATAGGCCTTCCCCTCAATCGATATCTTAAACGGGAAGGCAGAGTGGGAACGAATTTAAATGTCAATTGGATTGTTCTATACAATTTAATGTAATTAATTACGAATAGGGAAAATAGGAAAATCTCTAAAGCTTTGAATTTCTTACGATAATTGAATTTGAGGGTCAGTCAAGAGTTTTTGATTTTGAATATTTATACATTTAATGGTCAGATGGTTTGGATTCAGTAAATTTTTAGTTTCATTGAAAATGTTTTTTGTCTTTGAAAACCCGATTGCGTGTTTTATTTGACTTGAGTGAAAAAACCTCATTTAATTTTAAAAATAAATATTTCAAAAGTGCTTGTTTTTTATAATACAATATGACTTAAAAATTGATTTATATATATTTTGATGTAAAACACCCGTTTTTATATAACACCATTTCCAAGAGTGTCGTAAGTAAAAACATATTTTATTTGCTTAAAAAAACGTGCATTGTTATTTCCATATTTTTTTATTAATTAGTGAGGGAAACAACGACTTTTATGAATTAATTGAAACGCATTTATTGGTGCGAACAAATGCGTAACTTTTGCATATTGGCCACGCTTTTTAAGTCCATCTGGAAATCGGTTTCATTCAATCCTTTCATAAATTGCACTCCTTTTTGCACTTTAACCATTTTGTGGGCTGGACCGCGACAATGGGCTCTTTATGCAGACGGTTTCGGGGTGAGAAATAGATGAATGGGCTCCAACCTTTAACCCCCTTTGTGTGGGCGTCCATTTTTCGCCTATTTTTGTTTATTTTCTGGGTGAAAATTTGTATTTTTTTTTATTTCGCATTCGCGCGGGTCACGTCAACAGAAAGTGCATACTTTTGTTGTCGCTGGCTGCTGCCGACCAGCAACATGAAAAATTATTTACATAAATATCCGCGCTGTCAATTGTGTGTTGTGGCATGTAAAGTGACAGTAGCAGCGCAAAATGGCGTCTCTGCCTCTGCCTCTGCCTCTGCCTCTGCCTCTGCCGACGTCGTACGTGACTGCACACTTTTTTCGCCACTCGCCGCCCCAAAATGTGGGCGGGGCTATCAAATGCAAATGCATTGTGCATGTCGTTGCACTGAGAAAAATTAAAAAAAAAAAAAGCTGAAGATTTTTCAATATTTGGATTTGGTTAATAATTTCTTACTAAACAATTTATTTGTTTCATTTATTTTCAATGGTGATATTTTTAATATTTCTGGTAACTCAAAGTCGGTTATAAAATCTATGTATTACATTTACATTTATTACAAATACAGTTTACCATAGGTTTTTGCCGATCTATTAGTTTTTAAAACTTTTTCTAATCCAACAATAATATTATGCTATATTTATTTCAAAATACAACATATCTTAATTATTTATATCTGATCTTATTTGCTTTAAATAATTATTATATAAGATATCCGATCAATGATACATTTTAATACAATCCTCTACCTACATATATGTAGGTGATATTTAATCTCTAAAAAATAGTTGGTATTTTGTAATAATTGGTGAAAATTATTCCTATTTGTTTTAAATCATATGATTTTATTCTTCAAGAGTTTGTTGGTTTTTATATCTTCTTATGTTTCTGTAAAAGTAATCTTCATAACTTTTCTCTGTGTGTGTTTGAATAACGGGCGGAAGGGATGCGGCGCGCTTCGAAGGGGAATGCGGTGTGTCAGTGGCGGTCAGACGTCAACGTTATGGCTGCCAAAGTTTTCAATTTTCCACTTAATTGCTTTCAATTAAGCAAAGAGTCCTCTTTAGTCCCCCACACGAACTCAACTCAACTCGACTCGACTCGACTCGACTCTACTCCTCGACTCAATCCCGACCCCACTGCCTATATGTTTGTGTGTGTCCGTGTGCGTCTCGTTATGTCCGTTCAATTAAATTACACACTAAAGCGCTGCACTGCGGCAGAGCCCTGCAAGTCCTGAAAGTCCTGCCCGTCCGTCAGCCCAGTCAGTCCATCCAGTTCGTGTCACAACCTCTGGAAAGGACCTCGCCGCATTGTTATCATTGTCAAGAAGCTGCAGCAACGGCCTCTGCTGCGATTGCTGGCAAAACCTTTTTCGGAACGGAATACAGTGGGTAGAAAATATAATTAGTAAAAGTAAAATACATTATAAATAATTAAAACTGGGATGGTAAAATGGAATTTTGTTTTATAACTATTTTAAAAAATTCAAATTTTTAACTATTGTTTAAAAATTTACCTTTTTCAATTTAAATTAATCAGAATGATTTTGTTGTATTTTAATTATAGTTGTAATTTTTAAATATCAACATTTTACAATCAAAACAAGAAAGGAAGCTAGCTTCGGCCAGCCGAAGCTTATATACCCTTGCAGATCATTCCTATTCATGTACAAAAACATAACATTTAAATTAACTTGCGTATATGTTACAACAATCCAAATTTTAGCTGCTTTCGTATTACTTTGGCATTAATTTTTTGATCCTTCCTATGTCAGCTATATAATATAGCCGTCCGAATTTTGTTTAATTTTATTCGAAATTTTGAAATGTTAAAGAAAAGTCATATCCCAGAGGAGAAGACAATGTAATAAAAATCAACAAAGATATAATTTTTTTCCTATTAATTTCCATTTAATTTTCCGACCGTTCCTATGGCAGCTATAGGATATAGGCATCCGATTTTTTAGAAATTTTATTCGAAATTCAGAAATATTTAAAAAATAGTATTCCCAAAAGAAGAAGGTTATATTTCAAAAAACACCAAAGCTAGAATTTTTTTAAGTTTTTTTTTTTTGATCCTTTCTATGGGAGCTATAAGATATAGTTGTCCGATCCGGTCGGTTCCGACATATATACTACCTGCAATAGAAAGAAGACTTTTGGGAAAGTTTGAGCCCGATAGCTTTAAAACTGACAGACTAGTTTGCGTAGAAACAGACGGACAGACGGACAGACGGACGGACAGACGGACAGACGGACATGGCTAGATCGACTCGTCTTGTCATGCTGATCAAGAATATATATACTTTATGGGGTCGGAAACGTCTCCTTCACTGCGTTGCAAACTTCTGACTGAAATCATAATACCCTCTGCAAGGGTATAACAAGAGAGAACGCTATAGTCGGGTGCCCCGACTATCAGATACCCGTTACTCAGCTAAGGGGGTGCGAGGGAGATAGATATATAAAATCTTTGATCGGGCATAACTTTTTAACGAATGGTCCGATTTGCATTTTTAGTTTTCCAAAATCTTTAATGGTGTGGGCGCCAGACACCTTTCAAAAAATGGTGTAGGGCGATTGAGGGCGTTAGAGGGGGCGTGGCACCATTTTGAAATAAACTTGCGCTGCGTAGGAACTTCAAGAATATGCATGCAAAATGCCAATCCTCTAGCTTTTATAGTTCCCGAGATCTCAGTGTTCATACGGACGGACAGACTGACAGACGGACATGGCTAGTTCGACTCGGCTAGTGATCCTGATCAAGAATATATATACTTTATAGGGTCGGAAAAGCTTCCTTCTCCCTGTTACATACTTTTGCACGAATACAATATACTCTTTTACTCTACGAGTAACGGGTATAACAAATGTATATTTTAGGATAAGATAACAATATATTTCTAAAGTTTTTCTAAATCATCTGATAAATAATATCGCGGTAGTTTAAATATGTATTTTATAACCATTTACTTTGTTGATTAACGTTTAAAATACAAATTTTAAATATCAAACACATTTTTGAAGAAGGGAACCTTCGTTTTAGAGGTAGCTCCTTTAAAAATGTTGTTTCATTATCGTTAAGTTTCTGTTCGCTTTCTTAATTGCATTTTCGGGAAATATGTGATAATCAGCTTCAAATGGGACATTGTATCAAAATGTGCTATTTAATTTCCACACTTATGCAGTTGGGCGTGACCGAACTGGGTGGTCTATTTGAATGTAAAAACCCTTCCAATTAGTCGTGTTTTGATCGAGTTACAAATTATAGAATAAACATTAAAATGAAGCACTGCCATGATGACTAATTTTCCTTTAACCAAATCGTTTGTTGACCTGCCCAATCCACTGTGCACCCGCACAGTTCGGCATTTGAGAGTTTGTTGTTTATTTGTTTGTTTGTTTGCTGGTCGGGGATGCGTTGCTGCGTGTTTTTGACAGTAAGCGGGGCTTGTGGGCGCCTTGATTGTTGCACTTGCCTGTTCAGAGCGCGGGGCCAAAGGTCACCGGAGAGCAAACCGAGATGCGAGGCAAACAAATGAACAAATAAACAAACAGAGCCACGTTAACCCGCTCCAAAAAGCGGACTACTACGAGGTCCCAGCTCCTTTGAGCCGGCCTTCTCCCACTGCACAATATGCAAAAGAGCGTGTAATGCGACTGTCTGCATTCCCCAAATGCCCCCGCACTTTTTTCTCTAAGTGTACAGAGGCGGTCAACGAAATGATGGTCCTGAAATAAATTTGAAGCGTTATATAATCAAATGTTATTTTCTTCAAACAATCTATAGGTTGTGTGTTTTTTTTGAGAAATAAAAAATGAATTATAACATTAAGTATACAAATCTCTTAACTGTTAGAATTTAAAAATAAATAAAAATTTTTAATTTTTTTAAGCTATAATTCAAATGTGAATTCAATATTAAGATAAAAGCAATATTTTGTTTTCTATATACAGCAATCAAAAGTGGAAATAAAAAATAAAGAGAGAAAGCTATAGTCGAGAGCTTAGACTATCATATATCCTTTACTCAGCTAAAGGAAGTGCGATGGAGATGGCTATACGCAGTTGTCAAAGCTACTGGCTCCATCTGGCGGCCATTTCATTTTTCGCTCATAACTTTTTAATGGATTGTCCGATATTACAATTTTCTTCTACATTTCGATAGGTATTATTAAACATAACAAAATGGCATTAAAACTTTTAAAAAACCTGTAAAGATGTGGGCGCCCGGCTTTTTTAAAGAGACTGTGGGCGTTCAAGTGGGCGTGGCGCTTGGATGAAACAAACTAGCGCTGCGTAGGAAGCTTAAGAATATGAGTGAATAATCCCAACCTTCTAGCTTCAGTAGTTTCCTAGATCTCAGCATTCATACGGACAGATAGACGGACAAACGGACATGACTGGATCGACTCGGCTAGTGATCCTGATCGTATGTACAAACTTTTGCACGAATACCATACACCCTTTTACTTTACGAGAAACGGGTATAATAATTATTTTATTTGCCCTTTTCTTGTAGCCTCACTATTATTTTGACCGCACCTGTCTGTGAGATGTACTTAACAACAAGTGCTGTGTGCGGTTGGCTAATGCTGGGGAAAGTCTCATACCTTGCACCCCACAACTGACCAGGATGCACCACCCGAAAAGCCCCCAAAACCACCCAAAAACAACCCTGAACCATCCAGACCTACACCCACAATCACACACACAAACAGGTGGAGATTTCGGCGCCTTTGTAAAGGGGCCAAAGGATATTTTAATTACATTTACGCAAAATTGCAAAATTGAATAAAGCCATGGTCAGGTGGGTGAAAGTGTGTGTGGGCGGACCGAGATGGCGATTGTGGTGAAGAGTGAATGGAGGCCGAATCCTTTAAGCTGCAATGTAAACAACGGAAAAGCATTACTAAGACAGCAGGAAATCTGTTTAAGGTTATTAAACAACCATGACGCACCCTGCATGCATTTCATTTGGCCCCTCCCCTTGTTGTAATTACACTCGGTCGGGAAAACCCAGTAAATTGCTCATTTACTGCGAAATGCAGACTGGAATCTGGTCAAGTGTGGATAAGTCCCGAACAATGAGGAGCCTTTATGGAGATTGATATTGGGGGGAATTCGAAAGTAACTTTCAGGACTTAAGACTGCGCAACTTAGACATTCCCTTTGAGTTAGTTAAGAATGTGACGAATTTGATTTTCGAAAGTGTTACTAAGTTTTGATTCTAGGTAAATTCAATTAAAATCGAACAGAAATTGCACATTGTTTTACATTTACATTTGAAATGTAAAATGTAGCTTATAATTAAATAAATCGTATGCCTGACTTCTTCTTATAAAATTGCCAAAAAGTTTTATAAAATGCATCTAAAATCGAAAAGTATAGTCACAAAATAAATTCTGCAATTAGGGTAAGTAAACTATTTTCTATTCGCCTGTTTCGTACTGTAACTCGCAATCTTCCGGGGCGAGCTAGCGAATCTATAAATCCGTTGGCAAATTTGATTTCAGCCCATTCCGTTTGTCCGCGTAGGTAGGACACATTTTAGCACTTACCGATGGTCAGAGGGGGTCTTTGGCCAAAAGCCACTTCCCACTCCAGGGACACCTACATGCGGCACAGCAGTTGGCCAGGTCCACGTGAAACAAAATTGAAGCGAAATGGAAACCCAACCCATTGGAATAAAAACAGAGAAAGAAGCTAACTAAAGTACACATTTAATACAAATTAATAAAAAGGGAATCAACAATTTGAAAAGGAAAAATTGTAGGACCAAGGTCTACAAATCAAGAACGTTTTGATTTTAAATAATACAATTTGATATATTTTTTTAATGTATACATATTTATATTATATATTTATTTAGTATAAATAATTTTGATTATAAATGTTAAGTTTTCCAGATTTATTTTTCTTGATCTGGTTTCTGTTTTTACAATTGTCTTATTTGGATATTGATTTTTAACTTTAAGTTTTCAGTCGGACTACAAAGATTAAATTACATAAATGGAGGAGGATATTCGGTTTTTCTTGAACCCAATATTTAATTTTTGTTGGGAGTTAATCTTTGCTCGCACGTAATTTGTAATATGTCCTATTTCATAACCTTTAAAAATTTGGAAAGTCAGCGTATATCAGCTACCATTACTTAATTCTTAAATCTTATTATTTATTATTTATTTAGTAATTTTGTTTTTGGTCAGTGTAGAGAAACGAAACCGCACTGAGGCCGTAAGCCTAATCGAACACGTTTCATATGACTGCGGCGCTAAAGATTACATTTTAATCTCTCCGCCTTGCCGTCTCGCTCTACTGTCGTTCGCCCCTCTCTTTCTTCCCCGTTCTTGGCACGGCAACTAATCAATGCCCCGTACTTGATTTTAACTTGCTTGTAATTGGGCAGCGATAGAGAGATTCGACCGGCGACGACAGCCAGGCGATAAATGTCCGAAAAATTCTAGCCGCGTACAATTTGCCCCTCTCTTTCCCCGAACATCTGCCGTCCTTTTCTATGTATGTATGCTGTCCAGCGGTGTGAAATTACCGTTTAATGAAAAAGCTCCAACAGCTTCCCCCAACGAAATAGAAAAAATCCACACAAAAAGATACAGCCACTACGATTTGTGACCAGGTGCGTAGTCGGAAAAGTTCAACGGGTACCACAAAGTGCACTTAAAACAAATGTGGGTCTACTAAACATCTTGGAAGTATGGTAGAAGAAATTGATAAAATATTCTGGTTATTGAAGAATTTATTAATGAATTTAAATGAATTTACAATCGACCGTGAAAATGTATGCATAAATCGTTATTTAATTATAAAAAATTTCCAATTATACAAATAAGTTTATTAAGCACTAACGTTTAACGAGCGAACCAAAATTGTAGTTATCCATGAAAATATAATTTTTTTTCGAAATTTATAAAAATTTTGTTCCTTAATTTAGAGAAGGTTATTTCCCTCAGTGTAGTGCTATTTGAGGGAATAAATAGCACAACCAGTTTTATAAGGTTTAGAATGATGTTTATATATTAATAAAATAGTGTAGACTTTACTAACAATAAAGGGATAACCTCGGCAGTGTTTAAATATTTACAGAACGTGTCAAAAAATATTATTTTTGCGAAAATAATTATACCCGTTACTCGTAGAGTAAAAGGGTATATTGTATTCGTGCAAAAGTATGTAACAGGGAGAAGGAAGCTTTTCCGACCCTATTCTTGATCAGGATCACTAGCCGAGTCGAACTAGCCATGTCCGTCTGTCCGTCTGTCCGTCTGTCCGTCCGTATGAACGCTGAGATCTCGGAAACTATAAAAGCTAGAGGATTGGCATTTTGCATGCATATTCTTGGAGTTCCTACGCAGCGCAAATGGCGCCACGCCCCCTCTAACGCCCTCAATCGCCCTACACCATTTTTTGAAAGGTGTCTGGCGCCTACACCATTAAAGATTTTGGAAAACTAAAAATGCAGTTTTATTGTGACTATCAATACCTATCGAAATGTAGAAGAAATTTTTCAAATCGGACAATTCGTTAAAAAGTTATGCTCGATCAAAGATTTTATATATCTATCTCCCTCGCACTCCCTTAGCTGAGTAACGGGTATCTGATAGTCGGGGCACCCGACTATAGCGTTCTCTCTTGTTTTGTTCTTAAAGTTGTACATACTTCCCAATAAGTTATCAAATATGGGATTCTAACTAAAATATTTTTTTTTTCTCGGTGCCATGTTCACAATCGCCGATAGTTGGATCTGCCGCCTGGTCCGATAAAGTTATGCAACATTCTTGAGGGGGCCGATATCCCGACGCCTCTGGCTATGATTTTGGTCCCAGTCGCAGTCATAGTCACAGTCGGAATCGGAGTCAGAGCCAGAGTCAGAATCCGCATAAGAATCCGAATCAGAATCGGAGAGCGCGCGTAGGTAGTTAGATATTTTCAGCTGAAATGCGGGAAATTGCCACCGCTGCAAACTCACATACAAACGCAGCACGTGACAAGGTGAAATAAAATGAGAAGCCATCAGCGGATGCCCGAGGTTCAGTTCCTCGGTTCGGTTTGCAGTTACAGATACGGATAGCACCGCGGAAGATACATGACGATAGAACATCTTATTAGTTTTTAGTGCGGCAATGTCGGCTGCTAGATGGTTTTCACATCCAACTGCAGTAGCAGTTGCAAAATTTGCATACCAGTCGGGCGAATATTCAGCCGGCTACCGTTGACATCTTATTGCATTCCTCAGTGTCACTGGCTTTATTGGTTTGGTCGGAACTCCGGCTGGGATCTGTCATTACTAATATTATAGGGCTTTAAGTGCTTTTAAATACATTGATCTAGCTATAATTCAATGTTTTTGAATATTTGCCGATAGGTCTTGATTTTTATTACCCTTTTCCCACTTGGTTTTCCGAACTGTTAAAGATAATACAATCTCTTGCAATAAAACCATAAAATATGCATTTTCGATTGTGAAAAAGGGTTATACAACCGCCGGAACTCTCCCGATCGTTTTCCAACCTTGATTATTCAGACCTCTTAACCGGCTACTGCCACGCTCAATGACAGTTAACCCATTGCAATTGCCTTGCCAACGCCGCCAGCCAGAAAGAAAACCCTATTAACCTTTGCAACTCCCGATGTTAACTAGAAACGGCGGGGGGTACTGATACTGGGCACTGGGCACTTCCTCATATCATCCTGCTGTTGCTGCTGCTGCTGCGATTGGTGTTGCTTTTATTGCAGCTGCCTTCGACTGAAACTCCGGTCGCACTTTGCACAATTTACGTGCACATAAATTACCATTAATTAAATATTTCTGCGCTAATGCCATCCGAGCGGCGAGCGGCCTCCCTTTCCCGGTAATCACGGCGACTTTTGGTCATTCCAGGGGACTGGGAAGCGGACTTCTTTAAACCGACAAGTGACACAGACACCGAGATCTGAGGAGGCACTTAGAAAAATTAAAAAAGCAGTTAGCATCTTGATAAAATAAAATTTTTAACTTAATGTCTTAAATGTTTAGAGTAAAAATATGATAGGTTTTAAAAAGTCTAGAGCAAAAATATGATAGGTTTTAAAAAGTTTAAGCGAGAATATAATATAATTCATAATATAGTTCAATCTAATTTTTCTTTGTGCAAAACCTTCCACCGATACAGCGAAGGACGTTCATTAGGCTTAATGTAGCGGAGCACTCGTATAAAGAGGCTTCCCCGCCCCTCCCTTTTTGCATATGACAAACGCGCAGGCGCGTGGCCCCAACGAGACTTCGGACTACCAGCTCCTTGGGGCCTTTAAATTTATGGAATTATGAATAATATTTTAAGAGGGCCCCGAGGGCGGCCACCGGGCACTGAAACTTAAACCGCAGAGTCCGACTGTCCGGCTGAAGTCGGTTTCAAGTTGAAGTTGGGTTAGTTCTGCTGGCTGATTGCCCGCGACGGTGACGAATCGATTGATGTCTCGCTTTGAGTTATCACGTCGCTTGTCTTCGGCAACGTTCAACTTAACAAGGCCTTATCCCTTACGCACACTGAGGAAAAAAGTTACTTACAATTAGTGGGGAATTTATTGATTTATGATAGGTTCATAGCTCATAAAATAAAAGGTTTCCCTTTTGAATTTACGGGTTTTAAATTTTCGTCTAAACATAATTCTTTTTCATGAATTTTACAAAATTTCCCAAAATTTCCCAAAATTTCTTTTATTAAAAATCCTACATTCGATACCTAAACTATCATTATATACACAAAAAACAAGAGAGAACGCTATAGTCGGGTGCCCCGACTATCATATACCCGTTACTCAGCTAAGGGAGTGCGAGGGAGATAGATATATAAAATCTTTGATCAGGCATAACTTTTTAACGAATGGTCCGATTTGAAAAATTTCTTCTACATTTCGATAGGTATTGATAGTCACAATAAAACTGCATTTTTAGTTTTCCAAAATCTTTAATGGTGTGGGCGCCAGACACCTTTCAAAAAATGGTGTAGGGCGATTGAGGGCGTTAGAGGGGGCGTGGCACCATTTTGAAATAAACTTGCGCTGCGTAGGAACTCCAAGAATATGCATGCAAAATGCCAATCCTCTAGCTTTTATAGTTTCCGAGATCTCAGCGTTCATACGGACGGACAGACGGACAGACGGACATGGCTAGTTCGACTCGGCTAGTGATCCTGATCAAGAATATATATACTTTATAGGGTCGGAAAAGCTTCCTTCTCCCTGTTACATACTTTTGCACGAATACAATATACCCTTTTACTCTACGAGTAACGGGTATAAAAAGCATGTTACCGTAAAATCGATATGGAAATTTCAGATCTTGCAAAACCCATATCGTTTTTACATGAAGTACTCTTTTCGACCAGGTCAAATTTACATGATCACATGGTCAAATTAAAATTGATCTTAAATAATGTAAAATTGATCTATGTTTCATATCGATTTTTTTTGGGTGCATTAATTTGGAAACGCTGTACTCCTTATTATATTGCTTCGAAGCGACTTTTAGATTTCACTCTCTTTGACTTATGTCATTTTGAATTGGAGATCTTAACTGGTCATAATATCTTTCCAGTGCAGCCACATAGATGCCATATCTGTTCTTGTCGTGCGCTGCATTTTTGATGAAAATCACTTATAATCCCATCAACATTCCCCATCTCGCTCTCCAATTGAAAGTTAATGTCTTGTCTTGAATGGGAGTGCGAGTTTTTGGGCCCCGAAGAGGGGATGTTATGAGGCGGGAGTCCCAAAACTTCTAGTTGTGCTTGTGTTGGTCCGTCGACCATTGCTTTTTATTGATGATGTCTTTGTTTATTTGTTGTTCTCATGTTGTCGCATTGTTTGTTGTTCCTGCTGCTGCCGCTGTTGTTCTTGTTGGACGCGCTTCAGCAATTTGTTGTTAAATATATCAAAAAAAGAAAAGAAGCAAAGCCAACGCAAACACATCAAACGCCAATGCCAAGGCAGCAGCGAGCACTAAATAATTACCGAACAACATCCGGTGCTCCGTTACGGAGGACATCAAGGGGATTCCCCCCGGGTTCTTCCCCCATTTCTCCCGCTCGTCGAGAGTTGACAAAGTGCTTCACTTAATATCGCATGACGCCTTCCAATGATGGCATCGCGAGAGAAAGAACTCGGATGATTCTTCTCTCGGTATTATAAACACATTTACTTGAACAAGCTGAGGAAGAAGGAAAAGGGAGCGATCTTCTAGCCGAAGGGATTAGGGGAATGTTTAGTGGTAGCAGATGGGAAAAGAAATTGGGTTGGGCTTAAATAAACTCGAAATTTAAACCAATTTAGTCATGCGATCACTGGGATAATGTCAATTTGATGGGAAAATATTCAATATTTTCCACTTTGAAACTAAAACTAGTCACTTTAAAATTTTAATTTTATATTTTATATATTTTAATATATTTTAAGTTATTCTTTGAGAAAAACGCTAAGTAAATCAACGTATTCGGAAATTGTAAAGTTAAAAAAAAGGAATCAAATAAATCTCTTTCCTAGTTGTAAACATTTATCCACATCATATATCACGTTGTCGTGCATTTGTCATAATCTTCAGATCGTAAGGCAGTACGTTTTGTAATTGCCTTCACTAATATACGACTAATCGCCATATAATTCACGCGATTTGGCAGCTGCCACGCCCCCTCGTCCAAAATAGAAAAATCTCGAAATGCTAAGCGCGAATTCCTTTGACAAAATCCACGCCATATACGCCCGTCGAGTGTTTTTTCTTGTCGGTTACGGTATTTGTTTTTTGTTGACATTTCGCCATATGATTTCCATAAGCTGCCACAGCCGCGGCAAATGTTATGGACAAGTATTGGACCCGCTCGCACATGTTGCCTGCTTATTTTAAGATGCGATATACGGCCATATACAAATACAACAAATCCCCGACACCGCAACGCACTTAGTAACCAACTGAGGAAGAGGCAGCGGCAGAGGCAGCGACGTCAGCTTGCAGTGACAATTGTCAATGAAGTTTCCGTAATAAATTTTCGTCTTTGGGCTGTCTGTGCGACCCTCCATCCCCCCACCCCACTTTTCTCCGCATTTTCCCGCTTTTCCCCTCCAACGACACTCCCCTTTTGGAGCTCGACACGTTTGTCGTTTTCATTCGTATTTGTGGATATCTGTGCGGGTAGTGATGCCACAAATCTATTCCAAAATCAGGATACTTTCTGTAACTGAAAATAAGTTTTTAGACAAATTTATCGTGATTTTACAATATACATAGAAAAGTGTGGAAGAAATTCGGAGGAGTCATCTAGATATTATTTTTTATTTAAACTTTTGGTCCTAATAAGATGTTTTATATCTGCTCTCTTCATCTTTAAAATAGAATAATTATTTAAAAATTATTTTTAATAAATTAATTTTAGTGTCAATTTACTGCTGGAAAATTGGAAATTACTCTTCAATATCTCACTGGACATATTATTGAAATCTATTGTTCTGTAGTTATACGATCATTTTTAAGGTTTATTGTTTGATAACAGTTTTGTTCATAGCTTTATTAGATGGACAAAATGATAGTAAAATTATAAATGAATTTATTAAAATAAATTGTGATGTATTATACCATTAATGAATAACGCAATTTTGAGGTTACAGACGAACTAAGCTGCAAAACCATTTATTTCTTAAAAATTTTGCTAGTTTGGAATAAAATAATTATAGAAAAAGCCAAACTGACAGCACTGCAGTGTGTGTTTCTGGGTTGCATGCAACGTGGACCGGCGAGAAGTGGAGTCCACGGCTCGTTTGCCACGCCACGAGGATTTGGTGTCGCGGCTTTTTATGAGGATCAGCTGCAGTTGTGGCCATATAAAACAAACATACGATGGGTGAAATCTATGGCCGATGGTCGGCCGAACTCCCTATACCCTCTATATAGGGCGACAGGAGGGGATCCCTAGATTGCTGGTGCTTTGAGTCTAGCCCGAGTTGTTTACGATGCTGTAAATCATGTGACAGATATGTGCGAACTAGTTTCAGGTGTTGGGTTAAGATGGTGCTTAAGTACTTTCGGATATAGCAATATCAAAAGCCCGCTCTGCATCCATAAGTAAGCAAGATCAGCTCCTTTTCCGGGTTTCTGATCTTTTATTAATATCATTTTATGGTTTAAGGTATTTTCTTTCCTAGATCTTGCGATTGGGTTGAAATACTTTTATAAAAATGATAAAAAGATACAAAAAAAGATACCAGTATCATATCACTTAACAATTTTCTAAAATGTTTACTAAAATCTTTATCTATTTGATCTTAATATAAATAAAATTAAAACCATTTAACTAAAAAAAACTAAATTGGTTAGATTATTTATGATACAAGGATCCTATAACCACACCCAAAAAAATCGATATGAAACGTAGATAAATTTTACATTATTTAAGATCAATTTTAATTTGATATGTAGCCAGGTAAATTTGACCTGGTCGAAAAGAGGACTTCATGTAAAAACGATATGGGTTTGCATGACCTCAAATGTACATGGCCATATCGATTTTACGGTAACATGCTTTTTTTTGTGTGCACGAGCTTACAAGATATTCCCCGTAGTGATCGTACCCCCCCATTTAGAGAATAAAATAAACATTCGACTCGATTCGCTTGGCGGCTGAATGATGGCAGAAGTTGGTCTTTTAATATGCAAAATTCACAGCATTAATTACACTTGCTGCGAGTCGTTCGCGATGTCTTTGAAGCAGCTAACAACATGGCTGCCTCCTGCAAAATCCGACACCATATCGGGGGGTATGGTATGGGTATGGGCTAGGGTATATGGTATCTGGTATTATGGGTATGGGTATGGAAAAGTCCAGGCAGCGTTTCCCACTCAATTACCTTGACGCTGCGCCCGCTGGTGGCATAAATCATTTACCATAAAAACGTCGCCTTGTCTACACTTTTCCTTTTCATATGCCAAAAATAAGCGAGCGCTTACGAAACACTCGAATGGCGATGGTCGGGGGACTCTCTGCTCCTCGGAGAGGGACCGAGACCCATTCAATAATATCCACCGTAAGATACTACAGTTTCTCCCCCATCCCCATGGCATGTTTTCAATGTCTATTTTTGGGCGTCGCACGTTTGTGTTTTACTCTTTTTTTGGGATAAATGTCTAAAGCGGAGAGTAGAGTCTTGCTTTTGGCCCCTTGCCTCCGATTGTGTGGCATTCATAAATATTCCCAGGCGAGCGTTGAAAAGTTGTCTCGACCAAAGTTGGCCACAAATTGTTTTCCATGACTGTTTGCCTGTTTGTCCGTCTGTCTGTCCGTCTGTCTGCTGTGTGTGTGTCGCCCCCTGGCGGTGATTTTGCGCAACTCGGTGCACGCTCCATAATTCAATCAATTAATATCATTATTATTATTGACTGGCCATTGTTTGCCCGGCCCTGACTCTCGGGTAATTAATTACAATAATTAGAATTTAACAAGCCGTGTTTGGGGGCTCGCAGCATTCACCTCCCGATTTCCACCCACCTTTTCAAACAGCTGTCAGCCATCATCGCAGGGAATTCCTCTCCGATTTCATTTCCCTTCCAATTTTTTAAGTGAAACCATTTGCAGAGGTCACAAATTTGTTCAGTGAGGCAGGCATTCAATTTGTTTATTTTTTCTATTTGTTTGTTTTTTTTTGGGGGGGGAACTTTTTTTCTCTGGGGGGAAATCAAGCGTTGAGTAAGTAGTTCCCTGTGAATTTATGGTGGGAAATGCGTTCGACTAGTTGCTAGGAGATCGAAAAATGTGTTTATAATAAGGCAGCTAATGGGCAGAAAACCACGAAAAAGGGGTCTGGGGATATCGCTTACAATGGGGGACTTTTTTGGGTCTTTTGTTTAAATAAGTCTGTTTGATATCATAGCTCGTGGGAAGTTGAGGGCGAGAAAGGCAATTGGAATTTGAGCCCGGAATTTAAGGGATTACGAGTAGTGATGACTTTACGGATTAAATTATTGAGAATTGGTGCTGTTTTTAAAGTCAGATATTTGAAAATGATACAATATTTATAGGTAATTATTAGAAGTACTCAATTCTGTTCTTAAAATCTTTTTAATCTTATAATAGTTATAAATGGAAAGTTAATACAACAGAGATCTTTAACTCTCTCCCAAATAAATGAAACGATTCCAAGGAATACCAACCCCAAAATACTTTTAACATCTGTTTAAGTTATACGTTTACTGCCTCTTTTAACCAATTAAAGCTTCGTTGGAAGAGTCCATAATCCTGCTGTAAAGGATCTAATTAAGATAGGGATCTTTCATCAAAAAAACATTAACGAAACCAACAGATTTTAAGGGGCTCTAACCCCAAGATCGATAAGCGTTTGATGCGATGGGATTGGGTTAGGTTAGGTCCGTTTAATGATAGGTACATCCACAGTGAGAGAAAGGTGGAGGGAGGGGTGGGGAACGTCGAGTTCACTTTTACCCAATCGATCGCCGGTTGCCCAGAAGCTATAAACTGTTTTGAGTAGGGACAATTGAGGCAACAGCTGGCAGCGTGGTCTTAATGACTTGGGATCACTTTGCGGAGCGAACCCGTTACGCCCCGACCAGATCCTCAATGGCCACTCTGTCCTGGGGCGTATTAATTTATGTATAACTTATAAACTTGAGGGCCATTAACATGTCCCATTGCCGCTGGCGACTTCCGCACCAAAACGTCAAACTCGGGCGACACCTTCTATAGATGAGAACTTGGGCCCTGATGTTAGGATATATCCCTCCGATTCCCCGTAGCCCGAGCCCGATTGGTTGGTTGGCTGGTTTGTTGGTCGTTTTTTCAAGCCATATGTTCGGTCAAAACCGACAAGACTCTCTCCCGTAAAAACTTAAAAAACAGGCCGCGCTAAAAGCAAAATTCGATTCTTTGCCATTTCCATTTCCACTGAGTAACGAACAACCGTTGCAAGATGGCACTGGCAATGGATATGGCTTTAGCTTTAGCTCTGGCATTGGGACGGGGAATGGGAATAAGAACAGGGCCCGATCCAGACACCCTGACTTTAAGACGGGACCAGAGCCGAAGACCATGACCAAAGACCAAAGATCCAAATGGGCCGAGTCGTTGCATGTTTCTTACTTGATTTTCTGCTATAAATTAAAGGACTTTAATGACACTTTGGACGACGACGATCGCCAGGCGAATTATTCGACTCGAGGCTGCGTCTGAAACTGCGGCTGTGTGCGATGCAAAGTCATTCTCCATGGGTGCGAAAATGCCACGCAATGTCCAATAACAAAAACGACACACTGAACTAAAATGAAAGTGTTAAGGTAATCTAATCATTTTTAAATTAATTTGTAATATTTTTTTTAATATCTAACAGCATGCTATGGCTTACTTAATCTTCATGCCGAATTTGTACGCACTAATTTCTGGGAATGCAATATGCATATCGTTTTAACATGAAATACTAATTTCGAGCATTTACGGGGCCGCATATCAAGCTAAAATCGATCTACGTTTAATATCGATTTTTTTTTGGGTGTATCTGTTTTTTAGGCATCAAAATGAAGTTTTAATTTTAAAGATTTTAGTTTAAAGTTATTCAGTTTAGGTAAGTCTTTATCCTGTTTACAAAATATTTTTTAATATTTTTTATAATATATTTAATATTCAATATTATTATTATTTGACTCCATAACATATAGTAAATCTCTATAAAATATAATTCATGTTATTTTGTACAGTTTCCTTTTTTTCTTTTAAGTCATTAAATTTCTCTAGGTTCATATTTTTGAGTGCATCAACACCAACAGCCCTCGACCATTGTATGACCAATAGAATGTGGATTTCAGACGCAGACGACTGTGACTGAAACTGAGGCTCTGGGCTCGGAACGCGGCCTTCCTCGATTCGAGTGCAGGAAATTCATTAAGTGTATTTATTGCTTCGATTAAGATGGACACTTCTCACCTGCAAAAGAGGTTCGAGGCCCGGGGACCTGGAGCTTGGAACTTGGAACCTGGAACCTGGCTCTGGGTCCCAAGATCTGGACCGGCTGGAGTTGGTTGGCCTTCGATATTCGATTCCGATCCGTTTTGGTTCGGCTCGTTTCGTTTCGTTCTCCATTCGACTGGGATTGTACATAAATTTCAGGTCTCTCACAATGTTTACACAATGTCGCCGTCGTTTTTGTTAAGATTGGCACCGCCGAGGCCCACTCCCTTGGGCTGCAAATATGCAGATGAAATCACCCAAAAACATTATGCGTTGATAATTAAGCCAAGGAATCTCAATTCTTAGTGTCAGGCTTGTCTTGTCGCCTTTTAAGTATTTGAGATGTGCGAAAGAGCCGGCAATAGGCATCGAGAAAGAGATGGAGGAGACGAAGGAGACGAAAGAAGACGGCATCCAATTCACTCATTTCAATTTTATTGTTATTCGCCTCTTTTATGGCCTGGCTACAGTGGGAATTGGTTAAGGTGGAGGAATTTATTACAGTTACTGTTTACAGGATTAGCCGGGGAATCGAATCTCTGGCCGATACAGTAGCCGGGGCCAGTGATCCAACTGGAAATGGGATAAGATAATGCCCAGAACGAGTCGGCCTTCGAATTTACCCGTTGCCATTATCTCAAAGATCTAGCAGTCAAGTGCATCTGATTGGGAAACCTGATTAAGGAAGTACTTAAATGTTGTGGAAATTAGCTATTTTCTTTACCAACCTAATCCCAAAAGACAACTTTTAAATTTAATTGATTTTTAATGATTGGTTTTGAGTTATGTATAATGTAAATAGGTTTGGTTTAAGGACCATAAAAAACTGAGATATTTAAGAACTGCTTTAGTTTTAGTTGCCTAAAAATAAACTCTGTATTTTATTAATATTAATAAATATTAAATATTATTTATGAAATACTTTAATTAATTTTTAATTTGGAATAATGGTGGTTAACAGAACAACAGGGATACAAAGGATACAACGCTTTAAGATGTTGTTACTTTTGTAGAATCACACAGGTAATTTGCCCCAAATAGTCTTTCTCTTTTTGTAACTCCTTCGATTGATTACCTCCCGCGTTTTTCGATCGGAAACGTTTTGCTTTGATGATTGTGCAATGGAACATATAGTAGTTTCTCCATTGGATTGTACCCCTTCCACTGGCCAAGTTGGACATCCAGTGACCCTCCCACCTGGACCATCGAAGGAGCCCCCGTTTAATGTCCATGTTGTTGGTTTTATGAGTCAGCAGAGTCCGGGTTCGAAAGCCTGAACAACTGAGCAGTTGAGAACGGCTGAGGCTGCAGTAAATTTAAACTTGCAATTGTTTTAATTGCCCGGCCACGTCGTGTTCGCATATTTATGGCATAACGGAAATGAGTTAATAACAAAGTACGAGCCAAACAGGCAAACAACAGAACGGAATCACTGTCCGGACGCCAAGGCAGAATCGGGGGGAGATTTAATACCTGACAGGGATAAACGTTTCTGTCCAACTGCGATTCCATCTGGAGATTCCCTTCTCTTTGGACTGCGGAGGATCGCGGTGGGTTGGGGTTGTCATTTAAATGAAATTACTGTCAGATTTTACAGAAATAAAATTTCGAAATTACGTCAGTTTTATGTACTCCTATTTCGCATCGCTGCGATTCCGCTTCTTAGACATTTCCGTATGGCCAAAAGCACACAGAGTGTTCGTGGTACTCCGTCGGTCATCGCGCTCGTTAAATTTATGACCATACACACTGGACAACATAATTCGGTGTGGATATTTCAAAGAGCTTTCGGCTCTGGCGGATTAAGAACGCTTGTTGCCCGAAAAGGGGGCGTGAAAGGGGATAAGGTGTCTTACATGCATATATGATATGTGTGTTTTTACAGCAGCCGATAAACCCCTTTGAAGTGCGGGACTCTGCGGGAACGAGAGGACGAGGCGGTCATATTTATATGGGTTTTCAATTGTGGCCGGGAATATTGTTCTTTCAGCGCTCACGGTAGTTGAATAAATCAGGAATAATACGAAATTAATGGGGAGTAATTTATGTATGGGAGGGGGGGTCTTTGAATTGCTCAAGGTTTACGATAGATAAAATTAATGAATTTATTTAATTTGAATAAATAATCTAAGAAAGTTTCTTTTCTTTTCATTATTTATATTGATTTGGTAGTATTTCAAATTCTATATGTTCTATATAATTGTTTATATAGGTAAATAAAATCTTGGTTATAATAATTAGGCAATTTTAATCCCTTAGCAAAATCATTCCTTAGAAAATACAATAAGATTCATTTGATATAATGAGTAAATAAGTAAAACACTGATTTTAGATTTTCTTACTTTATATATATAAATAAAATCTTTGTTATAATAATTATGCGATTTTAATCCATTAGAAAATACATTTCTTGAAAATGCAATAAGATTCATTTAACATTTTTAGTAAATGAGTATAGAACAGAATTGGAATTTTCTTACTATACTTTGTAAATCGTTTAAAGCAAATCATCAATCGGAGAAGCCAAAGTCTGAAGCCACAAGTTAGGTAAGTATTAAAATGTATTTCCCCCGAATTCCGCCCATGACCGGCTTTATTATCTATATAACCCACACCGTGACACTGGGATCATCAAAGCGTTGGCCAGAAAGCCATTAGGTGCTCGCCAGGATTGCAGCCATTGAACGCCCACGAAAGCAATCGATTCACGTGCCATATTGAGTTGTTCGGATAGCCTCTTTTTTCGATTCGACAGCGGACATTAAACAAATCCATTGACCGGTAACAGGAAGAGGAACGGAAACAGAAACCGAAACAGTAACAGAAACCGAAACAGAAACACACGCAAATCTTGATTGAATCAACTTAATTTAGATCAGAGCCCGGTGATTCGTGTGTGTGGTCGTAAAAAGCGCGACATATTGGGATTGGGACCTCGGACTTATCACACGTCGGTGTCTGTGGGTTATCCCGCCCCATCGGTGGGGGTCTGTAAACTTTTATGACACGTGGTGGAGTTGCCGCAACAAATAACAGCAAACAGCAGAGCAACAAACAACGGACAACGTACAGCGTACAACAAACGGCAGCATCGACAACGGGAACAGGAACAACAAGAGTTGTTTAATAATAATAAAAACAAATGAAAAGAGCACGTAGTTGGTGGCAGCAGCAGCACCACAACAAAGGTGGCCATGGCTATATGGCGATTGCTCCAGGTGTCAGGGGTCAGGGGTCAGGGGTCGGTGGGTGGCCAAGTGGTGCAGAGTGGATTGCGGCTCCTATGTGATAGGAATGCCATTTTGCATGTGCCTCGGTGTGACAAAGCAGCAACCAATTACCAAATACGAAAAATGACAACTTGCAACAAAAGCGAAAAAAAAGGAAACAGAAACTAACAACGAATTCTGCAACACTGAGCGAAACACTTTAAGGTTACGAGTTATATCTATAACACCACGGATTGTTGCTAGGCGCTAAAAAAACTCAAGTCACTCAAAGTCAGTAAAAGAATTTTTCAAAATTATTATTTTTTTTTTTAATTTATAATTAGAGATTTATGTGTGAATACTCGTAGCGCTTTTTTAAAAAATAAGAAATATGGACAAACCGTACGAAATTTAAATTAAACATTTCTAGTGCAATAAAAATATTTAAATTTAATTTTTTCTTGCAAAAACAGAGCACATTTTACTTTATTATACTTGTTTGAGTTTCTAAAAATCAAATTAACATTTTCCGAATAATTACAAAAATAGATAGATAAATATATCAGTAAAACAATATTTTATATATATATATATATATATATATTTAATCTTGTACCACATTTCTGAATTTAATGTTTATAGATCCTTAATTTTTAGAATATACTTTTTTTTTGTAACATTCATTAGCATCATAAAAACTAGCGAAAGTTTTTAACACAATTTTGTGTACTTTTTTTGGAAATAAGTTATTTTATTTTATTATTTATGATTTCTCTTAGTGTAAGAAATGGTAGAGAGGGTAAAATGGGAGTTAGTAGGTGTCGTTGGGACAGCTGCAACGGCAACCAGCAAAACTTCCACTAACCGCAGCTCAAAACATTATCCTGTGCCGTGCCACCAATTTGACTTGATAGTTGGCACAGCCTTCTCCACCGCACCCCTCCCTTGCTGTGTACCGCCAAAACCCCCTCCCCCAACCCTCTGGCAATTGACACGTTAGCTTGGAAGCTTTGGCAGCAGCCGGCACAACAACTGAATATCCACTTTGGCCAGGAGCAACCGCCGCACTGTCCCGCTCCGATTTAGTTGGGTTTTGGTTCGGTTTGTTTGTTTTACGACCATGTTGCACCTACGGACCGAACCTGGAATCTCAGCCTCCTCGGATCTGGCTGCGTGAGACGATCGTGACGGTATAAGGGAAAAAGGGATTTCATTTCTCTGTAATATATATAGTATATACCAATATATTCATAATTATTAATCTTATATTATTTAATAGGATTTTTAGACAGATAATAAATAATACCCTTTGTAGGTATTTTCTTATGATAAAATTATATTAAATCATATAATTATTAAATTATATTATATTAAAATTATATTATAGAATTTAAAAGGTGAATAATTTTTTATAATAAAATTTGTCTACTACAAACCTTACAGAAAATGTTTTTAAATTAATAATTTTGTATTTATTTTTAACCAGCAATTTTTTGTTTTATATGCCAGAATTTTTGTTGTTGTTATACAAATCATTTAATTAAAACCTTGGGCATAACCACTCAGCCTAAAATTGTTCAGCGCGGTGGATCAATTAAAAAGCCTCAAATAGACGGATGATTGTTCCGATCACCGCAAATTTCGTTCCTGTCACGCTGACATCTCTTCCCCAATCCCACTCAAATTTGTTTGGCCCAGCCGCAGCCGTCGGTACGTGATTCCATCAAACATAAAAAGAGAAAATTTACCAAAAATAAACAAGAGACAGGCAAAACAAAAAAAAAAAATATAGAAAAGGAACCAAAACCGACTCGAACCCGAAAAGAATTTTCAAATCGAATGCAAAAATTGTGCAAACTCGTGAATACAAAATGCTTTGTAGCCAGAACACAGTCCGAGGAGACTAAACTAAAGCTACAACTAAAAATTTTATTATAGGGAGACATCGGGGGGCGAGTGCTATCTGTCGAAAGTCGAAATGAAATCACAGACATCGAGATGGAATGGTTCGAGATGGGGATAGAATAGGATGGGCAGCCGGGAGTTGTCTCGCCTGTTTCTGGTTTTTGGTCTGACGACCAATTTCTGGTCGGTGGCAAACTGAATTATATTTTGAGTGGTCGCCACTCCCCTTTAAAAATCCCTCTCTACTGGGCGTTTCTTTGCCATCTCCCCCCTGCCGACTGTTTTTATGTGTTTGGATGTTGTCAAGCAATTAAAAATGTTGTGCCAATGCCTTTAATGGACATTTTTGTTTTGTATTTCCTAGGTTTTACTTGTGACATTTATGCGAATTTCATTTGCAGTGAAGAGAGAGAGAGAATGGCAAATGGAGAATGCGAATTTGAATGCGTGTGTGGCATTTATGGGTTTTTGTTCCACCAAAGGGGGAAAGGACTCAGGCCCAACATAAGTGATACGCATTGGGAGTAAATAATTGAAAGAGCTGCTGCAAAATGTGATTTCAATGCAACTCCGAGAAGCAATGGCTGACAAAGGAATAAATCGCACACAGATAACCGAAAGCAATTTGCCTGAAACTTCTTTAAACTGAGGATTACCTGAATGCCTTACAAATTGCTCTTGGATAATAGGATAAATGTTGAGTTTCATTTGAAGTCTTGGAGGAAAATGGAAAAATCAAATATGGGTTAGATTTCTGTTTGTCCTAACTTGACATTATTGGAGCAATTTAAATGTGGAATGAATATAAACTGATGACCCAGTGAATGGTCTACAAATTGTATGGTTTATTTGGAAGTTTGATGATTGCAATTTGTTCATTGAAAATATTACAAGCTAACAATAGTGGCTAATCTAAGTTATTTTTGGAAATTGTTCAAGCAGCTTAACACATATTTAGTTTATCTTGTTGGAAGCACGGGTAATTAATGTGGATTATTTTTTTAAGGTTGAATTTAAGCTGCAATTATTGCAGCTTAATGAAGCCAACTTTAATAGATCCTAAATAAGCTATCCAGCTGGTAATTGCAATTTATTTAAATGTCCGAAATCGAACACACTTAACCCGCGAGGAATTCCCTTTATATTAACCATTAAAGATCTGGTCATTAGAACGCCTCGATCATCGTCTTCGCTGGCAATTAATGTGAGCGAATGGCATTCGCGTTAATGTCCGCGAATCGCTTAAAATATCAGAAAGTAACATCAACAATAACCGTATAAACAAGCGCTCGCCCAAATAGATACGCACAATTTCGAGGCAATCCAATATTTAGCGATCACTGCCGGCTACCTACAAGATCATTTATGGATATATATGGCCCCCCATGGACACGGGTTTCATGGTGTTGATGCCGGCGATGCGAAACCCAACATTACGATGCCGCTGGCAAAGTCGTTACACTTTTTACGAGTCGCAGTCTTGCCATGGAAAATCGCATTAGTTAATCCGACAGATACATATGCAAAAAAAAGCGTAAGATACTCAAAGGAGAACTGCAAATGGAATGAACGAAAAAGTAGTTCCTGCACGGGGAAAAACATGATGTAGCTTAGGTATATAATAACTCACTTTTGATAAATCCAAGTACCTACTTACGAGAAAGTGGATAATTTTTAAAGAATATTTACACATTAAATTCGACATTATTATTAGAAAGTTATATATTTATTGGCGGTAGCCCAAAATAAAAATAATTAAAATAGTTCGTATATAAAAATCATTAAATAAAATGCGAAATTAGGAATTTAAACTACGAAATATTTTAAAAATTATTAAAATATTCAAAACTATGTTAAATATGAATATTTTTCTAAAATTAAAAGTTACTGGCTGCAATATTAAATTAAATTAGGAATTTGAATTACAAAATATTTTAAATATTATTAAAATATTCAAAACTATGTTAAATATGAATATTTTTCTAAAAATATAAGTTACTGATTGCAATAAAATTTAATGAGTTTTTTCTACTTTTGAAAGTCTCTCCTCTGTCATTTCAATAACAATTAGAGTATTGTTATTTTTTCTCCATGTGCATGAGCTCTTCATATGCGAGTATGATAATTTCATTGGAGTTTTTCCTGGGCCTCTCGACTGTGCTTATTTAACTATTACCACTTCCTTCGCCGGCAATGGTCGATGGTTTCAGCTGATTTATTGTTTGTCATACGCTTTGAAATTGCGCTTTAAATTTTGCACCGCTTCTTGCAGCTCGCAACTAGCAAGTTGCAAGTTGCAAGTTGCAACAATTACATGGCCATGGCCATGAGGCCACTGCCATTGTTATCTTTTTTTTTTGCATGGTTAGTGTGGATGGCAGGGTTTCATTTCGTTTCGCAAAACCCCTTTGGAAGCCCCGCGCTATTGACTATTTTTTTCGCGCTTAAGTTGTCGTCGTCGTTATATTCCTTCCTGTCTGTCAGTCGCTGAATTCCTGAGCCGGTCCCCAACTCCATCTCTTGTCGTTCGTCGTTCTGTGATTTATAAAAGCACGGACGACGACTCGACGGAGGAGCTGGAATGATTCTTCGACGCTGGGCCCCCAAAAGAATTTGCAGCTCCACAGAAACAGAAAAAGAAACAGAGAGAGAGAGAGAGACGGCGCGTTTTGAGAGTGAAGGAGACGGCAAGAAACATGAAGAAGCTTTTAACGAACTCTTTTCATTTGTACTTTGGTACGTAGTATGATGACATGGTTTTTTTACTCGCTCTCTACTTTTTTGAATGCCCTGCGAAGGGGTATAAAAACCAGGTAATTGAGCTTGGGAAAGGAACTGGAGATGCTGTGCAGGTTTTTATAACATTTAAATGGGTTTTTATTATTTTTATTTTAATGAAAGCATTTACACTTCTTGACCATTTCGATGAGCTAAGAATTTACGTTTTGAGTATATTTTTAGCTTGTTACTTCAAATAAATAAAAATATCATAACTTGTATTTAATAGTTTGAAAAATAATTTTATTTTGTTAAGTAATAAAAGCCAAAACGGAAAGTGTAATTAAAATCCATTAAAAATGAATGAAATTATCAAAATCAAAATTTTATAAAAGTTAAAAATGAAATGAAGGTTTTCTCTGGAACTTAGAAATTATAATTTATGATCTCAATTATTATATAAGATCTTCAGATCAAAATACTTAATTTAGACAAACTCCAAAGAGTATCCAAATCTTCGTTTCGTCCATAAAGAACACATCCCTTATCGCTTCCTTTGCTTTTGGTTATGCATATGTATCGTCTCTTAGGATCGTTCGATTCGGTATTTCTTTGCCGTTTCCCTTGATTTCTTCCAGGTTGGTTGTATTAAAATTTTGCTAAACAGAAATTTGTGTATGTGGAGTGGCGGTTCGGGGTCTGGGTCTCCAGATGCCTACGACTGCTCCTTGACGAGAGGTTCCTGGGCCCCCGAGTTCCCAGTTCCCAGTTGTCGGTTTGTCTGACGGCATCAGCGACATATCGACATCGGACTGGGTGCATCGGTGAGTTGAAGAAGTGATGACAACAACGACGTATGAGCACCCGGGTTTGTGCCGCATTTAAATTTCAAATTGGTTCGTTAACATGAAGTTAACATATCTGCTAATTGCTGATTGCCAAAGTCGCTCGCTGCCAGAGACCCAGAGCCAAAGAGGAAGCTCCGTTGCGAAGCGAACCCGAATCCGAGCCCCAAAGATCCAAGAGGGGAGCAGATGCCCAGATACTCGTATTCGGTTAGCAGCTACCAATGTAGTCCGGGCCAGTATCTTGATGCCTCTGTGCAGGCAACGGCAGCATCCACAACAGTAACAAGTTGGAGTACCGTCGAATGGAATCCCAACTGAAGGATACCTGGTACTTGATTTGTGTGAGAGAAGCGAAAATGTCTGCTTAGTTTAGGGGGAAATTTATTGCAAACTTCAGGGGTGATTGGAATCTTCGCCAATATTTTAAATGATTTATTAAAAAACTTTCTAATATCCCAAAAATATATTTTTTAAGATCGTTTACTTAACTATAGAATGATCGATATTTTTCGATAATTTTATTATTAACTCACTAAAAATATATATAAGAAAAAAAGCATGATGTTCCTCTATCGCTTGAGATATTTTGGTACTTCTGTGATTACAACTTACTTAAGAATTAATTTGAGCAAAACATTTTATGTGTAATTAAATATTTTTTTAGCAGATTCTATGTTTACGATTCTTCTGTGAGCCTAGGGGATTTTTAGGTTAATGAGGTCACGTGATTTGTATAAATAACTTTAGATGACTTAACATTTTTTTAAGCTATGCTTAGGGTGATACAATAGATCTAAGAAACATGAAACATCTGTGTCTATAATAAAATATGAAGTATATATAATAAAATATGTATTAATCAAATATACTCAATTGAAATCTAAAACTAGGGGGTATTATAAAACCAAAAAAAAGAAACAAAAACACTGGCAAAAGCAGGAGCAACAACAAGTGTGGCAGGTATATTGCAGTCGCCTGCATCGGCGTCCTCCTCGAAATAAGCGTATCTAATAGATACTTGCACACGCAGTGGAAACTGCAGAGGTAGCAACGCCATCACCATCTCATTTCATCCCAACCCATCCCCAGAAGCTTTTCCTTTTCTGCCTTTCTTATGGAAATTTGATGTTGTTGGAAAGTTAAGTTCATTAAGTGTTAGTATTTGAACCTCTGGCAGACAGCCTTGCCATCGATACCAATCTCAGGAGTCCCAGTGCCTCCTTCTCCGTCGCCTTTTCCCTCGCCATCTCCATGTTGGTTGTTGGTTGCAACTGCTGATGATGAGCAAATTCAAGTGTTTTTGACCAGCCGGTGGGCTTGGCCCGATCCGTTTTGTTGGCCTCCACTTGCAGCTCTCCGGTATTTGGCCATTTGGGCATTTGGGAACACACGCACGCAGCGCAGACACCTTTGATAAGCAACCAATTGAGGCACACACGCCCATGGGTGGGTTTTCAACTGGGGCAGGGGCGGGGGCACCTGGAAAAGTGTATTGGAAATTAACTGACACAACTCGGGACCCCGGAAGGGGGCCTGGCCATATCGAATATGGCCAAGGAATGAGCACGAGACAGAAGCCTCCTCGTGGCATTTCTCTCGTCTGGCTGCCAAGTTTCGGAAAATCCCCAAAAGTGGCTTCTTCTGCGTACAAACATGTTTTGCATAATTTTCGTAGTAGCTTCAATAGACGTTGTTCAATTGCAAAGTTACCAACTGTTTTTCTCAGTCTTAAATTAAATTGGAAACAATTGGTTAATTAATAAGAACACAACTGGCAAATTTATGAGTGATTGTTATTTATGATTTCGCAAAATACAATATTAAAACAAATTTTTAAAAATTAATAATTAAAATTTAAAATATTTTTTATTTTAGCTATTTACTCACTTAATTTGCATATAATATTAAATTCTAAAAAAATAAGTTCGAAGGAGGAAAATAAAAATATTTTGAGTAATTTTGGCAGCTTTCGTTTAAATTGGGGAGCGTAAAATTTCATGGGAATGTGACTCTTCAATGTCAGCACATCGATCCGCTTCCTGATTTTACCAGAACAGAACCCCAGCGAACTTCGACGCAAAAACCATCTGTCAGTCGCCGCACATCCTCCCCCGACTCCCTCCAAAAGATATTCCCATTCGCCCATCCGACACTTCCACTAACCCAAGGCCAACAAAAATTCGCAAAGCCTTACAATAACAAACGGCAAAAATAACAACATCTTCAGCAACAACAAACAAGCGCGGACTGGGAAAAAAATTATGAAATATGCAAAGCAATAAACAATTTAAAATCAAATAAAAAGACAACTTCATATGCAACCCGAATCCGAAAATCGAAATCGATTGCAGCTTAAACTTGGCTGGGACAGCACCAAAAAAAAAAAGAAAAGAGCAGGCAAAAACCAGAACAAAATAAATAAAAACTCGAATAAAAAAGCTAAAAAAATATCAATATTTTATGCTTTAAGCATTTGTTTGCTTAGAACGACCCCCGAAAAGCCGAAATCCACCAGACGAAGTGGACCGGCGATCGAAGTTGGAGTCGTAGTCGCCGGATTCAGAGTTGGACCACATGGCACACTCGGAGTTGTAGCTCCTCTGGCCAACTGTGTCCCCCCGAGGTCCCGACCCCCCCTGAAAAACCCCTCTCGAAAGCCCCTCTATGTGGTGCCTACTACTGTTGCGGCTGCCGGTTCGTTGTTGTCTAAATTTATGATTATTGCCCTGCCAAGCATCTTACGAGCAACGGCACAAAAAAAAAAATAACAGCGGCGGACTCAATTCGCCTTGGCTCAGCCGAAAAAAAATATCTGTCGGCAGAGGAGGTTATCGAACATCCACATACCCTTCGGACTTGAAATGTCCTATCAGCAAAATATTATACAAACAATCTAAATATTTGTGGGAACTTTGTTTACCCAACTATGTTATTCGCTCTACTAATTCACTATTTTATTGTGCTGCCTTTGAAATTTCTTAAACTTATTGAGTATTAAATAGAAGATTTATTCTGAGATATAATTTGACTAAAATTTTGTAATTAAAATGGAAAAGTTATTCTTAATTAATTAATTGAGTTGGATACTATATAGAAATGCATAAACGGTGAAGCCTCTTCGCTTCATTTTTCTCAAAGTCTAAGACTTCTCTAAATAAATAAATTAAATGCCTATAATTTTGTCAAATAAAAAAATATTTAAAAAAATTAAGGTAATATTTTTAGTCCTGCAACAAACCATTGTGACGTTTATTTTTATACATTTTTTAAGATTCCTTTTCTTTAACTGACAAACAAAATGGATGAACTATAAAAAAATTAAAGAAATTTTGGTATTCAAAAAGTATGCAAGAACAAAATTGTTCTGATATCACCCCCCACAACAAAATCCTATAGGTTCTATAGATCCGCCACTGATGACATATAACATGCCTGACAAAAATGACCCTCTGATAGGGTATTGAAAATGCAGCGAATGTGAATGGGGAGGCGGGTGGACAGCGGGTCCAAGTGAAGTGATTCTGCAGTTATAAAAATTGGATTTTGCGCGCAACTTAATCACATTTTCGCCTCCAACTCGAGAGACTCTCAAACTTGTGCTTCCCGCCCCCCGCACTTCCACCTCCTCGGCCATTTTAGCTATTTTATTGCCGTCGACTCATTGTGACGATTTTTTGCCGAGTGTATGTGAGTGTGTGCTTGAGTGAGGTTCGCTTAGAGATTCCTCTTTTGCGGTGGCTCCTTGTGCGCTGGGCGAAAATTTACGATTATATCGAAATCTGATGGTTTATATGCCAGACTCACTGTGGCCGAAAAAAAAGTGGAAAAACAAAAAAGCATACACTCCCATAGAGGGACTACTTTGTATGGAAGATTTACGGAAAAAAATTAATTTACGATTCTAGTGAAAATCAAATTACGTAGTCGCCGTGTCTTCACTGAGCCAGCAACAAAGTTTTATTTAAATTAGAGTTCCGTAATTAATTTCCAAACACTGGCGGATGGAAATCGAGAAGACCTAGTCGTAAGTTGATTACTGCGCATGAGATAAAACCCGTTTAATTTCGTTTAATGTCCCGCAATGATTAACCAATAACGATAATGGATGGAAGGGGATTCTATGAAAGTGGGGAAAAAGTTTATAAATGCAATTGCATTTAATTCGTTGGCTGGGTAACTCACTTTTATGAGCTTCACAGAGAAATAACAAAAAAGTGAAATACAGGGCAAGGGAATACAATTGGAAGTGTATTGATAAGCGACTTAAGGGTTAGATAATAAAATTAAATGAAGATAGGTGGACCTTTTGTGGTATTACTGTGAGAACTGCGTAATGAGTTTTAGAGGCAGTCATAAAATAATGCGTAATCCCAAGATCAACTGAAACGGGGGAGTACTTGCATCTTAAGTTTATTTGTGTGGGAAATGTCTTAGATATTTCTGAGTAGCCCAAATTACCTTTTATTTATGCAAGAAATGCCCTTCGTATGACTAGGCTTATATTCTTGGATTGAGTTATGAATAAAGTAGCTCAGGTTTTGAAACGGGGGAGAAAATGAATGAAGTAAGGTGGACTGATAAGAACCATTCTTGCGATCGTTTACAAACCATAAAACCGTTCTTACGTACGTGCAATAACAATATGCTAATGCATAAAGATAACGAAACGATAAAAACATGCATAGCATATTTATAAGCAATGTTTGCAATGGGCTTAAAGTGTGGTTGCAAAAAGTTTGCAATAAATTAATATATTGCGACTTTTAGTTGTGAGTATGAATATTTATCCATATCAGATAGCAGATGTTAAAAGGTGACTCATATACCTCCTGCTGATTAAGCGATTCTTAAGCGTTTGGGCCATTAAGCAGGAATCTTCCCCATAAACAGGATCGCTGAGCGTTACACCTAATTACGTAAGACGATGCCCGCACACCCGCACAATCACAATGCACAATAAACAATAAACAAGTGCCGTAAAGCGCGGAATAAAATAAAATATTAACAATCTAATCCAATAAAAAAAAGTTGTAAATGTGCCAAGTGAATGGCGACAAGAGCCCAAACAAGCCACAAAACGAGTGCGTTATACGCGAGCAGTCATCATCCTACCAATTCGATCCATTGCGACCAATCCCATATCATATAGTAATAGTATGCTATAGTACTTAACATCCAATGAAGAGCTTGGAGAGCTCGCCGCTCTGTTCTGCTCGATTCCCCAATAAAACGACTTGAAGGTTTTTACGGATGGTTATGCGATAGTTACGGCTGCCATATATACATATATATTGGGATGGCTGGCACTGCAATCGTGAGAATTGCCCAGATGAGTGTTCTAACGGTTTATGCAAAGCATGGTCACACCATCAAAAACCCCCCACCTTCCCCACCACCCCCACTTCCAGCTGAATGTCGAAAGTCGAAAGGAGCCAATTAGCATGCACTAAAAGTGCAAAATGCATTCTGCAAGCCAGGGCATTACATTTCATTACATGCATTCGACGAACGACGGGGCACGCATTGTAAAACATGAACGGGGGTAAAAAATAAATAGAAATAGAAATAAAATAAGGGAACATGGGTATGCCCACAGTTCAGAACAGTTCCCAGTTCCCAAAGCCGCCTGGCTGACCATTTAAATGAAGTTGAGGCCGAAGCTGAAGCTACGATTTCGGGCCATGTAATTGAAATGTGCGACTGGGCTGGCCCAAAGAGAGTGCAACTATAAAATTAGTTTTCATGGCGTTAAGAACAGCGTTTCCAAGTAACGAAGGGCCAAGAATTCAATTTAATGCATTCAGGTCTCTGCTCGGGGTTCTTTAATTTTATGGTCGCCAGGCGAGCGCATAAAAAGGTTATCGGCATTTAAAAGGGCAACTATAAAAAGCCAACCCGAGCTATTAAATAGCATTATTTACACTCGGGGAGTTGTCCGTCCGTTTTTGTCCGTTTCTGTCCGTTGCATGGGAGAGTGCCGAAAGTGCGTGCAGTGTCCGGGTAATTGGAACAATTCCGCTTCTTGGACAATGATAAGCATTACTGCTCCTCCATTGAGACAAGAGTCAAGTGCACCGCCCTCCCTTTATTGACAGAAATTCTCAGCTGGGCCCTGGGATTAGACCCGGCAAAGATTGCGTGCCAACGGAAGCCTCCCGGGCACGATCACAAATATAATAAAAATATAAGCAAACTCATATTTTCATAATTGGCCAAACTGCTCCGCTGGGCAATTATCATAATTGCATAATTTTCGTTCTAAACAAGCCCGAAAAGAGTAGACATAAAATAAACAACACACATGACAGCCAATGGGTGAGTTTCGTGCACTGCAAGAAGTCGAAAATCGTAGATTTTCTAACTTGATTTAGAGTGGGAAATTGTTGAAATTATATAAGTGAAAAGCTTGGAGGTTGAATTAAATTACACGTTTATCTTGGTAATGTCAAAATTTACATTTGATGTCTTATTAAGTTCCCACATTTCCTACTAAAAATTTTGAAGATCAATTATTTGAGTTAAACGTAAGTTTTTTAAATAATATATAACACAATATATATAATAGTTTAGTTTAAAACTTACAATAAAAATGTACCCAAAAAATATATATATAAAACAAATAGTTTAATGATATGGAATTTTCCAAGGACTTTGTAAGGCGAAAACAAATCTATTCATATCAAAACCAATAGTCAAAAAATTTAAAACGCTTTAACCAGATTAATTATTTCCGTGCAAATAAATTGTTTCACATTTATTGGATCCAAAAGGTATTGTATCTGTATTCAACCATCTCCTTGGTCTCCACATTTTCTCTCTCTGCTGGGAAACTTAGCTAAATTTATATGTTTACTGTTGGATTTATGTCTCTCAGACGCCGGCGCAGCCGCCAGCTCAGGTTCGGCTGAAGATTGAGATTCAGGTTCGGGTTAGGGTTTTCAGCTGGAGTTTGGGTCTGGGACTGGGATTTGAACGGGGCCTGAGGTTCGGGTTACCGCCTGTCCAGGAAACAATTATCCACATGCTTGTTTGGCCCATTGGGGGAGCGTTCTCTCTACGGAAGCGATGTTTCCAGGGGCGTCGGTTTCGGGGGGGAGCATTACGAGCTGGCCCGAGGGATCCCTTTTTAGCGGGCTCCAAGGAGGGGATATCTATAAAGTAAAGTCCGGTTCGTTCGCTGCGCATGCGCGTTTAATTTGCTGCGGCCGCCTGTTTTCGGTTTCATTTTTTCGGGACAGCGAAAATGAGCGAGAGGCGGTTGATTCAAATTAGCCACGTCTCCTCGGAGGAGAAATATCAGGCAGTGGCAGGCAGCAAGACAATGGAATGAGCAGGCGGTGCCCGGAGGCGTGTACCAGGCCGAAAAGACTCGGGGTTCGGAGTTGGCCAACCAGACCAACCGGGCCAAACTAACCAAACTAACCCAACCAACCGACCAACCGTCCAGCCAACCAAAGAGCCACGACTCCATCTCCAACTCCAACTCCAGCGCCAAACTGCCTTTATGTGCATATGCGTTTCACTCGCTGATTATAGGGTCGAAATTGCCGGGTTCAACAAGATTATTAATGTGCGCCAGCTTGTTTATACAGATACACATATGCAGATACCCCTACAGCGGGGTCCAAAATAATACTAATTGGCCTTTGAGTTATTCAAAGACTTTTACACATTTTATTTGGTATATTACGTTATTCTGTCAAAAAGCATGTTATTACTACCCAATTTTAAAATTATTAAATTTTTTAAAGTTAACTTTTAACGACTTTATGAAATCTTATTTTTAACACCCAAAATAATAAAAATATGAAATAAAATTGTGTTTTAAATGCGAATTGTTAAATCCGAATAATTGCATGGTATAAAAAGTCATACCATAAGCCAATGGCATTTGAAAAAATGTTATGCAAGTAAACCTATCAATACGAGTTGGAAAAAAAGTTTCTCTGTAAAAATTATTTAACAACCATGAAATATTTTAGTAGTTTTTCGGGAAAGTTTATTCAAGATATCAATAATAAATTTATACCTAAATAATTTACTTAAAAATGTTTCTACATTTCCCTTTATTCCTTGGGCTTTAATAAAAAACTTGTAAAATTTTTTATTTTATTTTTAAAACATGGTAATACTAACCAGTTGACCGCAAGTGTTTGTGCGTGTGCGACTTGGTATCTTTGTTCTTGTTTCGTATTCGGAAATAAATTGGGGAATGGCTGCAGCCCTAAAATAATTTACCTCTTAACTGTTGTTTGTTTAACCCAAAAAGCAAATTAAATGCGAATGACAAACGGAGGAAATGGATTGGATGGGATTGGACTGGACAAGGTAACACCGACGGAGACACCAACAAATCAACGACACCCACACCGAAGAGTGCGAAAATAATGTTATAAATACTTGTGATCCCCGGCTCCCAGATCTTTGGATCTGTGGAAGAAAGACTTTTTTGCGTAGGTCGGTCACTCAGTCCCGGTTCGAACTTAAGGCCCAAACAAAAAGAAAACCAGGCCCGAAAAAATGTTGGTTCTGTTTTTATGTTTTTGTTTTTTTTTTCTTCTTTTTTTTGAGTTACATGTGTTCATATGCTGACATATCCGCAATGTGGCAGCATAATATAAATTGACATTGACAGTTAACATTTGTGGTACATAAATGTTAGCCCAGGCCCGTTCATATATCATGATGACCATCAGCTCTCAGCCCCAGCATCTCAGAAACTCAGAAACAACAGCAGGCGGCGTCTTACTTATAGACTCGACCAGGTTTTTTAGCTTTCTTTCTCTGGCTTTTTGTTTCTTTCCGTATTTTTCGAGACACATTTTTTGTTTTGTAAGTTTTCAAGTTAATTTGTTGTTGATAGGTTGACATTTTCAATTGGGGCAAACAAGGCGTTCGCTGCATGTGGTGGAAGAATTTTCTGTTCACTCGAGATGAAATGAGATGAGGCGGAATGGAATGGGACTGGCCGATAGGTGACCGCAATTCAATTTGAGTGAAGGAATTGTGGCCAAAATAATTATACACTAATGAGGCACCACGGTCTGGTATCGAAAATTGTAATTGATGAAATTGTAAGCTTCATTTTTGTTTTCACAAATAATAATTGAATGAGCTGTGTGTTGTTTTTGATAGAGTGGAGTGTTTGGGACACTCAAGTGACGTTGAGCCGGCCTACTGGTGGGTAGATGTCGGTCAATGGTGATATTTACGTATGTCCGATGAACATATGTGCGTTATAACCTTGATAACATCTTTTGAAAGTCAGGTCAACTGCACGAATGAGGTGGGAAAACAATGACACTATTATTCAAATTGTTGGAAAGTAATACGAGTAATGATATAGACAGAGAAATAATTTCGATGTTACAAAAAGGAAGGCATAAACATTTCTGATAAAAATTAAATAATCTTTTAGGAACTACAATAATGACTAAGATATACCTATATTTTATATTTTTTTAAAAATCCAAATTCATTTTTTTTACAATTTAGAGAGAAATACTTAATTAATACCAAATTTTGGTTAAAACTGATAAAAATAAAATATTTATTTTTTAAGAATTAAGATTATGTGAAAACTGGCTTATTAAAATTTATATATTCCTCACTTGTTTTCCATTCTGGTTAAATAAGGTGCCATCAGAATTTCTCAGGCGTCTTGCACTTAAAATTTAAAAATTTAATTCCCGATCTGCTTGTTACTTTGAAAGACCGATATTTTCAAGCACGTCAGGCCATAAAGAATTCAACTTTAGTGCTTCCTCTCAATTGAATCGAACCGAGTGAGAACGATCCCAATCAAAAATCAAATCAGTGCGCTTACCCCTTCCACGCGCTGGAGTCTCAGAGCCCCAGTGTTTGATCCGATCTAATTAGTATGCCCGCTCATGCCTGCATATATGAAGCGATGGAGGTGCGTCTGGAATCTCATATCCAGGATGACGATGGTCTCGAACAGGAAAACGAAAGAACTGCCAGAGTCAAGCAGTCTGCTCCTGGGGAGACACTCTGTCTAAGCCAGGGAATATGGTAATTGCCCCTTGGGATTAATGATTCTCTTTTTTTTTGGTCCCTTATCTCTGCATGTAGCCCATTATTTAAACTCCGTTGCCTTGATCCTTTGACCCGCAGTCTCCATTTGGCCTTTTATCCACCGCTTCATGTAACCCAAAATCAAATAGGGTATGGCAAAGGAAACCCAATTTGATAACATTTCAGATAAGAATCAATCGCTTGGCTGATGGTACTCTAAAAAACAGTTTAAAACAAGAGAGAACGCTATAGTCGGGTGTCCCGACTATCAGATACCCGTTACTCAGCTAAAGGAGTGCGAGGGAGATAGATATATAAAATCTTTGATCGGGCATAACTTTTTAACGAATGGTCCGATTTGAAAAATTTCTTCTACATTTCGATAGGTATTGATAGTCACAATAAAACTGCATTTTTAGTTTTCCAAAATCTTTAATGGTGTGGGCGCCAGACACCTTTAAAAAAATGGTGTAGGGCGATTGAGGGCGTTAGAGGGGGCGTGGCACCATTTTGAAATAAACTTGCGCTGCGTAGGAACTCCAAGAATATGCATGCAAAATGCCAATCCTCTAGCTTTTATAGTTTCCGAGATCTCAGCGTTCATACGGACGGACAGACGGACAGACGGACATGGCTAGTTCGACTCGGCTAGTGATCCTGATCAAGAATATATATACTTTATAGGGTCGGAAAAGCTTCCTTCTCCCTGTTACATACTTTTGCACGAATACAATATACCCTTTTACTCTACGAGTAACGGGTATAAATATACACATGCATCTGCACAAAGAGAAAGAATATTGACAACTTCCATACAAATAGTGAACTTTGAAAAGCTTTTAATAAAAACATATCTAACTAAAATTGGTATGGGTATTATTTAGAATGTATTATTTTACGTAAAGGTGACTTGATTTTTTTTCAGAAATTGTGAGAATTCTAAATCAAAATATACTAATGTCAATTCCTGACAAAAATACAATAGTAATATAATATTTTAGATGAGAGATGTTTTCCTTATTGTTGTCATTAAATTAAGAAAAATATTTACTTAAGTGTTAATTTTATGTGACATTTTTTTCCTGTGCATGAAATGCAAAGAGTAAAGCCAAACTCGAAATTTATTCAAATTAGGCTAGTGTTAGGGTTATGGTAGAGTAGTTCACAGTGCGCGACACCTTGCGGCATCGACAACAACGCACGTTGCACTCAACGCAACAACGCACACGGCAACAACAACAACAACAACAATGGACGGCAACAACAACAAGTACCATCGGTAACAACAATGGAACACACTAATGCCCCATACATATAACCCATTCCATCTGACCGGTCAAAGAGTTGCAGAGGTGTTCTTCCCATCCCGAATTTGAAATTCTGCCCCCTGGTTATTGTTATTTGGGTGCTTCTTCTTTTGTTATTGTGTCGCTGTTTTTGTTACTCTCTGTTGTTATTTTTTGAACTTGTTTCGTATCGTAAATTCAATAATTTTGACATTTTATTGCATTTTTATTACGTTTTGTGACATCATTAAACGTTTTTATGAGTTTTCTTTGTCGCTATTTGCTGCCCTCGAACTTTTTCTGTTCTCCTTTTTTTTTTGGATTGTTCATTTCGATTGTGTTTTTAGATGCTCTTCAAGCGAAAGAGTTGAGTCGAGTTGAGTGGGTTTAGTGCTGGGGTTTGTTTCTATCTAATGGATGCATTTGTTTCCGATGGGACTTGATGGAGATTAGAAGTCACATATTTATGGCACTTCGTTCGGGCGAAGTAATTAACGATCTGAGTGATTGATTTGTCAATGAAGCTGTTGAAGTTAATCTCTGTCGAGATGCTGATTACTGCCAAGTTTTTACAGCGGAAATGCAAATTAAGTGGAGATTTTATTGTCAATTAGACACAAATAAACATAAAGCCCGAGTTAGTACCTTAAAATATTCAATTTAACTGGAATTTACTTAAATATTAATGAACAAGTGAAAGTCTACAGCAATATACTTAAATCTGTAAAAGTTAATTTAGTTTTGTTGAAGAAATCCGTTTTATTTTCATAAATTGTATAATATATTTTGTTATAATCAAATAATATTCATATAGATCCATAGTTTGTTTTAAGATAATAATTAAAATATTTTTTTAAAGATTATACCAATTTATCGAAAACCCAAATAAAATATTATATTATTTTTTGCATTATATGCATAAAGCGCGTAAGGGTTTTCATCGTGTTTAATTTATGAAACAAAGAGTAATGGCTTACTTAAAAATAAACAAAGTTATTGCAGTTTATTTCCATTTCTAAAAATTCAAGAACTTTGATTTAAGAATGGTACTACTCATTTAAGAAGTATGTTTTAAATAAATATTTAATAATTTGTATCAAAGAAATCAACTATTTTCTATATCTGCTGGAAGTAGAAACTAGAGATAGAGTATTGCCACTTCCATGTTCTCCCAACCCTTTCTTGGGGATCACATTTCGTTCTGGGGTCATCATTCTTGCACTGGTCGTTTGATGTCAATAATAAAAGTCGTTGTTCCTAAGGAAAGCCAGACTTTTTAGGGGGCAGTCGTTAGGGGAACGTGCATATTAAATGCCTGTCTTCCGCGACCTTTTCGGACCTGGCCCTTTCGGCTAACAGCCATGAAATTAGACGCACACACATGTGACCGGCGAAAGGGTTCAAATGGTCGGTGGGTGAAGGGGGGGAGGAGGTCAAACCTGATGGCCTATTGAAAAGTAAAATTCGAAACTTAATTACCTGGGGCAGGTTCAACTTGAACTTCCCTAACAAACAGCTGACAGTTGGGAAACACCCGCGCAGTTTGGCCAGAAGTGAGTTGGATGAACTGGAGGAGGGTTTTCGAGTTAATGGCTAATGGTCGGCGATGCTCTTCGATTTTCTCATGTGTAAAATTGCTGTAAGCTGGCCCATCCGTGCACTCTGTTGTTTTGTTAATTTGTTTAATTGTCTTGCATTTTTTTGGGACTGCCGAGTCATGTGAACGAACATCTTGTGCGGTTCGATGAGGTGAACGCAATGAACCCTAAAAACGCTTGCACATCCGTCTCAGTGAAGCAAAACCATTGTTGCGTTTTGTTTTGTTTCGTTTCATTTCGAGTTATTCAAAATAGCCTCCTGTGGGTTCCATTGTCCGAAGAAAACACTGTGGATAACATAAAGAGAGAAAGACACATCAGGTGTACCCAAAACGCTAATGAAACTCCTCGGAAAAAAGAAAACTTTTCATTTTTTGGGAAATATTTCAACGATTCCAAATCGATCGTGAGCACACTCCGCTGGAGCCGAAGATCCATCTTTTGTGCGGAGCTGTGAAAAATACCAAACAACAAGCGGCTTAAATGGCGCTCTTTTGGGGGCCCCCCGAATAATAATAATAATCACAAAGGCGGGGGTACAAAGGGTTACTTTCCGACTCCAAATTCCCTTCCCCCACCGACCCACCTGCCCCTAAAAAAAAAGAAACTACAATACCTTGAATAAGATACATGTGTATACACTTGTACAATGCTCACGGGATTCCGATATGGTAATTCACGGCTTTCAAACGTTTTCGGTGATTCAAAGTCTTGAATGGCTGTTTGATTGAAGGAGTGAATATTTTTTGATTTTTATTGAACTGTAGGTGTCTAAATTTGGGCAGCGATCATAGACTTCAGATTTATTGCATTCGATTTGTGTATCTTCTTTGAGGGATTTAAATTGGACAGGCCACATTTTTACAGTGTGAAATATTATTTCAGACTAAGCAGTGCCTTGAAATTGTAGTACAAATAAAAAAATTAAATTTAGATAAGTTTGAACCAAAATGTAACCTACACACAAATAAATTTGATTTGGTAAAATTGACCAATGGGGATAGTTACGTAACTATAAAAATAGTTATGTCTATTTTGTTTTTGCTTTAGGTGTGTGTCTTTGCTAATTGTGTGTATTTGTTGTTGTGAAAGTAACTATTTAATTGGTAGAATTGCCAATTTTTGAGATTGGGGACTGTTTGACAATTATAACAGTTGATTTTACCAAGTTTTTTTTTTTGTGTGTATAAGTAAAACAAAAGGATATTTATTTTGAAAATTCTGTTTAATTTTTGAAATAGTAAGTAATGTTTACTTTTACTAATACTCTTTTTATTATAGTTAAATATTTAGGAATAATAAAATTATACAAAGTAAATAAAAAAGAGCTATAAACTTTGTGACAAATCTATTTACACAAGGCATACATAATACAACATTTTCCAAAATTAACACATTGCTTGTCAGTGCGCGGTTTCAATTGTTGATAATAAAGTGCGACACGAAATAGCAAACCACGACATAAAAGTGATATTAATCCTGTACGCAGTCCTCATAAATTTCAGCCTGGTGCTGGACCACCTACCCCTAGCTCAACACCCCTACATCAGCACTATTCGACCCCCCTGGTCTCGTATTCTAATTAATACGACACCTTTTATTCCACCAGATACTCGCATTAATTGTCAAGCTTTTTATCATTTGTCAGTGGAATTGGACAAATTAATAAATTTCCATGAGCAAATGTGGACAGTTGAGTGAAAAATTTGACAGTTAAACGTAGCCAACCCCTAGATAAACACGGTACCCCCATAACTATGCTAATTATGTGAGATATCGGAGTGGACTAGATGCAAGGGCATACTTTAATAAAAACGTTATAATAATTCACTTTCCGGAGGAATTTATTGACCTGCCTGACACACAGAAAGAAAGAGAGGGCTAGAAAAGGGCGATAGAGAACGAGATAGTCGGTTAACCTGAAAGGCTGCACATGCTCAATGGGCGACATGTGACGATCCTATACCATATCCTCTATATGGAGTGCTGGGGTTACTTTCGCATACCGACCACAAGGAAAACACGCAACCAGATGGAACTGACAGGGGTTAAGGGGGCGAAAGAGACCGCCGATTCCGACTGAGACGGGAACAGTATAAATTTAATTTAGTCGGCCGGTCGGTCGGCTGTTTGCGCCTAACAATTAAAAGGCAAACTTCAACTAGAAACAATTTTCAAGATGAATACAAGCAGATAAGACTCGAGGGGCTCTGGAGGGTTAAGACGAGGGTCGCTGCTTTTGGCATTTACGCATGGCATGCAGTTGACGCCCAGCACTCGGCTTTTGGACCCCGTTTCGTATGCGCCGGCGTCTTTCCCTTTGGAACTCCCCTTCTCTATTTTCTACGATCGCCTATCCACTGAGGTGAAAATATACGAAAGCCTAGCTAGATTGGTCAAGAAAAAAAGCTAGATTGTTATACTACATCTACAGTTATATATGGCGTAAAATTAATATAATATAATAATATAATATATAATATATATAATAATATATAATATTTTTTTAGTTTTAGCCTTAACATTTATTTTTGATCTTGTACTTTTTCGATCAATAGCTTATAAATAAGCATTTGGTCATGATATTCTAAAGTAAGTTATTTAGCAAAATCTGAAGTATTTGATAAAAGACCAAATAATTATTGCCCATCTTTCTAATTGTGACTTAGTAAAATCTAAACAAGAAAGGAAGATTCGGCCAGGCGAACCTGATATACCTCCTACTAAATTACAAAATTTTAAATTTCTTAATTTTTCGATTTTAATTTTTCTATCTCCCTATGACAGCTATATACTCTGCAAAAGAAAGAAGACTATTGGGAAAGTTTTATCCCGATAGTTTAAAAACTGTAAGACTAGTTTGCTTAGAAACGGACAGACGGGCGGACAAACGGACATGGCTAGATCGACTCGTCAAGAATATATATTCTTTTTGAGGTCGTCTCCTTCACTGCGTTGCCAACTTCTGACTGAAATCATTATACCCTCTGCAAGGGTATAAAAACCGATATTTTAAGTACATTTTAATATTCTTAGTTCTTTTATTACCATCTTAAAATATTTTTTTTTAATTTTCTATTTATTTAGATATTTTTTTCAAAGTTTCATATCCATTAATATTTTATCTTGAACCCTCTACAAACTATATAGCCTTAGCTCTATCAGTAAACCAGCTAAGCTGGCTGCACTGACACGCTCGGCTGCAGTGACACAGCAAATGCGTGTCCCTACTCGAATACCTGACGCAAAAAGCAAAAAATGTTAATAAAAATCATTTAGACAAAGGAAACTGAAATAAAATAAACGGCGGGGGGAACTGACTGAGCAGTGTTGCAGTTCAAATTGTGTGTGAGACCATTTCTCAGCTCGTTTCTTAAGCGTTTCAAATTTACGGAAAAAAGTCAAGAAGAATGTTGAAGCCATGGAATATTAATTTGGGGCAGGTAGAGATATGCAAATGAATTTGTTTGAACGTTAATGAGTTGAAAAACGCCTCCTGTCTTTGTTTTTTTTTCAGTTTTCTGTTGCCAGTTTCCAGTTTCTGCCGCTCTGGAAGTTGGCTGTCGGTTCGCTACTGAACTTCGGTTTGCTTCACTTCAATATTAATTAAAGAAAAAGATTTTCGTTCGTTCCTCTTATTTTTTGTATTTTTCTGCTACTCATTCTCTAGTGGCCGCTGCCGTCGTCAGCATTTTATTTCCTTTAATTAATCATATGCAATTTGGAGTCTGAGATCTCTCGAGCTGCTCCACTCGGTCCGCCGGCCGTTGATCCACTTAATTATTTAGCAATTTATTCTCACAATTGTTAACAATTTTTTTGTTGCTACCCCGTCTGCACGTTTTGCGTAGTTTGGTAGCCATTCGTCGGTGTTTTCGTTGCTTTGTTGGTTTTTCCACAGTTTTGTGCCATTAAACTAATGAAATTAGGAGTGCTGGCGAGCGAAACTCTATGCTGATAAGGCGAAACTATTAAGGTTTTGCCCCATGCGTTTTATATCTCTTTTTTGTTTTTTCTGTTTTTTTTTCGGCGGGTAATTAAAGCGTAATTAATGGTCGTGCTTCCGATTCGATATGGGGAGCCTGCTTTCCGCCTCCTTGGGCGGCATCTGTATTTGGTTTTTTCGTATCTGTGTGTGGTGTGCGATTAATCAAGATCAATTAAAAAGAGTTCAAACTATTGAACTATGCGCGTATAACAAGGCGTTCCATGGGAAGCAGAATGGTACGAAAGTTAAAGACTTTTTCAATCCATCATTATTGTTTTGGGAGGGCGGCTGGCTGGGCGTGTGATTGGAATTTTCAGAGGCCGAGTTAAGTGGCATTTTCCATGCCTCCTTAAATGGGCGATAAGTTTATTTGGTTATTGAGGTGTAAGTAAATATTATTGAAATAACATTTTAGACCCTGATTTAAATACCTCATTTCATGCTTTTAGTGTTCTAAAGTTTCTTAAATTTTGTATTGTATCTAAATTGCTCACACATAAACAAGAAAAACATTTTTAATTTAAAGGAGAAACCTTGTTTATTTAATTTATAATATAAGCCAAACAAAAAATGTATTATTATATATTTTGATGATTTCTAAAGACTTGTCGGATTTACCGGAAGTACTCACGGACTTAAAGTATGTGTTTTGTAGAGCTAAAGTTTGAACCACTTAAGTGCAGATGCTATCACCTGTTTTTTTTGTGCCTCACTGTATTCCAGGTGCACAATAAGAAAAATTAAAATCTCACGTTTTTAGCTCAGATATTCCATTTAATTATGCTCATTTGTGTGTTTCTTGACTTTGACTTCTCTTACCTAAATATGCTATCACTTGCTAGATATCTGCGTAAACACAAAAAAACATATCGCATTTTACTTATTTAATACCATTCCAGCCAGAAAACTACACCTCCCCTGCAGTGTGAATAATTGCCATATCAGCATTCTATTTAATTTGCTAAAATTCGGTTATCTTTAAACACGGAATCGTGTCATGAAAATGTCAAAACATAAAAAGAGCAATAATTTAAGCAGAGGTTCAAACTGAATAACCATTCAATTTACTTATTCAAGATAACAAACCGGCCGTAAACCAATTCTCGAAAATATTCGCATTAATTCTGAAACAAAAACCTAGCGATAAAAACACCAACGAAATCAAAATATATGCGTATAAAGCCGAGAATCAATCAATTTGTGTATTTTATTGTGCCATCATGTTTTCGTAGCCGTGTTTTTTGGGCCTCGCTGGCATATTCAATTGCCATTTAATTAATTAATCGACTTTAAAATTGTCATTTCAAATGTTTATCACTTATTAAAAATCTATGCGCAAACAGAAGACACACAAACCCAAAAGGCCGAACACAAAAGGCCATGCGACAGGCGCATAAATTTCCCATGAGCCGAATCAAATAAATTTCTATAGATATTTGGCAAATAAATTCAGTTAAACACCAGCAGATCAGCTCTTGGCTCTCAGTTCTCAGCCCAGCTCGACTTGGCTCAAACGAGGTCCAGTTCCAGTTTAGATCGCTTGACAGTGATAAGCTGGGGGCGCTGCTGATGGCGTTGGCCACACGCATTAATTTCGCTTTTGGCTTTCATTAACAAAACTACGGCGAAACATGAAGACAGGCCGGCAGAAAATAAAAAACACAAATACACGAAAAAATAATACAAACCTTAAGAAAGAAAAATGCTTTTTGTGATTGCGTTGGCCGCTGGCCGGGGGTTTGGTTTTTGGTTGTTTTTTTCTTGGTCTGGGAGGCAACTCGCTAAAAACTCGGACACGCCACATTCGCATTCAATGGTCTTTTGGGATGGTTCAGGCTTTGTTTTGCAGATCGTGACACGAGTGAATATTAGATCGTTTATTTAAAAAATAATTGTGTATTTAAGAACCAAATTATTTGAAGGGCAATAGCTAATTTCAATAGTTTTAAATTTTCTTTATTCTTTTCCTATTTTTAAGCATTTATGTAATTTTCTGTAAAATGTATTTGTTTCTAAATGTCAAAATAATTATTGTTTCTTTAATGAAAATATACCTCTAGTTCTTAATAATTTTGTAATTACCACAAAGTGACCGATGTAAATCGAAAAGACATAGTCTTACATCAGCGGGATTTAAAAACAAATAAATTAAAAATTAAGGACAGCACTTTTTAAATTATAACAAAAAATATATTGGACTATTTTATAAAAATTTAAAAAATACTTAGTTTACGTTTTGCATATATTTACATGACATTGTGGCTATGGAATATTGCTTTTATTTTACAATGTGAAATTATACACTTTATACTTCTATAGACTTTTTTAATTACGACATTACGATTCCATTACAATGTGGAACTAAAAAATAGTGTTTTTTTTACCTACACGAATAAGTACCTTTATACCCTTTTTGAATTACCAAAGTAATGGCTTGCCAATTCCAGTCCCTCACGTTTCCATCTCGAAATGTGGAACCTGGGCTGATTCGCCCGCTGTTACTGTTGGTTTGTCTTATGAGTTGTCTGACGCACGATGACGTTTAAATTTCAAATGATTGATTCCCCGCTGGCAAAAACTTTGATTAAAGCCGCACAACGGCAGCTCCGTGTTCCGTACTCTATGCCATACTATCGTGGACACGCCCAGTTGAGTTTTCCCGCAGATCCCGCTCCCGATCCCGATCCGGATCCCCGGGAAATGTACGAGTTCGGGTATATGGGGGCTGACGGGTATACTTGGGCATGGACAGATGGAGAGACAGGCCTATTTGCGTGCTTAAATATTTTAATTAAAGAAAAGACCAAGACAGCGGCCCATGTTAGCTGGCCGAGTCAAAATATTTTGGAGGCCCCCATCCCCGATGACTTTGGCCCCTCCCCGTTGGCTTGTTTTAATTGCAGTTTACATGTCTATTAACAGGCATCCATCCATGTTGGCTGGCAACTATTTTCCCCGCGTTTTCGTGTTCTCTCCGCCGCTTTTAATTGCAACTGTCATCAGGTGGCCGGCGGTAATTGACGTGCTGCTAAATCGCCTCCAAATATTTCACCAGCCCAAGCATTGGCATAAAAACATATGCTAAAAAAGCGGTCAAAAAGCGGGACAGACCGCACTGAATGAGCTGTCACGAAACCCGACCCGTATGACTGGCGCTCTCATAAAAAATGCGCCGCCTTCTTCAATCGATCAAAGCCAATAAACCGCATAAAATGCTCGAATTTCCCCGCCGGCAGAAGGTGTCAAATGCGAAATTAACACAACAATCGTTTCACACGCCCATCCCACGGCAGGTGCAAGGTGGAAGGTGGAAGTCGACCCCCCGTTCACATAATTGAATCGGATTCAATTTAATCGATTGCCATTCGGTTTATGTTGCCAAAAGGACACTCTAATTGGGGCTGATCGCGTTACGATTGTCGGTTAGATATGAGTTGGAAATTCGAGTGGGAAATGAACAAAAATTAAATGGAATTACAAGAGAATGGCCATTGAAAAATGAATCAGGGGGGAAATGTTGGAAATGTAATGTTGTTTAAATTGTGTAAATATCTAAAATATAATTTTTTAATTTTTTATTTTGATATATCTGTAATATATAGTAGCCCAATCCTAAACACTCCCTATTTGAGCATTCAATATTATGTCACAGACCCAGTAAAACAAAACTCCACTCCGTTATAAGTAAGCTACAGAACAATACTACAAACGACCAGGATGCGGATGCTGAATCTTAACCAAGTGGCTCCTGATTTTACTACCAATGCCGTGATAGCTAGTGGCTTTCGGAATTTTTCTCTAACCGATTTGCGGGGCAGATATGTGCTGCTGATCTTCTATCCGGCGGACTTTTCGTACGTCTGCCCCACGGAGCTGCAGGCATTTAGCGACCGGGCTCCGGAATTCCGGAACGTGGGCTGTGAGGTCCTGGCCTGTTCGACGGACAGTCACTTTGTGCACTGCGCCTGGATGAATACGCCTCGGAAGAACGGCGGCCTGGGGGAGTTGGACATTCCGCTGCTGGCGGACAAGAACATGCAGATAGCCAGGGACTACGGAGTCCTTGACGAGGCCACAGGACTGGCTCTGCGCGCTTTGTTCATCATTGATCGCGAGGGACGCATTAGGCAGATCACAATAAATGACATGGGCGTGGGTCGCAGTGTGGATGAGGCACTGCGTCTGGTTCAGGCCTTCCAGTTTAGCGATGAGTTCGGCGAGGTCTGTCCGGCCAACTGGCGTCCGGGATCCAGGACCATGAAGGCAGATGCCTCCGGGAAGGAGGAGTACTTCAAGTATGCAGTGTAAACTCACAGTTATAGCCTTTACGCGGGTGCAAGCAGCCAAATAAACCATAGACATGACTATAATAAGCCTTGGAGATTGATTTTATTTTTATTATTTATTTTATTACACGAAATTAATAATTTGTACTTTGTTTAAAAAACAGGTATGTTGTGAATTAAAATTTGTATGAAGGCTTTTATTTTTTTATTCGTAGGCTTTAAATTTATAATCGTATTATATTTTATTTTTAAACATTATGCATCATTATAATTGATTACATTTTTCAAAAATCTTTCGCCATATTAGAAGATATTTTAAAATCATAAAAAAATCATTTTAAACATGCATTCTCACAAGATATCACCTCTGCCGGCCATTAATTTAATATAAACATTCCACCCAAAATATAATCGGCAATCAGCAAAGGGCAGCTTCAATTTTTATTATAGGTATGGGCATGCCAAAAATAACAAAAAACGATGGCAAAACGAAGGAGCGACAAAAATTATATCTGAAATGAATACTTATTATTATCGCACGAAAGACTTGCCGCCGTTTGTCATCAAGGTCTTGCTTAATGGATGTGGTTAAATTTTTTTAACTTGTATAAAATATTTTAGCAGCTCTGGTTGTTTTTTTTTTTGGGCTACCGCAGAGTCTGGTTGCGAAAGGAAGCAGTCGGCGAGGTGCGATCGAGATCGCTTCTCTTGGTTTTCTTTGCACAGAGAGAAAAATAAGAATTTTGAATTATTAATTACAGTATTTTTTGTTGTTAAATAATTACTATTTTAAAATAAAAAAAAATAAAAAATTTTGAAGAATTACCTAAAATTTGTTGGTCCCAGTAGGTTGTTCCTAAATACATATTTAATTATATGTGAAAAATAAATTTCATATAATTATTAAAAAATAAATTCAGAAGTGATATATATAGATACATATTTATTTTTAAGGTCTAACAAGATTATTTGCGGTTCCAATAAAATTTAGCTAGTTTACTGATTGACTTACAAGTGTTTTAAGAACCTAAAATCATACATGATTTCATGTTATATTTTATTTAATAATGAATAAGAATTATAGTATGACTTTTTTTCTCAGTGCGATCTTTACTGTGCGGAGTTTTTTCCCCGACTTGCCAGCTTGTTGTCGCCTTAGTCATTGGCGGCTGCTGTGGTCGCCGGACAACCTCAATTGGGGCCACCGACTGCGCCCTCCTCGCAGCAGTCACTTCACAACTTTGCGCGCTTATCTTAATTGTTGCTCGCATATTAATTTCGTACCTGCTGTGCTGACAACAACCTGAAAGCCTCCCCTTTCCCCAAAACTTGGGAACACTGGGCAGTAACTTCGGTAACTTCGGAGCAGAACAGAACAGAACAGCAGAGAACAGCCCATCCTGGTGCCTCCAATCAATGCTCTCATTCGGGGACGATGTCGCCTGTCGCTTGTCTTACTTTATTGTTGACAAATTAATAGATTGTGCTGTCCATATTAACACGTTTACGTGTTGCGCTTCCTTCCGGCCACAAAATGGGGCATTAAAAATGCATGAGCATTCCGAACCGCAGTCCATCGGCCGGCTATCGCTCTGATTAGTAGTGAAATGTGTTCCGATTCGAATGCATTTTAATGCCCATCGGCATTTTACGTCATTTCATTTCGATTCATTTTGTTGTACAGTCAAACTTACATAGTTGGAAATGGAAATTCGATAATATTAAACTTCAGGTTCCACAAATCATTAATTTTAGAAATCTTGTTTAAATTAGTATTTTGTAATTGGTTGTATTATATATATTCTATTAAGACTTAATGAAGATTTCTAAATTGATTTAAATAAATTTGGGTTGGTATACAAAATCGATAGCACTATCGATACTATCGATGGTTTGCAAATTTAGGAAACATCGATGGTTTGGACCCACAATCGATACTATCGCTTAGAAAAATAATTCCATTTAACATGTAATTTTAGGTATATTTAAAGAAAGATAGTGTCCACTATCGATGTTTTAACAACCTTAATTTTAAACAAGAGAGAACGCTATAGTCGGGTGCCCCGACTATCAGATACCCGTTACTCAGCTAAGGGAGTGCGAGGGAGATAGATATATGAAATCTTTGATCGGGCATAACTTTTTAACGAATGGTCCGATTTGAAAAATTTCTTCTACATTTCGATAGGTATTAATAAGCACAATAAAACTGCATTTTTAGTTTTCCAAAATCTTTAATGGTGTGGGCGCCAGACACCTTTCAAAAAATGGTGTAGGGCGATTGAGGGCGTTAGAGGGGGCGTGGCACCATTTTGAAATAAACTTGCGCTGCGTAGGAACTCCAAAAATATGCATGCAAAATGCCAATCCTCTAGCTTTTATAGTTTCCGAGATCTCAGCGTTCATACGGACGGACAGACGGACAGACGGACAGACGGACAGACGGACAGACGGACAGACGGACAGACGGACAGACGGACAGACGGACATGGCTAGTTCGACTCGGCTAGTGATCTTGATCAAGAATATATATACTTTATAGGGTCGGAAAAGCTTCCTTCTCCCTGTTACATACTTTTGCACGAATACAATATACCCTTTTACTCTACGAGTAACGGGTATAATGATAATTAAGACAGTATTGATATACATACTTAAGTTCATAGAACTTAGTAAAGATGGGTTGTAGAAGATCGACTGTATGTTCAAGATGTTTTAAATGATTTTAATTAGGCCCGTGATAAGAGCCAGTTGCAGAGTCCGCCGGAAGCGATTTACGTGCCAGTCGAGAGTCCCAACTACGGATCAGATAAGCTCGATCCACACGCTTGTATAGCTGGCCAATGATTGATTACGCTGGCGGGTCTGGGGCCGATAAACGAGTTGATTAGCAACTGCGACCAGATCTCGATCTCCATCTCCATCTCGATCTCCATCTGAATCAGCGATCTCGAGGCCTAAGAACCGGAGACGTGACGCTCTCTTCAGAACCTCATCGACGTAATTGCGGCAGATGCGGTTCTTTCATCGCTTTTCGCTGGCGCCTCAGAACGGAGCGACGTGCTCTTTCTCACCTGGCTTCACCTGGCCACAACTCCCTCCCCTCGGAATTGGCATCGCTATACTCCCGACAAAAAGGGGGAGACATGCCTCTGGGTTAATCAACTCAATGGAATAGCGGTCTCGACAATGTGCGTACATCGACTAGGAAGTTGCACTGATAATGGAGAGTACGGAAATTGTTGCTCGATTGCATAGTGATTTTAGAAAGACCCTAGTTGAAATAATTGGTTGGATCTATATAGAAAGAAAGCTTCCATGTGAAGATGGTAAATACAAGATTTTTTACATCCATTTAAAATCTGGCAGTCAATAAAAATATAAGCTGTAAATGTTATATCTACTAAAATTTGACAATTTATAACATTTTACGAATTTCCTATTACTTTATTATTAAATATTTCCCGTAAATAAAACATATTTAATTTTTTTCTAAGACCATATTTTTTTTCTGTGTGAGTAATGGCAATTATATATAATTTCGATCGAATATTCTAATAAACTTAGCTTAAGATATATCCTGCATAATTATAATTTAAATTAGTGAAAGAATTTATATAAAGTGATTGGATCCACTAACAAATTAAAATAGTGTCAGAACACAAAAATTGCGTCATAAAGAAAATTGAAAAAAAACGCATTTTAATGTCAGCAAATGGCCAAATAAACTTTACTTCGTGCCATTGGAAATTACCAAACCGAGTCATAACAGGTGTGAATTTTATAGTGAGCCCCATGATGCATAATAAAATAAATAACCAAGATCCGCTGCTCAACAAATTTATTACCCAGATGTTATTGCTCTGCGATGGCGAATAGAAAACCATGGTGAAAGCCATGACTAATAAAATCGGAAACCAGGAAACGAATAGCCATAGTTGGAGCCGAAATCATTCAACTGGCCATCATCTTGTGGCATTTCGACTCCCAGGAACTGTCCGAGCCATCAGCATAATCATCGGGCGGTGGGATATACCGATCCGATCCGATCCCCCGCACATTGCAACACATCTGAAATCATCCCGGCGATGATATGTATATAATGGCTTTCTGGGCACCATCAACAACAGTTTATCTTGCCCTAACCTTCAACCTTTTGTGGCGGCAATCAAGTTGGAGTTGTAGCTTTGAGTTGGACTCCCAGCACCCAGCACCGAGCACCCCTTCGCCCTTCACTCAGCTGTTCAACACCTTGGCTAAAATGCAGCTGTAGTTTCAGTTTGAGCCGCCAAGTCTTGGGGCTTTTGGCCAACTAGAGACGGGCCGCCAAGAGTGTAGACAACTTAAATCAAAGTGCTAATTTTAAAATAACAACCCTGAAGACAGCCTAAACACACAGGCCAGCCAACAGGCCGAGTTTCCCCCGTTCCGTCGTCCCCACCGAAACTCATATTGGAAAAACGTTTACGCGAAACTGCTTAACTAGCTGCCAACAACAACAACTAAGGCAATAACAACAACAATGGAAAAGGCAACAAAGAGACGGGCCCAACAATTGGAGAGACAAGATGAACGGCACGAAACAGGATGTTGGAACGTGGGGCAGAAATTTGCAAAAGAAGTTTGGTCAGGGGTTAATTCGGGGGCCGCGGGGATGCCAGCACTGGGAAAAATTCTAATAATTTTATAATAGGACTTTTCAGTTGAATTCGTCCTTAGGTTTTGCAGATTTGATTAGGAGGGTCAATCGTACTATTCTATTCCAAAATTCAAAATAGGTGTCGATTAACAGTAAAGTTGCTTGAACTTAAAAAAAAATTTTTTTTTTTAATTTTATATTTAAAAAAGAAATTTTTACAACTAATGTCACAGGTCAGAGAACACTAAAATCATCTTTTAAAAAAATTGGCATTTAATACATAATTATAATTAAACATCAATTTTAAGACAATATTTCTTGTTTACCTACAGATTTTAGATTTGTTTAAAATAATTAAATTCAATTTTATTATTTTAGTAACTTGTAACTTTGTAACTTAAAGTGTACTTCCCATCTCCATGGCCCCGGCATGATGTTGATGTTGAGTTATCGCGGGTATATTAATTTTAGCTGCCGTTGATGGTTGCAGGGCTTCCAAAAAAAGAAGACCGAGTAGAGGCCAAGAATATACTTGTATAAAAGAAATCTTCGCACATTCACAGCTTCCTTTAAGGAGCATCTCATTCTAATTGACGAAAATCAAAGAAAAAATACAAACAGACAGACGGATGGCCGGCCGTCCAGATCGAGAAGGGAAGATCTCGTTTTCGTTCTCGTTCTCTGAAGCACGTAATTGTTTGCACATATTTCTGAAACACCAAGTTGGAGCCAATCTCGAATCGTTTGGCTCCTCGGTATGCGCTTCGTCTTTCTTAGAAAATTGCCGTCTTCCAGTTGGGACAGCGAATTGAAATGAAATGATGATCATGGGCCGCATAACCTGGGGAGCCTGCTCACGTTTTTTTCCTTTTTCCCCCGCTTTTTCGGTGATTTTCACATTGAAATATTTCTCATTGGGCTCGGTGCGAAAAATGCCACAGACGGCGGGAAAAAAAAGGGAGGTGAAGGAAAGGGGATGCCCTTTTTTTCCAGCCTGTTTTATATACATATATAAACAATAAAAGGAATATTTGTTTGTCTTGCTGGGAGATTGGGCGACTGGGAGACGGGGACCGGCGGACTTGATTTATTATTGGGTAACAATTCATATGCCTTTATTGATATTTTTCAATTCCTGAACGTCGCAGCGCGTGTGAGACACAATAAATTTTGAAATAAATTGGATTTCTCAGTTTTAATCAGCCCAAACAGCAAAAAATAAATATCAACCGAAGGGCAGGCCCACTGATGACTCGGGTCCAGTCTTGGGTCCGAGCTCGAAGACTATAGAACGGGGGGTTTCGAGCCGGGATCGGGCTCCTCAGACGCCACAAGTGGAGCGCTGACAGTCGGCGATCGGAGATGGAGATCGTGTTGGAGCCAAAGGGAAAACGGGAGGCTGCCGCCTAGGTATGCTGGGGGCCACATAAACGATGTGCAAAAATAAGCCACGGCGGTTGGGGTTGCTACTTCTTGGAATCGAACTCGGGGATACCCATTCTCAGCCCTAATTAAAGCTAGTTTAATTACAGCTATTTAAGATATTTTGAATTGTCCTAGGGTAAGTTTTAATTAAAAAATGGTATATCTGGTTTAAATCGCGTTAAACTTGAATTTTTTATTTTTAAAAAATTAGTTAACAATAAAATTAGTTAATTCAGTTAGTTATGTTTAGTACCATTTTACTAAAAACTTTATTTTAAGTCCATGAAAAAGAAAAACGTGGTTCAAGTTTATAATAAAAAAAAATACTTACGTAAATGCTATACAACGGAATTTTATTAATTTTGTCAAATTAAATATTTATAAATAAATAATACAAATTTTTAAAATATTTACCGCTATCCACAGCTAAATTCATAAATTATTTCACACTCTAAAGTTCTTTATAATTTCTATACTTTTACTACATGTATTGTTTAATTGCTTATGAGCGCTGCCATATCTCTTAACCATATTAGAATGATTCCAAATACCATAAGAACATAAAGATCATTGTCCATTATTTCTCTGTTCATATCATTGTTAACCCCCCGCGCCAGGTGTTACCAACTCACTGTCTGTCTAATTATACCCCATTTAACCCATTTGCCAGTGCTTATTAAAAGTGCGTTGCTTTGCGTTCCTCGTCGTTTTCGTCATCGCAGCTCCAGTCTCCAGCCTCCGTCCATATCCATCCCATCCTGCGTTTTATTCTATGCTCGCACTATCCTTGACTTGACCATGGACCGTGGGCTTTTTGGGTGCCAGGCCGAGGAGAAGTGTAAAAATATGCTGCCAATGTTGCAATTTATTTATTTATTTTTCCTTGGCTTTTTGTTGCTGCTGCTGTTGTCTCGTCGAGCACAAAAATGTACATACAAGCCAACACATGGACGTAGGTTCCATCGGAGGGATGGGGAGGGATTGAGTGGCAGGGGTGATGGAGGGTGGGGGCAGGGGCAGGGGCAACGTGTGCACATTGTTTATTTCACACACTTATTGGGCCGCGGGCGCTACTGTGCAGTCCTCCTGATCCCCTCCTGGTTTAGCTCCAGTTCTCAAGTCCTCCACTTCTTCAGTTCCTCAGTTCTCCAGTTAGCATTCCCAGCTCAGCCCGGCGCGGTTCGCTTCACTGCGCTCCCAGCTCTCAGCTCATGCACTGGAAACAATATATGGCATTAAGATAAGTAATTGAAAAAAATTTTACATTGCTTGGAGAAAGTAAAAATATGTGTCACTAAATTTAAATAAATTTTAATATAGAGAAAAAAAGAACCATATAATTAAATTTAAAATACTTTGTGCAAAATTTTTTTAAAATAATGCAGAAGCAACCGAAACCTATTTGGATTAAGTATATTTTCAAACAAAAATCGGAAATTGGATTTAAATAAATATAAATAATTTTTTTTTTTTCATCGTGCAAGGTGCTATCCTCTTTATAAAAAAGGCCATTTTCTCAACCGCATGTTAAATATAAAGTGGGCTTTAAACACCAAATTTGCATATATATTTAAGGTTTAACCCCTACTTAAAATTTAACATGCGCACGTGAAAACGGGCCTAAGAATGTTCTAAAAGGTTCGATGATTATAGTTAAATTTATTGTATATAGATTTCAGCACAAATTTAATCTTTTATTAGTTAAAGTTATTTACTCACAACTAAAAAGGGTAAATTTAGATAATATACAAAGTGTTACGAAATATATGGTGGAGCGTTACATATATCGCAGATTCAAGTTTTTTTTCTGACTGCAGCTCTCCTAAGCCCTCATCCCGATCCCCGAGCGATCCGAGATCCGAGGGCCGGGGCCAGCAATTGGCTTGTCTTGTCTTGTCGTACGTTTTCCAGCTAAGATTGGCGACGCCATGTAGTTAACGCGTTCGCACTTTTTTTGCTTCCTCAGCTCTTTGTTGCAGTGGCTGCAGTGTAGTTGTTGGCGTGGCAAGTTAGCCCATGGAGAGGAGAGTCCTCGACTCGTGTCCAGTCCATTGAGTTTTCATGCCACGCAACTGCAGCGAAATTGGCTAAAAATGACACTCGTTTTCAATGGTCGAGTGGCTCGGGGGGTATGGAAAGGTAGGGAAAAGTAAAAAAAAACGCCAAGGAGGTTTATGCATATAGTGTCCCGTACACTATAGTATGTGGCAGAGGTGGGCATGGGCATGATTTCTGATTGGCCATAAACACACAAAAGTATTGAGTTTTATCAGGCTGCGGGCTATATGGTGGTTCGGTGGAATGGTGGTGGCTCGGGCTCATCGCATCCCCAGATCCCGAGACATAAACTTGTACCTCATCTCATATAGGAGTGCATATGCGGATAGTCGCCAGTTAACAACAGCAACATCAGCAATTGGCAATTACTTTGATAACCGGGCCCTGGCTTTTTGTGCTGAAAAGTTGATTTGCTTTTTCTCTTTCGACCATACAGACTTTGGCTCGGAGGCTTCAAGGTTTGACACAGCAATTGATGAGACTGCAGCAGGTACGAAAATTACCCCGGCGGTATTATCCCCGATATCGTATGGGGTTTGGGGAGGCGGGTTATAGCCCCAGTTGGTAACTGAAAATATGAGTAGGCTAAAGGTTTATCAGCGCCATAAATAAGAAAGGCCCGATAATGTAAATGTAATCTTGGCTAATCCCGGCGATCTTAATTGGTACAAGGTGATTGGATTTGGATCCAGCTCGGAAATATGCATTCGCCGCTTGGGGCACTAAAATAAAACTATATTAAATAACTGAATATTAATATTGTCTGTGGAAATGATTACTACTATGGAACATTTCATCAAAAAAGAAAGCTAAATTACAAGCCAGTTAAAACAAATTTATCTAATATTAAATTATAAAAATTCAGATTTTTAAGATCATTTTTTCAATATCCCTTATATAAAACTTATAAACAAGTTCTGTAATCCGAGGTTGCATTTTTTTTTTAACCTTTTTAATAAAATTCCATTTTTATTGATATTTATCAAAATTATTTACCTACTATTTATAAAAACCATTTAGATTTTTTTTAAAGATAACTCATTTACTCAGCTTAATTAGTTTAAGCCGGGCAATTAAATAACGCTTCCCTTCTTTTTTCCAGATCTCTGCTGATTCCTAATCTGAAACACAACAAATTCGAAAAGTCAAGAACAATTAACTTCCTCATTACCCTCATATTATACCCGCATTTCTTTTGTACCCTGGGACATATCAATCCGGCAGTACGCTCCCACTTATAATTACTCCGCCTGATGTACCTATCTGATCGTATTTCACTCAGGGCTGCCGCCCAGCCCTCTGGATTCCGCCTTGACGAACGCGAAAAACATGACAGTTTTTCCCAGTGGCCAAAAGGGAGGTCGCCGGAATACCCCTACCCATCGCATATCATGCCAACACCATCGATTTATGATGGTCACCCCTACTTCTGCTGCTGCTGCTGCTTCTGCCGCGTGGTATTCTAAGGTAGTTAGCCCGTTTTGGTGGCAGGGATTAAGATTAAGACCTGGTGCTACATCAAATGGGTGTGAAAAACGCAAATTACAAAGAATTTCCTTAGGGTTACGACCGGGAAAGGGGGAGTATTACCCGGCAGCTAACAACAGGAAACTGGCCACATAGCTGCCGTCGAGTTTTGGATGGACAGACAGTCCGCAGTCCACAGTCCGTAGTCGACGACTACTAACTAACTAAGGGCGTGTCAGGTAAAGTCCTCCCCATCTCCATCTCCATCTCCGTTCCGTCCTTACCCTTTCCCTAGCCCGGTCGTGTAACTTTGAAATATGTTGAGCGTGGTGCGATAACTGGCCAAGTAACTAACTTGGCCAACTTGGCTAACTGGTAACTGGCAAACTGGCGAACTGGCCGCCGCTGCATATGCATATTTTATGCCATTTAAGCGGCATTTATGCAGCTTCGCGTGTTGACAAAAGTTGTTGGCTGCTCGTAACTCAATCTCAATATTTCAGAGCCCCAGCCAGCGTTACATTAAAACGTGACTTTGACAGTAGCAGTTGAGGCCTCTGACAACGGCAGCAACTGCAGCAGCAGCAGCAGCAGCAATGCCCAACAGCAACATCCAACATCCAGCAGCAACATCAACAGCTACAGCAGCAACATCGACGCTGTACGTGCCCCAAACACCAGGAAGAGTCATCGTCATCGGTGCTGTGTGACATTTGTTAAGCAAAATATGTGTCATCCTCCAGCTAGAAGCTAAAAACGGGAATGGGCACTCCGATTGGCTATGGATGGGATATTAGTCGACGGCACATTTTCCCAAGGGTATCAGAGGGGTATACACACATCCTGCGCAAGACAATGGCAAGTGTTTCCCAGGATCAACAGCTGAATTGAATGAAAACACAAGAACGTGGGTTTCGCTTTTTGTAGAGTCAGAAACATAAAATATGGCATTAGGATGGGTAAACCTGGCGCCCCAATGGATAAGGTTAAGTCTACTTTATAAGCATGGTTGTCTATAACAATATGGTATTCGTTTCAGATACATTTTTATTTGATAAATAAATAGTATTTATAAATACTAGAATGTATAAACGAAATTTCCCAAACAAATTACCGCATTTTAATTGCGTTCTTAAAGTTTATTTTCTGCAAATGCTGTTAACTTTATTGACAGGTTTGCTATTATCTTATAATGAAAGGCTTGAGTTTAAACATTTTAAAGAACAAGGCGCAAGATTTTTTATTGCGGTACTTAAAGTCGAGATTTAATGGCTATCTAAATGAGCTGAATTAGGAGGTGTGGTTTTTGAAAGTGTCTAGTAAGAATAATTGGTCGAAGAGCTGAGTACAAGGATTTAGAAAGTAAGCACCCAAAAACAGAGTACAGGGTAGCCGACAGTCTGGAGTTGAACTGGAGAATTCCTTTACATTTTTTTTAGGGAGGAACGGGTACATCCAGAGACTCCTGATCTATTGGTTTTTGCGTGGCAAACGTTTACAAGCTGAACATATTTTCGTGGTCGACGTCGTCGTCGACTGGCTGCCATGGCTGATTGCATGCATATTAGCCAAGAACTGAGAGCCAAGAACCAAGAACCGAGAACCAGTGGGCCAAGATGAGCGGAAGACGCCAAAAAGTTGATCTGCGTTCGTTCTGAGGCATCAGTGGTACATTGTCGACTTTCCGCCCCGTAAACGTCTGCTCCTCACGAGCTGCTGCATATTTTTGCTACCCTTTTGTTTTGTGGCAAAAGCGAAGCAGCCAACAAGACACGATTTTTAAAACGAAATCCATGTTCTTGAGCCGCACTACGAGCAGATCGCACTTTATTCTTTGCCCAGCTCCTCTCCTCTATGAGCAGTTTGAGGGTCTGGGAAGCGTTATTTATAAAACATGTTCGAAATGCAAAGCATGCGACACGACGAAGCTTTCATGCCCTATACACAAGTGCCGCATACCGCGCATCGCTCACAGATTATTCAGTTTTTTTTTCAGTTTTTCCTGTTGTCGCCGATGATGTTCTTTAGCTCCATGGGGGTAATCATATTGCATTTGGGGGAGACAACAAAAAAATCAGGGGCCCAAGAGATTGATCATCCAGATGAGAGCGCCTTCAACATGATTAACTCTTAATGCAATGGAAATATATATCATATATCGCATGTGAAACCGCAGCTGCTCATGGCAATTAAAAATAATTGTTGCGTTCCTGTTTTGAAGATTATTTAATAGTTAACAGAAGCAATATCTTGCAAGAACATTTTATATAATAAAATTAGAGGCTTAATTTGCATACTACAAAAAATGATCTAGAAAATCCACTCCAATTATCTTTCTTTTCTGTTCACTCAGTGCACTTAATTGATTGATCATCTCTCTATCATCTACAATGTCACACTTGCTTATTGTCACTTTGTCACATTCGATCATTGCCAGTGATCATTGTTTGTAAACACTTCGGTTGTGATCGAGTCAAGATCATTTCATTTAAAGATCTTCATGTGTTGATCTCTATTCTTTTTAGGAGATCGCTTATCTTTGTATTTGTGTTCGAGTGATCTACAATTGCTCTTGATCAACTATTTAGCCACGCGACTGATCGCATCTGGTTTGTGATTTTTCAGCTACGATATGTCTCAGTTGTCGATGGCTCAATCATTAATCTCTTAAAGTGCTTTGCGCAGAAGTTCATGGCGAATGAAACTCTTTTTGGAGCCTCTATGGAATATGAATAAAAATTTGAGTACTTGTTTGTCCGTTTATATCTACAAATGAATTTTCGATACCCAGAGAAATAAGATTTTATAAAATGTTATTTTAAAATGTCATTAAAAAAACATGTACAATTAATTTTATCAATATAAATTTAAAAAGGTAATTTTTTAAAATTTAAAAAGTATTTTGATTGCATAAATAAAATGCTAAGTACTAACGTTGAAATGTGTTTAAATTCCAGAAAATTGTATGGAATAAAAATATCTTAAGAAACGTTTAATAATTTTTTTCTTATCTCATGATGTTAATACTAAATGAATTAGGTTCAAAGCACATGCAACTGGTAAATACATTTTTTTAATGGCTCCTATAAGCGATATATATATTTATTTGAATCATTAACAAGTGATATTTATTTAGGATTTTACAAACTTACATTCTAGAATTCCTTTACAAAATCCTTAAGATATTCACAGCTTGTTCCAATCCTCTCCAAAAAGTCCCAATTTGGCGTTCAACCCATTGAAACCCGGCAAAAGGGCAGTTCTGACTAAGCAGCGAGTGAACTAGCCCATTGAGCTTACCATTTTTGCATTCGGTGGCATTTGCAATGGTCTCATAACCCAGGGCCAGACAATGAAACCCCCATCCCCATGCCCTCGCCCCCTGGAATCTGCTGTCAATGTGCGTAACAATTAAATCGTGTGGCTTCCTCTTCTGTCTGCAGACAATTTGCAAATGATCGGTCGCCGTGGGTTCGGAGGCTTAGGCTTTAGCTTGGCCCACAGGATGCCAGTGCTCGATGGGATTGGATTGCGTGGCCCATGCACCTAACTTCATCACGATCCGCGACACGAAAATAGTTGCACTCCTCCCAAAGACGTCGGCGCTCGATGCGAAGGAGCCTTCTTTTCTTGGGGTGGGAAGCGTCACATCACGAAGTCGACGCCAACGCCACTGCAACCAGAAAAACACTAGGAAAAATAAAAAATTGTTTACATTGATGTTATCAAAAATAAAATCCCCACTAAAGGATACAATATACTTGTAACGCTATGATACAATAAATAAATAATAGGTTTTTGGTTTTTTATATATCAGATCAAAAGAGAATAAAACTAAGTTTTTAAACTGCTCACAACTGTAAAAAAAAATAGAATTTTCATTTATATTGTTTAAGTAAAATCCCTGTGTTCGAAAAGCCATATCCGAATCTAAGAAATCTTTGCTTATATTAATGGATATGAACTGGGACTGAGAAGAATAATATACAATTATTTATTGCATAAAATTGTTTCGAGTGTTATTATATAAAAACATGTTTAAGATAAAAAAATATATATTCTAAATTGATATGCTCAATTATGAGCTATTATTTTTAAGCTTTTAATGTATATTTTGTTATTCTGCTGATGTAATTTAAATCTAGAGGGAAATTGTTTCGAGTGTAATAATGGCAACCAGCAATAGCAACTGGCAACTGGCAACAGCGACTCGATTCGACTCCCAACTGCCACCAGTTTGGCTGCCCCGGCGATTTCGATTTCGAGTTCTGGTGCTTTGCATATTTAGCAAACACATTGCCGTGGCTCGTAGCGAAAACGGTTTCATTGTTGCCGCCAACAACATGAAAGCCTGCGCTCCTTTTGGTGGCCAACACAACAGCACTCCAGTCCCACCAACACAGGTCTCCGTCTCCGTCTCAGCCGCAGTCTCAGTCTCATTCTCAGTCTCCGCCCGCAGCCACTCACACACAGATGCCGATAATAACAATCGACACAGAAGAACAGAGGGACTATGGTTTGGTGGGCACTACGGATATGGAGGACTGAAACCAGAGGAGCCGAACCGGGGATCTGGGGACCCGAGCCGAACGCTGACGCTGGCCAACCAGACCAGACCAACCGACAAGAAAATAAGTTGAATAAAATTATTGTGAACACGTCTCGTTGATTTATTGTGAAATCGCGCATGAGTAATGATCGCATATTTGGGTATGCTTGTTGTTTTATCCGAAGAGAAGGTCGCTCCGTACCTCTATCCCACTTTACTGGGCTCCCTCGATTGGGCCGCAGTATAATTTCTGCTGTCTGCTTTTTTACCTCCTCTGGGTTGTGTGTTTTTTTTTTCTTCGTTTTTGGCCTTTTTCCAGCCTGGTTATTGCTCATTTTCGTATCGATACGTAAGCCGGTGATTCTGTTTACATTTTACCGGGCTTGTGCTCTCTATTGTTGCTCTAAATGGCATCGAATGAGTTGAACATTTTGGTGTGTTTTCTCGTTGTCGTTTGGGGACCTCCAAAAACAGTGCCACATTCGATTTGCGACCGAAGCTAAAGCCATGGGATCGGAGCTGGAGTTGGGATTTCGGAATCGGGAGTCTGGAGTAGCGGGCAAACAATAAAACATGATGATGGGCAAACTGGATGGTCGGAGGTTGCGGGGTTCCTTTCTGGTTATCTAATCGGCCTTTATAATTGGTGGGTAACCGGCAGGGAGACCCGCGGAGAGATTCAGTCCGATCATTGTGTAACAATTAAGGTAAGGAATCAACACTGATCAACAATCTCCAGCATGTGGAGATCGTAATTGTTCTTTAACTTTTACCAATCTTTTGTTCTGCACTGATCCATGGCTGGGATGCATTTGTGGGTATTTTGAATTGGACAAAATATCGCTGGAATTAAGGCATGAAATCTAATTTGAAATCAAGATATTGTTTAGTAATTGCTGGAATTCTTCAGAACTATACGAGTTTATTGACCTGGAGATAGTTCTCCACATAAAATTGGTAATAACATGGCACATTATATTTGGATTTTTTCAGATTATAAATTTTGAGTCATTTTAGTGGTGATAAATTTTAAATTGAAATTAAAGATAAATCTTTTAAGTTTAAACATATATGTTTAATATCACAAAGTTCTAAGCCATTCGTTCTTGTAACCCAGTTCTTTTTAAAAACCCATATAAATTACCTTTCATTTCGATTAAGGCCCAGTGCAATGCCTTTTCCTTTCTATTAATCGTATAATCTTTTTCAACCCACCTCAGTAAAGCAAATTGAAACTTGCTTTCCAGCCAAGAATTCTTCTAGACTTTCTCTCCATTTTTCACATATCAATATCCATTATCTATCACATGTTTACCCAAAACAATTTTTCTCTCCCGACTGCAGTTGGAAAGCCCCCGAAAATAAGTTAACCGAGGAAGAGGAAGGCCAAGAGATGCGGAGGCAGACACTGAAAATGTATCTTACAGTACGCATGAGGCAGTTACGGACCAAAAATTGATGATCGCGTGCCAAATGTGCATGTTTATAAACATATTTCTTAGCCCCCTGAACTCGCCCCCTTCGTAAGACCCCCGAACCCAATAACTTCGGCTCTTGGCTGTCCCATTTGGATGATCTTGCATTTGATCAGTCGCTTTGTTGATTGCTTGAAACTTGTGTCCATGCAATAAAACACTCAAAATGCCAACTTTATTTTGGGTCAAAGCCGGCCAAACACGCAACGTTGCCTGAGAGTTTCCGAGTTGCTGGGATGCGATAAACTTTTGCCTTGTTTCAGTACCCCCCGTAGCCCCCAGAAATCCCCACTCTTCCGAGCATTAAAATTGTCTGCGGGCAGGCAAAAGATTGTGAACGAATTTTGCGTGCGTTTGACCTTTTTCCAAACGAAATGAAATATGAAATTCACACAAAAATAAAGAGCAAAGGGGAGACCGGTCGCGGCCGCAGAAACCTGTAGAAAATGGGTTATGAAATGATATATAAAAATTCCAAACTCCCCAACTGATCCGATCCGAATCGACTACCAACTGTGCATTTGGCGGAACTTTGCGCCGCATGCGTCGCATATCTTTGACACAATCCGTGGCGCCCACCCGTTGGGAATTCGAGGGCAACCTTTTCACTTCTTCCCCCAGTCGATCTCGAATTAAATTAATTCATAATGAACAGAATTATTAGAGCCTAACCGCCGAAAGAGAAGGCCAATGTACAATCGCACCGACCTGCATCATTTATTGGGGCCCAAACAGTGATGGCAAAGGCCTATTTAAAAATAAGAACGTAAAAAATATCAGAAGTATAAAAAAATATTTTTTTTAATTTTTATGTTCTGTTTATATAATTGTTTTATTACAACCACGAAAATAACATGTTATGCTTATTAAGTGACTGAATAAAAATATTGTTTTGTACTTAATACATTTTCTAATTTTATGTACACAGGTTTTAATATAATTTAATGAAAAATTGTTTTAAACGAGAATTGTAACATTTTTCAATGACATGTGTGTAATTTAAGATTTATATCATTAAAACCAGAAACAGCCTGGATAAAAAGGGCCAAAGTTGCATCACTGGACCCGAACCGAACAAAAAGAACACTTTACAAGGGCGTTGTCAAGCAGTTAAGAAAAGAATCAGAACCAGAACCAAACTGGAACCCCGAGATCGCCGGGATTAATGGTTGCGCTGACAGAGAAAATCCTGCGGTTGTAATTTTTACGACCCTTCCTCTCTATTCGGCCTCTCCTCCTTCTTCTCCCAACCAAGCAATTAGAGTTGGGTGAGCGAAGGTTGCCTCCTTCCCATTCCCACTTGGGTGCTGATCGTAAAAGATCTTCCAGGGAATTCGCTGTCGCCCCGCCCGCGGATCATTAGTTACCCAGGAATCCGGCGTGGGTTGTGAATCACAGGATCAGCTTCGGATCATGGGATTATTCCTTGGACTTTAACGCTGGCCCAATTACGTCGGCGCACAATGTGCAATAATCGGGGTGCTCTTTCACGGAAGTGATCTATGCAAAACAGACCCAGTGGCCAGCGGTGGGTTAAAGTCAACAAACAGTTAAAGCAAGGTCGGCAAGGGTTTATCTTTGTACCTGCAGGGGTGTATAAAATCCCCAGACCGAGGTGATCAGTAGAGGATCTGTATGGATATTGGTTGGATTGCTTTATGTGTGTCATAAAGGTATAGACAACATATTTGGTACTTAGTACGTGGCTATAATAGAAATAAGGAAAAATATGAAGCGGTCTGAAAAAAGGTTTTATAAGGGGCGAGGCCCGAAGATTTTAGACTACGGGGCTAATCCAAAAAGGAACAACTGTGACTACTTTTATTTTGAGGATTACCTAAATAAAAGTCCACCTAAACAAAAATATTATTCTTCAGAATATTTCACGACCTTTTGTTCGTTTGTATAAAACACAGAACGATTATAGAGTCAAGAAGGGATTAGGCATTACATTGGAAATATTAGTAGGTACTTTATCTTTATAAGGCACTTCCTAATTAATTATTTAAAAAAACATTCCGTTGAAATTGAATCTAAAAAATGGTTTTAGCTAAGGAGAAAATTAATTATTATATTTTGTCAACTTCTTTGATATATTACATGGGTAGATCATTTTTCAAAGATTTATATTGACTTATTGAAAAAGTTTCTCGATCGTAATCTATTTTGCTTTATAGAGAACCCCGAACATAGTAAATCTTCGCCACCAAATCTGTTCACTTTCCGTTAGTTTGGATTTCCTCAATAGCAACAACGATTAAGCTGTGCTCAATCAAATCGATCAAGACCTTTCCCCAGTTAAAAGTGACTAATTAATCAAGCGAAGATCCACTGATCTTTCAATATTTGTTCCCTAAGCTCCACCGAAAGGTGTTTGAGAAACACGACTCTCCACTTCCTCCGACTCCCAAGGCTAGCAGCTCCCCAAAAAGATTGCTCTAATGATCGGCTCACACAAAATACACGTCTTTCCCGGAACAGCCCACAAGAATTCTACCGCATATTTCTGGCTCAGAATCAAATATGATTAATTTTTCCTTTAGGGCTCTGACAGCACAAATCTCTCTCGGACCGTCATGCCCATTGCAATTGGCCTGGAACACGTGTTTGTTTTTGGTCGGATCGGTTGGTTCTTTCCGTTCCCCCGAACCCCGAACCCAAATCGCAGCTTTCACTCATGCGTGGAGGGTTCTGAGTTCTCCCGAGAGAGAAGGCCGGGAATCGGAGAATAGGAATAGGCATAGGTTCTCCAGAACCGGAGAACCGAGTTGGGAAATGCGCATGCGCAAACGCAAATGTTGCATGGAGGAGAACAACGACTACATGACATAGTGCCTGTCGTCTCATTAGGATTAGACCCACGTTATTTAATTGCATGTTAGGGATTCCTGCCTTATAATGAGTTAGTTAAACACACACACGCACGATATCGCCAGTTGAGGGAGCGACAGTAAGCAAATGATTAATGACCAGGGAACCTCCTCTGTTTATCTCACTCTTAGGCGGTTCCGTGGCCTAACCTCTGTTGGTTTTCCACATGAATTTATTTACAAATAAAATTATAGTCTCAAAGTCAAGGCAAAAGCAAAAGCAACAGCAAAAGCAGCAGCTAAGGCAGCGGCAACAACAACATTGCTGTTGCAGGGCCATTTAAACACCCCATAAACAATTTGCCATAATTTTGTTGAACGACGACGAGGCTGGCGGTTGGCGGTTGGCGCTCCCTCATTACAAAATGACGGCAAATTGCAATTTTCAGTGCCCGCATGCCGACGACCAGATCCGATCCGATCCCATCCCATTCCATTCTATAGCATCCCATCCGATCCATCCAATTCGGTAGCCGGCAATTCAGCGATGCGACGATGACGACGGAACGATGTGACAATCAAGGCGACGTCCACGGGCTGATGTGATGCGATGCGATGTGATGTGATCTGATGTGATGAGTGCGTCTATCATATCGTCAACGTGCGTCGTCTGCGTTTCAGTCTCAGTCCCAGTTGAAGTCATCCTCCTCGTCGTCATCGTCATCGTCACTGTCAACCTACAACATCATCATGCAGCAGCAGCAACACCAAATACTGCAGCAGCAACACGAAAAAAAAATATTGCTTAAGTTATGATTTTAATTTGTAGGTACTCAATATAATTTACAATTCAATACATAACTTGATAAAATTAGTTTCATTAGTTTTCAGGGACCATTTGGCTTGATACAAGGATGATAATGTATCATCAATGATGACTTATCACAGATCCCAAACTTCTAAAGCTAAAGGATCAAAATATTTTCAAAATATTAATAATATTAATATCAAAATATATTAAGGGATTAAACTTAAATCTATATACTTTCTTAAACGTGTAAAGAGATCTTTAAGTAAATACCATAAAGTAATGTATAGATCTTCGGTAAATAGTTTTTTCCTCAGTGGGTTTCCTTGGGTTGGCTTTACCCAAGGCTGGGGGCCTGGATATAGCCGGTTGATCTTGATCGGGCCAAGCTGGTGGCTGGTGGTTCAGCTCAGCTCGGCTCGGCTCATCATCGTCGTCATCGAAATTGTCATGTCACGAAAGTTAGCTCCCAGCTGCTACAGTGGCTACTGCGGTGGTTTCAGCGGTTGCAGTAGTCCGCTGGCGGCTCAGCTTTATTGTGGTTCACATTTTTTGTTTTTAGTGTTTATTTGGCCCTTGCCCCACTGGGCACGGCCACTTTATAATTGGGTTTGACTCGGGATAAGTTACCCTCGCCTCGAATCAATTAGCATAAAGGAAAACTGACAATATAGTTTATGGCTTTACAATATGTTATAAATATTTTGGACAATTTTCTGATATCATTTAGAAGTCGAAGAAGAGTTTTTATTGGTTGTACAAATGAAAGGGCGGCTATTCATGTGGGATGGAATATTTACAAGGGACTTTTTCAAATTAATTTCCATTAATAAAGTTGCCCACTTTTGATTTGAAAATATGATGGTTTCAGGGTTTTAATTTTTAATATTTTAAACCCTTATACCGAAAGGTTTAAACCTTTTTTTATAAGCTCAACTTTTGCAGGGTATTTTCAGTTGCCCCGTATTCATCCAAGGCCTAAGTGATCTCCCCAACTTGCAGTAATTGTTGCTGGTGGAGCTGCTGCTTCTGTGGCTGCTTGAGATTTTGTGGCTTAAATGCCTTTTAAATGCAGCTCCCCACGGGAATATGCTGTCGCCAGTCTGACTGTCTGCCTGTTGTTGTTGTTGTTGCTTTTTCAGTTGCTGCCGCTGCTGTTGTTGTTGCTACTGCTGTTGCTGTTGCAGTTGCTGCTGCTGTTGACATTGTGATCAACGATAGCGGCCTGACAACTGATGGCAATCACTTGTCGCGCTTCAGATCATCCGCCCGGCTGCAGCAGCAGCAGCAGCAGCAACATCAGCAACAACAGCAGCAACATCCAGCTGAATGTTGCATGTTGCCCCATGCCTTGACACAGATTTGTTGGCCAAAGTTGGCGACAACGTCGTCGCCTTTTTTGGCCCAGGCGTCTAAGCCGGGACTTGTAAAAGGATCCTCGGCTCCTGCGCCTTCCTTTGTGGCTTCCTTTCCTCGGCCAATTGACAATTGACGCAAACATCAAAACTGTCTAATTAAAAACATTGCCACAGTGCGTAACAGAAATCAATGGGAACGAGTCGCGATGCTGCATGATGATGCCGACAAAAGCGTTTTGACTTTATGACATCTGAAGGCGGCCGAGAAGCCGAAGAACTTGCTATTTATTTTGTAATTTTTCTTAAGAACATTTTTTCATGTTCTTACTGGGGATCGGACTCCGGTTCGGACTCGGGCTCAATAGCACCACAGAACCGCTCTTCTGGCTAAATTATGGACTCTCGTGGCGGACTATAAAACAACAATGATTCGTATAAATTGGAAACATTAAAAAAGCAATCAAAAATGTTCGGGCCAAGGCAACAGTTTTGCGGTCTCCTCGGGTCAGTTTAACCTGGCGTGTTAACCTGTTGCCTCTCCAAACAAAACCGAAAAAGGGGAAAAAACGGAAAAATAAAATTTCAGCCAATGCAGCTTCACACGAACTGCGGAGAGATCGAGCTGATGATGATGACGGCGATCGAACGGCGATCGAGATATACGACCGGGTCTACGGGGCAACCTCACCTCACTCAACATTTCGGCCTTAACGCCTTGACTGACTGATAGGAGCAACAACAATACCCGTCGATTGTTAATCAGTTAGATATAAAACAAAATAAAAAGAAGAAGAATCTTCTTCTCCTACAACACCCAAAAAAAAGAAAAAACGAAAAAAGAACAACGAAATCTCATCGCGTATCTACGACATGTTAATGATGTTTCCACTCCTCACAGAAAAAAAAAGAAAAAAGAAAAGAAACAAGAAAAACGTTTGCTTTGTGGGCCCAGAGACTCGGGTTCCTAGAAGAAGTTCGTTGGAGTCGCCTGCGCTCTCGATTGATGTTATTTATGTGAAATGTCTGTGAAATTATTACCCTTTTTCTCATTCCAGCCCATGGGGGAATTTATTTTATTTCGTTTGAGTTTTACTCGCTTTTAATTAGCAACCCACCAGCCAGAGCCCCATAGGAGAAACCTCAGATCTCGACGAAACATGGTAATTTAATCTCACGGATATCCAAGGCTGATCTGATCCCAATCTTGCCTCACTTTGACCACTCATCAAGTAGTCTTCGAGATCGACTTTAAAATGTGATTCCAGTTGATTGTCTCGGTCTTGTATTCGTTTTAGTGGGCATCGGGATCTGTATCTCCCACAATAGATTTGACGCTCTTTTGTCTTTCTGGCCTTTTAATTGCATTTAGTTGCAAATAGATGACATATTAGAGAAGATATAGGGCTGCATTCGGGGCCAGGCATTAATAAAACCTGCATCGAAGTGGCGTTCGGGAGATTCCGCCTTGTCTTATCCAAAGTAGGTGGGAGATAACCTGGTTTATGGGATTAGATAGAGCAGCTCGGAATTTCAATGGCCTTTTGTGGCGGGAGAGCGCTTTCAAATTGATAATGAGAAATTTCTGTAAAATTTGTATTTAAATGTTGGTGGATTAGGTTTATTTATCTTGAACTTTCCGATACTGGGTGCCATCGAAATCGATAAATTAAAAGATACTTTTGTTTCGTTTGAATATTTTAGTTGGCTAGGAATGCGGCGAAAGAAGATCACTCGGTTAGGTTCACTAGTATACAAGTTTTTTTGTAATTAGTCTTTTTTTTAATCACTACGTCTTGTTAATTTTTTTACCATGGGTGAAAGTGAATTAAGTTTCACATAACACTCTCCAATAAACATATTGTTATGCATATCGAAAAAAAAAAAGTTGATTCCTAAGATATTTTAATACATAATTGTAAGTAGAGACGTTCTTAGATAATAATTTTGCGTTAATCTGGAGTGCAATTTAATTAAAAGAATTTGACATTTGACAATTGACATTTAAAAACCAGGTCGAACTATTAAAAGTATGAATCCAACTTTAAACGGAGAAAATAGCATATGATGTAATATTTGTACATTCACCTTCAAGGTTTTATATTTATAGATTATGTCTTTGACAAAAGATTAGTTTCTGAATCTCTATTGAAAGCGATCAATGTATTGAATTGGTCTGACTAAAAAAGAATTTTGTGGCCAGTAGTATGGTTCCATTCCACCTAATTGAATAAAATGAGCTTTATTTATAGCCACCCGAGACTAATTCCAGTCCATCGTCCCACAGAAGCCAAATGTTTGCCATTGTTCTCCCCGCCCTGCGTTTCCACTTCCTTTTCTTTTTCCATATTTTTCGTTATTCAAGCACGAGTCGCGAATGGCGAAAACTTATGAATGGCCAGCAGAAATATAGCTGCGGAACTCGAAGACGGCTGTCATTTGCCAGTCACTATTAAAATCAGTTGAGTTATAATTTGACTAATTCCAATGGATTGCATGAATCAACTTTGGTCTGCTTATGCTAATTCGAATCGGTCTGTGGACCAGCCCAGTCGGATCGAGTCAATTGTAGGCCCATTTGGATGGACTTAAGTAGTTTCTTTTTATTATTATTATGAACTGGGCTGGCCAAAGGCAGGGCGGGTCTTTAAGGCTAGTTTGCATTCATACACTGAGAAAAATAATTGCCAGTTGCCCTTAGCATAATTATATGCTTCCCTTGACGAGATGCCGAATGTTAGTGATGAACTACGCAAAAAGTGTCCATCTTTTTGCTGATAACTATGAGGGTCTAGTATATTTTATTTAAACTATCTATGTCTGTGTTTTTTTCTAACTTAAGAAAAATATTAAAATTAATATTTATTACTTGAAAACTATTATAATTCTTTCGTAGAAAGTTTTCGGAATATTATTGTAGGATACCTGATTTAAAAAAAAATATTAAATCATTTCTATAATACTTGACAGGTTACGCAGAATCAAGATTAGTTCTCCCAACATCCGAATATTTCTTCCCAGTGCATATATGTAGATGATTAGTTGGGGAGTTGAGTTCGGGGCATGTCTCGGTCCAAGGTTGTCTGCCTGTCCCTTGTTTGTTCATCAAATTATATAGAGCTCGTCTGGCCGACTACCGACTGCCATCCTCTTTGCATTGCGTAGAAGTAGTATATCCTTTCAATTCGACGTGCCCCGGGCACAATACAATTGGACCTCACTGTGGATGTTGCGTGTGTGTTTGCTGCTGTTGTTGTTTGTCCATGTCCATGTCTTCTGACGTCGTCTTAAGTCTATGCTCTTTTTGATGTGCGTCCAGTCGGAACGCAAAAGTCGATCCCCGTCCCCATTCCCAATCCCATTCCATTTCCATTTCGCCGGAGCCTGTCGTGCTGCCAAGTTTTTGGAGAGCGTTGTAGGTAAACACTCGCGCCTAAAAATATCTATAAGCTCTTGGGTTCTCGGTTCCCTGGGTTATAAGTATGTTTGTATAAATGCCTGTATGTGTGCCGTGCAACAACTTGGGCAACCACTTTGACTGCGAAAACTCGAACGAGGCAGCTGCAACGCGTTTCGATTAGTTGCCACAACGCGGCGGCTGTCTGTCAGTCAGTTCGGCTCACTCAAGACCCAACCCCCTCGGTCCGTCCACCCGTCTGTCCATGGGCATGGGTCCACGGTCTCAGTCGTAGTTTTGGTTCCTGAGCCAGACTCAAGTTCAGTTGGAAACAACTGTAGACTGAAAACTGACCAGTTTTTCGACCCAAAGATACTCATTAACAAGCCTTTTTGCTTTTTTATTAGGGATCTAAGCGAAAAAGCCTATTGTGATCTTCAAAAGGGAGAAGATCATAGCAATGAATGTCTTGGTTAAAAAAATTGGTATATTTAAATACAGGTTTAAAGAACTATAAATATTTTTGAAATATATCTGTTTGAAAAGAAAACTTTTTCATTTTTGGTCTCTAAAACTTTAACTCATAGTGATGATAACTTAAAATTTAAAAAGAGATAATCCAACATTACTTATTTAAATCACTAGTATTTATTATTAAATATGGTAAGATAGTAAAATATTATAACTCACAGAGAAATAAAATAAGAGCATCCATAGGATTTGGATTATTAAATATAACTTATGTACCTATACGTTATTTATGAAAGAACTTTTGGGGAATTTTAGAGAGATAGAGATTAAGTAGCTTTACTAATATTAAAGGAATGCTTGTAACGAAAGCGAAAAATATGCATAGACATATGTTTACTACCAAATATACCATATATACTCCAAACCAGACGATAGTGAGTTTATAATACCCTAGCCAAATTCAATTTAAAAGGGTATCAAGAACGAAACGCTGACGTCGCCGTCGCTGCTGACGCTGTCTTGTTAATTTTTTGAGCTATTTATTTTGATGTTTTCGCTTTTACGCTCTCGTTAAGTCGCCCAGACGCAATGCCAAAGTTCTTTAGTGGCTGCAAAAAATAAAGAAACCGAACGGAAAAAACACTGCTGACCGTCGCGAACGCTCCCATGGGCAGAGGGGGGGCTATTCGGGGCCCCATTCGCGGGGGTCTTCAAGGGGTTAAGATCGGGGAAACTTCGTTTGTGTGTGCAGCGTTGCATCACGAGATAGTTGCCAGAGATATGCATACGAAATTGGAAATGCTAATTAATATGTTTTGCACAGCAGATACGAGGCGATATCCACACATCCTCGGTGGCTCTGTTTACATAAGCGTTAACTGCTCACCCGCACTATCTCGCTCTCTGTCCTACCGCTCCTGCCGTCTCCTTCCCGCACGGTCGGAGATTATTAAATTAATTTTTATTAGGCGTCAAGCCGTAAAGAACAGCTGAGATGGATGACTGGATGGATGGATGGCTGGATGGTTGGATGGACGGAGCGAAGTCGAGTGAATTGAGTGCGGGAATGAATGAATGAATGGCAAGCTCACATGACAACGCGTTATAATTAAGAACAATGGCAACTTATTCAACTTATTCTCCGTAATCCCAGCGCCCGAGCGAGGGACTCGGCCATATCTCAACTGATTTGTAAGCGGAACTCGCACTCTCGGTCCGCCGTTTCGGTTCTTTTCACCGCCGCTGACACTTGAAGAATTCCATCGCCGATTGCCGTGACATGTCATCGCCCGGGAATTTAATTGCAACGCCCTGAGAGCGGTACCACGTCTATAGAGCGATGGAGAGTTGGGATTTCTTCGGTTGAGTAATGGAAAATTTTAGACTGGTTTGTCTATGGATGTGAGTGTTTAAAAGGAATGGAGAATAAGAATATGTCATAAAAATATATCAATCAGTTTAGGTGGTTCTAATATTTTAAGAAACATTTCATAGGGTTCTAGTAACCCAAATATAATACTAGTAATTAACTAAGTTTTTGAATATTCTGGTATGGAATCTTAAGCTTTTAATGTTTGGCTGCAGTGTACAATAAATAAATATCTTATGATTTAGAATCACTTTTCTTAAGTTTGAGATATTTGAAACACTTAGTACTTAAATATTTTATGCAAAAAATAACCCCTATCGTCTTCTTAGCCGAGTTAGCTTACCCAACTATTGGCAATGTTAAGCAAGGTCAGCCACCTGTTTCTCAGGACTGCCAATCCCTTCATCAAGATCCGCAAACAACCCTTAAAGAGTAAGCAAAACAGGAAGTTTCTCTACGCAGATCTTCCCAAGTGATTCAACGAGATGTTTTCAATATCCTAATCCTAATCTATTCCATTTCGGAGCCACTCTCAAGGGTTTCCTTTCTCCGGTCCCCGGGGGCGTCCCTCAAAGCGGTCATTGTCTCCGGACGAATAAAAAAAGCAATTCCAATTACAAACCAACAAAACACAACAAATGAATTTTTTCGCAACCGGCAGCTGGCGGAAAATAAAAAAAATTGTACGGGTATCTACAAAAGAATCGGTGCCCGTGACTCATGTGACTGTGACCCAATGAGCAATATAAGCGCCCAGCACCCACGAGATACAGATACTCGGGCGTACACGTCTTTGGCAACCCAAGACAAGCGAAACGATTACAAAGAAAAATAATTTGCGCAAATGGAAATGAAAGAGAATTGAGAACGATCAGTCATCGTAGGGAAATATTGCCCCCAACTCCGCCAGCCAAAGACTCAACTAATCTAATCAAATCAAATCAATGCTGGAAGGACCGCCCCTCATATACGGTTACCGATCCTCAAAGTACACTAAAAACATCCCTACACTTGGAAAAAGGTTTTATTTGTTTTACAAATTTTACAAATTAGAAGATATATCAAGCAAATGTATTATTTGGCCGAGAAAACCATATCTTTGATTTTACTCAAGTTTGTATTATTTTAAATCTCTTTAAGATAAGTAAGAATTGTAAAAAAGTTTACAATTTAAAAATAAATTAAGTTTATGCTCCTTCTTAAAACATATACAAAGTATTAAAATATATCTTCTTAATTAAATAAATAATTAATAATTAAACAAAGTACTAATGCCATTAGTTTATTATCTATTTTGGACAAATAAAGCAAGAGTTCTATGGTCCCAATAGTGCACAGCATTTTTCTAAGTGTTCCTCACCTATCCTGTAACATATTGTGCAATCCCTGGCTCTAAGCCAATTCTTTCTATACCCAAGCACTTCCTGGCTTACACCAACTGGCCTGATCGATCGATCTAGCGATAAAGAAAATCATAAAACGAGAGAAAGAAAGAAAGGTACAAGGCAGGAACAAACAATTGAGCGAGGATTGTAACAAAATCCTAGCCAAAGATATCGCTGCAGCAGCAATCTGTTTACCTGAGGAATCAGGATGAGGACGATCTTTGTGAGAGCTGAGGTGAGGTGGGGTGAGGTGAGGACCGAAAGACGATGTTTGCACGGTCAACTTTCAACACAATTTGTAGGCTACCTGCAGTTTGCTCAGACGGAGGCTTGGGTGTGGGTTTTCCTGAGAACGGAGCACCGGGTAAGGGAGAGATCCATCTCAGACCGACCAGTACGAAACCATAGCAACCCATCCCATCCCGTACCATCCCATCAGATCCCATCCAGTCCAAACAAGCTGCTTGGCTAACTGGCTGACTGATACGCATCGCCTGGGATGTGTTTGGTTAATCAGCACCTGTCGACTCAACGGGCGTCGACAGGTACAACTACAACTCGCACGGAGCGCTATATACAGTTGCGATCGAAATAATAGCACTGCAAATCAAGGGTTTAGTTGCATCTGGAGGGGTTTTATTTGTCAGTTTGAGTAGTTATTTTTAAGATAATAACATAGAAGGTTCGGCAGTCGCGGCGTTAGCTTGCAGTTCACCCTTGAGTGCCTGCAAATTAATTGTGCCTGAAATAAATACAACGTTTGCTATAATTTGTTCAACTTTTATTTATGGGGAGTTTCAAACAAAAATATCTTAAGTTGTGTGCATTTTGTATATATTTTTTGTACTTACTTAATCATTATTTATTCCTAATAGTCTTTCAATAAGAACAGATTTATTTATATGAAGTCTTTGTAATGTTCTATGGTAACGTGGTTTTAAATTTTACCGATTTGTTCATTTAATATTTTAAAGTATAAATAATTATACGGGTCACAATAAAAATCGAATTAAAAACACTCGATTGATACATGTGTCGAATAAGATTTTCTTCGATTAAAGAACACATGTAGTATTTATTTTTCCGAACCCAGCTGTTTGTGTGTTCTAAATAATCCAGTAGCGATCTGTTTTGGTCGGCGCAGTGTTTTTGGGAAAGTTTGAAAGTGCGGTTACAACATATGGCCAGCCAGATCATGCGAAAAAAATATCTGATTCGGACTCGAACTCGTACTCAGACTCTCGGACCCCGTCGAACTTAAAGTCGGCTCCATCGGCGGCTCAGCCACCGCCACCTCATAATGAGTAAGCCCCGAGTTCGAGATCTCCCCGACAAATCTCGATTGCCCAGCCGGTCCGGTCCAAAAGAAATACCAACAGTCCGAAGCCGAGGCCCAACTCCAATCCCACCAACTGCTGCGGCTGCTCTCATAAATCAAGAAAAATCAGTCAATTTTTTTGTGGGTTCGCGTGTGTGAGTGTGCGCCTATATCAAACTGACATTGGCTGAATTAACAATTGATTTCAATAATTTTTTATGATTATTCTCCACTTTTTTTCGTCTCGTTTTCGGTTTTTGTGGCTGTCTGCAAGGCAAGCAAAGAAAAGCCGAAGATCAGCCACTTGCACTCGATTCCGTTCCGTCGATTCAGCAAATCGGTTCTCTCTTGTCTCTCTTTTCGGATATAAAGCCGATCCATCTCATCTGCTGAATTGGGAAAACCACTCAATGCTGCTGAGAACTCAACACTCATCTGGGTTTTTGTGGAGTAAAACTCGTCTAACCGGTGTGACGAGTGTCAATGTCTCATTGGAATTGGAATTGTTTGCTCGGCTTTGACGCTCAGCGGAACCGACAGGCGGGAAACGGCGGGGAGTTCCACGGTGCCGCACAGTGGGCCCAAACGGCAAGGTGCCAGCTGTGGGTGTGAGCCCGCTGGGCCGAGGAGTTTTTGTTTGAAGATCAAGGTTGTTTTGGCGTGTCAAATATTTGAGGTGTGGACTAATTCGATTTGAATTTCAAGCCATGACACCGGAAGTCGTATAAGAAGTTTGCAGAGATCGTTCCTGGGTATCTTCATCCATGACAAATTGTCATTTCTAAATTGAAAACAAAATACAAAAATGGTATTAAAATTTGCGATTATGAAATCTCTAATATTAATGCATTTAAATATATCAAAAATCTTAATTTTAATTATAATAATATTTTATTGCCTAAGAAATATACTACATTTATTTTATTAAAATATAAAACACAAAATAAATTATTGTGCTTTCAAAGACTTGTTTTTTATTGATAATTATTATTGGGTTTAATCTTTAATATTCTTTCTCATCGACGGTCTATACATTTTTCTTAGAATTTAAATAAAGGTACAAAGCCTGGCTGCTTTTAAATGTGTAAGTAATCCGAATAAAGCACTTCATTTTATTAGAATCTTAAAAATTAGAGGGACTGATTTCATTATAATTTGAAAAAATCGATAATTATGACTTTAAAAATGTATGCTATGTTTTCCTCTAAGTGTAAAGCCCATTTTTTTAACATCCGAATATATTAATATTTTAAAACTGATTTTTATAATTCAAAGTAATGCAATCTTTGTGGATTACAGTGCCGCACTTGTTACATATTTTCTGCTTACTTAACAGTTGTCCCATCCATCTACTTCCCTAGGGAACTCTTTTTATCAGATAGAACAGATCTTTACAGATCAACCATATCGATTTACTCTTCTTTCGCATTTATCCTTGACCCATAAGCATTGCAAATTCGGAAGGTCCTCGCCTTAGAATTCCACATGTTTCCGTAGGCCAATTTCACCTGCCCATCTCCCGCGATCTCACTTCCTCACAACCCATCTGTCATTTGTTGCAAAACCCAATGCAAATTCTACCTGCCCGCCGAGTGCAATTCGATGCTACTCAGCCCACTGTGCACTGTGGGCCATTACGTGCGATGCGTTTGCGTTTGCGTTCGGATTGCATAGTTTTGTTTACTCGATCGCATCTCGCTCTAGTTCCTTGGTTCTGTGTGCGTGCTCAATGGGTGCTCACTTACTCATTTACTCAGATACTCACAAGGGCACCTACTCACCCAGGTACTCGGTTGCCCAGCTACTCATTTGCTCCGCAAGTCAGCTACTCACTCACCCTGTTGAGTGCTTTTCAGCGGCACTTGCTGCTGGCCGAAAGCCGAAGAGAGCGATCAGTTTTTGAGTTGACTTCGAGCCGAGCGGACGCGCGTTGGTCTGTTAGCGGAAGAGACAAACAAAAAAAGAAGAAATATCGCCTCGAAAAAAATTTAGAACACAATTTATCAAACGCGCTATCGCACCCCCCACTTGGATTACGGTCAACGCGAAACTACAACGGAGAAATAGAGATATAGAAATCGAAAGGCGAAAGCAACCGAATCAAAAGATATAAAAGAAAATAATAGCCAGCGGGAAGAAACAAGAAAATCGTTTTAGATAAAGCATTAAATCGCTTGATGTGGTGTTGAATGTGAAAAGTGCCGATTGTGCAAAGCTGCGCTATAAAACCAAACAAAAACCAAAAAAAACAACGAAAAATCCCAAATAAACACACACAAAATGGGCGAGAAATAGAACGAGCAGTGAAAGACCAAAAGAAGCCCCCCAATAACCCCCCCACCCCCTGAATAGCCAAAATCGAAACCCCTTTCGAAGTTTAGGAACCGTCCGAAAATGCTGGCCACCACCCACATGCTGTACGTGCTGATTGCCACCTGGGTGATACCCATTTTCGGGGCAGCCCTTAGTAAGACGGTGTTGTACCAGGCTCCCGACGAGTGCCGCTGGTCCGGCGGCGGGGAGCACGATATCACACTGGTCTGCCACCTGAGGACCATCAATTCGGAGCTGGAGAACACCAACTTCAGTGTGATCCAGCCGCAGAACACGGTGCGTCTGCGCCTGGAGTGCAACGATGCCCTGTTCTTCCAGAGCAGCCTCAGTCCCGATAGCTTCAGATCGCTGGTGGAGCTCAGGGACCTGACCATCGAGTACTGCAAGCTGGGCAATCTCACGGATGGATCGTTCCGCGGGCTCCAGGAGCTGAGGAACCTCACCATTCGCACGCACAACGGCGATTGGTCCACCATGTCGCTTGAGATGGCCTCCAATAGCTTCGTGGAGTTCCGCCAGCTGGAGCGGTTGGACCTCAGTCTCAACAACATCTGGCTCATTCCGGACGGCATGGTGTGCCCCCTGAAGTCGCTGCAGCACCTGAATGCCTCGTACAACAAGATCCAGGACATCAGCAACTTCTACTTCAGCGCCTCGTTGAGTTCGCGGAAGGCCCGCGTTTGCGGCTCCACGCTGCAGAGCCTGGATTTGAGTGCCAACAAGATGGTCAGCTTGCCCACGGCCATGCTGTCGGCCCTGGGGCGTTTAAGCCACCTCAACATGGCCAGGAATAGCATGAGCTTCCTCGCCGATCGCGCCTTCGAGGGTCTCCTCTCGCTGAGGGTGGTGGATCTCTCGGCCAACCGACTGACCTCCCTGCCCCCGGAACTCTTTGCGGAGACCAAGCAGCTGCAGGAGATCTATCTGCGCAACAACTCCATCAACGTCTTGGCCCCCGGAATCTTTGGTGAGCTGGCTGAACTCTTGGTTCTCGACTTGGCCAGCAACGAACTGAATTCGCAGTGGATCAACGCAGCCACCTTTGTGGGTCTGAAGCGTCTGATGATGCTCGATCTGTCGGCCAATAAAATCAGTCGCCTGGAGGCGCACATCTTTAGGCCCCTGGCCAGCTTGCAGATCCTGAAGCTGGAGGAGAACTACATCGATCAGCTGCCTGGGGGAATCTTTGCGGATCTCACCAACCTGCACACCCTCATCCTCTCGCGCAATCGCATCTCAGTCATCGAGCAGCGCACTCTGCAGGGTCTGAATAATCTACTGGTTCTATCGCTGGACTTTAACAGAATTAACCGACTGGACCAGAGATCCCTGATCAACTGCAGCCAGCTGCAGGATCTCCATCTAAACGACAACAAGCTGCAGGCCGTGCCGGAAGCTCTGGTCCATGTCCCTTTGCTCAAGACGCTCGATGTGGGCGAGAACATGATCGTTCAGATTGAGAACACGAGCATAACACAGCTGGAGAATCTGTACGGCCTCCGGATGACGGAGAACTCGCTCACCCACATCCGGCGCGGGGTCTTCGATCGGATGACCTCCCTGCAGATCCTCAATCTGTCCCAGAACAAACTGAAGACCATCGAGGCGGGTTCCCTGCAGAGGAACAGCCAACTGCAGGCCATCCGACTGGACGGAAATCAGCTAAAGTCCATTGCTGGTCTGTTCACCGAACTGCCCAACCTGGTGTGGCTGAATATCTCGAGCAATCGTCTCGAGAAATTCGACTACTCGCACATTCCCATCGGCCTCCAGTGGCTAGATGTGCGGGCCAACAGGATCACCCAGCTGGGCAACTACTTTGAGATCGAGAGCGAGCTGAGCCTGAGCACCTTCGATGCCAGCTACAATATGCTGACGGAGATTACGGCCAGTTCGATTCCGAACAGTGTGGAGGTGCTCTACCTGAACGACAACCAGATCTCCAAGATCCAGCCGTACACGTTCTTCAAGAAGCCCAATCTGACCAGGGTGGACTTGGTGAGGAATCGCCTGACCACCTTGGAGCCCAACGCCCTTCGGCTGTCGCCCATTGCCGAGGATCGGGAGATCCCCGAGTTCTACATTGGCCACAATGCCTACGAGTGTGACTGCAACCTGGACTGGCTGCAGAAGGTGAACCGCGAGTCGCGCACCCAGCCACAGCTCATGGATCTGGACCAGATCCACTGCCGCTTGGCCTACGCCCGAGGATCCTCGCATGTCTCCTTGATAGAGGCCAAATCGGATGACTTCCTCTGCAAATACGCCTCGCACTGCTTTGCCCTGTGCCACTGCTGCGACTTCCAGGCCTGCGACTGCAAAATGGAGTGTCCGGACAGGTGCTCCTGCTACCACGATCAGTCGTGGACCTCGAATGTGGTGGACTGCAGCCGCGCCTCCTACGAGCAGACCCTGCCCTCCCACATTCCCATGGACTCCACCCAGCTGTATCTGGATGGCAACAATTTCCGGGAGCTGCAGAGCCACGCCTTCATCGGTCGCAAGAGGCTGAAGGTGCTGCATCTGAACCACTCGAGGATCGAGGTGCTCCACAACCGCACCTTCTACGGTCTGTTGGAACTGGAGGTTCTCCAGCTGCAGAGCAACCAGCTGAAGGCTCTGAATGGCAACGAATTTCAGGGACTGGACAATCTGCAGGAGCTGTATTTGCAGCACAATGCCATCGCCACCATAGACACACTGACCTTTACGCATCTGTACCATCTGAAGATCCTGCGACTGGACCACAATGCGATCACCTCGTTCGCCGTCTGGAACTTCCTGCCCAGCTATCTGAACGAACTGCGCCTGGCGGGAAATCCGTGGAGCTGCCACTGCGAGTTCATCGACAAGTTCAGGGACTACATGAATCGCCACGAGTACGTGGTGGACAAGATGAAGATGAAGTGCGACCTGGTCAGTGGCAATGGCACCCAGCAGATGGTCATTTACCCGGGATCCGGAGAGGCCGGATCCCTGCCCGTCGTCCAGTGCAGTCAGACGCTGCCCCTGGGTCTGGACAACAGCTTCAATTATGCCGAGCAGGCGGGTGGCGAGAACGCCTCGAATGCCACCTCCACCAAGATGATCCTGAATCAGCCGCCCAAACTGGACTACATACCCATCCTGGTGGCCATTCTGACGGCCTTTGTATTCGTGATGATCTGCACCTCGCTGGTCTTCATCTTCCGCCAGGAGATGCGTGTGTGGTGCCACTCGAGATTCGGAGTGCGCCTCTTCTACAACGCCCAGAAGGATGTGGACAAGAACGAGCGGGAGAAGCTGTTCGACGCCTTCGTCTCGTACTCCTCCAAGGACGAGCTGTTCGTCAACGAGGAGCTGGCTCCCATGTTGGAACTCGGCGAACACCGCTATAAGCTCTGCCTGCACCAGCGGGACTTTCCCGTGGGCGGCTACCTGCCGGAGACCATTGTCCAGGCCATCGACAGCAGCCGGCGGACCATCATGGTGGTCAGCGAGAACTTCATCAAGTCGGAGTGGTGCCGCTTCGAGTTCAAGTCGGCCCATCAGTCGGTGCTACGCGATCGCCGCCGGCGTCTCATAGTCATTGTGCTGGGCGAGGTGCCGCAGAAGGAGCTCGATCCCGATCTGCGTCTGTATCTGAAGACCAACACGTATCTGCAGTGGGGCGACAAGTTGTTCTGGCAGAAGCTGCGCTTCGCCCTACCGGATGTCTCATCTTCGTCCGCCGCCCAGCGATCGAATGCGGTCGGCCAGAGTTGCCATGTGCCCATCAACCATGCCGCTTACCACCACCACCACCACGTTCACCAGCAGGCGATGCCGCTGCCCCACTCGGTGCACCACCACCAGCAGCAGTTCATGTTGCCACCGCCACCACAGCAGCCGGGCAGCTTCCGGCGGCAACCATCGCTGCAGCAGCAACATCAGCAGCAGCAGCAGCAACTTCGCGGCAGCAACAGCGCCACGCAGCAGCAGCAGCAACAGCAGGCGGCCTTGCTGATGGGCGGCGGTTCGGTGGGTGGGCCTGCTCCGCAGATGATCCCCCTGGCGGGTGGCATCCAGCAGCAGAGCCTCCCATTGCCGCCGACCCAACAGCCGACGCCGGCGTCCAGAAATCTGCACATGTGAGTGGGGCTGCCATTGAGCAGAGGGTTAAAGGCAAGGTCAAACGAGCTGGAGAGGTGTAAAGAGCCATGTTCTTAAGCCATGTTGTTAAAAGATTTGGGAAATGAATATAAATTTTTATGATGACTGCACAACATTCTTTGCCAGTCTTGAAAAGAACCATAAAAAAGAGGAAATAGCACCAAGCAGACCTTTAGTACGATCTTGTTCGTTTATGAAAGGTGATCTAGAATATCTGCAGTCCGAAAAAATACTTACCCTCGCGAAAAACAAGTTTAACTTCCTCGGGTTTCGAAATGGGAGAAAAAAAGGGGAATTGCATTCAATATGCAAATGCGAGCGTTTAGCGATAAAAGCCTAGTTACATGTTAAAATAGCAAAAGTAAAAGAAAAATCGAGTGGGGAAAGAACAGGCCACACCAGGAACAATAACAACAACAAAGAGAGACAACAGACAACAGTAAAATAGCTGGCGAGCCAGGCAATTGTTGTTTGTTGGCCCTGTTCTGTTTTCTTACGGCCAGCTATTTTCAGTTTCCTGGCTCGCAGCTAGATTCTGAAAATTGATGTTGCATGCAACACAGCAACAGCAACACGGCAACTAGCAACTCGGAACTACACAGGGAAAACTTGAAGAGTTTATTTTGAGGTCTAATTAATATTTATCAACTGAAAATAAACTTTGAGATTAAAGAGGATTAAAATATATAAAACCTAGGGTACCCGAACCAGAAGTTCAAAAAAATTCACATCTGCTATGCAGATATTTTCATAAGATCTTAAGTACTGTCAGTTAATTAATTTATTAAAAATACATATTTTTTTAAATATTTTTTTATTTTATTTTAAAATTTGTTAGCAATTTTTAAAGAATCCTATTTATTTTCTGTGTAGATCCAACACCAACCAGTCAGTCAGCAACAAAAGGCAACAACAGGCCCAAAAGTATTTCTCTTGGCTTTATTTTCCTTTCCTCCTTCTTCTCCTTTATTTTGTCGTTTTCCAGCATTTTTCCTTTTTTTTTTTTGTTTTTCCTCGTTTTTCCCGTTTGCAACGCTCAGTCGTTAGTTCATCTTAACTGCTGCATTTTGCTATAACAAGCTCGACGTGTGTTGAAGATACACCCGTGTATCTGTATCTGCAGCAGCTGTAGTCGAATAGGTATTCGTATCTGTGTATCTCTGTAAATGTGACTGCGCGGGCTGGGAGAAATAGGCAACGAAGGCAGCGAAGGCAAAACATCACAGAGCTCATGTCTGGCCAAAAGGAAAATGGTAACAAAAAGCAGACCTTAGACGTTAGAAAACCGAAAACCGAAAACCCAGACCGTCTGCAGACAGTTGTTGTGCGACGGGTTAAAATTGGTTTTGCTTTTTGTTACTTCTTTCTCCGTTCGAGCCACAATTACATGTGCTAATCAATGGCAGAAAAATAGATGGCAAGATGTTGGCTGAGTAGCAATTGTGTGAGAAGGGAAACAATTGTAGGGGACTTAGCTCTGATAAAACGGACTTACATCCAACAATTAATGCCGTCTAATTGTGTCTGCAGCATAGGAGGAGAGTTCCCCCATAATAGAGAGATAGAGACCCTTGTGCCGATCACGCTATGCCCAGATTTGATTAGAAAACAAAGCTTTCTTTTTCCCCAGCTAGTCAGAGATTAGGAAGAAGTGGTAGTCAGAATTTCCCAGAGTGAAACCTCCAATTGTGACCTTGCTGCCAGGGAAAAAAGATACAAGTTTACCCAGCAGCAGCCAAGGAAAAGCATAGGAAAGAGAGATCAGCACGTGTGTGCGCCGAGTTTTCGGCCCCCAAAGTTGTGTGTTTTGGCCAAAATCGACAAGGCCAGAAAAGGAGGAACATGAGAACAGAGCCGTACAGATTAGTTTGGTCTTGGCGATTAAATCTACCTGGTTGTGCTTGTGTGCTACGCCCTCTCCATTTCCACCTCTATCTCGGACAATCTCCAGCTCCGCCGACTTGCCAATTTGAAAATGCATTCCAAAAGCACGAAACCAGAAACTAGTTAACGAAATAAACACACACTCTAGAAGGATTCACTTGGTTTAGACCCTTAAAAGAGTTAAATGTATATAAGCTAAATGTTAATTGTACGTATATTTGTTTAATCATTGTGATATTTTGTTTTAGCAATAAGCCCTAATTTATTAAGATGCGTACCACTTTCCTACCAACCTATGTTTAGCCGTAAACTTATCCTCATTAGTTAGAGTCTAGCTTGTAAGTTAATAGATCGAATCCGAATCCACAACACCCCCGCCTACGAGATACAGCCATATTAATTCTATGAAAATTATTGTATATAAAAATCAACTGAAAAAGGACTGTATGCACTAAAAACTGAAAGAAAAACGAATTATGCGACTCGAATCAAACAAATTGAAAACATAAATCGACTGATTACATGTGTACTATATATAAATATGCATAACATAATAATTATGATTTACTCGACGCTCGTTGTAAATATTGTAACTACCCGCACACCTATGAATATGTATTGTATTTTGTAACTTTATGTTTTCTAGTTTATAGCGAAAAAACGAAGAGAAAAAACGAATCACAAAAATATATAAATGACAAAAAATTGATAATCCAAAAACTGTCTCGATTTTTTATTCACTTTACCCCACAGCTGAAACTGCAATATTATTTTTTGGTCTGCCGCTGATAAGCCATAAACTATCTCGCCTTGACATTTGATATGGATTCTTGATACGGATTCCACATCGGATGCGGATTCCAATGCCAGCAGTTCGCTTTTTCCATAGACCGATGGTGTTTTGCTTTGTCTCTGGTTTTGTTTATGTCAGAGCGGTGTTCTATTACAGCCGAAAAAAAAAATTTGCAAGATAAACACTAAAAGAGCTTGACCATTCCATGACGGATGGGAGAAAGGCGGCGGGCAGAAGAGGCAAGATTTATGGCGAGAGGTTGGGCTAAAAACTTTCCGGCGACAGATGATGCACTTGCTTAAATGACGGATAAATTAATTCCAGTTCCGCTTTTTGCAAATATTTTTATAGATTTTTTGAGTGACCTGAATTCTTTCCACTTAATGCTTATGCTTGCTAGGTTACTTTTAAAAGGTATACATGGATGCAAAAACAAAATCAACAAATACAGTTTTTTAACATGCACAGAAAATGAACCGAAAAAAGGTTAATTCTACCTTATTTCATATCAATAAAAAGCCGTTATGATATATGTAAAATTTAAGATTCAAACATATCAACATGATATTTTATCATTTCATATAAATTACCAAATTTAGTATTTTTTGAGCAAATAATGAAAAATAGGATTAACATATTCTTTATTCATATCAAAGTGATCTTTAAAAAATATTAAATTGACCATTATCATTTTATTTCTGTGTGAGTAACATTAACTAAATTTGCTTTAGTTCGAGTTTAGTTTCGATTTTTCAATAATAAATTATTTTTCCATCAAGGTTTTAAATGCTTTAAACCATATTTTCGAAGCACAGAGTTATTTGCTTTTGGCATTTTGGATTCAATTTCAAAATATGAATATTCAATATACTTTTCTCAAAACTCTTTACGCCAACCTCGCCACACGCATCCATACACTCATCGAACCACACATCCCACGACTGCTCCATTTGAATTAATTTTAAACAGAAAAAACCCCTCCGCCAGCGCCTTGGTATTCATGCTTGCCAAAGATATGACAATATCTTCCCATGCATATTTTAAAGATATCTATATGGCAGTCGTATCTCATGTGCGGAATTATTGGCTATCGTGTGTTTATACTTGCTGCTCGCTGCCTTTATTTGAGTCAATGAGCCCACAGCGAAATATTTTGCCGATTCCGCTGGCTGCCTGGAAACGAGTTCTTTCCCAGCTCCCGATGAATGAATAATTTTTATGATCAATTAAATGCGCAATAAAATTGATGGGGCCCCCACCGCCGAAACATAAATTCACATTGCTTAAATTAGCGAATTTTACAATCAATCATTAGCGGGCCAGTGGATCGACAAACGGCCTTTGATGTGCAACTTGGCTGTGGAACGTGGCTGCGGGGGAAATTCAATCTGGGATGGGTTCTAGTATGTGGTATCTGGTGGATACACATGTGTCTGCGGCCTAACCATTCGGCGGATAAGTTCGAGTCCGGGCTAAACCCTTTTCAATATTTTCATTTCCCTCATCGCTCGATTCGGTGCGGTTCGGGGCGAAACAGAAAACAGAAAACGAAAGCCTAGAAAACTTTGCAAAAAAACACGTCAAATATTAAAAACTTTTCTTTGCTTTTACTTTCTCCGAACCCGCTGGCATATATATACACATGCCACCCATCCACATCCAGATCCACAGCCACATCCACGTCCACATATCTCTCCCCTTTTTCCTTTATTTTATCAATTTTGCCTGTGGGATTTGTTACAAAGTAACGGATGAGTTGAAGTGGGAAAAGGGAAAGAGTGCAGACACCGCCAATCCAAGAGGCAAACTTTCAATTGAATTTTTTTGTTCACGTTGTTTCCTTTCGGGTAAGGAAAGTTTAGAGGCCCGCTTTTGAGGTCCGGGCTTCCTTTTTTTCGGGACCTCGCTCGGCTGCGGGGTCTTTGGGGGTTCCGTCTGTCATTTGGCATACGCAGCGAAAAGAAGTCGACGTAAATATTTCGGTTTACAAGTCAGTTTAGTGTCAAAAGAGATGCCTTTTATTTATAGATTGCCCTCGCAGAACTTGGGCTTGAACTTGGCCAAAAGCAGGGGTGTATTCTTCTTATAGGGAAAGTCAATAATGGATTAAATCTTAGATCTAGTTTTCTGAGAAATTTCTGCATTTAAAAAAATAAATAATACAAATTAAACAAAAAGTAGGTATATCTTAACGATATGAGTCTTATGTTGATTTAAAAACCGTTCGAGTATCTTAAAAATCAAAACTTTTTCTAAATGGTATTTATCGATTTTTCTTAGTGTACCATTTTCTTTTGCAATAATTTCTAGTTTTTAGTTCATAGCGAAAATCTTAAAATTTGTTTCCCATCTTTATGAAAAACCTTTGAGCCTCTGAGCCATCGAACCGCTCCTGTGACCCCATTTTCGACACAGGTTTGCTTCGTGGCCGAAACCTCCATCAAAAATTTCCCTGACTGCAGTTTAGAAGTTTTTATTCGCTCTCGCATTTTCGGACTTATTTTCCTTTCCTTTTTCGGGGCCCAAAGTCAAATCAAAGTGCTTGGCCCCCGCTAAAGCTTAGTGCTAATGCCGGAGCCATCAGTCTGAACTTTTGGGCCATCTATCAAAGGCTGAAAGGGAAAGGGAAAAAAAAGGAAAATCGAAGAGGCAATCTCATTAGAAGGCTGCCGCCGCATCAACACATTCCGAGTGTGCGAAGGCAGAAATATTTTCCCATGTGCATCCGCCGAAGTCCCGTCAATTAGGTAGCCACCCAATCATTGCACCCACCACTTGGCTCATTAGACTCCAAACGAATCGGGAGTCGTAAAACTCGGGTCCCTGGTCTTTTTCCTCGCTTTCTGGGCCCCGATCTCGCCGCCCTGGGCCGCTGTACCGGGGCTATGTATAAATAAATATGCTTTTATTGGAAGACGACTACAACTGTTTGCAATAAAAGCAACATTTTTCTTAATTTCCATTTCTTGCTAATTTACCAGCCATAAATTGCCCGCCCGTCTACCCTGTGGGCAGTGAAGTAACCAGTGGCGGGAGCAGGGACAAAGCAGGGACGGGGAGGGCGGAGGGGTTACCGAAACAAGCGGAGCTGAACCAACCGATTCGACGGTAGACACATAAAATTGACTACAAATTATTGCACATTGTCAAAACAACATTGGTTTGCAATTTTCGCGCTTCAACGCAGATGCAAAGAGATAGTCGCTGGCGATTTGGGAGGGGGTTCCTGAGGGGTATTGCAGAAGTAATGCCGACTCGTAGAGGGATAGGCAGGCAGAGGGAGATGGCAGATGGCGGAGAGTGAGAGGTATAAAACAATCAGGTAGGGGAGTTCGGTATGTGGAAATACTCTGCGAACTAGGGGCATATTTTACTCGCCACTAATGCTGTGCATTTTTTAGAAAACTTTATTTGTTCCTGGAATTTATAAAACATGGATATGAAGGCCTCTAATTAAATCGTATTTTTGTGAATTGCTATGGCACATTTGTTACTAAATTATTATGATTCAATTTTAAATGATTATGTATGATATGATGATGATGTTGGTGAAATGCACTAAAGATATTTCTAATTCCTATATTTTGTTTAATTTTGCCTTGTTAGCAACGCCCATTAATCGTATTAAAGTGATATATAGGATATTCCCCGATCGGTTAAACCCTTGCAGTCCCACAAATTTTTTACAGTTACCTACGATAATTTGCGCTGCAAACGGTCATATGCAACTGTGAAATAGCAAATGGAAAATGGGTTTAGGTTTATGGCCGACGACCAACCCCGTCATCATCATCATCATCATCATCATCGACCGCATCGAAAACCGAAAGAGAATCGAGTGGGGCAAATCGGGCGGGGTGAATATGGAAGGTATATGGATATATATGCGACGGAGTGGAGACATTGACATATTGCCGGCCGATTAATGAGCCCACAAGAGCGGCCCTGGACCTGAGCAGTGCTGATTGTTTTCATTGAAATAAATGACAGACACCGGACTGTTGACACACGCGTTGAGGGAATATTTGATACCCTGCATAAGTAATAATCATTTTCACTTCGCCCCAAAGTTGCAGGCCCTCGAACGCTGACTCCGCATAAAAGCAAATTTGTATGCAGTTTATCTTATCGCGATCACGTTGCATCTGAAGACGATGCAGCGGCGAAGAGGAGGGGCCGTCGCCGAAGACGCGTAAGTTTCACGTATTTTCATGCACGATTAAAGCCTTAATTTCGACCGAACGGAGAGCGGGATGGGATATACCCTCGTGTACATATAAAGTGAGAGAGAGAGATGTACCAGGTATCTGCAGCTCCTAATTAATGGTTTTGCATCGGCTGCTTATCGCACCGCACGCATCGGGATCGTCTTCGTCCTGGTCATCGAAGGGGGGCCGGGGAATCTCCCTGAGCATCATCAGTGCACTTGTAGAAACTGTATAGTATTGGAAACAATATGAATGAATAATATCTATTTAAAGTGAAGTAGTCTACTAAAGTAGAAAAAAACTTAATTATTCAAGAAATCAAAAGTAAAATAATAACTAAGATATTTTTGCCATTAAATTTTGTATTTTTTCGGTGCCTTCAAATTAATAATATATACCTAGCAATCAAAAACTAAAACCATTCCAGTTTTAAATTAAAATGTTGGAAATGTTTTAGACCAAATATCTCGGTGTGTTTAAATAATGTTTAAAAATTTGATCTTACTTTATTTATCTTCTTAATGAATTATTTGTACATTTAAATATTTCTTGACACATTGATTGATTTACTCTTAATTTAAGATCGTCCATTCATTTCATCGCCAATTCTGTATGCAAATATATACAAGATTAAACTTATTTAAACGGACTTTCAAACAACCAATAGAAACCATATTTATGTTAAACAGCATCAATCTTTAACAAGCGTGAATGCGTGTTGACAAAGCGAATACATTTTTAATTTTTGCAAGATTTATTTGACACAATGATTAAATTAAATAAACAGCCAGGCTGTTGATTTTCGACTCTTAATTTTTCGCTCAGTGCAGCAGCAGGAGCCTCGTCTGTTGTCTGAGCTTTGCTTCGTTAAGTGTTCACTGGGGATCTACCTTGGCGGCACCTGATCAAGGCAAGGCAAAAAGAGATCCGATCCGATCCCATCCGATCCGATCCAAGCCGATCCGAACCCATTCGACTTTGACTTTGGTCTTCAGTCAGCGTAAAATATTTAATATTTTTGCTGGCTGCATTTTATGAGCTGTAGCATTGCACATTATTGATAATGCGCGATATGAGTGCCGGCTGATATTTGCGCGGCCTTTGCAGGGGTGTTGTCAAGGCAGGACCAGGCCGTTTCCCTCCAGGAACATGCCCCCCACACCCCAACCGATGATAAGGCAACATTGTTTTTGGGGTGTTGCAAGTTTGGGCCGATAAGCATCGAATGGTGGTAAATGGCAAAGAGAAAGCTGCGACAGGAGGCGCTTTTGTGTCCCGACGTTTTAGCGCTCGATTGGGCAACTGGAATTTGTGATCGTGCGCAGAGATCTTCCTTCAAGGTTCTCGGCTTCTTCTTGTTAGCCCCATCTTCAGATGGTCAAGAGCGCGGTGACCGATAAGGAATGATTTTGTTCTGGGTGAAGCCCATTTTGAATGTTTTCCACATTTTATTCCGTTAGATCGCCGTGATAATTATGGATCTTTTTTGAGCAGGCTTATCACTGATGTAAAAATATTTGAAATAAAATGAATGGCTCTTTAAAAGTGGGTTTAGGATTAAATAGTTCTCTAGGCTACACAAATAATAATTAATTAAATATCTATCGCTGAAAGGGGACATTTCTCTTGAAAACTCATTTTCATCTTAATCATCCTTCCATGGAATTATCATAAAATCAACATGTCAAACTTTTACCCAATTTAATTGTCCGATTCCATCACCTTTTCGCCGGCAGTGTTGACTCATTCGGGCCGAACAATTGATTAGCTTTCGATGCTGACCATAAAACCCAATTCATTTGGCCATAATGTTGACACCGAAATGCAGTTAACAGCTTTAACTTTTAAGTGGAATTTACTTAAATGTGTCCCCGTCCCATTTCGCCTCAATTTCGGTGTTGTTTTGTTGTGTTTCGCCTCGATTTGATTCGTTTGTGGGTTTTTTGTTGGCTCTTACAGAGAATTGGGCCGGCGGAATGCACAGAAACCTGGCTCACTTGGCTCAGAGATCCGTTGGCCAGTTTTCAAATTCGGCACGATCAAGCATCGCGATCAGCGATCAACGATCAACGCTCTCATCTTCCCAGCTGAATTTTTATTTTTCTCCGATTCTCTTCTGCGGCTTTTTTGCGTTAACGTTTTAATTGATCGCTTTCAGTTATAAACAAGTTGGCTTTTGATTTATGAGCGCGTGCGTGCAGCAGCGACAGAGAAAAAATGCGTTTTAGGAACCGACTCTTCCCAGTCTTTCTTGGCTGATGGGTTTCTTTTTGGCCATCATCATCGTGGTCGTCGGTGTCTTGGGGCTGGATCGGCTGGGTTTATGTAAATGAACTCGCTTTCGGGGTCTTTCAATAGCTGTTGATGATGTTGTGCCGCGGCGACAATGTCTCTATTTCTCTAATTTTGGCCCCGCCATCGTGGCTGATTTTTAATATTATTTGTCTAACGGTCACGAGCATTTTGGCTTTGGCTTTGAATCTTGGCCTGGCTTGGCTTGGCTTTGGCTTTAACTTTAACTCTGGCTTTGTCTGTGGTTAAACGTCAAATTGTTGTGCTTTGTTGTTAGAATTTCCCGCATCGTTTAAACCCAGCCAATGTTTTCTGGGGACAAGCAAATAAATCACAGACTGGGGCTTTCGGTTTTGAATAACCATCTTTACATTTCTCCGCGAAGACGAGGCGACAAATGTATTTGTTTTATCAGCTATTGTTGTTACCAAAAGGTTTATTTTCGGTTTTTTTTTCTGTTTTCAGTTTTCAGCTTTTAGCTTTGGTTTTGTGTCGATCGATGCTTGTGAACTTCACTTTCTTCTTCACACGCTCCCCGAGAGAGCTGAAGAAGAAAAATGTTTGTTGAAAACGAACAAACATAAAGCATAAGAGATTTCACTTTAGCCGGGCCTGGGAGTCTTCTCCGTGCTTTTAGAGCTTTTTGCGGTTCCACAGTGATGTCAGCCGGGCAATTAATCAACGCATCTCCGCCAGGTGACTCAGAGATCTTATTGGATCGGATGGGATGGGATTGGATTGGATTGTCTTTGGGTTTCTTGCCTTTTTTTTCGCCTTTTCAGTTGGAATGGAATGAGGTGCGTTGGTTCGTTAGCAGATCGTCGCGTTCCGATTCCAGTCCATTCGATCCGATTCGGTTCGGTTCGATTTGTTTATAGAAAAACAAACACTTGGCCGGGTACTAGACGCTGGCCATTTGCCGTCCGTTACGTTACTCATGGCTGGCTAAGTGGGTCGTGACTTTTCAAAATGCAAACGTGTCGTCGTCGAAGTCGCAGTCGCAGTCCGAGTTGCATCTCTGCCATCGGCCACTGAGGAAAATGTTTATTGAGTAAGAGTACTTTTGATAGTAAAAGAAAGTTGGCCATATTCTAATATCAATAGGAATCACACATAATAATTATTAGAGTTTAAAGTGCACTGATATCACATTTATATTGATAGAAGAATAATACAAATCAGACTTTCTTATTATTTGTTAAATGAATAATTTGTATTTATAAGCTATTTGGTACATAGTTCTTAAAATACATTACAAATAATATCAATCCATTTTTATGACATAGTTATAATATCTCAAAAGACTGATTTCAAATAATGCAGGGCTAAATTATAAAATTAAAATTATAATTCTTAAAAGGTTATTTATAGTCCTAATAATTATATTTCATCACTGAAACTTGGTAAAATGAAGAGTCAAGTACTCAACCTCTTGACTCCTGATTTTTTCCCAGTGCCCGCATTTCTCAGTTGGGTTACTTATGGGAAGTCCCCGAAAGTCTACGCCCCGCCCCCCGAAAAGTGGGGATGCAGCGGAACACAGTCACAAAAATCCAAAGCGCACACGTACGGAGTACGTAATGAAATTCTTACCTCAAATAGCACTTAACTCCAGTTTAAAACGAGCCAAAAGTGAATGGTACTGACCCCAAACCGTTGCACGTTTGTCTTAACACTTTGTTGCCTGGGTCTTGTTTGTTTTTCTTTGTTTTCCCCGCTCTTTTATTTTTTTGGGGCCAAATAGAAAAGTTTGGCGCGCGAGAGAGCGGGCCACCGACCAGAAATTTGTTTAATTGAATTGAATGTATGAAAAGTCAGCGGACAAGTCAATGCAGTTCGCCAAATCGAATTAGAGTCTGGGTTAACTAAAGTATAAAAAATAAGACACGAAAGAAAGGCTGACTTTGGAGGTCGGACCTGGGATTACCCTACCTTTTACGGGTTTATAAGGTAACGGAGTAACGATATCGTGAAATATTTGAGACCTAATCAAATGCAATATTCCAATACGGCATAACCTACACAGACAAGGATCTAAAAATGATCCTTATTTTCAAGATGAGCATTAAATTTGGCCAATCACTTGAAAAAAAGTAAATGAAACTTCTTGTAAATGATCAATGTAAAATTCTGTTAAAAACTTCCAGATGATAGTTATAGGGTTTCTGTGTTACAAACTCATTGCCAAAATTACAATACCACCGCTAGGGTATTATAAAAAGGGGGACTGCAACATGCGAGCTCATTTAAAGTGGAAGTCATGAAGGAGGCCAAGGCACCGATCACCGATCACCAAAATCGCGATGTCGATGCCGATGCCGATTCCGATGCCGATCCTCGATCACGGTCATGTTCAAGATCAGAGGAGCGGGGAGTCATGTCCGTGGTCTTTTGAACCGCAGATCACCGGCTGCAGTTACTTGTAAGATTTTTGCATTTTGTCGTATGACAATTAAATGCCTCAATGAATGGCACAGCACACAGCACACAACACACGACCGACGATCACAGCGATTCACTCCTTGTCATCGATCACAGGGGAAATTTTGGCCGGCTGAGAATCATTTTAGAAAGCAAATTATAGATGATCCTTGAGTCATGAACTTTCAGGAGCCGACAGACCGGCGATATAAATGATCTGTGCCTAGGCGATCGATCAATCAAGATCAATCACAATCAGTCGAAGGTTTTGCACTTGATTTCACAGTTTCCTTTCTCAGCGGCTGCCTTCATCTGAGATAAGGTGCAGTTCTTTTTTTATAAGGTTTCGATTCACCATCGTAATGAAGGTACAAAAGTCTATTAATCAAAAATGGGTAAATATATTCAGCAGAAGATCAATTGTTTGTCCATATTAAAGCCTTGATTATGTGCAGTTTGTTAGAAATATAAAATATTTAATTAATATGTATCAAACTCTACCAGTCGCTCAATTTAAATATGGGCATAGCGTTTCTTTATATTAGTTCCAATGTCTTAAATAACCTTTTGCATTCGATTTCACGCCACGCTTTCTGCCCAAAGATCACCGTAATCAGAGATAAGATTCGGCCATTACATATTTCTGGTGAAATCCCTCGCTGCTCAATATTGTGCACCATTTATATGATAATGGCCAAGTGATCTTCGCTGGTATCTTAATACAGCCGTTTTATGATAATTTAGCATACAATTTTGATTTGAAACCGCTCGCTGATATATGTAGGCCGGCCATATAGATAAACATAATTATGTAAATCCAGATGCTAATGCAATGGCATCCCCACACGCCGATGATGCGGTGCAGATGGAACACCTGATACCAGGTTCCAGGTTCGAAGTTTGAGGTTTGAGGTCCCAACTCTTCGATGGCTGCTCTTTTCCGCTGCGAAGCGATGAAGGGGAAATTTATGAAGTTTATGACAAATATGATGACGGTCTAGGGCAATGCTGGCCAGCACTTTGTTAAACGTCTTCGAAACTGAAAAACATTGCCATTGTCCGACTTGGCAGACGCACACACATTTTTGAATGAAAAACGAAAACAATGCCATTTACAAGACACTTAACGAGATGTCGAGTGAAAGCCAAAAGCTGTCCGTTCGTTGTTACTGTTTTCAGCCGGCGAAGAGATGGAAGCTGCACTGAGAAAAGAAGCTAGCAAAGTTGGTTATCAATTGGGTCAGTTTTTCCTTCTCCTAAAAAGTAGAAGGATTTTTTAGGCATATACAGGTCTAAAATTATGATCTACACATTGAAACTCATGGATTGGTTATTTATAAACGGTTATACAAAATATATAACACTTATCTAAGATGGTAGTAATATTTTCTGGACTATGTGAGATGGTATAGATTATTTAGTCTCGTTTTTCACCGATCCCAAGCCATCTCCTCGCGATTTGATGTGATGGCCATTCGCCGATGATGACGCCGCATGTGAGTTGCATGGAGTGGATTCGAGTGGTGCGGTGGTGCTGCGCCACTGGTGGAGCAGTGGCGTGGTGAAGCGGTGGAGTGGCCAAAGTGACGTGGCTTGTTTTGGCATACAAGTGCACTTGAGCCGAGTTTCGAGTCCAATCTAAAGAAGCACAAGTGAGCGTAGACTTTCGGTCTAGTGTCTCCCCATCCGAGGCTCGGATTGGGATCTTTTCTTTTCTTTTCTCAACTCAACTCAACGCGACTCGGCTCTTTCTAATGACAGGCAAACAAACAGACCTGCAGATCCGCAGACAGCGGCTACTGCTCCCCACATACTTTCTCATGGATTTAGTCGAGAGGGGGCCCCAAAAGAAATAAAAGATTTATGGCCAGCCATTCACCAATTGTTCAAAAACGTTTTGTGGTTGCAGGAGCTATTGGCACACGGGCGACAACTAGGACAAAACTGTTTTTGGTCACATGACTCAAATTAGAAATGCGCCTGGCATTTTCCATAATAAATGAAAATTTAAATGCGCGCACACAGCGAGAGAAATGGTTAGCGAAGGAGGGTGAAGGAGGAAGGCTGCACTCGGCGAAAATGTGTCTTAATGTGCTAGTTTAGATGGTAGGACCAGAGACCTTAAATCGGTAATTAAATTACTAAGAAATTATAGCTTTCATTTAGTAGGTAATGTTGTTCATACTGAATATTTATGTAAATCGCTGGAAAAGAAAATATTTTATAACTATATTCTTATTTGACTACAGAAAGTACCATATAGGGAATTTTAAGTACATATTTTGTAACCATTTAGTTATAGACTTTTTATAATTCTTTAAAATGTAGTTGATTTTTCTAATTTTTAGAATTGATTCAGCTATGTTTTTTATATTTATGATTTATAAGCAAATTTAAAGAATATAAGTTTAAGAATTCAAGTATTGACATTTTAAGTATCCTACAATAATTCTGTGGGTTTTTTCCCCAAAAATATAACTATAAAACGTTCTTTTAAAAATGCGTAGCTGATAATTCTGTAGTTTCCTTAGAACATAACATTTTTCAGAGTGTAGGGGTAAAACAGGTTAAATGGTTAACAAGGCAGCGAACAAACGAGACCGAGGACCCCGGCTAACAGGCAGGTACGCCATGGTATGGGTACGGTGTAGTGGAGAGTTAGCCTGGTAGTTGGGCATCCTCCTCCCCGAAAACCCGGGTCCGAGTCCCAGTCGCAGTCGCAGCCCGATTCCAAGTCCACAAACCAAGAGCAAGACGCATGCGCGTTGACCGCCCGCTGAGCGTACACATTCTGAGAACTTTCCACTTCAATTAATAACTAATTTGATGTGTGCCGCACGGATCGCGGTGCATTTTATCGATTCGGACAGCGATCAGCATTTGGAGCAGGAACCCCGATCTCCCATCCCCGATTCCCGGTCTCTGCCCCCGTGAAAATGTCGGTGCTCCGGAGCACCTTAGATGTTTGCTCGCTCATTCGATTTGTGTTTGCCTGCAGTTATGTTACCAATCGAATTTGATTGAGAAGGGTCTATGCCGTATGTGACAGTGAATATATATTCGAGGATCTCGGCGGATCGCAGGGGAAGACGGGAGGCGTGAGAAGGCATTAGCATGAGAGATTATCTATTGAGATCCGATTTCAGGCTGCCGAGGACTTCCAGGTTACACGACTCGAAAACGGGACATTAATTCAAATATTTAATGCGATTTGGGGTCAGCTTTGATTGGTCTTTCGAAGCGCATTAGTAATGAAAGCTGTAATCGGGATATCCGTCTCAGGAGATAGGCTAATGAAGGAGTTGATAAACTCTAAGATTCCCTGAAAATTTCCCTAAAAAATGTTTCAAATTATCATAGAAATTATTATCGTAAATAAGTTTTTTCAATGCTTTCCCCATTGTGAAAATGAGAAGGGAACTCGTCTAATTGTTTGGTTACATTAATGTTATGCATTAAAATAAAAGCGCCATACCGATTTCAGATTGGTTACACGACACTCAAATTATTCATCACGATTTCTAATTAAAATTGGGGACAGCTTTAATTGTTTATTCAAGTCGCACAAAGACCACCAACATTTTAATAACCTCTTAAATATACATTATAGTGAATACGAGCCATTTTTTAAAAGCTTTTACCTTTATTTCCGGCATTGAAAATTAATAAAAATGATCTCATTCGTTTTTTTGTTGAATTAAATCAAACAAAATGTTTTTTACCATCTCATTTTCGCATTTGGTTATCGTATGAATTACGACCAGCTTACGTAATCTCGCTTAATTATCGTTCTTATGCTGATTGGAGAATTTAAGTCCGTATATCTTAATCCGCTCCACCTTTTTTAAGCTCCAGTTGGATATGAGCATCAAGCAACCTTTTCGTTATACCCCAATTAATATTCGGTGTGCACCCAAATCTTCTCTAATTTTAATGAATTATGATCCCCCTGACATTGGCAATTGGCTCTCAACGAATTAAAGTTCCCAGAAGAGAACCACTCGGAATCTGATCGGTTTGGCATTTGATAATTATGGCTTATTGTAGTCGCCAGAATGGATGGATGTGGTGGTTTTTTTTTTGGTTCGATTGGGGCCGGGGAATGCATGTGGTATGTGGTTTCCCCGTTTTCGCTGCAGTCCAGTACAATTTGCGGCGGTGGTGTTGAATTTGCTCGCACCGCCCGCCGCGTCGAGCAAAATAAATCACAGTCTAAATACCCAAAGCTGAAGTTTAGGCCCCTTTCCGCTCGTGTTTGTTGTGCTTTTCTTTTTTCCTTTATTTTCACTTCAACTTTTTTGCACTGCAACACTTCAACAATAAATAACCAAGTCATATTTTTCACCTCCACTGTTGCGGCCGTTTCTGTTGTTGAGTCACTTCCTGGTTTTTGAACCCGGTCGAGGGAGCACTGGGCACATTAACGAGCATATTACCTACTATCTTGCCGAGCGGGAGAAATATGCAAAATTGCTGACCGTCCAGCGTCTGCAGTCGAGAGCTGCAAATCATTAACATCTCTGGGGAGAAGAGAAGCAAACCGAAACCACCACGAACATATTTTGCACGTGACCTTATTTCCCCCGCACTGTCAGAATTGCTCAGATCCAGATGCGGACTCAGGACTCAAGACTCAAGACCCTGGCTCAGAGTTAGAAAAGCTTTGGGAGCTGGATGCTGCACCGAGAACAATATCAATATTAGCCAGAAGTGTCTTAGACATATTTATAAAATATAAAAGATCTTAAATTCATTTTGACCATGGACTTGAAAAACTTCCCAACTCAAGAAAACTATTTTTTAAGTACGTAATTAATATTAATATTATAGATACAAAATATAAATATTGAAGTCGTCTTCAAATTAAAGGCTATAATCTATTATTGTTTGAATGAACTATTATTTCCTATTATTTAATGAATAAATTATAAAATTTAATACAAATTTTATTTCTTTGATAGAAAGGTCGCATATATTTAATCAAAAAAAGGCAATTACGATCGAATTTCCATAAATTTTTCTCTCCGTGCAAGATGATGGGATGCTGGGGTGTTTGGGGAGCTGGCTTGCGGTTGGGGCAACATCATTTTTCGATCACGTTTTAAGTGTCTTGCGCCTTCCTCGGAGTCGTAGTTTGGAGTTGGGAGTTTGGGGTTTGCAGTCTCGTCATCGTCGTCGTCGTCTCCTAGCCAAGTTAAATGATTTAAAACCAACAGCGAAAAATATCGTGCCAAGTGCTGCATATTGCACGTAGATCTAAGCCGTTCTTTCCCCTGTTACCCCTTTTTTCCCCTTTTACCCCCTAAAATCTGCAGCTGAGGCGGCGGCAGTCAGTCACTCAATCCGTTAGACGGCGGAGGCCACGTAGCTGTGACTGCGCTGATTGCCGACTATCGATTGCACCGGGAGAAAAAAGGGGGAGAATTACGTAGAGCCCGCCAGTCAGACAGACAGGCAGCTGCTGGCGGCCCATTAACCAGAAATGGCCAGCAGAACCCTATTTAGTTACTCTCCATGGCCATAACTCGGCGCAGGCTCGATTGATTTTGATTGATTTGAGGCACCGCTGCGATCTGTCATTGACAAAAGTGGATAGTTGGCGGAAAAGTTGACAAAAGCCATTGAAAAGCTGGGAAGCTGGGAAGAAATTTTAATTAATTAATAACTTTTGGTTACTTAATAGAAAATAAATAAATGAATAAGCATATTTCTAGGAAGCTGAGCACTAATTTTTTGTTTTTGGTGAGTGAAAACAGTAAAAAAGCCAGATCAAATTTGGAATATAAGCAACTAAAACATATTTACAGGTTAATCTTATTACAATTGTGTTGTTTGAAGAGATTATGAAAATATACTGATAGCAAGGACATTCGTTTTTATATATTTATTTACTTTCAAAAATTCTTTAAAGTTAATTTGTAGATTGTAGACAGCTTCTAAATATTTTTAAACAAATAAATAAATTGTATTCTGGAAAAACCCTTAATCTCTTTATCTACTAAATATTTATTTTTTAAATTTAAAATAACCAATTGGCATTTGTTGCACATTTCATCTTCAAGTGTACCTGCTCTCCCCGTCTAACGATCAGTTTTTGTAAATTTTTGCCTCTGCGCTGACTAACGACAGTCGAAGAGCGCCTCACTCTGCATCCAGCACCCCCAACTTAAGGCCCCCGCCCCTCCGCCGGGCGGCCCCTCCCCCTTTCGATAGCGGCAGCAGTGACTAAACTGCATTATCACGCCTCTCCATTGCATTATTGGCAGTCGGTCCCGCCACCCCCTTTTATGATCCGTCGCTAGGTTAAGGTGAAAACAAGGCAGACCCGTCCCATCGCCCCCCGACTTACCCCGCGTCTGCCCCCTCTAGCTTCACGATCCCGAACCGTCCATCGATCCTAACTACACACTCGGACCGCTAAGCAGGCAGAAAAATATATATCTGACAGATGCGATGCGCATACTTGCTACGATTCGCTGCGCTATTCACATTTAGGTGTCTACTTAAGCAAGAAATCAACGGGGCAACAACAGCAAGCAATATGGTAAAATACAACACGAATAACAACAACTATAAAAATGCTTGGAAGAAATCATCAAAAGTTATACAACTCCAAGACAGGCTGGCATACTGGCATCTGACTATAAACCGCAAGTTAACCGAAAAAAATGACGTGGCAAATAAAACAGAGCGAAGCCTGAAATGTGGAAAGGGATATACTGAAAATAAAAACTATATACAATTAAGAACTTTTGTTCATCAGTTTTGAGTACACGTATGTTTCAGGGAAAAAACATATATTTAATGATCTCTTGATTTTTCCTATGAAAAATCTATTTCAAATTATGAATTTTTCAACTATTACAGTTTTTATAAATTTTAAATATATTTAATTAATTTATACTCGAATACTTGAAACTTCCAAATAAATTCTATTAAATAAGGATATGTAAAAATATATAAAAATGGAACTATAAAAAAAATATTTTTAAAATATCCTGACAGCTACAAGATCAACAATATGTATGTATATATGTTAAATTATATAAATGAATAAAAGTATTTTATCGATAGACCTGATATAAAAGCTAAAAATATAAATAAATTAAACAAATACGAAGCTCAGTGAGCTTTTCTCCCTGTGTAAAAGCAAACTGGACATTGAGATCCGCACCCAAGCTGGGGATTTCTTTCTGCTCTTCGGTTTTCATTGTGTGGTGTGAATGTTATGGAAATTTGTTAAGTTCTGCATACAGACAAACAAGATTTGCACGAAACTTTTTGGGAATGGCGGCGATAAGGGGGGTGTTATATAGGGGTAAGGGATGGGGGACATAACCAGCGTGTACATGTGAAGTTTCTTTTCGATTTTCACACCAAAACAACAAAATGTGCCACAAAAGCTGGGCTGCTTTTTTTTTTATCCAACGTTTCTCCGCCTGGAGTTGGTCACATGTGACAGCTTTATTGGATTCCGATTCCAGAGAGCTATTTAACTAACTGGGGAGAATGCTGGGAAAATGATTTGTCAGCCGTGAAGGGGAAAATGCGAGGGGCCAGCAGGTATCCGCCTAATGCATTTTGCCGTTCAATAAGTTGGATTTAAGTTTCCTTTTGGTTGATTACAATTGGTTTAGCCAGCTGCTGATTGATTGAGTGATTGAGGGAATGAGGGGTTTCTCCAGTCGATGGATATAAGTGGAGTTGATGAGACAAAGTCCTTTGCTTCGAGTGCCTTCAAGTGTTTAGCTAAAAATTTTATTTGTTTGCGATTCCGACTTCAAGTGGATAATGGTCAAGAAGGGGAAGAATCTGATATTGATTTGGAGTAAGGATCGAGATGGTTATGAAAGGTGAGCAAAGGATTAAGTTGGAGGTGGCAAAGGGAAGGGTCATTAAAAATCTGAAGATCGTTTAAGCATTCACATTGATCGCCTTGGTCTCCAAGATAAGTGGATAATGTGGGAGTCTGGATACTTTGCTATGAATTTCCGAACTATAAACGGCTGGGAAACTTGAGAATTATTTATTGGTCGATAATTCGGAAGACAAGTGGTATTGGGTGATTGACAACAACAAATTTTACAAAAGATTATTCAATTTGAAAGGTTTTACATAATATAATTGGATTGTAACTGCATCATTAATGCAGGCCTTCCAAGGCAAAACAAAATAATAATTTGAGTCCTCAATCTCTTAGTAATAATTTAGTCCCTTAACTTTTCGCAATCACCGAACTTGCCTCGTCATGTTTTACTTCTAAATTTGTTTAAAAGTGAATTTAATTTTTTCTTGAGTTATGCTACCTCAGATTAATTTTATAGAATGTTTTAAAGCAATCATTCCTCGGTTTGTATGATTTAATTTCTTTATGAACTACCAACGAGCTGCCCAACCACACATAATTTAATTTAATTCAGCTTGATACCTCGACCCCCTGCTAATTTGAGGTATTTCCTCAATCAACTTTCGGTGACCTCCGCTGGCATTGTTCACACTTAACCGAAAAAAAGAGAACCAAGAAACCGACAACTCCCGACGGCTCGTCCTTCAAGGCTGTTAAAACAATTTACACCTCCCCCCGGCGACCCTCCCCGAGTTTTCGCATAACTCTTCGATCCGCTTAACGATCGTCGTCCCTTTTGGCTGGATCTCCCTTACCTTCCGCCTTTCGGCTTTCGTCTCTCGTTTTTCGGATTTCTGATTTCGACTGGCAGCAACGGCAGCAACTTAATCGACATCGTTTTCACAATGTCAATTGTCTTCTGGCCACTCTGCATGTCTCGCAACCTTCGCCTTCGACCAACAAAGGCATCCCAATCCCGATTCCAATACCAATCCCAATCCGATCCATTCCCTCCCAGTCCCATCGCATCCTAAAAGGCATCTCCTCAACTTGAGTTGCGCCTGTCTCTCTGGGCCTCTCGACTTCCTGTCAAAGTTCAACAAACCGCCCCGGCAAACCGACAAAAAAGCTGGAACCCAGCTCACTATAATTGCAGCCTGCATGTGTGCGAGTGGAAAAAGGCGAGCAGCAGCCCATGGATCGGGCTAAGATTCAGATTCAGCCTCTGCTGGAGATCTGCAGCAGGAGCTGCACTGAAAAATATATTATAAGCTTTGGGACTTAAGTATACTTACTATACATTTATTGATGTCAGGATATGCAGTTTGTTTAAATATATATTTTAATATATATTAAATAATTTGCTTAAATGAATTAAGATATCATATGGTAAATGATATTGCTTTTGATTTATATAAACTGTTTTTAGCAATATTTGATAACATCTTACTAGTTCAAGAATATCCAAATAATTCTAAAATTAATACTAAGTAGGACGATTACAAGAAAAGGAATTTAGGGTCAATAAATTATTATTAATAATTCATTAAATATTTCATATTATATTAAGCCAAGTTTAAAACTACTTTCTTGCAACTTTTTCCCCTGTAAAATGGCAACAGGAACAGCAGCCGCCGTTGGCTCTCTGCCTACGTTTCGTTAATATTTTTGCAAATTTTTTTAACCTCCACTTGGCCAGCTCCTGCGGGGGAGGGTGCGGTGTAGCGGGAGGGGAATGTGGCATGCAACACTACCAAAAACGTACGTACAACGATCGTTGCAAAGAGAAGCTTTAAAAAAAAACAAAACAAAATCTTAGCCTGGGTCGCCACCATCATCCATTGCATGTGTACGCAGACTAAACCAGTTTGCAGCTAACCAGCTCCTCATTCACCCGGTACAGTGAATACTAAACAAAAAGAAAAAATTAAATTTAAAAATTTTTCTACTTACGAATATTAATATCATCAGAAAAACTATAAAAAAATTAAAAAACTTACATTTAGGTATATTTTTAATTTATAAAGCGCTCTATTATTTCTAATATCTGATTTTATAAAACTAACATTAAATATTTTTGGTAGACAAAATAGTGATGAATTGAGATTGAGAACAATATTATTTGTGAATATATTAAATGAACATCAGATATAGTTTGTAGTTAAAATAGTCAAGAGATGAAGGTATTTTAAAAAGATATAATCTTGAAAATAATAATGCTCAGAAATATATTTATAAAATACTTCCAAAGCCACGAAAAACTGAAACAATTTTACAAGTATACAGGAATGTAATAAGTTCACTGTTTGGAATACATAAGATCAATATTCAATTTGTGTTTTCGCTTCATAACATCGATATTATCGAATCGATATTGTCAAAATATCGAAAATATCGATAATTTTCAAAGTCTAGTTTGGAATTAAATTTGAATGTTTAACAAAATGCAGTTTAAGCCGTTTTCACTGTGGCCAACTTGGTGAACGGTTGATCGCGTTTGCTGCCCAACTGCTGGCCTTTTTCCTCCTCGGCGAGTGTGTGCTCCTCGGTGCTGTTGCTGTTGTGATCGATTGCTGTTTGAGCATGCAAATGTGTAAAGACGCCTCCGCCACCAAAAACCAGAGGAAGAAACCGGCTAACTCGAGTTGGCCCGCGCTTCGGATGGAGCTCGAAAATCGGAGAGCCAGAATGCACAGAGCCCAGAAACCAAAAAAGCGAAACGGCAGAACGGCAAAACAGCGAAACAGAAACGTGTCCAGCTGCAGCGACAAAATGCTAAATATATTTGTAAGTTCTCTGTTTGACGATCAACTGGCATTGATTTTTGCAGCTTTTTGCGGCCCCTCCGTTCGCGAGGGGCGCATCGTGAGATGCTGGTCGCTGATTTTTGATGAATTTATTAAGATTTTCTTCGTGGCGAAAAGCGCTGACTTCGGCTGGCTCTAATGAGTTAAGTTGAAAAGTTGAGGAGTGGAAAAGTAACCTTAGCTGAAGGCAACAAATCAACGCCTTTACGCCTGATCTATGATTAGTGTCAAGCCGAGTTTTGGGTTTTGGGCCGGGTCAACCGCAGGTTCTGGCCATTGATATATGGCCGCTTCTCGTTCTTCGTTCTTCGTTTTTCGACCGCGACCACACAATTTCGTGTTTATCCCCGATGTTTATAATTTTTTTTGTTCCGCCATCGATCTTGGCCGCAAGTCCTTTTTACCTGGCCCTAAAGGACACCACAAATTTCCAGGCAATTGGCCGTGCCTAACAATGGCCCAATGGCCTTCACGTCCCATGGGGTCTCGCCCTAAGGAAAAAACTGAAGACTATTGCAGGAATCCTGCCAGGCATTTCGAAATGGGTCCCCGATATGTAGTCAAAGTCACAGCACGGCGGCAGATGTTGTCCTTTTTTCCTCCTTCTTGCCGTCGAAACAGGACGAGGCACTGGACTGGGTTAACGTGACCTTCTCGCCTTGACAGCTGCCTCAAAAAAGGTACAAAAACCTTTGAGCGGAGGCAATTTTCTTGGCCTGCATTTCCCTCTTTTGTTACGCAAAAAATAGCAGAGGAGAAAACGTTTGTTTACCCAAAACACACACAAAGTGTGTGGAAAATTGGAAAATTGTCTGTGCAATTGTAAGGTTTTTCGTCTTTCGTTTCCCTGGCCGTGTGTTTGTGTTTTGTACGCATTCGAGATTTATTTTGATCGATCGTTTCTACGGCTTAGAAACTCTTTATGCTGCCTTTCCCTTGTTTATCCGGAGACAGTCTTAATATTGGTCGTTTACTTTCTAAGGGGATAAATACCTCACAAATAGTTCCACAAAATTGCACATGTCCACACACGGAGAAAATGGCCTAAGGACTGCTTTTGAATATTATTCCGAGTTCCGAGCTCCGAGTTCTGTAGTTCTGCAGTTCTCATGACAATCCAGGTGGGCTGAGCTATTGCTGACAAGCTAAATGGCCAACTACTGTGGCCCACTTGGCCAGAACTGAATTCAGTAAAGTGGAAGGATGTGGCTGCATCTGTTTTGATTGTTCCCTGACACGCAATTGAGGAGAGGAAGGGAAAGGTCCGAGTGGAACACCCACATGAGTGCTGGAAACGAACATTCCCATAGGTCGGGAAATTAATTAGAATTCTCCGTGTATAATGGTAAACAATATGTGGGAACGAGGTTACAAACGGATCGTAAATATGACCTACACCTCCGAAAAGGGATTAAAATTCTTCAAAATATGTTAAGCCATCTGAACACTTTCAACAATCTTGAGGGAATATTATTCAGACTATCATATTATTTGTAAAAGGTAAAATTACATTAATCCTAACCAATAAGTTACATAATTTGTAACTATTTGAAACGATGTGCAAATTTGTAACACTACTATAAATTAAGCTTGAATTTCTCAAAACCTGAAAGAAATTATTGAACACACTTACCTTAACCAGTTTTGTTTAATAAATTACCAAAATGGTTTATATTTCCATTCACTCATCAATTTCATAATGCCCATAGAAAACTTTTTATATGCCCAAACAAGCACCTTTACTCGAATTTTCCCATCTTTTCCCCATTTTAGCCATCCCATTCTGTAGCTCCATGCAAGCCAAATGCGATTCGAATCTCATCTGGTATGATCCGATTTCGATAAGATATTGCGCCACATAGTGAAACAGATCGTGTTGGCAAGATTTTATGGATCCTCTCTGCTCGGCGGCTTTAATTTTGTAATTACTATAATACACAACCCCACGAGCTCTTCGCTTTCTCAGGGGCAGGGGCTCCTTTCGATTTGGAGTCATAGCTGGGTGTAAACGACTGGCATCCTTAACGGCTTTCAGTGCTCAAACAACTGCGGGGCATAAATCGAAAAAAAAAACAAAGTACTAAGCCTTTGCATGGGGAAAATGTCCAGAGGAAGGGAATGAGACAGCCAAAGAGAAAGAGAGAACATGATTGAAAACTAACTGCTGCTGTTCGCTTATTATATTACATTTCTCGGTGATCATCAGGGTTCTCCACTCGAAACAAAATTATTTAATATGAGCATAATAATATAAGCCATAAGGAACAATTTTCTTGTATTTATTCTTTCACATTAATAAATTTAATAATACAGATTAGATTTTCTTACATAAATATTATGAAACTAGTTTGTATATAAGGGAGGTAAGCTATTACTAACCACTATTTATCAATTTTTGAAAAAACAATGACCATACTTTTTAAATCATATGATATAAAACAATTAGAATATATTATTATATATTATTTTTTTAATTATTATGTATTTTACTACAACCAATAGACTTTCCATTTTTGAAGTGTGCCACGGGGTGTGTGTCTCGGCTAAAGCGCAGCGTTTTACTTAAAATAATTATGGAAAATGCCTAGTTAAATGAGGAAAACTGGCAGGGGGAGTGAGTGAGTGATCGGGGGAGCTGCTTCCTTTTTACCTACGCGCATGGGCATGGTCATGGTCATGGCCATGGCCAATGAGCTGGGATGAAAAACAACAAGATCATAATAAATAATAACCAGGCTGAGCTCAGCTGCGTTAGTTGCGGGATTGGGATTCCTCGGGGAGCCGAGGTCCGAGGGGCGCGGCAGCGGTAACAAGCGCTAATTATCGACAACAAGCTAAAACAGCGGCCTACAATTACGCAGCAACGCCAGCTGAGGCGGCCGAAGTAGTAGCGGAGAAGTGCACTGGGAAAAACAATAAAAAACTGAACAATTTTTATAAATTTTTCTAAATTAAATGCCAAATAAATATAACTGACCCATTGCACTGTTGTCAGATTTAAATGATTAATATATGATTTAATAATTTCAAAATGTATTATATTAAACTAATTTATTTTTTTTCGATATGCATAACAATATGTTTATTGGAGAGTGTTATGCTAATTAAGTTGTTTATATAAATTTTATAATAAAATTTTATAAGCATATGGTATATTATTGGATAATAATAATTTAATTATTTTATTCATAATATTAACAAATATATGAAAAACATTATCTTACAATAGTAATTCAACTTTGGGAAAAACTAATTTAATGTTAATGTAATTTAACCTGAAAATAGTAGTTTATATAAATTGTACATTAAGATTATTGTTAAATGGGACTTAATAAAAACGTTTACAATATTCAACCTAATCTCATTAATTTTTCTCTGTGCATGAGAGCCCTACGCAACGATCTTGGCTAGAAAATTAGTATGGGGGATGGAAAAGGGGGAGTTGCGGAGTGGGAAAGCGCAGCGCGGATGCAGCAACTGCCATAGCCATTAAAATTTACACAGGCAACGCAGCAGCAGCAGCAACTTCACTGCTGCAGCAACTGCAACAGCAACATCGGCAACTGCAGCATTTTTGCCTTCGTCTTCGCCGTCCTCGTCATCATCGTTGTCGGTATTCATCGCTGGCCTTTCTCCCATTTGGCGCAAACTTGTTAACTTCTTGGCATGGATGGTCATCATGCAAGCCTGGAGACGCAGAAAGAGACGGGGCGACAGTGGGAGAAAGAGACGGCGCGAAAAGAGTGTGTGTGCGCACAACATATGCATGCAACGCAGGCAAAAAATCGGGGGCAAGTTGGCGAACTCGAAATGCCCTCGGAAATGCAAGTGAGATGGCACTTTTTGGAGAAATTTCATTACTCACTTGGAAGAAAAATGTTGATAGATTCAAACGAACTAAATGTATCTTTAAAATAATATTGACATCATAATAAAGTTTATTATCTGAAATATTTTGAGTGGAGTTCCAATTTAAGTGCAGTAATATATTTATAAAAATTAAATAAATAGATGCATGCTTGGGTAATTTAAAAATGTTTTCTAAAGAAAATATAAAACAAATCCTTTTTTACAAACTCTTAACTTGAAATGATATTCTAAAATGTAAGTGGAAGAAAATATAGGTATTAACAGAGAAAGTCATTGCTTGTTGTTATGTCGTCAATGATATTGAGGATTTATTACTAACTAGAAAAAGTTTTTATTCCGACAAATTGTTTAAGGGCTAACAAATAGAGCTCCTTTTATCTTTAGTTCTTGTAGAAAGCAGACCGGCAGTACACTAAAGGCCTTTCGTTTTATTACTTTTATAGTATTGTCTAAGTCTCCATGACTACGATCAACCGGAGCTTAGAAGGAATGTTGATTAGCCATTTGGCTGGTTACCGGTACCTTTGCTGGTGTTTTTATTAAGCTAGAACTCGAGAACTTCCTATCTCGTTTTATGCTCCACGTTTATCCCACCGGAGCGGCTTATCCCACATACCTGGCAGAGGATCCCTGAAATGAACCATCAAATGCGGGGCCAGCCAATTATCGAGTTAGCCAGTGCCAGTGCCACCAGCATCTGTTCTCTTTCACTTTAATTTACACTGCCCAGGCGGAATCCCTCAAAATGCCCCTCGAAGTCCCCCTTCCCCTTTCACCGCCCTCGATTCGCATTATCCCAGCGCTGGCTGAACTTTACGATCAACTGTTCTGGTATAATCAATATACCCCATCAACATATCAGGTGTATAACAAGCAGCCGCGGGTCTGTCGCTGCGGCTTCTGCTGTATTGGTTGCAATTTATAGGCGCAGGATCGCTTACAAGCCAACGAGTTGGTAACACAAACCGGCGGCACTCTTGGCCAGTTATATGTGGTTGTTGCTGTTGTTGTTGTTGTTGTTACCCTGGCCAGGGTTGTTGTTGCTAGTAGCTGGTTGTTCGTTGGCTGTTGCATGGGCGCTGATTTTTATGCTCTGACTTGCGGCGAGTGAGGACTTTCAACGCAACGGCCGAAGACTGGAGACCGAAGACGGAAGACTGAAGACTGAAGACTGGTACCGAGACTGGGCGTTAACTGCGAAGTAATTGCGTTTCGGCTATGCAAGTACATAAATTGGATTTGAAATATGTACACATGTTGATGGATTCCTCTCCAGCGAGCCCGTGCTGTGGGTACCTGACTCGATTCTGCACCACGAGAAACAATCAGCAACCGAAAATAATTATTGGTTAAATATTTTGAATAAGAAAATCGTAATTCGATTGATGAAAACTATTTGGACTTTATACTGTATTTTTATACCCGTTACTCGTAGAGTAAAAGGGTATATTGTATTCGTGCAAAAGTATGTAACAGGGAGAAGGAAGCTTTTCCGACCCTATAAAGTATATATATTCTTGATCAGGATCACTAGCCGAGTCGAACTAGCCATGTCCGTCTGTCCGTCTGTCCGTCTGTCCGTCCGTATGAACGCTGAGATCTCGGAAACTATAAAAGCTAGAGGATTGGCATTTTGCATGCATATTCTTGGAGTTCCTACGCAGCGCAAGTTTATTTCAAAATGGTGCCACGCCCCCTCTAACGCCCTCAATCGCCCTACACCATTTTTTGAAAGGTGTCTGGCGCCCACACCATTAAAGATTTTGGAAAACTAAAAATGCAGTTTTATTGTGCTTATTAATACCTATCGAAATGTAGAAGAAATTTTTCAAATCGGACCATTCGTTAAAAAGTTATGCCTGATCAAAGATTTTATATATCTATCTTCCTCGCACTCCCTTAGCTGAGTAACGGGTATCTGATAGTCGGGGCACCCGACTATAGCGTTCTCTCTTGTTTTATATATATATTATATTATATATGTTTTATATATTATAAATATGTAGGAGGTGCGATCGTTACTCACCCGGGGCGGATGCAGCTCATCAATGAGGACGACGAAGGGCTTGGAGTAATCCCACTTCCTCTCAAGAGTGCTGAAGAGGGGAATTGACCCATTGTCGTCCTTGAGATCCTTCGCGAATTTAAGATGCTTTGGCCCGGTATCCTCCAGGGAAGTGCCGGCCGGAAACCTGAAAAAATCAAAATACGGAATCTTTCTCATTACCTGCATCCTAACAATATCGGGAACGACTTCGTCACCTTTTAAATTTATACATTTTAATGTATACACTTTCACATCTGAGGACCCACCCCGCGCTGGCCCTTCGCCAGGACATATGTGACGGTGGCGCAATCATGCAGATACCTCACCAAAACTCCATGTTGGAGTCCGAGTTTATAGCTTTGTGATTAACGATTTACCTGAAAATGTTGGTGAAATGGTCTGTGATCATAGACCGTAGGCCTAGTTTTGTAGTTTTATATATGCCAAAGTCGGATACGTTCAATTCGCCTTGATTTGATTAAGATTTAAACAATTGGCGGGATTGAGCTCGTCTTCTTTACCCTTCTCTTTGGCCACCAGACTCATTTTGGGTTTGAAATATTACAAAATTAGGAATCGGTTTGGTTTGGTTTTCTATATATATTATATTATTTTTTATTTTTGGAAGTATATAAATACCGGAAAATCGCTGCGAAAAAGCAAGGGCAAAAATATGAACATTTTTACTCGTTGTTTTTTATCGTTGTTTCGTTACAAGTTGTTGTCAAAACAAAGCGATAATAGTTCGGGTACCAAATAATAGGTAGCGCTGTATCCACTTTGAGTGAGTCAGTATTTTTAGTGTATTGTTATGGAGTCCCAAACTGTATTCTTTTGTACCGTACCCAAACACTTGTATTCTCTTCACCTTAGGTACACCATTTCTAAACAAAATTATTATGTGCAATGTAACAATAACATATGGCCCGTCCATATATACGTTATCTCATTTTCGTTTATTTTCGCCAATTATATTTAATTTTATATTTTTTTTAGTAGCGGTGCATACTTTTAGTTGTCTGCCGAAACTAAAGGGTTTATTAGTTCGGCTACCAAATAAGAGGTGGCGGTGTTTTGAATTTGAATGAGGCAGTATTTTTTGTTCAGGAGCCTAAAACTGTATTTTTTTAACGAAACTACGATGTCCAAATAAATCTTATGTACCGTACCCATTACCGAGATCTTGTCTACAGTTCACCTTAGGTACACAATTTCTAAACAAAATTATTGCATACAACGTCTTTTACTTAATGTGAAATGTAACATTAACATATGGCTTGTCCATATATACGTAATCTCATTTTCGTTAATTTTTGCCGATTATATTTAATTTTCTAATTTGTTATTTCCATAGTAGCGTTGCATACTTTTAGTTGTCTTTATTTATTAGTTCGGCTACTAAATAACAGATGGCGTTGTATTAAATTTGATTGAGGCAGTAGTTTTTGTAATGGAGTAAAACTGTATTTTTTTAACGAAACTACGATGTCCAAATACATCTTTTGTACCGTACCTATAAACGGGATCTTGTCTACACTTCACCTTAGGTACGAAAAATATGAACAAAATTATTGCATGCAAGATCTCACACTTCATGCGCGGATCCACGGGGGGTGATATGGGTGATATATCACCCCCACTCGGGTGAAAAATGAAAGGAATTTTGGTATTCATAAAGTATGCAACAACAAATTTGTTCTAATATCACCCCCCACAACAAAATCCTAGATCCTAGATAGATCCTAGATAAATTTGTGGGCAGAAGTGTTACCTAAATAATATTTATATATATTAAACGAAATAATTCATGGAAAGTTATACTTCTCAGACACGTACCACGATCGTTATCCTTGATAACATGACTCTAAAACTGTGGCGGACAAATTACAATATTTAGCATGGACCAGAACCGTTTTTCTTCTTATCCGAAAATATGAATTCCACTTAAATATCTAATAAATTCGGAAACAAAGTCCCGACATTTAAATATGAATATTTTAGAGCACATATTTCGCTGGCCAGAGTCTCACGTGGCCATCAGTCTAATTGACTTCCTTTTCGCAAAACAGTCACCCCTCAATTGCTCCATATTTCATGACCAAAAATTAACCAATAAAACAAAGGAGAAAAAAGCAACAAATGATATCACAAAGCTGCCACACAATGGCACACGCGGACGAAATGTACGACTTTTCCCAATAGCCCAAGCTATAACATATAAAAACCCACCCGCAACAATAACAGCAGCAATTTCCCCACAGCCCAACGGTACGTATGCGCAATGTGTGTGCTCCTGTTTGTTTGCCAACCTGAACATGTGTAGCTATCTGTAACTGCGTGAGGGGTGTAGGTGAGGGGGTGGTGAGGGGCGGGGGCAGGGGCAACACATGCAAAACACAGCAATAGAACCAACAACAACAATGGCAAACGCATGTAGTAGATGTCAGAGATATCGAAAAAGATACAGGGCAGTTTGAGTGTACAGAGAAAGAACATAGCCACGTTTTCTAAAAAAAAACTAAAAAATAATATTTAAATAGTATTTTGCACTAAATAATTAAAAATATTAAGTTTTTGAATATTTTATAAATGTATTGCTTGTTAAATGATTAAATATTAATTAAATTTGTATAGCTAAAACTAAGATGTTTTAGAATTAGAATAAAATTATAGCCTTAGATTTTTCCCTAGCAAAATATTTAGTTTTCTGTGCAGAAGGGAGACCGGGAGATATACATTTCAAAATTTATTTATTTACATTGACATTTTGTGCTACTTGTGCACTTTTCCCCCCACAACCCGCTCACTGCCAAATTGTTCACTTGAAAAACTGCTAACAAAGCTCTAAGCGGTCCACTTTCCCCGGCCCCTAATGTCCCCTTACCCTACCCTAACCACCCCTTCCTTGCCCACTTTCAATTCCAGCAAGAAACAGAGACGACAATGTATAATATATTGACTCAACGGAAAATACGGACATTGTCATAGCAACCGGAAGAGGTGGGAGAATAAGCAACCGGGAGGATGGCGAGTCACAAGGACAAAGGGCCCCAAGGCGGAAGAAGTCGGGTCAGGGGAGAGTTTATTTCCGCAACCGAAGTGAGCCGAAAAGGAAGGATGGAAAGGAGGAAAAGGTGAGGCCCGGGCTACAGGTAAAGGTTCCGGGAAGGTAACGCAAGGAAGACGGCGGGAACTGGGGATTTATAGACTGCTGCGGAAATGTTCTGGTATCAACGGTTCGAGTGGGGCTGGGGCCCTGTGCCCATATAAATAATCGAATTAATCCCGGAAAGCTGGAAACTAGAAGCATATGTAAATTCATTGAGTTTCGAACCAAGATCTTCTTGAATAATTGGAATTTCTTCACTGATAAAGTACTTTGGATGGCTAGAGCGTATGGCTTTTCTTACATAAAATATAGAAGTATACGTACAAGCAAGCTTTGGCAATTTTAAAATAAGTATAGGTATAATAACATCAGATATGATTATTCAAAATGTGGTTTCAAAGTTAGTTTAAGTGAAAGTTTTGAGAAACTAATTAATCCTTAAAAAATATTTATACCTTTTAAGAAAAAATACGAAAATAAATTTTAATAAAAACAGTTTTTTAATCTTGTTTATGGAAAGTTGTAGAAATTTATTTTTTTACATCAACTCCACCTGTTTAAAACTTATCCCCTTGAATGCGTCATAAAGAGTCTTCAATTGAACATAACTACCGGCATTTTCCGATGGGTTGACATGATAGGAAGGACGGTGGCGGAAATCGAGGAAATGGTGGGAGGTCAGCCGATTGAAGCGCACAAATGTTTGCAAATGCTAAACATGCCCGTATTTTGTATATGTATTTACAAATTTGATATTTACAAGCCCTTCGACAGCAGCCCCCCACTTTCCAGTAGCCCCTTAGCCCTTCTATTCTCTTTTTGCCCGCTTCAGTCTTCTAAGCAAGGTTCTTCGTTTGACGATGCCAGCAACAAATATTCACGAGTTCACTTAGCAGTTTTATTTGTCTTTGGAAAACTTTTGTTCCCGCCTCCCTTCGCTTTTCCTCGCAGCTCAAGCCCCACACATACACACACTCGAATGATTTCAAAGGATGGAATGTGTGTGAGGAGGTGGTGGTAGTTCTAACAGCTGTATGCAAAATAATAGTTGTTCTTAAGATGCATGTGTGAAACTAAACAATTTGCAGATTTGCAAATAAATAGTTATTAAATATTTTCAATAAGCATAAAAGTAGCAGAACCTTCTAAAAATATAAAGAATATTTTAGAACACTTTATATCCATCAGAAAATATTTCCTATAATTTTAATACTAAAAAATTCCATCTTAAAAACGAAAAGTTATTTTTCTTTCATCACTTATTCAATCCCAATAGTTATTTGGATAATTTTTTGGATATTTTTTTGGTTTAACCACAACTGTATGAAATTATCGGCATAATTAAATGTAATTTAATATTAAAATTAAGATATTAAGCCAAACTTAGATATGAAACTAGTATTTCGGACACAACTGTGGGCGTGGCATGTGGACAAAGGCGAGCGGAACAAACGTGGCTAAGTCAAGGCCCCGCCGGCCCCTCCTTTCGTTTCGGCTCTTTTGCCAATATCTGGCGCACTTGAACAATTTGTAACATGATAGACTGGAAGGAAAGGCAAACAAATCATTGAGGGGAGTGCAAGTGCGAGTGTGGGTCGTCGGTTTTGTTTATATTTTCCTTTGCTTTGCATTGACTTTATTTCTCAGGCTTGGAGCAAAAAACATTCTCCGGCTGTTGGTCTAAAATATTTGCAAGAAAATTGCAAACAAAGGACAACAGGCGGACAGCGTCCAGTGGCCAAAGGGGGCGTGGCATTTGGGGGAAAACAATTTCACTATTTTGCTCTATTTTTATAGTTACTCTTTGTTTCAAGCGTTCATATTGAAAATCAAACAATGACGGCCACTGGAAAGTTGATGCAGTTGAACTATATTTTATGGGGCACTCAAAAGAAAGAGAGAATAAATATATACGAAATATAAAGCAATACAAATAAACATAAAACGCAAAGAGTTTTTAAATTTATTTGGTTCACAGTGTTAAGGTTTATTGCAATCCAAACAACTTTGCAGCCGAAATCGTATAAAACGTGCATGCAAGATAAATGAATTTGAAATAAAATACAAAATATAGAGCTGCTGAGCATTGCAGATCTAAGAATTTATATTATTTAAATAAATCTGATATTAATAAGCAAATATCAACACTCATTTTAAACGTTGCACATTGCGATCGTGATGGCCACAATTTCTATTTGTGCCATAATTTCGCATATTCTTTGACAATGCTGGCCCCATTTCGAGACATCAAGTCCCGTTTGAAACATTTCAATATTGCATTTTGACAAAGCGGAAATTTCTAATATCCTCTGCCCAATCATGCCATGCAAATTGAAAATTCCCAAAAACAATCGCTGCCATATTCGAGTCCGCTCAAATGCTGATGAACACGAACAACATTTTATGCGGGATGAATCAAACACAACAACGCCGAGCGAACAACAAATCAAAATCAAACTCAGAGCCCGCCGACGCTGGGCCGCAAAATATGACAAAATATGAATTGCACATTGCACAATAAACAATAAATTTCCGAGTGACCCGCACACGCAAAAATCCAGAGCAAAAACAACAGTGGAGGGGAGAGATAGTGAGCGACTGGGAAACACTCTTAAAATAGGCAAACTTAAAAGAGGAAATAATGTCTAAAAATAGGAAGAAGAGATAAGAGCACTTTTAATTGTGATAAGGCCATGTTGATAGTGCAAAAGTTGACAATTCAGTGTTTTAGCTCAAAGAGTGAAATATAAATCCATATAAAAAAAAAGTAAATTAAAGTCAGCTTTTTCAGATTTAATATTAAAGTTATAACTCTTTCTTTGAATAACATACAAATATTTCTTCTAGTCCCGAGAGACTTTCTAGCAATTCAATACCCGAGTTAAAATATAAATTAAACTTTTTCAATATATTACTGGCGTAAATAAATTCAATGCCTACCTTCGGAAACCTTTACGATTATTTCTAAATCTCCAGAGGTCTTGGCAACACCCCCGAACACTCCTTTATTAATCTTTTAAGGAAATCCCATTCATGAGCATCCCCATTTGCACTGACATATTCATTCCACCTATGCAGAACCCGAACCATTAAGTTCTTATCAAGAAACTAACCCTTGCGAGTAGTGCCGGCAAACCCCATCACGTACCCATTAGACTCCCCCGAAGAGTGGCCCCCATATCGTTCTTCGGCACTTCTCTGGGGTATAACAATGAGAGGCCGCATTCTGTGTGTCATAAAACAAATTGGGTGGCCGCAACTGCCATTTCCAACCATCGGGGAGATCCGACTGCATGGTCCTGTGGTATATGCCCCATATATATATATATGGATATATATAGATATGGCATGTGGGCGGCGCTACGGATTGGATGCATGCATTTATGCCAAAAGCGTTCGCTGGACATTGGACATTGGCATCATCGGATGAGAAAACAGGAACGAAACCCAGGCACCAGGCAGCAGGCCTACTGGATGTGACAGTCCTTGGATCCTAGAAGAGTGGGTGGTAGATGGTACTGGAAGTGGGCTTAGCCCAAAACCAAAGCCAACAGAACGCATTTCGGCCTGCATTGGGCCAGTTGTGTAGATTTGTGGCTAAAAGAGTTAACAGATAAAATCAAATATGCACTATGTCCTGCGGTGGCAGCAGGCGACAGGCGCGTTTCTGGGGGGGTTTCCAGTGGGCGGGGCAGGGGCGAAGGTTGAGAAAGGCGGCGGAAGGGGGGTGGGGGTGGCAACACCAGGGTGACCAGCCACAAATTTTTAGTTCGAAAAATGCAACCGAATTTATAGTTTGAGACGTTTGCATGCAAAACAAACAAAGAGAGGACGCGGTATTGAAGTACAGTGAGGCGCCAAGGGATTGAACCTCTTGTGATTTTAGAGTAATATTAAGAGAAAGGAATTACTGAAAAAGTAAACAAAAATATTATATGATAAAATATAGGTAAGCCACTCTTTACGATAAGATACTTTTTTTATTCTTATAGAACTTCTATAGGATGTTTTAAATATTTTGCTAAGAAAAAAAATCCATTTCATTTTAAGAGAATTCAAAAAATATTGGTTAAACGATTTAAAACTTTAGAGTAATTCTGCAAATGTCAATTTGAAATAGCATACCTGGTTTTAAAGTAGAAGATCAGAAAATGATAGTTGTTGTACCCATAAGTATTTTCATACTTCTTAGAAAAATGTAATTAGAATGGATAAGGCCTTTATCAGTGTTGTTATCCGAGTGACCACTGTAAAAGGAAATGGTGAACGGACCATAGAGGAGATTGCACTGCATTTGGCATGACAACTGTGGGTAGGCGTGGCTGACTGGCACGCCCACTGTCACAATCACATTTCCACCGCCCCCTTTCCCAGCACTTTTCCCTTGATTCTCCATCAGCCCAATTGTAGTGACGTGTGTGCGAAGAACGCACATACGCAAAAAAAGGGAAAAGAACCGGCACGATTGACCTACAAAATTGCAGGGAGAAAGGGGAGATAGCGAGGGAAGTGGGTTTACACAGGGATTAAAAATTACCATGTTCCTAATCCACTTTGTTTTAATCTATATATCAGCTTCTGATATTTAATATTTTTTATTAACAATCACTTCTAATAATTTGTAATTTATTTTGAAACAAAATAAAGTTTTTAAGACGCTTTAATTGAGTTTGAGTTTTGTTGGTAATTCAAACAATATACAAATATTTTGCCTATATTTCCTCAGTTTCTCCCAGTGTATCTAGGGCGGAGAAAGTGGGATGTTCAGGCAGGCATACAAATCAAAAGAAATTTTTGCGAGTGAGTTTCGGCACAGAGGAAATCGCATACATTTCCCCAGTCCGAAAAAAGTGTTTGCACTCAAATTACACAGGCAGTCTAATGGGCGAAAGAGATGGCCTTCGAGAGCCAGAAAGGGACGGCTAAGGAAAGTTAGGATCGGAATTAGTACGAAATCGGAAACTGAGGTCTGGAAATGCAGGAACAAAAGCAAACGAAATCGATTGGCGATTTGAATGGCACCCTGGAAAATGGAGTCTGGGGAAAACTACTGCCCAAATACAACAACAGCGGCAGATGGAAAAGTGATGCTCACAAAGAGAAAGAGAAAGCGATAGGGAAAGTGTAAGAAAAAGCACTTTGTGATTCTAAGATTTCGTTAAAGGAATTGCTTGGTAAAAGCAGGAAATGCTGCCAATGATCAAGAACGGAGATTACTTTGGCAAATAACGGTAAAAATATATCAAACTAATGGAAAACTGCATGTGAAATTTATACCAAGAAAAGTTTATGTGCAATGTTGTTTAATACAAGTGCAATAATATTTACTTATCGATTGTACTATATAGAAATAAAATGTGTTCGGATGCAAAATAAGACTTATTTAAATGTTAAGCTGACCTATGTTACCATGTTTTGTTACTTGGTCAAATATTGATTTCTCAAATATGTTTCTAATTGGACCAGCCATTTCTCCCTTAAATTTGTTTTATTTGTACTACTATATCCAAATTTCTGTCAAATTCCTCTGGGAAGATAAACTTTTGTGTTTTGGAATTGCTTGGCATACATAAACACTGAAAGTTTTGTTATACCAAACGCTGGCCCCATCATATACGTATGAATAAAATGTTATCAAATAGTTTAAGGAACATTTCGTGTAAGTTATGTGCCATTTCCCCCAACCTAACCGCTCTCCACCCCCGTAATAACAATTATACAGTTGGAAGCCTCGGGGTTTGGGTGTACGTACGTATATGTCTGTGTGTCCCAATTTAGTTTGTTGTCTATTTTGTGTGCGACGTTAATTGCAGTGCATGGGTCAAATATTATTACTAATGCTACACAACTCTCCGCCCCAAGAACCCCACCCACCCTTTGCGACCTCCCAGGGGGCGACATATGTGTTTGGGGGTTGGGTGTGTGTGTGCAATTTAGCACTCTGCGGCATTCAAGAAAAGGGAAGATGAAAAAAATTATGGTGCCACCCAGCACACCCAAAAGTAAAAAAAAAACAGCAGGGGGCAGGAGTTTGTCGGTGGGGTGGCTAACTGCATTCGCCGTTATGGAAAAGAGCGTGCAAATTGGGGTTGCGATGTCACACTGCCAAAAAAAGGAATAATATATATATTTTATTTTTAAAATTTTAATTATAAATAAATGAAACAAGTTTAGTTGATTGATACAAAATACTTCTGACTTTAATTTAAAACAATAATATTTTGTTATACCTTGAATTGATAAATTGTAAACCCAAGTGGTAATTGGTAAGTTGGTAGATTTATGAAAGGTAATGAAATAAACAAATAGACAACAGTGTAATTTTTAAAGCTTTTTGCGATCATATTTGTTTTTGAAAATGTGAGTATTGCTCTAGAGTTATTTTTGATTATAATATTTTACACAATTTCATTGATATTTTTCGCAGTGCACAAACAACAACAATAAATGACAATAAGAGCGCAGTTCAAGTGTCAGCCGTGGCCTCTTATTGTCACGCATTGTCGTCTGCCCCAGCCACTACCCCTTCCTGGCACGCCCCTTCCACAATGGATGCCCCAAGGAATCCCCAGCACTCACACACACTCACTCGTGTGTGTGTGGTGGCATTTCCGGTGTTCGTTAGAGGAAAGGGAAGCGCTTGGGAAGAAGAGAGTGAAGCCCAATGTGCTTTTGGCATAAATTATGAATAAAGCGAGCGGCACACGTGTGTGTGCCAGTGTGTGTGTGAGTGTGCGTGTGTGGAAGAATTTTGTATGCCCGCTCGGATGAGTGTGTGTGAGTGAGCTTGTGGTGAGTAAAATGAAGTAAAAGCGGCAACGGGAATGAAAGCAAGTGCCTTAAGGAGGCTTTGAAAAACTATCAAAGGAAAGACGAAGTCAAAAATTCACTAACAAGCATTTCAGGGATTTCCTGCAGGGCAAAAGATGCTTTATTAAAATTTATAAAGATATTTTCTAACAAATACTAAATAATTGAAATTGATCTGATTTTGTTTGTGAAAAATATAATTTAATTTCTATTCATTTAATTTTTTTGTTGAAAACTAAAATATATTTTTATTTCATAGAAATAAACATTTTATTTAATATTTAATTAACAAAGTTACAAGAATTCAAAAATTTGCAATGGAAATTAAAGTTATTAAGATTATTAATAAATAAATTATAAAAATGAAAAGTGAAATTTCTAATCAGAATTTTAGAATTCTAATATAAATTGGTGTTTTTGAACGATATGATCCTACAGACGTAAATTTCATGCATTTGGGCACATAATTTAATTCATATTATTTCATCATTTACCGAATTATCACTTTTCAGAAGCAATCTTAAATGTGAAACCGAAATCTCTGAGCCAACAGAGAAAGGGCATTCAAAAGAAAAGCTGTCCACTTTCATTCGAATTGTGACGAAGGAGTGAGGAGTGGGTGGGTGGTGCCATGGGGGGTGCCTTTTGGTTGGAGGGGGTGGCGATGGTGGTGGGGCAGTGGGACACGTTGCAAATGTGTCTGGGCTGTAGGCAGCCGCAAACGAGCTTGACTTCGTTTCCAGGGCCCTGCGAGAAGGGGCTCCGGCTTGTTTATAGTATCTCAATAATTAATGAGCTCTTAGGAATTTTTGTGGCAAACAAGGACAACGGAGGAGCGGTAGAATCGGGGCCAGAAAGCAGCCACAAGGATGCTGAACAAAGTCAACTGCCGCGGATGGGAAAACTTAATGTACAAATATAATTTGCCGCACACACAAACACTTATGTGGCTAGCACCCCTCGGACCCTCCGGGAAAACCCATTTCGCCACCCACCCAAAACCCCGACCAGCATTTCGTTGGCCCGCAAGACGCTTCAAAACGCCACTGAAATACAAAGCTAGTTAGCAGCCAGCGGAGAGCTCGGTAGTTGTCACCCGGAGTCAAGCAGTGAGTTCATATTTTATGAATATAACCATATTATATGAGTCCTAATGCTGCCGCCGCCATTCGCCTTTTGGCAAATGGAGAGACAAGCCAGACGAAGAACCAAACGGGCACCAGATGGACCTTCCACCCAGACACTCAAATACATCAAAGGTTTTTTCGGTTATAACGGAATGCCAAATAAGGGAACACTGAAATTATGAAGGACTCTACCATATCCTGTAAGGGACTGAAAAGTAAAATCATCAGAACTTGTGACTCCAATTGGCTCGGACTCTTACAATTCCAGTGGCAAAAGGACCCACCTAAATTTGGTTTTTAATAAAACAAACAAGAAAAATTACTGTTGAAAAAATAATTTAATATGTTTTCTACTTGTTTCTTAATGATTAAAATTAATTTTTATTTTATGCATAATTTTTTAAAACAAAAAACATTGTTATACGATTTTTTTGACTTTTTTGTTGTTTTTGGCGACTTGTTTTGATATTTCTTTACAATTAATTAAATTGGTTAAAATAAGATATTAAATTTTCCTAGACTTTGCAATTGCATTGACTGAATTAATTTATTTTAAACGGCTATTGTAATTAAAAATGTATTTTTTAGAGCAATTAAAAGATATTTCCTGTACGCCCCAAAGCTCCTGCTCAAAAAGTACCCTGTAATGGCGTCCTAAAAAAGTGACTCGCTGCTTCCTGATTACTTATTCATTTGCCACGCTTTTAGCGCTGACTGCGTTATGTTTTGCCCTCTGACCCTGCCACCTGCTCCTCTTCCCCTTCCCCTTCCCCCTCCCCGTTTTCACCGCCTTTGATTTGCTTAATTTGTAAATTTGTTGGGTGGCCACTTCTCCCCATCAGCGCTTTAGATGCTTTTCATGGCTTTTAAACGCTTTCGCTGCCATCAAATTGACCAAAGCGAAAAACAAAAAACGAGGCAAATAAAAAGGAATCGCACTTAGAGTCCTTTTTTTTCGGCGGCAAGTGCAAAATTTATGCGGTTACATGTGTTTTAGTGCCATAAAAAGACACAATGCATGACACATGCATATTTTATGGGATATTTTATAATCTAATTACCGCGTAATATCGTCCAAGAGCGAAAAATGGGAAAAAAACACCCGCACTCACGTATAAACACAAATGAGAAGCGATCGCACAGCTGGGACCTTGGCACAAGGATATATGTTCAGGTGGGGGGTACCGATTCCTGGGGGGTGGCATAAAAATGCCACAAAATTAGCTCGACGCGTTTGGGGCATTAAAAGCGGTTTCTGGGTCCAAAAGCGTGAGCCGTTAAAATAAATTGCACAATACACGCACACTTGCACACACACACATTGCAAAAGTGAGGGATGAGGTTGGGTAATGGGCGGTGGGCGGCAACGAGGGGGTGGGGATGGGGAGCGGCCACCCCCTGCAGGCGCAGGTGTAAACGCTTTCAACGCCGTTTACGGATAACCAATGCACAAAACAAAACAATTGTATAATTTACATCGGGCTGTGAAAAAAGGGAAATATGATTAAAATTTAAATTATTAACAAAATTTGGCATAAACGTAAATTAAACAACCAAAATATAATCTATTTAAAATTCAATTTACGAAATAGATGATTTTACTAACAAATTGTAAACTTTCAATCAAAAATAGAGTGAATTTAAAAAGAAAAACGTTTTTATTGTTTCTTAATTAATTAAAAATGCTCTTAGTTGATAATTTTCAATTATCTACATTGAATTAGTTTAAAAATTAAATTATAATTTAAAAAACCTACACCCAAAAATAAATCGATATGAAACGTAGATTGATTTTACATTATGTAATATCAATTTTAACTTGATATGAAGCCAGGTAAAATTGATATGGTCAAAATGAGTATTTCATGTAAAAACGATATGGGTTTTGCATAACCAGAAATTGACATACACATATCGATTTTACGGCGACATGCTTTTTTTTGTGGGTAGATTCTCCACCCCTTTAGGATATGCCAACTAAATAGCTTTTCCTTCAGTGCACCACCAATCCAATCCCTAAACTCCACTCCCTTTAACCCCCTTCCCGGAGAAAGTGTCATATGGACGAACTGAAATGGATGTGAGACCCACAAAGTCTCTGATAATAACAAAACACAATTTAACGCATTGGCGGCTACTTAAAACGCGTCGCATTGCCAGGCGATAAGAAAGCTGGGCGATGGAAGGGGTGGTAGCCGAAAAAAATTAGGGAAGGGGGTGTTTTCGAGGGCTGGTCAGTTGACCAAATGAATGTTAAGCAGCTTCGGGCCTACACATATATGGGCATCGCATTTTTTTCTCATTTAGCCCGGCTATATTATCCAACGGGGATAAGGAAAAGACCCGGAACAAAGACAACAAACGGGGCACGTGCATGCCGAAAAGCCAAGGAGGCAGTTAAAGCTGTTAAACTGCCATTTGACAGGCGAACGAGAAACACACCCACGCATAAAAACCCACGGAAAGGACATGTTAAATTTAAAAGTAGCAGCACAAGTGGAAAACAATTTGGCAGTCATTAAAATGGGTAAGCAATTGCATATAAAATGAAATTGAAATTTAATGCAAGCGGAGGGCTGAGAGCAAACGGAAGCGATATAAAGTATCTGAATCCTTTCCACCGATAAAGATAAAGGCTTCAAGATGCGCGGAAAGCTGCTTAACATATCATTAACGCTCACTCTTCCGATGAAATGCGATTTTAAGCACTCGGAAAAATGGGAAAAATGTTTAACAGTTTTAAAAAATATATAAATTCATTTTAAAATTAGTATTTTAAAAGTTTTAAATACATCTGTACTTTGTCTTTAGTTTAAGCTTAAATGTGATTTTAATTGGCCAATTTTTAAGAGTCAATCATTATAATTACCCCATATAAATACCATACAGGCTAGGAAAATCAATACATAAATCTCGATTTAAGGGTTGCAAAGTATTTAACTCATCTCGAACATTCATCGTTTATTGATTGGGGTTCGGAGTTCGGACCTGCTTAATATGCAGTTGCCATTCCTCAACTCAATTGAAGCTGAAGACGCATCAGCATCAGCAGAAAGGTAAACACTTCTCGAGCAAACAATGCTCATATCTCACCCTCTCAGAGACTCACATTTGCATGAATTTATTTATTTTATGTCTCCTCTATTATATGTTTGTCCATATGTACGAATGACGATGTTTGCCTTCAGTTTATGGCGGCCAAACAATAATAACAACAAAGCCGAAGCCGAGGCCGTAGCCTCAAGGAGCAAAAACTGCACAATAAAATACCGAAATACGTTTAAAGAGCCGAGGAGACAGGGTGGGAAGCTCTACTACAATATTTATTGGTTTATTTTATGATCCTTTTTGATATGTACTTAAAGGAAATTTTACATTTATTGGTTTGACAACGAAATGCCCGACGACCTTGTTCTTTGGGGTCACCACCAGGGAGAATACTTAAGAGGGGTTGTTTTGCGGGGAGTGGGTCGAGTGTGATGGGTCCTTTGGACCAAGAAATATGTAATCTGTAATCTGCTCATTTGCTTATGAAATTATCCACCTCATTTGCTGCCCCTTTTTCTGCTTGCTTGAAGCTGCCCAAAATGCTTTTCTCCTAACCACCTACCTATTTTTCTTAGCAGAGATGACCATTTGGGCTTTTTAAGATGATGATTCTTTGTAGATTTCTAATGAAAGGCGAAATATTTAACATTTTGCACCTTTTGTCTAACATTAAATTACAGAAATATTTAAAAAAAATATGTAGATAAAGAGAAAAACGTTTATATTTTTTTTTAAATATAGGGTAATTGTATAAATATCTTATTCAAAAACTTAATTTTAAGGAATCCAATGATTTATTATTTTTATCTTTTGAATTACATGGCAGTCCGGTAATATAGTAATATTGCTACGTTTATCTTTTAAATAAATATTTATTTAAAATGAAATACGAATTAGATGAGGTAGAAACAAAGTCCCATTTTTTATTTATTGAATTCCATAATTGGCATCACTGTTTCTTAACCCTTTCCTTGGTAATTTTGTGAGTTATGTCTTGTGTCCAAGGATCACTGTCATCCATGTTTTTTGGGGTCCTCTTGGCAGCTGTTTTACGCTCATTTGGTTTTTGAAAATTGTTTGCCATAAACAGCCAGGGTTTGGAGTGTGGCAAACGTTTAATGCCGCCCAAAATGGCAATTACAATATGAGAAGGGGACTCAACACAAAGGGTTTCCCCAAATGAGGAGCGGAAATAAAGGAACCTTTCTTCCAGCTGAAACACTTGTCAGGCAACAGCACTCAAGTGTCAATTAGATGCACTTCTTATGGCTGGAAATGTGGGGGAAAGTGGTGGAGTTCCTTATGGGAAGTTCCTCGAGACTCCTTCAACCCTCTCGACTCGCTTACCTACCCCAAGATATTCCATTTGCCTTAACCCTCGAGAGTCCTTATAGCTGACGTCATCAGTTGAAGCCAACTCCCCTGTTTCGCAAGGACGGGGGCGTGGCAGTTTACATATGTGCTGGGCTAACAAAGGGGGGAAGCAATTTAAGTGTGAAGCTTAGCGAAGCACAAATTAAATCAAGCTACGAAATCATTTTCCCCTTTTTCATGACGAGGATAGAGTTACGCTCCTAATGAGCAATCTATATGTAACATAAGGCCAAAAGCTGAGGAAGGCCAAATGCGAAACCTTCGAGTCACCAGCAGTCAATGAAATGATAAATCTCTTCATTACGTGTCCTTCGCTTCCGTTGGCTTTTCCCATTCCTCGGATTTCTTGGTTAATTGCCAAAAAAAAAAAACATTTACAAAATGACTTGACAAAAAATTCAATAACAAACAGAAAAGAGGGAAGCGAAAGTTTAAAGATAAGAGATATAAAATACCCTGGTTTGGTTTATATTTAAAGTAATGGTTCTTTTAAAGAATTGATTTAGTTTTAAAAAATTAATTAAAAAGTTTTCTTATATTATATAGTTAGATCGATCCTTATTCTTAAATGGATAGTTTAAAGCTTTCAATATGTGATACTAATCCATCCATTATTATATTTTGAAAGTTTGAGCCCTGTTTACCCATCCTGTCATTTTCCAGTCTTCGACTCCCTGTCTTCCTGTTTCTACAACTACTCTTTTCGGTTTGATTCTTCTCTTTGTATCAAACTTGAGCATTGATGCGGAAGCGGCGATTGCCGTTTGAGGCTCGGCGTACAGGATGCGTGAACATGTGTATGTGATGGATGAATATGTACAGAGAAAACAAATACAGTGAGTTTATGAGGAGCTAAAATTCGGAAATTAATATTTACAATTAAATATTAAATTTTTAATATATTTTAATTATTTTAATACATTGTAGTAACAATTTAATTTGAAAAAGCAAGGCTGCACAATACATTTTCTATGTGGTTTTATTTTTAAAACAGTTTACAAGAATAATTATCTCAACCCTCTTATAATTTGAAGTATACTTTATATACTTTTTGTAAGCAAAAAGAAAATCTCTATCAATTTTACTTCAAGTGCAGGATGTGTGGCCAACTCAACTGAAGGCCTAAAGTTTGGCCTTTTCCCGATCTCCCTTCCTGCATTTTCCGGCTTCCCCCTCCAGGATTTTCTTTGACATGACTTAAATGTTGTCCATGGGACGCCTTGTAAATTAGCTTCATCTTGTTGGTCTTGTTGTTGTTCTTCCAAGCTTTGTGACGCGGCAGTTTTCTTTTTTTTTCGTCCTGGAAAGGGGTTTTCCTCTGACTTTGGCTTTGTCTGCTTCTTCTTGTTGATTGGAATGACAGACAGAAAAAAACATTATTTTATACGAGAATGAGCACGCTAAAATTTCACTTGGAGCAGGTTTTATGCTTGAACAATTTTGTGAAATTCAATTTATGTTACCCAAGGACATAAAACATACAACGAATCATTACACACACACACACACACACGTATAGCGGGGGGAAATGCGTGTGTGGCACGTAAAATATCAGTTATACACGGAGACTACACACTATATGTGAATATACACATATATAAACATATATTCGCATAGGACGTGCACTGACGCAGTCAAAGCATCAAATGCAACTTGAACAATGACTAAGAAAGAGATGGGTTCCCCCACCACGCCCACTTTGTCCTTTCCCTTCCTGTCTGGGATTTATCCTTTCGTTTTCCATGGCATTGGATCGCCGTTTAACCCCTTAACAACCCACATCCCACGCCCCCTGCAAAGCAACTTCAAAGTGAAAATTCAGCAGCCAAGTTAAATGACAACAGCAAATAGATGGAATAAAGGTGCATAAAGAAACAGTAAAACTTCTTCAAGTCACCTTGTAAAAAATTTAGTTATTATTTTTTTTTAGAAATAGTAATCATTTTTATAGGAAGGTTTATCAAAATGTTCACTCCACACAATATTTGCTAAATATGTGCTTGGAATATTGATAGATTTTAATTCTCTAAATGATAAAAACCGAACTTCCCACTAATGATATTTTACTGTAGATATAAAGATACACGTTGAGATACTGATAGTTAGATGGATAGCTGGCTAAGAGAGAGTGGCCAACCTGGTGGGGGGAAATCCTTTTCGGGGGCTGAAACGAATTTCCCTGGCCCACACACGTAGTCGACATAAATTTCACTTTATGGTTTGTTAACGAGTTAAATTCGAATCCAGAGCGCTGAAAAGTTTGTCATTTGTTCTCGCCCCATTGGCTGGATCGTGGAAATGGAAAATGGAAGAGGAGAAAGGGGAAAGGGGTGGGGAAAGCACGAAAGAAAGTCCTAAGCGTGCTGGAGTGTGGAGCGTGATAAGCATTATAGTTATAGTTATGATGCCAGTGAATGCGATGCGTGCGGAAATCCGAGAAAAGCGAAGGAAAACTGGGGAAAAGGGCTGAGCAGGCGTCAAAACGTTAATGGATTTTGGCTTTTGTTTTCCAAGGCAAGGTGTCAAGAAAGAGGGAGGCGGGGTGAATTGGGCTAAGGGGTGGCACTGTAACTGAGAAATCGGCTTGTGGTTCGGAATTGGCTGAAAGTGTTGGAGTTAAATCGGAAAATTAAGTTCTGATGTGAGAAACTTAGATGTTGGCTAACCGTCAAAGGACTTCAGTGCACAGATATTTTCTTGCTGGCTTTAATGTAAGTCTTCATAGATACTTCATCTGAGAGAAAAGTAAAAAATAAATTAATAAATATAATAACAACATATGACATTTGAGTTATTATTACCAGATAAAAATAGACTATATAATATGTTTTTTTAGATTTTTATGTGTTTTTGCTACTGGCCGTTTTTCATAGGGAGCCTTTTATAGTTTACTCTAGATATAAAAAAATAAACTATAATATATTAATTTCTTTGGATTGATTTACATATTTTTCATGCCTTTTCTTTTTATTCTGTTTTTAACATTCTTATAAACGGTATTTTTTCTAAAAGGTCATATAAGGATCTATACAAATCAGAGTGTTATTACCTAAACCAGGCTCGAATACGATCTTCAGCTCCAACCCACCCACTTTCTCGCCCAACTACCAAGTGAAAATGCAATAAGGCGGCGTTGATAATTGAAGCTTAAGATGTGATGTGCCCAATCCGAATCCGAATACGATTCGGAATCGGAATCAAAATCAGAGTCAAAGCTATTTGCCGCCATTTGTGTCTCCAGACATTGCACATATGACAATGTGCATCAGCGGCAGGACAAAGGCCAAGCAAAGGGGGCGGTGAGTGGGCGGAAGGGGGCGTGTCTGTGACGTCGGATGTGTACAGATCTGTGTGTGTGTGCCAACTGGATGGCACATGGCAGACGTACATCCTCCGTCCTGCTGCTGCAGCAGTCGAAATCAAATTTCCAGCGCGCACTTTGCGAAATCAAATACATCAGCGAGGGGGCGGCCAAATGGGGGCGTGGCATGCGAGGGGGAAATCTGCCAAAAAGTATGAAGTGTTTGCCAAAAAAATATAAAATGGGCACAAAGCTCCCAGGGAGCGGAGACATCGAAGCTGAAGTAGAAGATTCACCGAGGCAAAGGACTTTTTCTTGCATTGTAAAATAGATTTTCGAGGCATGGTGGCCGGGAGGGGGTTTGATATAGCAGCGGGGAGTACGGAATCGAAAAACCATAGTCAGACATAAAGGAAAAGGAAAGCAGGGGAGAGGAGAAGAGAAGCAGGAGAAGAGAAGGAGAAGAGCCAAGTGCCAGATGATTGAAGTAAGCGATGTGTCTCGCCTGTCGTTTCTTCTCTATCACCATCTCCTTCTCCAAAAATCCCCAGAACCCAATAAACTTAGAAAAAACTTTGCTAAAAGCGATTAAATTTAAATATAAAAATGTTTTATAAGGATTTTTAACTCGTGTTACCACAAGTTTTTATTTGTTGTCATCAGCTATTTTTGTAATGCCTTGAAGTTTTTTGAGTTTTTGTCATTAATATTTTCAATAAGCTACGATTTTCATACTATTTATTATTATAGGGCTAATAACTAACTAAATGTATTAAAATTAAAATGTTAAACAAATGTCGTAGTTTTTTTTTTTTTTTTTTTTTTTTTTTTAGTATAACTCATATAATTTTACATTAATCAGCCAACTTAATGGCTATAAAACGTATAGTACAAATAGGAACCAATAACTTGAATACATAACAGGATGGCGAGTAACAAATCTTATAACTTATAATAGAAAACTAAAACAACAATACAAAAAACGCATTACTGCTTCAGGACTCGTGAGACATGACGTCCTCTTGTCCAGAGATCGCCGGGGTGCCTTCGCTTTAGCCGTCTCCTGTTCAATGGGTTGGCCAAGGAAGCTGCTAGGTGGTTGGGGTGTCCTGTGAGGCGGTCGTTATACCGACTGGAGTGCCGGTTTATCTGGTCCCTGACAGAGGGCATGTGGAGATCGTTAGCCAGGTCGACGTTTCTGACGTACCACGGCGCATTTGTAATTGTTCGCAGCGCTTTATTTTGAACTCTTTGGACCTTCATGACGTTAGAGTCAGAAGCCACGCCCCAGAGTTGGATGCAGTACGTCATTGAGGGCACCACAATAGTTTTGAAAAGCAACACTTTGTTGGCAAGGCTAAGCTTGCTTGTTGATTTCAGCATCCAGTTTAGCTTCCTTAGCTTAGCGCGACATGTAGCTGCAATTTTTGTAGTGTGCTGTTTCCAGGTGAGCCGTTTGTCCAAGATCAGGCCCAGGTACTGCGCCTGGGGAGATTGCGGGATGGTGGTGCTATGGAGCTCAACCGTTGGAAGGATCTGTCCTCTCAGAGTGAAGTTGCAGTGTTGAGACTTTCTGCCATTAATTGCAATATTCCACCTGTTTGTCCACTTGCCGTAGGAGTCAAGAAATTCCTGGGTTATTCTAGATGCTTCAATACGGCAGGTGGAATTTACAAGGAAGGCAGTGTCGTCAGCGTAGGTGGCAAGAAGAGTGTCCGGTGCATTGATAGACGGCAGATCAGAGGTGAACAGGGTGTATAGAACGGGGCCCAGGACGCTTCCCTGAGGAACGCCAGCACGAGAAAATCTTAAGCTTGACCTTTCCCCTCTTACCTCGACCATGAAGCTTCGATCAAGCAAGTATGATTTGAGAACAAGGAATAGGCCTGTCGGGAGTAGGGTCTTCAACTTATGGAGTAATCCTTCATGCCATACGCGGTCAAATGCTTCCTTGACGTCGAGGAAAATAGCAGAGCTGTATTGCTTATTCTCAAAAGCATTTAAGATGTGCTGGACTAGTCGATGTGCTTGCTCTGGGGTCCCATGATGATTCCTAAAACCAAACTGATGGTCGGGAATGGCATCCTGCACGCTTCTTGCTCCCAAGATTCTACTTAGAATTATTCTCTCGAATATTTTAGAGAAAGTGGGTAGCAAGCTTATCGGTCGATAGGACTCGACAAGATTCTCCGGTTTTCCTGGCTTTGGTATCATCGTTATCACAGCACACTTCCATTGAGAGGGGAAGTGGTGGATACGTAGCATTGAGTTGAATAGGAGAACAAGGAACAGGATTCCCTTTTTAGGCAGAGCCTTGGCAATTCGGCTGTCTATGCCGTCGAGACCCGGCGCTTTACTGGGATGAAGCTTTTGTATGTGAGTACAGATTTCTTCTGGACTCACGTGTTGAATCGGTAATGCTTCCGGGGAAGGAGCATTAAGAAATGCCAGTGTTTCTTCAACGTCCTCGGGTCTCGCTAGGTTGAACGGCTGAAAACGTTTCTCGAGTTCATCTGCGAAAGCTAGGGATATTTCGGGGTCGGACTTACACCATGTATCGTCAGCTTTCCTAATGGGGATCTTTCGGAGAGGCTGACGTTTTATATTTCGTGTTAATTTCCAAAGGTTGAAGCCGTATGGTTTGGTGGTGTCCGCGTTGAGGAGCATATCATCGAAATATTCGCGCTTTGTTTCATGCAGAAGCTTTTTGAGTTCGTCCTCAGCACGGCGATAGGCTCTTTTGTCGACTTGAACCTGGGATCTCATATATCTGCGACGTAGGGATCTTTTCAGCCTTACCAGGTCCATAACCTCAGGTTTTAAAAGAGCCTGAGGTCGGTTGGAGGGGTTTGAGATTTGACCATTGGTTGAGGACTCGGCAGCGATATGGATGTTACGGGAAAACATCTCGACAGCGTCGTTTATGTCATCAGGAGAGCTTAACACCATATTTAGATTAACTCGATCATGCTCTCGTATAGTGCAGACGCGTTTTTGCATCGCTGCGAAGTTCTTTGTGAAGATTCTATGGACAAGTCCACCTGCGTGGCAAAAGTTATTGTTTTTGTGAATCCGGCTTCTATAGTCGCGGTGCTCCAACGCTCCGTTAGTTGTGCTTATCGCGAAAACAAGTGGAACAGAAAGTCAAAACTTACAGTTGCAATTGTTGTTCTTGCAAATCACAACTAGTTGGTTCAGATTCGAAATCGGTTTCGAAGTGAGCTACAAATCAATATTTTCGTCCCAAATAAAAGAAAAAATAAACTTGATATTTGTTTGCCTCTCGGTGGGCTCGAACCCGGTCCCGCCTGATTGCGGGGCCTGCACCTTGCCCTCTAGGCTACGATCGCCTTTTCTGAATTCGGGCAAAGCGCCCCTGTATGCAAATTGTCGGTAAAGCAGTGCACAATATCAGTGCATAATAACAATAATGGCTGGTCTTTCGGATTCCGAAGATGAGCTAAGCATCAGAAAAACCGTGTCTCGTCAACAGCAGTTCATGAAAGAGGCACTTAATAGCTCCTTATCCAAATTCAGCCGGATATATGCTTCAACCTCTGTCAAGACCGCGCCACCACCAAACAAAAATGTTGATCCTGAACTAGCAGCTATTAATGGCGAAGATGAGGACTGGTGGACCCCACGCCCAGTAAACACCAAACGTCGCCTTGAGTCCGGATCACCGAATTCTTTCACCAAAATCCTGAGGAACTCTGGGAGTCCAAAAGCGAATGTTTCTGCCAACCGCTTCTCAGAACTTTCGGACATGGAGACAGACGAGCGTGTCGAAGACTCTTCAACGGTCAGCCCCAATTACTCTGTTCAACCGAGTACCTCTACCAGTACCCCAGGACAGGTCAGCAGCAACAACAACAACCCAATCAACAACAACGCTGGAAACAGTATCGCTAGCAACATCACAAATCCCAGCCAACCGTCTGAAAACCAAGCCCAATTACCCTCCCACAAACCACCCCCAATAGTGGTTGCCCACTGCGAGAATTTAAACGGACTTATCAAATCCACAGACAAAATAGTTGACCCGTCCAAATATTCCCTGAAGTGCCACCCCAACAACTCTGTTTCCATCCTGGCTGCAGATTCAGATGCTTACAGAGCAATAACAAAATCTTTGACCCTTAAAAATGTACCTTTTCATTCATGGCAGCTAAAAGAGGAGAGATCCTATCGTGTTGTCATCCGTGGTATCCATCACTCCGTACCAGATGATAATATTAGGGAAAGTCTTTCCTTGTCTGGCCACACAGTTCGATTTATTAATAGACCTAGAAGCCGCTTTGACAAAACCAGGCTTGTCAACTTAGTTTTTATTGAACTAGAACCGGCAGCAAACAACAAGGAAATCCACGAAATCAAGACACTTTGTCGACAAAGGGTACAAGTTGAAATCCCCTACAAAAAGGAGGATGTCGTTCAATGCCACCGGTGCCAAGCCTTCGATCACACTAAAAACAACTGCCATATGGGTTTTAACTGCGTCAGATGCGGTCTGCAACACGGTTTGAAGGACTGCCTAAGGGATGTTCATCCAGTTAAATGCGTTAACTGTGGCGGCGACCACACAGCCAGCTATAAAGGATGTGCTGCTTATCAGAAGGCAGCTAGTCGACGAAAAAGTGTGACATCTTATCCTCAACAATCAGCTAGATCAAATGGTCAATCCAACTTTGTGGCTTCAACCTCCTACGCAAACGCAGTCCGTGTCCAAGTTAATGTCGTAGTAAAATCTTTAATTCCATGATAAATTTAAACTTTTTTAATTTTGAACTCAAACATGAAATTTCTAAATAATGAAATGCTCAATGTTAATATGACTATCGTTGTATATTTATAGTCTACGTAGATTTTAATATTTTCCAATCAAATCATGATTTTTATACCCGTTACTCGTAGAGTAAAAGGGTATATTGTATTCGTGCAAAAGTATGTAACAGGGAGAAGGAAGCTTTTTCGACCCTATAAAGTATATATATTCTTGATCAGGATCACTAGCCGAGTCGAACTAGCCAAGACCGTCTGTCCGTCTGTCTGTCCGTCTGTCTGTCCGTCTGTCTGTCCGTCCGTATGAACGCTGAGAGTTCCCACGCAGCGCAAGTTTATTTTAAAAAGGTGCCACGCCCCCTCTAACCGCCCCCTCATTTTTTGAAAGGTGTCTGGCGCCCACACCTTTAAAGATTTTGGAAATGTAAAAATGCAGTTTTATTGTGATTATCAAAACCTATCGAAATGTTGAAGTTTATTTTTTAAATCGGACCATTCGTTAAAAAGTTATGACCAATCAAAGTTTTAATATATCCATCTCCCTCGCACTCCCTTAGCTGAGTAACGGGTATCTGATAGTCAGGGCACCCGACTATAGCGTTCTCTCTTGTTTTGTATTTGATTTATATATTAAGTAAGCAATTCCATATGCAGATATTTATGTCTACTATTCCTACCATTTTATCAGTGTAGAATATATCTTAGTTTTTCGCGTTGTGCAAACCCTTTCTCCTATTCTATTCCCACCTCCTGCGGCGCTGGCCAAAGGCAACTTACATGTTTGCTAACAAACAAATGCTGGAGCAGAGGAGCAGGAGCGGTAGCCGAGAGCCGGGAGCCGGGAGCAGGGATCCGGAAAGGAGGAGTCGGGAATGGGGACAAGGCAAGGAAAAGAAGCCAGGACATTCATACATATATGAGGGCAAACATCGCTCGAGAGCTGAGCAAATAGAAGGGAAAATGCTAAGGAAAAAATGGTGCAGCAGCCAAGGACAAACGCTGCCATGTTTGACATATTTGCTTTGACAGTTCCAAGTTCCAAGTGCACATTTTAGCCACGTTCCGCTCTTGGCCATGTTTTGTGCTTGGCGCAGGAAGGGAGGTAACTGTAACTCCGGTCCCGAGTCGATATGAAAATGGGTTTCGTCCTCAGATTCGGATTCTGCTGCTTAAATAGCCGGGGGCTCTCCACTTTGAGCGCTGTCTGCATTTGCGTCTAATAAATATTAATGCAAATTAATCCAATTAAAGCGGCGTCGAAATTGTAAAAGACTTTCATGATATATCTGCATATAAATGGATATAAATCAACCCCGGGTATATGATGCAATATGTGCATTATTTTGGTGGTGGCTATCCGCCTGCTAATTTGCCAAATGGGGGTGGTGAACATCCCTCCCCTTCGCTGACAAACAAATAAGCAAATAGCAACAGTGGATTCCCCTTGGGATTGTCTTAATCAAATTTATGAAACGCTAATGAGCAGAGTCAGGAGCAAAGGCAAATTCGTAGTGGGGGAGAGTAAGAAAGCGGCGGCGAAAGTCCTTTCTGGATTATAGCCATATAATACCCAAAACATCGGCTTAACCATACGAAGCCCACCAACAATGGGATATTTGGAGCAGATGTGAGAGGCCAATGGCTTAATGAAGGGAATTATGCAGTGGATCACGTGATGTTGACTCTAACTTACTTGGGATTGTCGCCATTGATTGATGGCCTTGGTATATTAAAACTCTTAAATGTGTTACCTAAAAATTTAAAAAATTACCAAATTTAATATTGTAATGTATTGGATTAAAAGATATTTGAAAAATATAAGTTTTTTTGAGAACAATCGGTACAATAATTATAATTCTACTCGCCTATTCAATAAACACCGAATGAGAAATTTAAAAAAAATACCTTTAAAAGTACTCCACTCAAGAACACGAACAACTGAGCAGCAAATGAAGCATCCATCATCATCGTAACTCAATCAATTATACCGAAAGAGAGCTCGAAATCCTTTCGCTACTCCTACTCCCTCGAATGACCTTTGCAATGGGAAAAGCTCCCCGCTGACCTTTTCAACGGCAATTAAGGAGCATTACCAATTCTATCCCCACTCCGACGCTAAATTCATATTTGCCATAACTGAAGTCTGCAGGAAATCTTATGCTTTGTCGAGCATTACAAATAATCACTGTTAGAAATGCATTATCACTTGGCACAGTTTTTTAATGTAAAATCTTCAATAATATATTAATTATGTTTTCTTACATTTCAAATATATTTGTTATTTTATTGCCATCAGCAAAATCAATTAAGAAGCCCCATGAATATTTCTGTTATGTTGGTTGTTAAAGTCCTATAAATACTCAAAATTGGCAATGGATTTCGTGACGTTTTTGTTTGCTGTGCATTCGATTCAAAGCAGGGCAGCTTAATAAGCCACGGGTAAAAACGTTTCCACAATTTAGCTGCCAAAAACCCCACTCACCGAACAATGCATACTATAATAATGAAAGTTGGAAGGAGCAGCAGGGAAAGCTAAAGCAGAAGTCAAGCTGCTCTCATCATTAATATTTCAAAAGTTGTGGGCGAAGCTTTCAGCAAAACACACGCAAAAAACCGGTAAAAGAAAACAAAAAACTTTTCAGCAGTAGCATAAAAATTTACCCAGTTTCGAGTGGAAGCCCCCCACCAACTCCACCTAGTTGGTCTATCTTCAATTAATAATGAAGGTGTTAAATTGTCGAAATCTGCGCTGCAACGTGCGGCTGGCGCCACCTAGCGACCTATATAGGAAGCGCGAGGGAGAGTGAAAAATTCATGTTCCCATTTTCAGATTTTTCAGGGATAACGTTTTTTAATTAAATGTTTTTTTCTTAAATTTAATTATAATATTTTATTTTAAATTAAAATATTCGCAATATGTTACCTATTAATATATTATGAAAAAACCTAACATTTAAAATAAAAAAGAGCCCAGAAGAAGAAGAAAATATGACAGTTTATTTTGGAAAATTTCGGTAAAGTCTTTTTATTTCCTTGAGCGTTTGATAATACCTGAATTTAAGAATTTTCTAATTTTTCGACTTGAAATCGAGGAAGGTTTTCTGAATTTCGGAACGTGGTTGTGAGAAAGTGGGTCCTTCCTTGGGAAGCTTGCTGCTCTGCAGGAAGCTAATTAATGAAAACGCTTTGAAATAATTATGCATAATTTTTAGTGTATACATTGGGCAGTTTATGGCTGAGTTATTACAACAGCTGCTGCCGCTCGAAAGTAATTAGCATACGATCTGCGGGACTGGCCGAGCCAAAGACCTAGTTGGTCGAAATGCTTTAGGGGAATTTTATGCCAAAAATCAAAACCCATTTCCGAACTCATCGAAAGTCTGACATCTGGATATTAATGCAAACAAATGAGGGAAAGATATGTGGAAAGTTTGCTGTCTCTATTCCCGCCTTTGCCCTTCAGCCCCACCCCCCTGACTTCCGCCCACTTTCAGGCGTGTGTGTGTGTGTGCGTGTGCGATGTTGCATTGCACAACATGTTTTCCATTTCGAGTGTAAACAAAATTCTAATACGTTCAACATATTGCTGGAAAATTGCTTTCCTTTCGGCATTCAGGAAGAGCAGGAAAAGCTGTAGAAAGCAGCCAAGGAGCAGTAGCCGAACCCGAAAGTATTGTTAACCAACAATAACAACAACACAGGAGGGGCTGGGGTGGGAAAGCTGAAACTGGATTTCAGGGGGTGGTCGTGGGTGGCGGGTGCTAAGTGGGTGGCAAAAGCGAACGAAGAACGTCAAACTTTTGATGTTGCAATTTGTAATTCAAGCAGAAAACGAAGCGAGCAAATTTTTTCTGGCTCCTTTCTCCGCTTTTCTTTTGCTTTTCCGTTAGGGTTTTTTTCTAAGTGTGTGTGTGTGAATGAAAAGCTGTTCGTGTGAGTGTGTGTGAGAGAGTTTGGTGGGGAAAACTCGTGTGAGGGCATTTTATTTCCAGGTTTGTCGGTGGCTCCGGACAAATGACGACATAACGAAGTTGAAATTTACTATACGAAAATTGTGGAAATGAAGTCGAGGGGATGGTCAAGTGCCAAGCGGAAGATCAATTTGTGATCCAAGTGAAGCACATGCATTATTTATATATTAATCGGTCAGCAAAAAGGTTTTGAAAAAGGAATTGAAAAGGAATTGAAAAATTCAATGGAAATATGTGTCCCTTATGATTAGTTCACATGTATCAGTTAGATCTTTATAAAAAACTTCTTATATTGTAAGAAAATGAAAAAAATTAAATGTTTTTTATTTTTATTAACAACCATTTTCACCTTTTTTGCAAGTGTACTTCATATTGGGTCAAGTATTTGGCTAAATAAAATACAAAACCAAATATTTGGTTATCTTGATAGGGATTAGTATTAATTGTGAATGCCAATGCACTTTTGAAATCATATCCGTTCAAAGTTTCATTCCAATTTTCCCAACTTCAAACACACTTTACCTGCGAGCACCTCCTGCTGTTGAGGCTCTAGTTTTTCCGGGCTTTTGTTGTGGACTCTTTTCCGAACTGTGCTTTCCCATTCACATCTGAGTTTGCTTTTCATTTTTGCCCCCTTTTATTTTTTTTGCCCACATCTTGTGGGCTCATTGTGTGGGCGTAAGAAAAGCAGAGGCAAGGGAAAAGTTTGCAGTTTGAAATATTGTTAAGCGTGGCCCGAAAATCAAGAGAAAATGAACTGATACTGCAGAGAAAAGTGGAGGAAGAATGGAGAAAATCTGGCAGAAAATAAGGATAAAGGTACAAGTTTTCGATTCCTTAGTTATCGCTGTTTAGAGCACGTGAAAATCTAACAAGTATCGAGTACTTTTCCCGCCTCCAAATACTTCTACTGGTTTATCCCTGTTATTCCTTGTTACATTTTGGGATCTATCCCTGAGAAGTCGCGCCCCTATCATCAAAGTCCAACGTTAATTGTCCCAAGATTAAGATCGTTTTTGCCTTGGCTCTTTTCTTCTGCTTTTCCGACTTTATTGTTATTTACTTAGGATCCGCAGGAACCCTCCCTATACGAGAAGCAGGGGCCCCGATCAATGGCTTAACGCCTGACTGCAAGTCTAAGGAGAATTATTTAGAGCGATGAGAGCAGCTGTCGCCGAGGACATTATTTTCTCACCCCTTTTCTCGTTGAGCGGGGAAACCCTAATTTTCTATTCATTGCCAATTTAAGTGCGATATAAATAATTTGGCAGTTACCAGGTAGAATTGTCGCTGACTTTGATGGAGCATCTGGAAAGGGAACGAGGGGTTAGGGATAGTTCGGTTCCCGAGATAATGCATTATCAATTCGTTAGGGTTGAATTAGTTCGATTTAAATGTTTTCGGTTGGTTTTTTACGTTTTAGGGGTGGTAGCCCTTAATTGATTATGCAGACATTTTTCACTATTTTGATAGGGTAGTGGTTTGCGTTTATCTAACCGATAAGGGGTTCCCTAAAAAAACTGGTTTTGTATAGGAGTTTTACATGTTTAAGTGGCAGAAGTAACTAGGTATTTTGGGTTCCTGCTTTTAATTTATTCAACCCGGCACCACCCCAAATTAAAACTTTGTTTTGATTTGCTTAGTTATAATTTTTATTTGTCCTTTGTTCTATTTTTTTTTGCAGTACACATTTAATGCACTTTTATTTTATCTAGGTTTGAGATCCTTTTCCAAGAGCTCGACGAGCCCCCGGAAATTTTTAGCTAATTTATTAACACTTCTTTCATCTTTTCCCCACAATTTTCCAGCAAAATTCCCGTCTCTTATGTCCTGTTAACCAAATCAGATTACTTTTAATGCCATCTTGATTGGCGCTGCTTCATCAGCTCCGTTCTGCAAACCCAAATTTCATAATTAATTAAATTATTTAATTTACTTTGTAGTACACACATATTTGAGGCGATGCCTCGCTGCCCCGCCCCCTTCCCCTTCCCCTTCTCATCTGGGCCAAGTTAACAAAAAACCTTGTTAGTAATTGCGGTAAATGTGATAAGAAACTTTGCTGGCTCATCCCGCATCTTTTTGCCCTCGCTTAGCGCGTTTCTCGCTGTTTTCCCCTATTTGATTTTTAGCATCGGAAAAGCAAAAACTTTTAACCTACACAGATACTCACGCACACCCAGCAACGCACAAATAGAGCCGAGACCCGTAAATAGTTAGTTCACCTTTTACGTGCGTTAATGATGTTTTCTCAATCAAAAAGTTAAATCTTTGGCTGCGTTAGAAGCGAAATTTTTGCACGCAAAGTTTTGGGAGGAAAATGGGAGAAGGGAAAGCGGGGGGAGTTTTTGGGTGGGACAAGCGTTTTTTGGCTGCTGCCAAACGAATCGAACAAGAAAAGCTAATTACAAGTAGCTGAAAGTTGTGCGTGTTTCGGCTCCAATGGGCCAAAAAGGGAAAGGCGGGAAAATAGGGGAAAAGTGGAGTCCGGACACCTGTTCGAAGAAAAACTTTGATTGGTTTTTATATGATTTTGGCCAAGCGTTAAACTTCCAGACGGCTTTTCGGTTAAATGTGTCAATAATTGGCCTACAAAAACATCAAAAAGTAAAAAGAAAATAATCAAAAATAATGTTTTAAGGAAAGTTTTATTATTTCTGGCAAAATAATATTTAAATAAAACAACAAAAATACAAAATTAATCCCAAGATTTATTCAACAATAATTTTAATCAGGTAGTATGCTAACTTTGATTTATTTACATATAATTTTAAAGAAATCACTACTTCACAAAAACTTTATATTTCCTTTTGCCAAACTACTTTCATAAATTCCCTAAATTAAATTTCGCTACCCCTCACTTGCTTCATTTTTCGATTCATTCAATGAATCGGGTTTATTCATTTATTCATTTGAAGCTTTGCCAAACATTCCATTTATAGTTTCCTTAGAGTCCAAAACTGCCAAAGTCTTTACTTTGGGACTTGAATGCCAAAGAGTTTTGATCCCTGGAAAACAAAGGGGAGCGAGGGGGCCGCCTTGAATAACTAACCCCAACACTTACTTGCAAAAGTATTCCACCGTTGCAGTCGCCCCTGTTTCATAACAATGGGATTTCCCCCAATTTCAGTACTTCTTAGCTTGGCACTCAAACTCAGTTCTCAGTTCACTTGGCCAGGGGTAAATATGGAGGAGGGTGGGCCATTTTAATATTAAGCTAAGCTTGTTCCTATTCTTCTGCTGCATTTCGGGTGTCGCCCAACCTCCTTATTATATCTTTGTGTGTGTGGGGGGTGGGGAAAAGTTTTTATCTACAGCCAAATAGTTCTGGACTATTTCTCCATCAATTTTATTGGTAATACTTAGACAAAACTTTCCTCAGAGGGGACGAACAGCCAGGGCTTTAAGTGAAAGGATTCAAAGCGTAAAAGTTTGTTTGCCGAGTTTCCTTTTGATTTTTTTGGGGGAAATTAGAGAAGCGTTTTGTACATCAATTTTTTGTCTTTGCTTTTCTTTTTAATAAATTCTTGAAAAATACTTGCAACTTTTTGAGTAGATGGAGTGGAGATGGATAAACTAATAAAATGAGTTCCCAAATGCTCGTCGGCTTAATTGTAATTACTTTTTGCCAAAAGCTGAAGCCGTCTGTCTCCTTCAGTCCTCGTCGCTCGTTGTGTGTGAAAAGTTTTGCCAACTTGTAATTATCACTTACAACATGGAGCTGCCACCCCCGCCCGCTTTCCCGCTTTCCCATTTTCTCCATTTTCCAGGTTTAACAAAACTGCCAACCACAAAGGCAGAACTGCGGGGTTTGGGCCAGGTTCCGCCCACACACATGTAGCTTAATTAATAGACATCGCAAAGTGCTGGGGAAATACCTCAATCCCCAGCTCCTTTTGGCATGATGTAGCACGATCCTGGCCACAATAATAATTTACATTTTAAGCCAATTTGAAAATGGCCAAAAAAAGAGAGAGCATTTCCATTTTCACAGTTAAATAAAAATTAATTACAACAATTTATCGTCGTCGTCGCAGCGGCCACAAAAAATGTTCCGGAATGCGCAGGATTAAATGCTCGACCGCTGGTTATCCTTGATTTTAAGGCTCTAAAAAAATTAAAAAAAAAGAAATTTATGATTCAGATAAATATATTTATTTTTTGTACAAACCTGAACTTAACTTCTGTACTTTAAATAGAAGAATATATACTTCTGCAAAAACAGCTCAATATGAACAAAAAGTTGTAAGTTACTACTAATCTTAATTTTAATTTTTTAACATACGATTTTAATTAAATATATAAAATATTATTTATTGTCCCTAAATAAATTAATATTATTTTAATCTTTTTAAATTTGAGTTTTTATTACAGAACCATTTTAAATTACAATGTAAATTTTGTAAACCAATGTACCCCATTGAGCTGGGCTGCCCATTTTACAGGGTACATAACGAAACGAATTACAAGGCGTACAACCCTCAGGACAACTGTCCAACTTGGACACGCCCCCGCCCCGCCTTTTAGAAGTCCAAAAGCCCCATCGTAATGTGCGGCTTGTTGTTGTTAAACGTCGGCTAAAACGCAAATGTTAAACCCTTTCGTTAATGCAAAATAATTGCTACGGTTCGTGGTCCGAGTTTACCAAGTTCCGCAGAAAAAACTCGGCCAAAAAATAAAAGTAAAACGTCAAAACGGTATTTTATTCCATCCCTTTCGCCCTTTTCCGGCTTTGGTTGGGCTTAAAAATTAGAGCGACGACGGTAGAAAAAAGTGGGCGTGTGCCGAGTTCCGTTTCATTTAGTTTTCAGTTTCCACCTAATTTACCCAATTGGGCAAAAGTGCTTTGTCATAATCAGCCCGGGAGCAAGGTTCGCATATCTAATGAATGAGTAGACTGCCGGGGTGGAGCTGTCCCCACACAGCAAACTTTTCCCGAATGGCTGGGAGGGATCTCGGGATTCCGGTATTCCGGGACCCTGGGATAGGCATCCTCCGCTGGGCACATATTTATCGAGTTGCTAATAGGCTGTCACATAATTAGCTCTCTAACAACCAAAATCGGACTAACCTTGCCGAATAAAGAAAAAAAGGTTGCAAGGCCTGAATGACATTAGCCTTGGCTTAGACGAAAGTCAAAGATGACCAGGAACGATAAGGTCCCAAGATGTCCTAATGCATCATGGGTTTGTCGGGTATTATGGCCTTGTTCCGATTGGGTTAAAGATTGTGCGGGTTTCTTGCTCTGTGGCAGCAGTGTAATCTATAAAGCTGTTGGGTCTGTTTATTTCAAATCAAGATTTCGAGTGACGAATGAGATTGAAGGAAAGATGGAGTGAAAGGACTTGGAGTGGCAAAAAGTTTACAAGAAAGAAGTGTCAGAGATAAAATAGAAGAAAGCTTTGATAAGAACGTTATTTTCTTGGCAAAAACAGAAAATTCAGAAAACATATATATTGAAATATTTTTTTAAAAGTTAAAAAGATAAGTAAGATTTTCGGGGGTAAAAGAAAACTATAAAAATATTTATGTATCATAGACATTTATTTTTAATTGTGCTTTTTTCCAAAGCTTCGCTCACTACACCCAAAAAAAATCGATATGAAACGTAGATCAATTTTATATTACTTAAGATCCATTTATGTGGCCAGGTAAATATGACCTGGTCGAAAAAAGTACTTCATGCAAAAACGAAATGCGTTTTGCTTGACCTGAAATTTACTTGGCCATATCGATTTTACGGTAACATGTTTTTATTTGTGTGTAACATCAAAACGCTTCTAGCAATACAACATATTTTATTAGACTCTTATCTATTTTATTTTAAATGCATTTTATATCTAAAATGCAAATCACCTCTGAAACTCTACTACAAAATCAGGGCAAACTCTACATAAAATAGATTTTTATATGGAAAAAAATTACATTATTTTCCCTGGGGCTAGCCGTTTTCCAACCCAATTCTACCTGAGGGTCAGCCTCATCAATTTCGGCTTGTTGAATGTATTCTAGAACCTCCGTTTTCACCTCCCTACCAACCCTCATCATTCCTAATCAAACGATGAAGGAAGGACGGAATCGAAATAAAAAATACCTAATGCGCTTTCCCAAAGGTCGCATTAAAACTCAACCGAAATTGACTTTGAAAAATGGTGTGAAAAACACAGGGGAGAGCCCAGCCCAATTCTAGAAAAAAGTTCGCATTAAACGCATTTTGCATGGCTGTGTTGCAATTAACGATGCAGAGCAGCTGCAATCAGGCAGTGCAACAATTAACAGTGGCAGATGAAATAATACAGTATCATTTAAAACAAAAATGAATTTATTAAAATAACAAAAGGCCTGGTTAAAGCACATTTATATTTATTATTTTTGAAGCTTTAAGCGGTGGAAGCTCAATCATAACCCATCGTAATTGGAACATCGGTTCTATTAATATTTCCAACACTGTAAATTTATTGACAGGGAGATGGAATCGATGATTATTGTTGCAACGCCTCAATAATTCTGGCAGTTTTTTTGTTTGCACTTTTTGAAAAATGGTCACAAAAAAACAACAGCAGAGGAAACAAGCATGAGGCAAATATTGGTTGCCAATGGGCAAATGCTGAAATGCAAACGGACTTCTGCTGGCCATGCTGTAAGTTGACCGTGTGAGATGATGGACAACACGGCGATGATTGCCATGGCTTCGACGAGCGAATATCTATATGTATATGTATATTGCAATGGTCAATGCTAATTGCCAATTATGGACAAATTCGTCCGAGCGCGAAATTAAATTAACCCCTTTTTTGTGCTGTCCCAATATCGGAGGACGAAAATCCGCATCTGCAATCCTCGACCGCGTCATCAATCAGGAGCAGCAGGCGACAAAACACAAACTACGCGATGTGCAAATATGAAATATTTATGGCCACATATCTGCCTGAATTGTTGCCGGGGACATGGGGCATTCGCGAATCGGTTACGGCCTTTGGTCGGATGAACAACTTGATGACGTGAAGGCCAATTAGTCGTGTCCGGTTGACGACTTTAAACGTTTCCACATATATAAAGCAAAAATTGGAAAAACCACAGTTGTTTTCAAGGCTAACAAAAAGGTTATAAGGTTGCTTATAAATAACATTTTTGATAGGTTTTCCGACCTTAACAATATGTTTTTAACATTTTCTGTTTAAGTGTAGGTTAAGTAAACATTTTCTTTGCTCAAAGCATCACATACTATTACTCAAAAGTTATTAGCTCTTTTTATAAGTTAATTTAAAAAAAAAAACAAAAAAATGTTACATTAAAATAAAATTCATAAAAATGCTAACCAAGAGTTTATCTGAAATATTTAAAATTGACTTACGAAAAAAGTATCTTAAAAATAATTGTAAACTTCATGATATCCCTACCATTTTCCATGTATATTTTTAAATGTCTTTCAATTAAAATGCAAATACTCTTACATTTGCCTTATATCACTTGTTTATGTTTTAACGCAATTACGAATAAAAGAGAAACCGCTTTAGTACCAACATATCGATCTGCAATTATAAATTGGAATCAGCACAAGGGAAGCTGCGAAAAAAACAAGCACCAATAATGCCCCAAATGAGTTAAGTGGCGAGCAGAATCGGAATTATTTTACCCTTCAGTCGCCCTCAATCTGTGGGAGCATTAAATATGTTGTATAATAAAAAGTTTCCATAGTTTTCCATTGGCGCGTGAGCTGCCAATGTAATTTCATTTCGTTTTTGTCGCGATTTTTCCAGCGCAGAAAATGCTGTCAAGTGTAAAAAATAATAACACGCATCGCGTCAGATTTTCCATGTTTGGTTATGATAATGGAAGGCACAATGAGAGCCCGTTGGATATCCTTTTTTCAGCCGCTGCTCGTGCGGTTTTGACGCTGTCAGGAAGGACTTTTCTGGCACATGACACAAGCACATGGGTATTGTGGTTTATAAATGATTCACAAAACTGTACGTATTGTCTTAACGCATCAAAGGCAATCTTTGTCACAGGAAGCAATGAATTCGATTCGAAATTCCTGCGGGAGGTCTCTAAAAGGGTAAATAAAAACAAGTTGGAATTGCTATTAAATAGACTTCAGACTATATGATACTCACTTTACATTTTTGAACAATCTTTACATATTTATAATTTAAAGAAATAGACTGGATGATGTTATACAAAATCACTACTATATTTAAAGTTAATGTCTCAATCACATATCTATACGACATGCCTTTCTTTTTACAATCCCAGGGTATTGAAAGGAAAACAAAATGAAAATGGTTTTCAGAATAAATCAAATTATCCATGAAATACTTTGGAGGATGAGAATATTAAGCTGGATAGGAAAAACAAATACGTAACACTGATGTTTTGCCATCACCTCTTTAGTCATGTCTTTTGATTTCTATTTGACAGGTTTAATTTTGTGTCTTTATTATGTTTTAATAGAGAAAAGAATAACATTGAAATGAAATACTTTAAATTGTTTTTAACCAATATAAATTCCATAAATAAATAAATTGTTGCCTTTATTTTTTCCTATTGGTAAAAAATAATATGCGTTGCTCAGACTGTCAACTTTATTTGTGCCTGTTTTATACACAAATTGAATTCATTCAAAGAGATTGTTCAATCATGACTGTGACCTACACATCGCGTGTGAGCACATCGAGTGTTGTGAGCAATTTCTTGGGCCTGCTGGTGAGGTTAGTATTCCTACTATTTGTGCTATTTTAAAATTCCTATAAATTATTTATTTCAAAGGTGGCGCGGCAGTATTTACAAGTTAATATGGATAGACCTAATTGCTTTCTTCGGATTGTACGTCTTGCTGGCGATTACATATCGCTTGTTGCTAAATGAGGAGGGCAGAAAGTGAGTCATACTTAGTTTATTAATTAGTTTATTAAAATAACGGTTGATGGCACAGGTTCTTCGAGGCCATAATATCGTATTGCGAGCGGAATGGATCCCTGATTCCATTATCCTTCGTGTTGGGATTTTTTGTACGAATTGTAATGAACCGCTGGTGGGAGCAATACACCACCATTCCCTGGCCAGATGGGATCGCCATTTTGATTAGCACCAGTATCCATGGCTCCGATGATAGAGCCCGGGTCATGAGGCGAACGATCCTAAGATATGTCTGCCTGTGCCAGGTGATAGTGTTCACCATGATATCGCCGCGTGTAAAGCGTCGATTTCCCACCTACATTCAAATCATTGAAGCTGGGTTTTTGCTGGAGAACGAAAAGAAGATCATTGAGACCATGGATCAGGCCTTTCCAAACTATCCAAAGCATTGGATGCCCATCGTTTGGGCAGCTAGTATTGTGATGCGGGCCCGGAGGGAGAACAAGATCAGGGATGATTACGCCGTTAAGACGATCATTGATGAGTTGAACCATTTTCGCGGTCTGTGTGGATTTTTGCTTTACTACGATTGGGTCAGTGTTCCACTGGTTTACACCCAGGTGGTCACCGTGGCCACCTACTCCTTTTTTCTGTTCAGCGTCCTTGGACAACAGTGGATGGAAAATCATTCGGATCCGGAAGGCACCAGTATAAGGAGGTGGTTCCCCATCCTAACCATCCTTCAGTTTTTCTTTTATATGGGCTGGCTTAAGGTAGCCGAGTCCTTGATCAATCCATTCGGAGAGGATGATGACGACTTTGAGGTAAAATCACATTTTGGTTATTGTATTATGAAATATTTAAATTGATTAGGTCATGGTTGCATTTCATTTAACTACAGCTAAATTGGATAATCGATCGGAATCTCACGGTTGCATATTGCATAGTGGACGAGATGCACCAGGAGCATCCGGAACTGGTTAAGGATCAGTACTGGGAGGAGGTCTTTCCGAATGAAATGCCCTACGCAGTGCCAAATATGCGTCAGAACCCCCCGGAAGCTTCTACCGCATATATGGAAACCCAATCTCAACAGAAGGTATAGTTATTTAGAGTTCCTAAGTACCAGATTTATAGGTGAAGAAAGTCATGCACCGGTAGTTTTTTATAGAATACGCATTACTCCCATTTTTAGTTAAATAATCATGTTTTTTCTTCTGATACTTTAGAGACACCATGGATCGGGTCTTTCGACCTTTAGTAACCGCAGTAGCCGTAATAGCCGTACACATTCGCGGACCGCCTTCCAACGGAACTTTTTGGGAAGACCCTCTGCCACAGGGAGCTACTCAGACTCCTTTCAAATGGAAGATGGCCCATCTCGGGTGACCTTTAGTGATAATCAATTTGCCATGGATCAGGAAGATCACAGCTCTCAAAAACCGTCACAATCCACCAGTAAGAATTATATCCCATAAAACAACTGATTTTTCAGGAGCTTACACTCGGATTACAAACCTATAAATATAAATCCAACTTTCCGCAGTCGATTTCAATGCTCTAATTGAGCAGCGTCGTCGTGAACGAAGGGAACGAATGCGCCACCGTTTCCAGGACATGAGAAGTACCCATCTCCGTCACGATACTTCTGGGGCGCCTTATACGGTCACAGTTCTACGTCCTCCGTCCGATGAAACTCTATCCGAAAGCCAGGAAGCAGGCGATGGAGCACAACAGGACGCTTCAGCCAAGGCAACCCCATCAAATAAAACGGAAAAGAACGATTAGAGAGATGAATTATAAAAAACATTGCCTTTTAAAAGTGGTGTTAAAAAGTATGCAACAAAAACTTTTTCTGACATTTAACGTTTATAAATAAAAACCAAGGTTACAATATTACTAAGGCTTCATTCCTACTTAGTAACTATATTTTATTTAATGATATAGTTTTTAGAAATTATCCATTTTCTTTATTACTGACGGTCATTTCATAAATTAATTAACAATGCAAACTACTCGGTTTATGTTCCCATTTTACTCTTTGTCGGCTTCCTTGTCCTTATCCTTGTCCTTCTTCCGTTGGCTGGTGTAGCTCTTGTCGGTCTGGACCTCGGAGTCCTTCTGCGGGACATTGGTGCGACTTGATCCTGCATCCGATCCTGCATTTGAGCCCAGTTCTCCCTTTATCAACTCCATCGCGAGGGCGGCATGCTGCATCTGCCGGTTCACACGCTCTCTTTCCCGCTTCTCCCGCAGCCGATCGAAGTCGTCCTTGCTGCTGGAACCTACAGTCCTCGAGTCCACCTCGTTTTCCATCTCCTCGCAACCCTGGTCGTCAAAACTGAGGGTATCTACGCTACGGTCTCCCGAGGAATACGTAATCGAGACGGAACTTTTGCTCCAACTAAACTCGCGACGGGCAAATCGGATCGTGACTTCGTCCTTGGTCTCGTCCTCGTCGTCGAATTCCGTAAAGTCGTTCTCCAAACTAGCCTCGCTCTTGACCGAATGGGCAGCGTTCACTTTTGGGATGCCCAATCGAGCGGTAGAGGCCTCCGGGTGTTCGGCCCTCTCAGACTCCACCAAGTAGGGCAGTTCGTTGGGGAACACCTCGTCCCAGTACTGATCCCTCACCAGCTGCGGATGATCGTTGTGCATCTCGTCCACAATTAAATAGCTGACCTGCAGATTCCGATCGATCAGCCAGTTAAGTTCGAAGTCATCGTCGTCATCTCCAAAAGGACAAATCAAAGTTTCGGCAACCTTTAGCCAGCCCATGAAGAAGAAAAACTCCAGGGTGCTGAACAACGGAAAGTAGTAACTAACGATGTTGTTGTAGTGTTTGACCTCGCGATCAATCCACTGATGGCCGAAAATAGAGGCCACGAAATACGAGTAAACAGCCAGTGTTACGACCTGAAAATGGTATAGTTTGCAAAGAAAAAACTACATCATAATAACAAACCAACCTGCGTGTAGACCAGTGGCACTGAGATCGTATCGTAATGGATCAGCATATTGCATCCGGCTCGGAATTTATTCAGTTCATCTATCATCGACTTCAGCGAAAAGTCATCCCAGATGCGTCCCTCCTTTCGGGCCCGTGTCACAATGCTGGCGGCCCAGACGATGGGCATCCAGTACTTGGGATGCTTCGGGAACTTTGCATCCATTGCCCTTATAATATTGGCCTCGTTGGCATTCAGAAGACCCACTTCAATTAACTGATCGTAAGAGGGAAAGCGCCGCTTTATAACCGGGGATATCATCGATAGCACCATGGTCAAGGACAAGCACACATATCTCATAATCGTGCGCCTCATCAGACGACCGTGCTCGTCCTGCCCGCGAACCAAGGCACTCACATAAACGGCCAAGGGATCGGGCCAGGGAACCGTGATATACTGACTCCACCAGCGCTCTATAATGATGCCCACGTAGAAACCCAGCACGAAGGAAAGCGGAATCAGGTTGCTATAGCTGTGACAGTACATCACAATGTCCTCGAAAATACTGGGGGATTTTACGGAGGAAAGAAGTTAAATAGTCTTAAAATATTCATATTTTGAAGAGGAAATCTTATAGCCTAGAAATGCAATATTTATCGCATTTAAATAAATAGATTTTTGAGAAATTTATTCCAAGAAATACTTAAGACTATATGAAATTTGTAAAATAATTATTAAGAATACAATACAAAGTTGTGTATTTCGTACGTCTACTATAAACTAGGTTTGGATAGTTTCAAAAGGGACCAACTAGGATGCTTCCTTGTGTTTTATGGTGTTTCAGAAATCACTGATTAACTTACGGCTTATCGACATCTCTTAGAGCGTAGCGGTAAATAATAGCCATCAAGTAGTAGCAACACAGAAATGCCAGAAGATCAACCCATATTATCTTGTAGATGCTGGCGCGCCATCTGCAGATTTATCAGATATCTCAGCCACTATAGTATTGGGCGAATATCGAAGATGTCTCACCTCATCAAAAGCTTCCAGAAGCAGCCAAAATAGCTGCATGTTGCCACCTCAGCGGTGTAGGAAACAGTCATACCCGAAAATTGTCAATTGGAAAACTTTAATAATACCCGAACGGCTGGGAAATCGACTTGGCAATAGCAAATGCAAATGGAAATGGAAATTGGAGTGGGAAACACTTTGTGAGGCCATAAGCAAAGCCAACTTTGAAATTAGTTCTAGTCTTCGGTTTGGCTCGGGGGTAATTTTCCCACTCAAGCATTAAACGAAGGCAATTTGGTAGGCGCGTCACATTTTGTGGGCGTAATTATTTAAATTAGATCATTTATATTTGCCGCCAGGCCAGCAGACAACAACCCACAAAGGCCAATTTGCCACACGCTCTCGCCCGCACATGTGATGAAGTCGGCTCCTGTTCCTCCTGCCCCATCCCCTACATACCTACCACCTATATATGCGGATATATGTTTGTCTGGCGGCATCAAGAAGGTGCAGTAAAATTTTAATGCCCCAGCAAACATTCTGTGTGGCCATAGCGGCAATGCTGTGATTTTTCACCCACTCTATCGGTGAAAGTGTGAAGAGCATTTCGAGTATCTTATCAGCATTTATTTGCTCATGCCCAGTCGGTTGATATCATATCCTGCAGTAATTGGCAACAATCTATGGAAAAACAAAGCTTAAATAGATGGTAATAAATGGTATATATTTAAAATTATATAATTATGGTAAATATAATTTTTTTAAATCATTTACTAAATATATTTTTTTTTTTTAAATTTGCAATGAAATCTTGTAAAAATCAATGTCGAGATTGTGATTAAATTTGGAAATAAAACTTTATACTTTAAAGTACGAGGCATAAAAACCACGAAAGTGAGTAATCGACACGTGATAATAAACTCAATGAAAAGTGGGTTTGGTTTAACAATGTTTCTAATCAATTTATAGATAATTAAACAGCTGCTAATGCCTGCATTCGCTTACAAACGAATTTAATATGGCAACAAGAATTTGTGAGTGGAAATGTGGAATTTACAATCGGAAAATGCTGAAATGCTTTGGATAATCAGCTATACAGTGCTCTCTATGAAGAAAATACCTACAGCTACATATACAATGCAATCAAAACAGATTTGTTTAATTGGCTTATCTCGTAGCAGCAAATCATATCTGAAATTATGAAATCTAGCCATTCATTCACCTTCTTATATGGCCCGAGTTTACGTAACTATAGATTTCACGCAGATAAGGCTTATAAGGTGGGTTCTATGCATTGATTCCATATAAATTTGCGGTAATCAAAATACATATAATTTGTACTATATTATTTAAAACTTCAAAGCGCATCCGAGCTTATCAAGCGACTTAACCACTCCATAAAATCTACAAATTGACACTCGACAGCTAACGACAATAAAAGCAGCAACATCTAGACCAAAAACAATAATAACAATGGGAAGACGAGCAGAAAGCATTTATAATTGTGTTCGTCTGTGCGATATTACTACTGCATTCCGCTATATAGACGGCCAGTTCTCGTAGCGCTCTCTCTATATAATGGGCCAGAATATTATCTTACACTTTCAGTTAACGTTATACACCGAAACCTTCAACAACCGAGCTGTGTGCCAGTGCGAAAGGGAGCGCGATACGGTGCGAAAGAGAGATAGCAGTACGAGCGGTAGTACGAGAAAAGTATGAATGTTCAAATCTAAAGCCGAAAAACGGCAGATCGGAAATGAAGTAAAAACGTGAATACAAACAGCGTTATCTAAAACAACATAAATAACACAGTTCTGAAATTGCCTTGTAGTGGCGGCAAAAAACAAAATACACAAAAATCTGTTACTTCGCTATCGCAAAGATCATAAAAACGAAAGTCGGAAAACAACAACAAAGTTAAACAGCAGCAGCAGTATCACAGCAGCAACATCAAAAACACAGCAGCAATATGCGACGTCACACAGTGTGATTCAGCCCCTCTCCCTCGCTCTCTCGCCCCTCCCTCTCGGACACCTGCTAATTTTTTTGTATTCGCTCTAATTACAACCCAGATCATCTCAGTAAACCTCCGATCCGATCCCCCGAATCGCGCCTTATCTTCCTAGATCCAGTCGAGTTCCAGTCGTCTTCGTCTCTTATCAGTTTTGCTTCGGGTGTGCACTGAGAGAAATTAACTTTTTAGTCGAAATATAAAATATTAATATTATAAGCCCTTAAATTTTGTTATTTAACAGACAAAGATTATAAACAGTTTAAATTATAAAACGTTTGATAAATATAAAGTTACCACAGTAAAAATACCTTTTTATTCGATTTAACAATATCAAAATAATAACAATGTCTGAACTATTATTCAAGTTCAGGAACCTTAATATCAAAAATTAATTTTGTTGAAGGTTAACAATATCCTTAATTGCATAGCATTTTGGTTAAACTAAATTACTATTTCATAACTTTAACTGATAAAACTTAATTCTTTGGTAACCATTAAAGGATGTGCCTTTCAACAGATTCAGTTTGTATATTTATTTTAAACGGATTGCTTTACAAATATCATTCATCCCTTCAGTTTTAGACAGGCTTTTCTCGCCGTGCAGCCTGCTCTCCTAGCCCATGGCTAACAGTCACTCTCGTCGGACTGGGGAGGAGGTTCGAGTTCGGCTCGCTGGCCTGGTGGGCTTATCTTAGGAGGAGTGCGCGAAGAATTCGCGGCTGTAATACGACACCAACAGCCTGCAGACAGACGCTCCCAGATCGCCAAGTATGTCAGTCACACTTTTGTTGTCCGTTTTTCATTGTTTTGTGTGAGCGGAAATCAATAATAGACTTACAATTCATTAATAAGAACCAAACAAAGGCGAAAATATTTGCACAGATTGCATTGGAGCAGCAACTGCAGTAGGAATCGAACAGACGCGGGAATAAAACTGTTTCAAAGTCGGTGAGTGCAGTATCAAGTTTACCATAATTATATAAATACAGCATAAGTTTCCATTCGACAAGCCCGGCGGACTCACCTAGACCCACTTAATTATCTTCGTTAAGCGGAGAGCAAACGAATTATAAACTTAATAATAGAAAGGCAAACAAAGTTGCAAAAGATATTATAGGTAAAAACTTGAGCATCTGATTCTTATCAAAGTGTGGAGTATTTTTATTAGGATAAGGTGTGGGTGCTTTGGTTAGTCACCTGTTGAGAAAAAAATTTAATTATTTATACCTGATGAAGTGAAGATTTGCAACCTTAATTCTGAAAAACCTGTGAGGTTTCTTTGAACAAAGTCATTATTTTAAATTAGAAAATAATGTGTGGTTGCATTTTTCATTGTAAAGTGTAAAATTTTGGTGACTAAGATAAACATAATAAGTCGTCTACATATTTATGTATTTAAAACGTAAATGACATTATGATTTTTAAGAAATGTTGTTTAATACATGATTTAATACGTCATATTTATTTTAAATTAAATGGATTTTGTTAACTATTCATTGATTCCCCCTCCTTATCAAACTTTCTACAGAAAGGTGCTTCCGAAAACTTTTCCATTACAACTTCTCCACCACCGAAACCTTCCCACATAGCACTCCCCACATATAGATTACCAATACCCAATTCTAAGTGGAGCAATCGAGTTCAGACTCGCAGCTCACAACAGCCTCGCCATTTACGATTACAATTTGAGCTCAATTATTTGCATTATACAATCGAGCGGCGTCACAAGATAAGACAATACGTAGATCGAAGTGCATTATGATCTTGGCTAAACCTCTGAAAGCGACTAAGTAAACCTGAAATTTTTTCCTTTCCAGAATCCCAAGGTTTACTGAACTTTCGACAAACCGAGAGACAGAGAGAGAGTGAGATACGGAGAAATGGTTCGGCAATTCTCCCCCTGGAAGGTTCTCACCCGGCGCAAGAATCTCCAAGCAGATGGCAGCGAGGGGGATACGAAGCTGAATCGAGTGCTTGGTCTGTGGGACCTCACGGCCCTGGGTGTGGGATCGACCCTGGGAGCAGGGGTCTACGTGCTGGCCGGACAGATAGCCAAGGATCAGGCGGGTCCCTCGGTGATGATATCATTTGCCATCGCCGCACTGGCTTCTCTGCTGGCGGGTGAGTTCGAATATAATACAAGTGGTCTCATAAAAATATATCTTTTTAATTCCATTTACTTAAAGCTATTTTCACTAGTTGGTATCCAGATTTGTTAACATTTTTATCATTTATTATTTATGTATTCTTTATTCGATTATACATGATATGTATAAAATTTCTTATAGGAGTATGCTATGCGGAATTCGGAGCTCGAGTTCCCAAGGCGGGATCTGCGTATGTATATAGTTATGTCTGCATTGGAGAATTCGTGGCTTTTGTCATTGGCTGGAATCTCATTTTGGAATATGTCATTGGCACTGCGAGTGTTTGTAGGGGTATCAGCCTGTACCTGGACTCCTTGCTGAATGATACCCTGAAGAACACATTTGCCGAGGTGGCACCCATGAATGTAAGCTTTCTGGGCAGCTACTTTGACTTTTTGGCCTTTGGCCTAGTGGTCGTTTTTGGAGGTGAGTGGTAAAATATCTTTGGTTGGTTAACACTAACGAAGTTTTTTAATTTTGTAGTGGCACTTGCGTTTGGTGTGGAGACATCTACAATGGCAAATAATTTTGTGACCTGTGTAAATATTTTCATTTTGGGATTCGTTATAGTTGCTGGCGCCATAAAAGGTAAGTTTGTTTTTGAATACATTACAAACCTTTTAACTGTGTTTACAGCCCTCTTAAAAATATAATTTGTTATGTTTATCTCATAGAATCATGTTATATCACTTGGTAGAAAATTCCCATCTAGCGGAATTTCAAGAATGTTATAACAACATATTAAAGCAATCTCGATTGAAGATAGTTGGCCAAGATTTCCGATTATGTTTTCTTAATTAACTAATTGTTGTTCCCCGCTTTCCAGCCGACTTCTCGAACTGGACGGTGGATCCCAGTACTGTCGGGGCGAATTCTACCATCGGATCGGGGGGTTTTTTCCCCTTCGGATTCGAGGGCACTCTCCGTGGAGCGGCCACCTGTTTTTTCGGCTTCGTGGGATTCGATTGCATCGCCACCACTGGCGAAGAGGTTCGAAATCCTCGCAAGAATATTCCCAAGTCGATCCTGCTCTCACTGCTGATAATCTTCCTGTGCTATTTCGGAGTGTCCACTGTGCTGACACTGATGCTGCCATACTATCTCCAGGATGCCAACGCTCCCCTGCCGTATGCCTTCGAATATGTGGGCTGGCCCGTGGCCATGTGGATAGTCACCGTTGGCGGTTTGGTGGGTCTGATGGCGAGTCTCTTTGGAGCCCTCTTTCCACTGCCCCGGGTGATGTACTCAATGGCCCAGGATGGCCTACTATTTAGATTTCTGGGCAAAGTAAGTCCGAGATTCCGAGTCCCGGTCACTGGATCCATTGTGGCAGCTCTTTTCACGGCCGCCATCGCTGGACTCTTCGACTTGGCCCAATTGGTCAGCCTTCTGTCCATCGGCACTCTGTTGGCCTACAGCGTGGTGGCTATATCCATAATGCTTCTCCGGTACATGGACTACTGTGAGGTGGATGAGAATCCGGGACAGCGGGAAGTTAGAGCTTCGGAAACCACTTCATTGACCTCGAGTTCCGAGCGATTTACCTTCGGTTCAGTTTGCACACAACTATTCAATGTGCATCGCATCCAGGAACCGAATGCGATATCCTCGAGGATTGTGGGAGTGCTGGCTACATTGTTTTGTGAGTTTGAGGATAAGGAATGTAAATTATATCTCTAAAACTCCCATCATTACAGGTCTGATTTCCTTGGGAATAGGGGTGCTGATAATGCAGGCCCATCCTTCGATTGCCTCCAAAGAGATCTGGGCTCTGACTCTCCTGATTGTCCTGGTGCTGCTGATGTTCCTAGTGATCCTGCTCATTTGCCTCCAGCCCAGAGAAGCTCGTCGCAGGCTATTCCGAGTGCCCTTCGTACCGATTGTTCCCGCCATCAGCATCTTCATCAACATATATCTAATGCTCCAGCTGGACAGTTGGACGTGGATACGATTCGGAGTCTGGATGATTGTGGGTGAGTCGCATTCAATTACTTTGATTACTTCGATTACCCTTTGCATGTGGTAGAAAGTAATGCATGTGGCACTTTTGTACTAACCTAAACGTCCTAGGTATTCCCGTATTCCTAGCATGCTGGTATCTGTACGATTGCAAGAATCCGCAGAAGAGAAACCCCGAGAGGTGGGCCTTCTACAAGGCGCTCAAGGGATTGCAGGAGAGTCGGGAGCAGGAGTACCACTGCATCTCGAAGGAGAGTGTTTTGACCCTGGAAACGCAGCTGAAGAAGAGTCCCAGCAGCAGTTTGGATCAGATTCAGAATCTAAGTGATGTGGGCGACGAGCTAGTCGAAGTGAAGCATGCGAACGGGAAGGTGTTCTATGTGGAGGATACCAAGAGTGAGAACTCCACTGCCACCTTGGGCTGCGACACTGAGTCGCCATCGCGGGAGGACGAGCAGTCGGTTATAGCCATGCTGGACGATGTCCTGGATGCCGAGGATATGCAGCAGAGTCAGCAGGAGCTGCAGCTCCAGCAACAGATGATCTTCGAGCGACACTTTAGCCTGGACTCCGAGATGTATCCGAGTGTCATAGAAACCGTCATTGTGGCCACCGTTCACAGCAGCAGCGATGATGATGAGGTCCAAAGCGGAGTTGCCCCAAAGTTGAGTAAATATGAGGAATGCAAATTGGTGGCCCATCAGATGCTGGAGGAGCTCTTCAATAGCGAGGCTTTCTACGAACAGTTGGAGCTGGTTAGAAGCAAAGAGGTTGTCCTGCCGAAAGAGGATAAATCAGGGGCGGATGTGGAATCTGTGAACGAACCCGAACCGGAGGACCAAAAGCCTGTCTTTGTACTGCAACGCCTGCCCTCGCAGACTTCCCTCAAATCCCAGGCCTCCGCTATTGAGGACCCCCTGCACTCGGCCAAGTTTAAAGACCGCTTAAGCCACATCATTATGAATGGCAATGCCCACCAGGTGAAGGGGCCGGCAAAGAGGTCCGAGGAGGGAGAGGGGGAGCAGAAGGAGGAGGTGGACCCGGTTGAGGAGCCCAAAGCAAGGCCGCTGCTAAAGCAATCGAAAAGCGAGACCGATGTGCGTCGCTTAATGCTCAAGGCCATCAGTGAGCTGAAAATCGACCATAATGAGGCTGGTAATGCTGATGAGGTCCTCGCAGAAGTGCCCACCCCCTCAAAGGCCCCCGTTGCAGATTCGGATACTGTTACCATTGCAGCTGCAGGTGGCAACAACATACCGCGTCCACCGAAATTCGATCCGGTGCTGTACAAGACCATCAACAGCATTAGTTTGCGCAAACAGCGACCCAGTTTGAGTCGGCCGCATATCGTGGATGCCAAGAACCCGGCGCTCTTGCCACCGGAATCGCAGCCGGAGACACGTCCGGATCCTGGCCAGCAACCGGAGTCGAAGCCGTTGCCATTCAAAGCCAAATTGGAGGCCATATTGCAGCGGGGTCCCTCGCACCGAACCCAGCAACATCCGGACTTGGTGCGTCGCCAACGTCCGCAGTCCACCTACATAGAAGTAGAGGAAGTGGAGAGCTGAGGGGGCTATACACCCCCTACCCCCCGGGCATAAACCTCCCCTGGTGAAACCAAAGAGGGTGCCATTTCCCCTTCCCCAGTTAACAGTAGTTAAGTTCTGCATGCAATCGGAATGCAAATGTAGCCCGTCTTGTACATATCTAGCATAGCTGTAGTTACAAGTAGTCACTAGTTAGTAGTTAGTACGGAATGCCAGCAATCCTAGATGAAAAGTACCAGGTGGATTGGAGGAACAAAGGAGCCGACTAGGAGGGGTCCTTTGGGAATTGTTTAGAGTTAAGTGGCAAAGAAATGAAATGTAGGGAGTCCCAAACAAAGGAAGTAACTGGTAAAGTAAAAAGAAATCCAATTGCTTTAAAAGTACTTGTGTGGAATAAAACCTAAAACTTAAAAGCGATAGTGGTTCTATAACTATTAATAACACATTAAACACCAAAGTCATTACAATTTGTACTATTCATTCATGATAAATTGAGTGATATTAAATTGGGAAACTGAACAAGAATGGATAAGAATATGAAGACCTGACTATAAAGTATAGCAAAGAGATCCCAGTTGTAATCCTAGCCCTTCGTAATCCCCTATAAATTAACACGCATGCTGAGCTAACTCAAAACTAGTCGTAAAAGTATTAAATAAAGCGGTATTATAAACGTCAAAACTAAGTGCATGCCTAAGATACCTGCAAATACGTAAACTAATCGGTTCTCTACACGCTTAGGACTGTCCATATACTTTTTCTATGGACTGCCCAACAGCTACCGGGAAATGAAGCGTCAAAGGGCTGGATGGCAGAAGCTCAAATACAGTGATCGTCTCTGAACGGGGAGACGACGAAATGTTGATAATTATACATGTATCCATATAGGTGTACCTATAAACGAATGCATCGCTAAGCCAATTTGATAAATTGTGAACAATTTGTTGGTTATAAATAAAAATCTAGTTGTAATTAATAAAAGTCAAATGAGTTTACCTGAGTGGGCCCGAAAAGAAAGGAAAGAATGGGAAGAAAGAAATGTTGATGGCAACTGCAGCCGCTTCCGGAATCGATTCCCCGATGATTTTGCGCAGAGTGTGCTGTATTAATAACCCAATGAATGGGGATCGTTCATTGTCGTTTAATTCCCAGTGGCCTTGTCTTGAGGATGGTTCCTCCTCGGCTGCACTGACTTTGATAAATTAATTGGCATCGGCTGATCGCTGAGCGAGAGTGTGCACTGTTCTCGGGGAGTATTTTTCCCCTTTGCCCTTTTTGAGAATTTTCCTGGTTGAGTTTTGAAATGTTTTTACACGGAAAAATAATAAACAGGAAGTTGGATCTATAAATTATAAATTTAAAATATTACATTTATTTTAAGAAATTAATAATAAATTAATGAAACATTCTAAAAAGGTATAGATGATTGATTAAATTCTCTATTTAATTTATATTTTTTAATATTTTGTGACATTGTAGGAATAATGTGACCTTCAGTTCAACAATTCAGCTTAATGAACTATGATACCCTTGCATATGAAATGATCCCTCATTTTTCTCAGTGTGGCGTTCCCCTTTGCTTTGATTTTGATTAGACGGAAACATCCCCTTGGGCAGCCGATGCGGCAGCTTCCCCCTTTTCGTCTCAGAACCAAACTATGCTCTGATTTATGCGGACATTCGTTTGGGCATTTCTTTGGTCAGGTTGCTCGGATGCTTCTGGTTCTACTGGTGCTGCTTTTGATGCCAGTCTGGAGATTTGTATAACCACAAGACGAAAGACGAAACAACTGGCGACTGTTTGGCGTCCCAACTCCACGAAGAAGATGGACTTGGGAATTGGAATGGGAATGGGAACGGGATGATGCGGGGTGGCTGACGACTTTTGTGCTGCGTAAGTGTAACAAATTGTAATCGTATTTGGCGGGAGACTTTGTCTGGGGCGTGCCCCTGACTTCTCCGCCCCTGCTTTATTATTATTAACTTTGTTATGGGCCGGAGAGAGGAGTATCTAGCTAGTTGGTTGTCCCAGAACAGAAGTCGTCTGGTGGTTGTTTTGGTTGTTTGCTACACTTGCTCAAAGACTGTCCGCCCCCTTTATCTAGTCGACCGTTCAAATAGTTTTATGGCATATTTATGGGCGCCAAAACTTAAAGTCCCTCCAGCTAAGACTTTAAGCCCTCCGAAAACTCCCAAAAGGGGGTGTCTCTGGGGGGTGGAGTTCAAGATCTCGCCCTCGCATTGCCGGAGCATTGACATCGGGCTCTGTGACAAATTGGCAACGAGCGAAACTAATTAATGCAGGGGGAATACACCAACTTTGGATATTTGGGTAAATATTCATATGGGAGCTGCGATTCCATAAATAAGAACTAAAAACATGAGGTCAGATCATGAAAATGTACATGCATTTGGTGGCTTATAAATTCTAAGTGATTGAATAGTATCTCTGTTTTTGACGTAGGTAAATAATATAATTTAAAAAATTTATAGTTATTTTTAAAAAGTGCTAACAAAAATTAATGCAAATACGAATTTGTGATTTTGATTTTCGGAATACAAAGTATTATTCTCATTAATAATCCATCTTTATTCTAAAGCAACGTGAACTTTTCAAAAGATAATAAATGTTTAAAGTATTTCAAGAATATAATTTTCTTCATTAAAGGCGTTCTTTTAAGTAATTTTTTAATGTTCGCTTCGTCTTCCTTTGACAAATTCCTTTGATTTTCCCTGCTCCAAATGAGCTAAGCTCTATCTCACACAGTACTCCCTCATTTTTTGTGAAACAATTTCTTTTCAAATTGGTTTTCGGTTATGTAATCGTTGCTCAGCTCTAATAACATTTTCACCCATCCCAACTCGTTCGTTGCCATGTTTTTGTTTGAAGTTTCGTTAGTTTGTTATTATTTCCACTGCCGTCTAAAGCGGCTTTTCCATATTCATAAAAATTGCGAGTTTTACCCCACACACTCGCATTCCGACTGGACATAATCCTCTTAACGTGGCCGGATAGGAGAACTCTCGGCGTATTCCGTTCGACTTTGGCGTGTCTCCCTGATTTTCTCGTATTTTGTTTTGCCGGATTGTTTCGAAAATTAAAATATGTGCTGGGAGGGCTGAGGGTTTTAGCCAGGAGCGGAAGTTGTCATCATCATTTGTCAGGTAAATGCGGGCTGCAGTTGCAGTTACCAAACTACCGACTGCTACCAAAGTCAATGGCACTCGACAAAAACATTTTGTCAAAACAACGGAGGCGGCTGCTACTGTACGCAAAGTGGATCAGTGGATTTGTCCCTTCCAAATACACAAAAAAAGTAATTTTCGTAGCAACAGCTGCACAAATGCAGGACCTCAAACTCGCCCGACGGAACCATGAAAAAATGGAAAAAAGGATTAGCATTTGGGTTTAGCTGTTTGTTCAATCGGTCATGACAGCCAGCAACGGATAGGTGCATGTTTTCAGGTTTTTGGGATTGGATTCAGGATGCTGGATTTGGGCCCTGCGGTCTGTGCATACATATGTTAAGCAGGGGATTGCACTCGGATGAGATTAACCCATTAAAGGAGGTTCCACCCGGGTAAATGAATTGCTCTTTAATGCGATTGTTGCTGCGGTCTTGAGGTCAAGTTGAGGGAGATTAATATTGGAAAATTCATTGTGCTTCCGGTTGCTCATTCCGAAAAGGAGTTATCGAAAGAAGCTGACTTGTTTTCTTAAGGAGATAGGTTCGGATAATGGAATGAGAAATTCCTGTTTTCCGGTTTCAGATTAAAGTAATAAATGAGAGTCTCACTTATTTACCTTTAATTTTTTTGAAATAAGTATGGTTTTTGAAATCGTCCTATAAGGTCAAATAGGATGAAATGGGATAAAATATAATTTATTTGGTTTGTTAGTAATCGCTCAAAGGCAAATTTAATTTATTTTCCAAAAAGAAGTAATATAATTTAATTGTTTTTATTTAACTTAAAGTGTTTTCTTAATCCGCTCCCTTTGTAACCCATTTTTACTAAACAATAAACTATTTTTACCTTTCCACACCATTCACTTCTCAACTTTCCAATATTATTTTCAAACCCTTAATCCATTTACCACAACCATTGCCAATCGAACATGTTGTGTGGCGAAAATACCTCTGCAATTGTTCATGACCTCGGACATTTACCTGAAAATGCCTTCGAATAATAGGTATCTCAATTGCGAAGACACCTTGCCAATTGGTTATCTCGATTTTGTTTGAGTTTCATCACAGTTCGCTTGATTTCCCAGCACTTCTTTTGAGACTGCTGCCTCTCTATTAAAATCAGAATCTCAACTATGGTCTTGTGGCTCCTTCTCTACATTCCCGGGTGCTCCTCATAATTGCTCCTTTGTCATTTGCCACAACGCACAATGGATTCAAGAAAATGGTCGAGGGAAAAATAATACGCTGTTGATTTTCTACTCGACTTCAATTGATTTCTATGAGCTATCTGTGTGCCTCTAATTTTTTCTCATTTATCTTGTTTGGGACAAATGGTTTGTGCTTGTCATAACCTTTCCTACTTCTACGATTTTTTTAAAAAGACTCTCCCTTTTTCCTGGTGCCTTCTTCTGGTATCCTCGGGCATTCGACAATTTTTAAAGAAGAACAATATTTACCGAACCACGCACAATGGCAGGACACTAGAGAAGAGGACTCTGGGACATGGCATTGTTTTCGCATTCAATTCCCTGACAATAAGCATTATTGAGAATCTGAAATGTGGCCGGCCCGGCCTGCACACGTTCGCCCCGTCTCTTTCTGGGCCCCTCCACCCGTCCCTCTCTAAGTGTGTGAGTGCGCTTAGAATGTTAACCAAGCCAACCAGCCAAGCAATTCAAATTCAATTTGCCCCATTATGCGAGGCCCATTGTTCCTGGCTAAATTCTAAGGGGCTGTGAGGCATTCTCCAAAGAGCGAATGAGCGCGGGCGCGGGTCGGGTTCAGAGTGCATCGGGCCAAGACTGCAAGCCAAGTTAAGTGCAATACAAAAGGCAGGCAGATTAAAAATGTGCAAAAGACGCTTACACTGAGGAAAAATGTGGCACAAGGACTGAGAAAAAATATTAACGGAGGTCCTCCAAATTATTTTGACTAAAAAGGTTAAATTTATGGAATAAGAAAAACTACTGCTAAAACAACGGTATTTGTATTAAAAATATTCTGAAAAATGTAGTGTTTTAATAATTATTTTGTGAAAAAAATTCTTCTTATCCTTGTAAAAAATAATTTTTCCTACGCTAAAAAGGTAAATCCTGTTTTAATAAAGTATGAATATTGAAATTTAATCTTATAATTTAATTATGATTTACGAAATGTTGAATACAATATGCTAATATAATTTATACAATTTCATTTCTTTATCAGTATTAGAAAATGATTGGAAAGATATTGACAATTACATTGACAATTATTTAAAAATAATTCTTTAAAATTATTTATTTTTTGACTCTGTAGTGCGACATTGAGTGAAAGAGTGGTACGGTTTCTTCAAGCTAAATGAATGCAATAAGTAAATAACAAAATGTCGTTAGCATTTTGTGACACACTCACGCTCCCTCTTGCGCTCTCTTTCGCTCGCCCTTATCTCTGTCTCTTTCCCTTTCTCTGACTATATCTTTTCAGGTCTCCGGGACAATGGGAATGTCAGCAGTTGCAGTTGCATTTGCCGCTGACATCCTGGCCTGAATGCGGCGACAGGGCCAGCACAACAACTGCAGACAGAGATAGAGGAACAGAACCGAGAATCGAGAAACAGGAAGAAATTCTCCCTTTCTCCTTTTCTCACAGCTGTCAGCGGCAACAAATTGCGCGCAAAGTTCGCATTAGAAAATGTGGGCGGAAATGGAGGTGAGCATGGAAAATCTATGGGAAAATCAAACCTGGTTATAATACAAAAGTTGAATGGACTCCTTGAATGCCGAGTCATTAACCCAAATCTTCTAGATTTTACCTTTAAAACCTTTAAACAAAAATAGATAAAATTAACATAACAAACCTTTTTTTTAAATAGCAAACAAATAATGTAATTTCACACCGTGAAATAAAAATGTAAAAACTATTTTATATAGTAAAAATAAAAAATAATTTTAATAAACTTAAACGTCTGTCAGTAGCAATAAAATTGGTTTTATGCATAAGATAAGTTTTTGCTATTCATATTCACTTGTCCTGCATAATTTCATAACAGTTTTGGTTCTAATTCCTGTAATTATGGGAAAATAATCTCCCTACTCCATAGTACACTTAAGGTATAGTTTTTTGGCCTTCATTTTAGGGCCACAATGCGTTCGCTCATTTCGTTGGCCGAAACGGGGGGTTTGAACCACATCCCTCATCCTATATCCCTAACCCCCGTACCCACAATCAGCATCCTGGCCCTCATCAGGAGCCATCATCAGTTGGCAGCCAGCAGCGAACATTCAGCATCAGCACATCAAGTGGCAATCATATTAACCGGCTTAATTGTCAACACACAGCCAGCAGCAGTGCCGCTTTTCTCCCGCTTTTCCTCCCAATTTCCCTACGACCTTCCCGCCCCCTTTGAGCCGAGAGCTTGTTGCGGGTGCCAGCTTGTTAACAAGTTGCCGGGAGCTGTTAACGGTTGCTACTAGTTGTAAAGGGAAACACACTCGGAACATATTTATTCACTTCTTTTACTCGCTGAAAAAAAAATAATTTCTGGCAACTTCTAAAAGCTTTTTTTTATAAATCTTTATTCCAACATTTTAACTTATGTAGTAGGTAAGTTATTTTTATCCCAATTATTTCTCAAATTTATAAAAGTAACAAGTTAATGTTAAATATACTCGTTACGACTCCTTTAAAAAACAAGAAAGGAAGCTAGCTTCGGCCAGCCGAAGCTTATATACCCTTGCAGATCATTCCTATTCATTTACAAAAACATAACATTTAAATTAACTTGCGTATGTTACAATAATCCAAATTCTAGCTGATTTCGCATTACTTTGGCATTCATTTTTTGATCCTTCCTATGGCAGCTATATAATATAGCCGTCCGAATTTTGTTAAATTTTATTTATATTATTATATCCTAGAGGAAAAGACAATGTAATAAAAATCAACAAAGATATAATTTTTTTCCTATTAATTTCCATATAATTTTCGGACCGTTCCTATGGCAGCTATATGATATAGTCATCCGATTTTTTAAAAATTTTATTCGAAATTCAGAAATATTTAAAAAATAGTATTCCCAAAAGTAGAAGGTAATATTTCAAAAAACACCAAAGCTAGAATTTTTTTTACGTTTTTTACGTTTTTTTTTTCGATTATTCATATGGGAGCTATAAGATATAGTTGTCCGATCCGGTCGGTTCCGACATATATACTACCTGCAATAGAAAGAAGACTTTTGGGAAAGTTTGAGCCCGATAGCTTTAAAACTGAGAGACTAGTTTGCGTAGAATCAGACGGACAGACGGACGGACAGACGGACGACGGACATGGCTAGATCGACTCGTCTTGTCATGCTGATCAAGAATATATATACTTTATGGGGTCGGAAACGTCTCCTTCACTGCGTTGCAAACTTCTGACTGAAATCATAGTACCCTCTGCAAGGGTATAAATATATAAGTTTATTTAAGTTAATAATTAATATTTAATATTTTTATACCCTTGCAGAGGGTATTATGATTTCAGTCAGAAGTTTGCAACGCAGTGAAGGAGACGTTTCCGACCCCATAAAGTATATATATTCTTGATCAGGATGACTAGACGAGTCGATCTAGCCATGTCCGTCTGTCCGTCCGTCTGTCCGTCCGTCTGTCCGTCCGTCTGTCCGTCTGTCCGTCTGTTTCTACGCAAACTAGTCTCTCAGTTTTTGAGCTATCGGAATGAAACTTTCCCAAAAGTCTTCTTTTTATTGCAGGTAGTATATAAGTCGGAACCGGCCGGATCGGATAGCTATATCTTATAGCTCCCATAGGAAGGATCGAAAAAAAAATCGTGCAAAAAATTCTAGATTTGATGTTTTTTGAAATATTACTTTCTACTCTTGGGAATATTATTTATTAAATATTTTGGAATTTCGGATTAAATTTTTATAAAATCGGATCACTATATCATATAGCTGCCATAGGAACGGTCGGAAAATTAAATGGAAATTAATAGGAAAAAAATTATATCTTTGTTGATTTTTATTACATTGTCTTCTCCTCTGGGATATGACTTTTCTTTGACATTTCAAAATTTCGAATAAAATTTAACAAAATTCGGACGGCTATATTATATAGCTGCCATAGGAAGGATCAAAAAGTTAATGCCGAAGTAATACGAAAGCAGCTAAAATTTGGATTGTTGTAACATATACGCAAGTTTATTTAAATATTATGTTTTTGTACATGAATAGGAATGATCTGCAAGGGTATATAAGCTTCGGCTGGCCGAAGCTAGCTTCCTTTCTTGTTTAATAACATTTTCCTACAGGCTTTCCCAATCTAAATCACATCTAACGGAGAAAGACTATAATTTAGGAAGTTTTGAAGCTGTCTAATACTCTCGAAGAATAGTAAAAATTTGTCAAGTGTACAGGGGAAATGGGGGAAACTTTGAGCCTCCAATTCCGGTGTTATAGTCACAATTGTGCGTTTTTCAAATGCTCATTAGCCCCAATTTTTCGACACTAGACACTCGTGTTGGGCGCTGTTTGCCATTGGCAATCGTTTTGGACCGCGGCTAGTTAGCAGTTGGCCCCGTTCAAAATTACAGGCAATTTTCGCCAATTTTTCCATGCCAACTAACTAACTAGCCAACAAACTAGCTAGCCCATCACAATGCTAATCAGAATCAGGTTCACAGTCATTATCAATTCCTTTTTAGTATCCCCAAAAATGCTCATTTTGTTGTGCTGGTTGGGAGGAGTTTTCGCAAAGGAGTTTCCCTTTTGAAGGGAGTGGAAGTGGGGGGAATTGAAAGCGCGTGAAAACCGCGAAATTAAGCAACGCCAAATGACAGGACAGGAATGAATGATGCCATGCAGCACTTGTCAACAAAGGGATTCTTCATCCTTGGCAACCCGACCAAAACCGAATCTCAGCAGAATCACCACCGCCCCATCATCAACTGAGCCACCATCTGAACCACCATCATCATCATCAGTGGGGCTCCTTGTCCTCATCCCACTCGTCTCTGTCAAGTTGTATGCAAACTAATCACACGCAAGCATTTGATGCGTTTAAAACACACACCCACAGCTGGGTATATACTATATCTACATACAGACGGTTGGATAAATACGGAAGGGAAGAGTTCGCTAAGTGCGATGCGGGGTAGGCTACAAAAGTAATACAGCTATAAGAACCACTTTTAAGAAGTATCTTAAGGAAAGGGAAATGTTTTTATAACGTTCGTAGGTGAAAATAACTTTGGAATTTATAATAATAATAATTGTAAAACATGCCTTAAAACATTCCTCAGTTTAAATTTTTTGGATAATACAAATATATAATAATATTATTTTATATAATAAAATATATATATTTAGGTTTCTAGACAAGTAATTTTCATGTGATGTAAAAAGAAAAGATTAGAGTATAAGATAATACAAAGATATTCCCCAAAAGTTTTCAATACACCCATCCAATAAATTGAAACTCTGGTTGCAAGTGGGTGGTAATTGGGAGGGTGGGAGTGTGGGTGGTGCTGAGGGCGCGAGTGGGCTGGCTGGGCTGGCTGGGCTACATAGTTGACTGTCCCGGAGCTGTTCATCTTTTATAATGTTGGTAATTTGAACATTTCAAATCAAATCTAAACGTCAGTTGGTTACCAGCTGCGGTTTGGTTCGAAGCTCGGCAGTGAAGGAGCGAGGAAAACCGAGTTGCAGGAAGACAGCTGGAGGGAGTCGCCAAATGGAAATTGTCAGCAGCGTTTCAAATGAAAGTGCAGATTGGAAAATGGCAGCCGCAGCAGTACAAAAACTAAAAATAAAACCGGAACCCAAGGACAGTTTTGATGGGTTACAGCTCCCCTACAGAGACAACAATTTAATAAAATCATCTAAATCTAAGATTGGCAATATTTTCATTTATAAATGTATTCGTATAGTAGTTTAATAGTAGAAACCCACACTTTAATATTTTGCTGAGTAAGTATTTTTAGATTTGAAAAACTAACGAATCCCAGACAAATGCTTTTGCCCCTGTGTATTTTCCCCTCTTCGAGTTGCCTGCATAATAAATCGACTTGTAAATGCAATAAATTTTCTATTGACGGGACAGGAGGCTGTGGCGTATTGAATTTAAAACGCTTTAAGTCGGGCAAATCCTGCTACCTAATGAAGAAGGCCCCGAAAACATTCGTCGTAGTTCACTCGAGGAATGCCAAAAATGTGCAAACATCCAAGGAGGCATTGGAAAGTCGAAAGAATGGAGGGAGCAAGTGCTAGGCGAAAACAAGAAAACAAATCACGTTTTAATTTTGTTTAACTAAATACGAAAATCGCACACAGAACAGTGAGAGCGGGGCGTTGAGGGAGGGGGCTAGGGAAAGGGGCGGTGAAGCTGAGGGGGAGTGGCACTGCTGCCTGATGACGTGCAACTCTCGACGCCATTTTGTGCGCTGTCATGCCATACACAATTAAAGCGCCAGGATCTGGAGAGCAGAGCTATGTCTATCCTCTATACAGTCTGGGGCAATTTAATAGCCATTTTTGAATTTAATAGATTTTATGGGAATAAAATATTAAAATATTAATTTAGTGTGCAAAAATATATTAATATTGCCTTAAAAGTGTATTTCTTTATTTCTTTTTCACCTTTTAGTAAAGATTTTTAAGTAAAAAAAGATATTTTTGAACTTTTTTAATTTGTAGACACTCATAAAAAAAATCGCCATTGATTCAAGAAAATCGCCTATGATTTTCATCCAACGGCGACTCGCCATTAATTATAGAAATAATTTTCTTGAATATACGGTTTCGCCTTTCTTAAAATCAATACCAATTTTCTGAATTTTACGGCGAAAAACCCTAAAATTAAGAAAAATTTTCTTGAAAATAGAAAAATAAAAGTATTTTTGTATATAACTTTTTTTTTTTTAATTTTGTCCGACTGATTTTTTTTATCACTTTTGCATTTAGGTTTGTGAACTAAGTGGAATTTTTTCCTGTTTAAATGCAAATCATATCGTGAAAATGGGGTAAATTTTTATTTATTTAATTTAAATTCAAATTTATTATAAATGTTTTTTAATTACAATGCATTTTAAATACAGGAAAAACTTTTTGTAAACATATAAAAGACTTAAGGAAAAATTCTTACCTCGACCTGAACTCGATCCCGAGACCGTTCACACCATAGAGAGACATCTTAACCACTCGGCCACGCGTGCTTCTTGCAATGCAATGGCTTAAGATGCATGAAGTGTCACCGGTCGAACTATTGGTATACCAATTGCAATTACTTTAATTAAATCTTGTTAACAATAGTTTTAACAATTCAGTGAATAGAAAACCAAAACTGAAAATATTTTATACAAAACAAAACCCTAATTATAAAAAAAAAAAAAAAAAATTAGACTCGTCCCTGCGTGAAGTCGAACCGCGGTTTCCGCGGCGACTTTTGTGCACATGTTTAGTGTCCGGACGCCTCTAACAGCTAGGCCACCATACTAGAATACCAAAAAATTACACAACTTTCCTGAAAAATAGGACTTTTTTTTCTAGAATCAAAGGCGATTTCGCCATTAACTCAAGAAAACAGTAGGGAAAATATCGCCATTAACCCAAGAAAATATCGCCATTAATCCAAGAAAAAATTCAACGACTCTTCTTCTTATTCGATTTAAAAAAAAATTAATGGCGAATTTCCATAAACTTAAGAAAAAATTTCTAGAATCAAGGAAAATTTTCTTAATTCAATGGCGTTTTTAAATCACGGGCGATTTTCTAAAATTAAGGGCGATTTTTTTTCTGAGTGTAGTAATGTTGATACTCAAATGGATATTAATTTCCGTTAATTGTGTCTGCTTTCAGTTTGTTTGAAAACATATGAAGTTAAATTGCTATATTTTTAGCGGAACACAAATCAATTTTTCCTCCTGATGCTCACTTTATTTGAGTTTTGAATATTATTTTCACTTATTTTCTGACCGCAGCTGTAGATTTTCCAGGGGCGGAGAAGGAGAGGAAACGGGCGGAGGGGGCTGGGGGTTTGGGGGAGTGCTTGTTCGCTCAGCTCACGTCTAGCTCAACGTCTAGTTGTAGGGAAATTAAATTAAAATTCACTTGTACGCAAAAAGTCAGGGCCAAGTGGCAGGGCAGGGCAAAGAGGTAATACAGGGGCGCCGATGGGGGTCAAATTGGCAAAGGATATTGCTGGGAATCGGGAGGAGGGAGCCCGGCTTGTTGGTTAAGTTAGTAAGTCAGCGGGCGATTGGAAAACTGCGCAGATTTTTCGCTTTTCCGCTTCTCTTTTTTTTGGGAACTCTGGAGAACAACAAAATTAATTCGTTGAATTTCAAATAAAAAAGGCGAGGCATTCGGAGGAAACGGGAGCTGAGGAGGAAAACTATGCTAATGATATACGAAAATTGAAATTTCAATAGAATAATTAAATTTAGCCAGCGTTCTAGAGGGAAAAAGAGAAAGTGACGAAAAAACAAGAGGGAAAAAATGTGAAAATTAGCAAAACAATTTCGAGAATTATAATTATCCTTATTGGGGCAGCAGGTTTGCGTTAATTGCTTTCAGGGGTTGGAATATATATGTTATTTATTGTTTGTGCATTTTAAATTTCTTTATAGGCGTCTACAGCTAAGAAAAGTATTTTTATTCCAAAAATAATTATAATTATTCAAAAGTACATTCACTTATTCATTTATCGTTATTATAAAAAAGAATGCAAGTTGTTGTATAGACTTCTACTTGCACTTATTTCTGCTTTTGATTTGTTTTCTCGGGGCTAAGAAAGGTCAGGGCTTATAATCTCATTTTTCACGCTGTCGAAAGCGTTTAATTTTTTTCCATTAAAAAATAAACATTTATTTTTCGTTTTTATAGCATAACGCGCATTCTGACCTCCCTAAAGATCATCAAACTTTCAACCAGCTGATTACTTTGACACAGCCATAAGTACTTCATGTACATCGTCACCGATCGCATTATCTGCATAGCCCTTATTTACTCACTCCGAACCCAAGCCCGATGCTCTTCATCATGACCAACTAGAGCGACTATTTTTAGTGCAGTTGAAGGTCATGATAAATGACACCAAAAGTATCAAAATACAAGAAAAATGGAATACACCAGGAAAAATAAGATAAGATCCATGGACTTGGAGGATGAAAGAAGCAAAAAATATCAAAGAACTTAACAATTAACTTTTGTTTGGTTCAATCCTATAAAAAGAAAATATAGAGTATATTTATAAGATTGAAACACAATGTTTTGATCAACTCAACTGTTTTTTGCTAAGAAAATAGACAATTTGGAATAAAATATATGGTAAAATATCAATATGCTGAATCAGAATAAGAATGTTTTTCTTATTTTTCCGTGTACTTAGTAAACCCAAAAACCCAGAAATCCCGCTGAGCCGAAGAAGAGGATCCTTGGAATACTCGATGCTTGAGGCAGCTGGCGCTAAGTGCTCTAGATTCGAGGGCGTTAGATTTAGTGCCTGCACTGGGAGACATATGCAGATTATGCTAAGGACACAACCAGACACCCAAAGAATGGTGTGGGGGGTATGCCGGGCCAGCCGGTGCAAGTTTTATGAGTCTGTGTACACGGAAAACCTTTTCCAGACAGCATTCTGAGGTCTTGGGCACGCCCTTCACCTTGACGGCCCCAAAAACACGGCTGTCAGCGTCTTATTGAGCGTACATAAGCGCATTAGCCGCGGTCGCATCCATGAGATACTCGTTCCCGTTCCCGACCTACTCGTACTAACGCTGTGCAGTTTTGCGGCAGCCGCTTTGGTCTGTGCAACAAGACCCAAAAATTTAAAAAACTGAGACTAATTCTGGGACAGGAAGGAGAATACACTGAGGAAATGGAATGATGTCTTGAATGGCTTACAAAGTGCATAAGCAAAGAATGTTGTTTTTAAGTATTGACAGTTAAAAATAAAAATATTTAACTTTAACAATATCAATATTTCGTTATTTAAATACATGTAAAAAATGCAAAAAGGTGATTTATTTTATATTGATTTTTTATTTATTTATTCATATCATAACACTTTAAAAAACTTTAAAAAATGTAATATTTTTTATTTTATCAGGAATCCTTAACTTTTAAATATAATTTTCATATATTACAAATATAAAATATTTTAAGATCTATAAATACTTACTTCTAATGCCACTGATTTACATTTTTAAATATATTTAAGATTTGCCTTTCAGTGCAGAGCGAAAAGGAGAGGGCGAGTAAAGGATAATTACCGAAAAAAGAGTGCAACATATGGCATAGCCCGAAGTCAGAGGCGGGCCCTAAAACTAGACAGGGGTTGCCATATGGCCCTCTGCCGGTCTCTCCGCCTTTTCCCTAACGATCTATTCGGATTCGATCCAATGCGATCCCGACAGCCGGCAAAGAGTTTTCCCGTTCGCTTCGCTTTGGTTTCTTCAGAGTCATCTCCTGGGAGTCGTCAGTCAGTCAGCTGACTCCTTGGATCTTTCACGATCTCGTTTGATCTGGGCCCAACCCTGAACGCGGATTGATAAATAGTTTCTTGGGTTTCTTGTTCTGTTTTTTCTTTGATTTTTTATGGGTTCGGTCTTCGGTGAGGCATCAAATTATGGGGCAAGAACTTGTTAGGTCGATACAAGAAAAGTGTTTAGTCATTTCCGATAAACGAGATCAGTTTAACCCGGCTATCTAGTTAAGAGAAATTTTGTAGGACGATTTTGTTTGGGTTTTGTTGTTTGTGGATCTTTGAGATAAGCTACCAGATGGCTTTCTAAAGGTGTGAAGATCAGCTTGGGAGAGACTTAATTTTGTACGACAGGAATCTTTATGCCTTGAATATTAAAAAAAAGCAGTTGTCGGTGATTTTGATGTGACTTTCTTGTGTTTTGCTTCGCCCTAATGCCTTTTTTATTATTTAGTTAATGGTTTTCAAATATTTAATATCTATTGAACTAGTTGTGTAAACTTTTTTTGATAACCAAGCAACAAACATTCGTATTTACTTATTTCTTATGGGATTTATTTTTGATAGAAATTCGATATTCCTTTGACAGCAAAGGTGTTAGAAAACTCGTTGGGACCATATAAATATAGATTGGAAATTGGTCCAATTTCATTGATGGAATATCGATCATATGGATCGAAAGGCTGTCCAGATACTTTTCCGTTTCAGACGACTCGTTGACAGCATCATTGTTGGCAAACGATCCTAAGCCGATTATGTTGCAGCTTCAGTTCAGCTATCCCTTCGACCTCTTTGAAGGCCGTCACATGTTGCAGAGGATCTAATAGGATTTACGACCTATTCGCAGAAGGGCGGGCACTTGAAGAGCCCCTCTTTCCATTCAGGCCAACTGTTGTTGACACAACAAGAAATTCGAGACCCAAAAAAGTTGAATAGAATATCTTTTGGCTTAAGTAGAACAAGAAGTAAAGTACATCAGTTAGATGGAAAAAAGTGCTATACAAATAAGTAGTTCCCTATAAAATCTGTCGAAGGGCTTCTGGTTTTCGTTAAAGCGAATCGATACCTTCTTGGATATCTCTAATTTCAAAGCACTTGAAATTTCAGTTAAAAAATACTTTAATACTTTACAAATAAAACTGAGAAATTTAAAATAAAAGTTAGTAAAATTGGTGACTAAAATATTTCCTTAATTCTAAATATTTAAACTACCAAAATGATTAGAAAATATATTATCTATCGATGTCAGTCATCACTTGAAACCACTTCAACTGATTCAATCACGTCCAACTCATTAGTTAAACATCGGTTTGCACTTGTCAAACATTTCCAAGCTTTTCATTTCCCATTTGTCAATGGCAAATTGTCAGCTGACAACATTTTCGATTTGGTTTTTGGTTTCATTTCGTTTCATCTACGTTTTGTGGCTTACAAAATTTGATAATCCGAAAACCAATTCAATTTGGCTATTGTTTCGCCATTGACCATTTGCCCACTGCCAAAATACAATAACTGAGGAGCGTGTGTCAAAATGTTGGGGCACCGACAACTCAGAAATGTGTCAAATCGATAATTGGCAAAACATCAGTATCCTTGGCCCGTTGGGAGGAATATGGGGATGTCCCGAAAGTCACAGGATACTTAAAGGCTCCAAAGTCGAGGCAACAGTTGATAATACTCCAAGCAGCACTGGTCACTTTTGGAGAGACCACAAAACTGAGGCTCCCGAAAAGGTTGAAGGACTCCAAATCGAGTTATGTGAGGACGTACTTAAGTGTCCTTTTCGGGCTGTGTGTATGTGTGTCTGTGTGCACTTTAAATTTGTCTCCACACTCGAGGATCTACTTCATTTGTCTAATTCTGGAGGTTTCGGAAAGCAGGCGACAGGCACGCACTCCTTGCACAAATGAAAGTAAATCCTTGGCCTAAGCCCGGGAAATTGTGGTAGTGAGTGTGCGTGTGGGATAATCTGCATTTGAATAAGAGCATTTTAGTGTTTTTTCAACTATATGTATGCGTCCCCCACTCGCTCTCCGTCCATGTGAGTGTGTGATGGAGTGAGTGTGTGCTGGTGTGCGTTAGCCCCTGTCTGTGTGACACACCCATGTGTTGGCAGGCCATCAGCCTTTTTGCTGTTTTCATTTTTTTCTGTCTTATCCAGGATACTCTGCAAAAGGAAAGCTTGATAAGTAAGTGAAAACATTTTTAAGTTTTGAAACTATTTTAATATTTTTAAATATAAATAATTTTATTGATTTTCTAGTGCTTTAATCATTTAAATTACGTAATCTTTCATATAGGGTTTTACAAGCATAGCATAGATCTTTAAATACTCAGAAAAAAAATCAATATGAAATGGATCATATCAACATGATATTTTAACATATCATATTAAATACCAAATTTAGTATTTTTTGAACAAATAATGAAAAATAAAATTAATGTAATCTTTATTCATATCAAAATGATATGAATAACTTGATCTGTAAAAATATTAAATTGGCCAGTACATATCAATCTGGTATTTAATCAATTTTTTTTGTGTGTATATAGAATCTCTTAGGAATTATTAAACTGATCATATGTGGTTTTTTTAAAGAGCATTACAATTTCTCTAATCTAATTCCGAAACTTTCCTTTTGTAGTTGTGCCTGCCCTATAATTTGAGTTTGTGCATTTGTCCTCACTCAAGTAATCTTTTTTCCGAACATTTGTTTGGGCAGTTGTCTCTGCCGTTTGGCAAAAGTTCTGCCCAAGCATAACCAGAGGACCGAACGGGGAGTCCTTTTCCCACTCCCTCTCCCAATTTGCTCTGCTTTAAAATAATCGATTTTCTGCGTAATTCTTTGTGTGTGTCTCCCAGTTGGGAGCCAATTCAATCGGAGATTTTTCGTGTCATGCGAATGGGATCCGACAATGTGGGAAATTAATATAATTTGCCTGATTTGCCACTGTCTGAAGTTTTCAGTGTCTGCGGCCAGATTGGAAATGTTCTTCTGCGAAATCAAAATCAATTTTAACGATTTCTGGTGTCAGCTCTTCCAACAAAAAAAAAGAAAATTCAGAAAAAGATACAGCCAAAGAAAACTTCTGTCAACTGTTTGTTGCCATGATAAGGGAAAATGGGGGGCTGACTTTTCGCCCCTCGGTACAGAAGATTAAACTAATTGATAAAAATGTTGCACGTTGCCGGAACGGAATGGGGATTTTGCGGGTGTGTTGGGAGTTTGTTGTGCTATTGTAATTTATGTAAAGTAGAAAACAACGTGTAGGTCGCAATTTGCTGTGTGCCTGGGTCACACTTCCCAGTCCCGTCCCCTCACCTTCTTTTTTTAAGGCCAATCCCTGGCAACGCCGCATGTCTTGACTTTTAAATCCAAATGTATTAAATTTCGCCCCAACTGAAAAGAAGAGTCATGGCCATGGCTCTCCACATTGTTGGCTTCCGCTGAAAGCGATGATGACGGCAATAGTAATGATGTTGGTGGTACAGGTAAAGTGCCATTGGCATTGCCATAAATGTGCCATATACATAGTATTCGCCCTGCTTCTCTGATGCTTTGGCATCTGGCATGGCAGCAATTATTCAACAAAAGCTACTGACAATTATGGCACACCAGCCATACATACCACCAAAGAATGCCATATCCTTCCGCCGCTTCCCCTCGCCAACAGCCCCTCGCATTCCCCATCCAAAACATAGCTCAAATGATGGTGCCGGGTGGATTTCAAAAGTTGTAAGTTTATGAAGGTTGCGGAGCGTTAAGGAATGCGACCTTGGGCTCGGGATATTTTCAAGTACTATATAGTGGTTGCCACAGATTTATTTTTCAGGTCAAGAGGGAGAATATCCAGGGGAGATATTTGTACGGGAATCCTTATTCTAGTATTCCATATTTTGGGAAAAATTCTTACATGGGATATCAAGTTGGTGAATTAGTTAGGAACCCAGTCTTTTGAAGACACAAGAAACTTTTTCGCTTGTTATGAATTTTCTAAAAACAATATTACATAATTAGTATCAAGGTCTTTAAAAACGCTTTTACAGATAGATCCAGAAATCAATTATCTAATACCCAAACACAAATATTAAAAGAAATTTGTACAGCTTTTTAAGAAAGACAAAATATGTCCCACAATCATTTAAGATATTTTTATTCTTCACTGGCGTTTTTTCAGCTGCTTCTTTTAGAGGAGTTCTCAGCCTTCATTAGTTCTTGATCAGAATACAAAATCATGCCCTTTACATGCGGGTTCTCCTAAGATATTTCATTCGATAATTAAGTGTAACATATTTTTTGAACTTATGCATGCTGGTAGCAAAGGGAACTGCTCACACAACCCTCGGAGTGAGAGAGAGGGGCAGATGTTGTTAGACAGAGAGGGTGCCACATGCAAACACACACCTGGCTGTTAGATTTAGATGGTATAAGACCAGAGGAACAACCACGAGTCTGGGAGTGGGAAGGATGTGGAGCCCCAGCTGGCACATATAACCCCCTAAGCCCCCGCCTCTGGTGGAGTTCCGCCCTCTCCCTTAACCCCTTCTGGCCCTTTCCCCAGATTGTCTGCGTATGCAAAAATATAATTTAACACACATTTGCGCAATTAGATTCATTCGTGCAGGATGAGTGGGAATGGGCGGAAGAGGGGGCTTGGAATACGAAGAGGAGTCGACTGACATACAAATGAATATCTATGAGTGTTGCTCGGGATATATATAGTACAGTTAAAGTCAAATAAGTAGAAAATTAAATTTATTATTATTTCTGAATAAAGAAAAACATTTTTAAAGCCTTATTTTTAGTTATTGGAAAAATAAATTTTATAATTAAAGTTTATTATATTCTAATTTTGAACAAATTATGGTTTAGATGTTTTGAATATTTGTGAGTACAAAGAATATTAAATTAACTAAATTAAAAATCAGAATTTTATTTACAAAATATTATTTATTTTTAATAATTTCTTCAATTTTTAGAAATAACTTTAAAATACTTCATTTATTGTTTCACTATTATTTCTACTCGAACTGTGTGTGAATTCTACAGGAGTGCGAGTATGTGCGATTGCATGTGTGTAAATGTCACAATTTGAATACATAACATGCAAATAACGACACCGACAGGACCCAGGCAAGGACTTCTAGTCTACGCTCCCTACCTTCCCCTCAACTCCTTTGCAGATTCCTTGGCTAAAAAAGGAATATAAATTGCTTCCAATGCAGAGACATCTATTAAAAGGACATAAAAAAGCATAAAGGCAGAAATGATGTATGGAAAGAAAGCACCCACCCACCACCACCACCAACACCACCCCGTTGCCAATTTAGCGAAAAGGAAAGTAGAATTCTAACCAAAAGGAGGCGACCTGTTGCCCCACATATTTTTGGCAGTGCTAATTTAAGCAATGCAGGTAAAGTCAGCCCGCCCTTCTGCAAAAATAATAAAATTTACACACTTGCAAATGCTGCTTGCTAGTCCCTGGATTTCCTTCCTTTTTTTTGGGTCCTTCTGCATGAAATATGCTCGGGCAGAAAATGCTTACAAGTGTAAACCACAGCCTGGGCACATGTAGACCTGTCAAGGTTTTCCTGTGGAAAGCCGGGGGAAAGCGGAAAGGGGGCGGTTCTCTGCTCCTCTGTAATTGTTTTTTATAAAATTTAATTTATGGCATTTTTGCACAGCCTGGCCAAAAGGGGGCGTGGCGGGCGGGAAAATTGAGGTGTGCGCTTTGCACTGCACTTGAAACTTTTCCCTAACATTTTTTCACGGTGCAAGTGTGCGTGTGTGTGGGTGTGTGCGAGTGGTATTAAAATTTATTTGTATGACATTTTCTATATGCACGGGGAAGGGAGAGAAGGATGGTTGCATTCGCATACCAAAAGAGCAAGCGAGAGGACTGTGACAAATTTAACGCCCTGCACATCAAAACTAAAAGCCGCCTAACAAAAAATTGACTGTAACAATCGGGGCAAAAAGGTGCGAGCGGGAAGGGGATTTCGGTTAAAAAGAGACGGGCTTAACTATGGCCACATGAAGCTTTACTCTCGTATTACAATTGACATGATTTTAATGGCATTTCGCATTGAATTGTTCAAATTGGAGAGCGGTCTTAATGGATTTAAAGCTGTGCACATATTTATTTGGGGGGGGGAAAAAATACGTTGGCAAATCGTAAAAATGTTGTATGTTACGATATATATATATATTAAATTTTTATGCATTTTAGTTTCCTTTAATTATATTTATTAAAATATTTAAAATATATAAAAATGTTCAATATATATTTTTTTATATTTGTTATCCTTTTTTTTAACACTTCTTAATGATTATCTTTAAAAAACAATACATTACGGCTTTTCTATCCACAAAGAACACCAAACCTCAAAGATTTAGACGTTTAAGAACCCTTTATAATAAGGGATTATTATTACAAGATTGTTCGCAATTAAGGTTCAGATAGCTTCACGATTTTTAATTTCATTTTTTCAGTCCCCATCAATTTTTCCCTTCCACTTTTTTTCCCGCCCTTACTTCTCTATCCTTCGGACCCAACTTAACCTAGACCATGCCATCATTTGTTGTGGTCGGTAGAGCAACAATAAAAAAAGTAGAAAGAAATAAATGAAATCTAATTGCCCTGTCCTATGCCCCCGTCCACTTTTTTTCTGCCTTTCCGGAATATTTTAATTAATTTCCCTCAGAGCCCCCAACCATTTATTTTTCGCTCGCTCCCTGTGCACAGAAAATTTGATTTCTAATTGCTCTGTCGCCTGTGTTTCAGTTAAGGAGAGAAAATGCCAGCGGAAGGGGCAAAAAAAGTTCTTTCATGTTATTTATTCACTTTGATTATGGCAGAAAAATGTTGACGGCATGCCATCGCTCGGTTGCCAATTCAATTGTTTCCATGGCAGATGAGGAGAGGCAACCCTTTCCCCGTTCGCCTGGCAACCCTGGCGAACAAAATTCAAGCACACAAAAAATATTACAAGTTTTTTATTAGGTAAAAAACTTAATATTTAAATAAAATATTTAAAGTCCATATGAAAAATAAAATAAATATTTATGATAGAAAGCTATGATCGGAAATTTCAAAACGCTTTTTGGTATCATAATTCTTTTTCTCAGTCCATTAGTCTTACAACTGTTCAGGCAAAACGGAAGGGGAAATTTATTGGGACACACGCACCTTGGGGGCAGAAATCAAAGTCAGATGCTTCGTCCACAAAACAGCCGAGAGGCACTTTAATGCTCAGGTTAAGTCAATCCCACTTTCACCTCCCACTTTCACCGCTCGTTTTAGCCTCCCTACTTTCCCACAGTTTTCCACCCACCACCCACCACATCCTTGCTGCATATTTGTGGTTGCAAAACGGCTGCCTTGCTTTCAACTTGGGTTTGGGTAAACTATTTCAGTTCAACCGAGCATAAAACTGAAACTCGCCTGGAAAGTGTGTCAAAAATTGAAGAAGCAACAGTAAAAAACCGAACACTTGACGAAAGATACGGATGGAGAACATGAAATCTTAATATACTTTTCTTGTGGACGATGTACTCAGATGGAAATATAAAATGGCAAGTGAAAAAAGCGTACTGTGATGATTCAGAGGTTTATAACATCAACTGTAATCTCCTTTGGTTAAAAGTTGGTGAACTTTTTGTAAATAAATAAAATGAGTTAAGAAAAATATAAACCGAAATAAGTAAGACTTGCTTTTTCGGATAAAAGGGTTTTGACATTTAAATAAAAAACAAGAATCGCCCTAACTTTATTTTTCGTTATATTTAATATTATTTAATCATATCGACCTGACCAAAACATATCGATATCATTTTACCTACCTCAATATCATCATGTCATGTATAAAAACTAACACCCATATCTTCCGTCATCAACACAGAAATTTCGTTACCTATAACACCCAAGCCATTTAAAGTGTTTTCTCCAATAAAAACCCGTCCCAAACAAGACTTTAATGACCCGAACGTTAAGATAGCTCCCACATAAAAGAGAACGATATGAAAATAAAAACTTGCAACAGATGAAATTGCCAATAAATATGAATGAATTTCGTAAACATGTGCGCAATCTGAAGAAGAAGAAAATACCAAGGCAAATAACAACAATGCCGACATTGACACCGAAAAATTGTTTAGCGAAAAGTAAGTCACAGAGAAAACCGCAAACAAAAAACAGGAAAAATAGGAATAACAGAAAAGCCGAAGGAAAACTGCGAAAAAAAGATGGAGCAGTCACAGTCGCTGTCAAAAGTCTGCCTGCTTTGTTTTTATTTATTTCTCTGAAAAGCCTCTAAAAATATAACAAAACAAAGAAGTCTTTAAAAGCTCTCTAATGATTAGCCCGCAATTAATTAAAATTTATTTTAGTTAATGCCATCAAAAAAAAAACAAAAAACAACAGACACAAATTGGAGTTCCAAAAAATGTGTCACCCACGCACAAAGAGAAATGAGAGCGAAAGAAAGTCGGAGAGAGTGGGAGAAAATTTCCCCAAGTGACCCAGTGAGGAACATGAGAGCGGAAATGCGGGAGAGTCAAGTGAGAGAATGTGGTGAGTTTTGAAGTCTGCAAAGTGGCCAAAGAGAACTCACCACGGGTAACAGCTGTCGCGGTTCTCTGGAAAACAGAATCACACACATTGCACACACACACACACTCACAGATGATGTAGGAAAATAAGGAAAAACATTGAAAGGACTGCCACAGTTTTCCTCGCTCTCTTTGCAACATCCCATGCAGTGCATTGTTCGACTGACTTCACTTTTGAGGGCTTCCTTCGCCGTCTCGAAACAGTTTTCGTATTTCCAATATATCCAACGGTTCCCCTTTGTCTCAGCGTCGATTTAATGAGTTTTCCTTCTTTCGGTGCGAAGTCCTGCGGTGCTCCTCCAGTCAAATGCCTGCTGGGCCCAATGGCATTATGGAAGCTGTCACACTCGCACCTTCCAACTCAAATCGCAGCCGATCCGACTGAATCGTCTCGATTCGAGTCACACTTCACGGCTGCTGGACAGGACATGCACTCGAAGAAAATATGCAGTCCATGATAAGACTGCGTCGTAAGACTGTGTTGCAGAGCTTTAATCTACATAATGTATTTTTTATAACAATAAATAAAACTTATTATAAAAAAAAGATGGAAAACTTGTGTAATTTTAAAAAGTGAGGACTCTTTTTTCTACATAGAATGACATTAACAAATTGTACTCTTCAAATTAATTTATATTTCATTTTAATTTTATAGTAAAGGAAAATATTATTTAGTTTTGTTAAACAATTCAGAAATCCGCTATGGAAACTATTTTTGTAATTTATGTTTTTTTTTAAGTGCACTCAGTAGGACTCACACAGAGGACAGCAAGGAGTCCAACAATGCCAGAGTGCCGTCTTGATTGACAGCTAAATGTCAAGCTAAACAGTGTGAAATCTCCAGGATTGAGGACAAAGGCAGCACTGATTGCTAGGCGCATTGCCAAATGCCTTCGTATTGTTTTCCCACCCCCCTCCCCCCGCTTCCACCAGAGCCTTTTGTTTCGATCGCAATTTTCACCAGAGAGCGAAAAAATCAAACCCAAAGGTGCAGGCAACTATATAGCCCAGCTATAAAAAATACAAAACCCAATGTCCAACAAGCAAAGTTAGATTGAATAGTTAGGAAATTGACACTTTCACTTTGCTCAAATCGAGGGGTGCGAGTCCTCGAAATTTATGAAATTCGAGAAGCCGCTGGTTATGAGGAAAACGCTACCCGAGAACTGTCCCGACATACAAAATTGCTGCTTGATTTGTGGAGCAGGATAACGAGGGTCTGAGCGGGGAAAGGGAAAGCGGGGAGGGAAATGCTTTGACAGCAGGCACAGACCAAAAGTCAGACTTAAAACTCCAGGGAACGCGAAGCGGAAATGAGAAGATTATAGAGGTCTGCAGATGAAAAAAGCATATTGTTACGCAGTTTTTCACTTTCAATTGTTAAAAAGCGATTCAAGGGAGTCTTTAAGAATATTATAAATATAACGGTGTCGATTTTGCCATTGGATCCGTATTTATACCTTTATAAGACGATTTCACACGACTTCTTGGGGTAACAGACTATTGTTTTGGCGGTAACTTTAGTATTTAAAGTTTTAAATTCACTTAACCTATAAATACTTTATTATTATAATATTATACATCCCCAGAAATAAATATTTATAAAATAAATTTAAATATTAATATTATTATTATTATTTATACCATTAATTTTTCCTTTTAAAAACAAATGTACAGTCCATTTCTATCTGTGATCCGATTTATCTTGTCCCATAGTTTTTGCATTTTATTCCCATGCTAAAAAAATGTAATTTTTAACCATACCATTCTTTTCGGCTTACCCATTTCTTCCCACCGCTCATCTAAGATATGGGTTAATCCAACTTCCGTTTTAAAAACAGTTGCAAGTGCTAATCCAAACTCTCGGCATCTCGAGAGTTAACCATCTCATCTTTATCTGCTTAGCTTCCCATCTCTCTTTGTGCCCGCAAATCCAAGCCACTTTGCTGGGTAAACAGAGGCGAATTCTCAACACTTTTATCGGAGATTGAAGGGGACATAAGCATCCTTTTGAGGAGCTGGGCATTCACGTATCCGCATCCGCATCCTTATCCGTATCTCCCGGAATCGCACTGCAAGCCCCGGGGCTGTCATCTCGATGGAGATATCATCTAATTCCATATTCCCACCCCGCCCACGAAGACCAGATCTCAATGCAAAATCCAATAGTCATGCACACACACATTCAATCCACAATTGAAGAAGATTGAGCAGATTGAGGAATTGAAAGGAGACTCCAAGGTAAACACTTGCGGATGCTCAAGATTAGTTGTGGTGGTGGTCCGGTTCGCCAGTGTCCTTCGGTATTTGCTTTAAAAGGACATTTTACAGCCATCGGCAATTCATCTTGTCCGTTCTGTCCTCGGGAAAGGAAATAAAAAATTTGTTTGTCAGTCCGCCAGCCGATTCCCAAATGTCTTTATGAGCCTTGTGCATTGTCCTTTTCTCCTTTTTATACTTTGTATACTTTCCATTGGAGCGGAAGCAGGAAACACTAACATGTAGGTAAATGTCAAGTCAGCCCAGTTGGCTGCATTTTCTCTTTCATTTTTTTGTCCACTGATTGTTTACATTTTGGCGTATTTTGACAACTAAATTGGTGGACGAAGGACTTCATCCTATTTCCCACCTTCCCACCCAAGGTGAGCCACCCAGCCAGCTCCCTGCTCCTTATAAATTAAATGTCAACCGCCCGTTTTCCGATTTCAGTTGGCCACATGTTCGATTTCCGGCTGCCACCTTTTCATAACCCACAGAACTGTGGCCAGGACTACTTTTATGTGAGCTGCGCTGAGCTGAGCTGAACTGAGGCGAACTGGATGTGGACCGTCCCGAAGGTCGACCGGGCAATTACTTGGCTAAAATGCTCAGAACCAACTGCTGCAATTCCAGCTACCGCTTTTCCCTCACGCTTTTCCTCCCTTTTTTTCGATTCGTCCTTGACTTGTGCAATTTTCTTTGGGCACAACTGTCATTATGGACTTTGGTCAGGCTACATTCAAGATTTGTTGCAATATATTTGCCGACGTGGCCGGGGAGGCGAAACCGCAGCCTCCTTCTGGGCTCGGCATGTGGAAGGATATTTGCCAATAAAAATTGGGTTAGTTGTGGAATTTCCGTGTATTAAATATTATTTACCTCAGCTTTATCGCTTCAACTGAAATTCTGAGACATTTTTGGGCGAGCTTAGTTTAGGTAAGGAGTGTCATTTTATTACTTTTGAATGGAAGGCGAGTTAGTGGATTTTATTAAACTATCTGTATGTGTAAAAGCCACTTAAAGCTAGCAAAAATCAGAGAATATTTTAGCCTTATAATTAGCTTATAATTTTTCCAAATTAAATCAATGAAAAAAACACGAAACAGAAAAGTTTAATACTTCAACAGGCTTTCATAAAAAATGTTAGATTACTTAATGTTAAAGAGGAAAAATAAATGTCAATTTTCAGAGCTTTCTTTAATTTTAACATTTAAAAGAATATTAAAGCTATTTCTCCATTGACCGTATGATAACCATCAAATTGTCTTGTCCCCTGTGTAAATACCAAAAATCTATTTTTTCAACGAAGGAAAAACCGTTGACAGTCCCGACATGATTTGTGTCAGCCCAAATTCCATTATATTCTATTAGACATTTTTTTACAAGTGTAACTCAGAGATTATGGTACCCCCATTTTTCTCGCCCCCAAATGACAGACACTTCTTATCCTATCCGTATCTTTTGGATACAGATCCCCGACTAGTTGGACAGATAGCCTGGGAAATTTTTAGCTTTAGTTTGCTGCTAATGAGCAATTCATGTCAATTGCTAATTAGTGCGCTGAAGATTCCTATCCGCCTGTCTGAGCCGCCTGAAATGCCTCACTGACTGACTTATCCTATCTGGCCGGGCTATGTGGCTATCTGGCTTTCTGGCCGTTTTTATGGCCCAAAGAAGCTCCAAGCCAGCGAGACACAATGGCCGAGAAATTAGCAAACCCATGGCAAGATAAGTCAATTAGGTTTGGCTTTATAGCTGCTGCTAGTGAAAACAAAAGGAGCTCAGAAAGGCAGGCGAAGGCCGGCAAAGTCGAAGGAAAACCAAATCAAATAAAATGAGGCCAAAATAAAGGCAACAATTAATAAACGCAAACAGAGTGAAAGAGAAACGACAAACGAGGACGAGCCAAAGCTGCCAAAAAGGATAGCGGAATGGGTGATTTCAGTGGGTGGGGATAAGGAGGATGGCATTGGATGGCTGGGATGGTGGGTGGTGTTTGCCTGTGACGTGTATGGGCAATTTAAGCTGGCATCGGACAAGCAACTGACAGGAGGGAACCGAGTCCGATGCTCTTGTTACCGAGAACTGCGGCCCCCAGAGACGCAATTGTTACATTTAATTGTGATTTTTGTGGCCCCGCCTCTCGTCTTCCTACATAGAAAATAAATGTATCAAATTTGATTTTTGCATTTTCGATTAAATACGTAAGGTTTTTATAGTAAGCAAATAAATAAATATTAAAACCAAATTATATTTTTATAAGTACTTCAAACCAAATGAATAAAATGGGTATAAGCATTAAATACAATTTATACAACCAATAAAAATCGATTTGAAACGTAGATCGATTTTTTTGATATGCGGACAGGTAAATTTGATATGCTCGAAAAGAGTATTTTATGTAAAAACGATTGCATAACCAAATATTTACATGCGCATATCGATTTTACGGCGACATGCATTATTTTTTGTGTGTATATTAACTTTTACATTAAAATAAATATGTAGAGCATAAAATATTTAAACTAAACTTAATTTAAAATCAAAGTAAGCTGACATATTTAATGTGATTAAACTATTAATTTAAATAGTTTGGGCAAATCTTTCATGCATTTCCCTTAACAATCCCAAAACAATCATGTTATCTCAATTTTTAACATAAGTTTTATGAAATTAACATCCAAGTTTTTCTGCGTGCATCCGTAAAGCTGCTTGGGCGCCATAAAATATGCAACCTTTCTTTCTAGCTCTCCCCTTGGCTTTGAGTGAAAGTAATCCGAAATGCTGTCATTAGGCCGAGTCCAGAGCACAGAGGCACAATTAAGATTGACTTGCAAGCCGCCCAGACGTCAGGCTAATGCCAAGGCAAGGACATCCACTATAGCCGGCAAACCAATCCAATCTCCACACCGAGAGTTATGGCTTTGTCGAAAAGTGGACTCCGATTCGGCTCCGCTCTGCCCCAGCCTCTGGTTTTATCTTTTGGGTCATTTCTCATAATTTTCCACAGCTCGAGAATTATTGCAAAAGTTAATATTAATGACGTTGATGAAAATCTTGTCATTCGTGTTACCAAAAAAAAAAGAAGCAGAAGAGAAGCGAAAGAAACCTTCGTTATGGGGCACATAAATAAAGGAGCTGCGACCAGGACCACGGACAAAAGCCAGAAGCGTTCACCAAATTGATAACCACCGAAAAAAGAATGAGAGACCGGCGAAGAAATATTCCTCCTTGGTTGCATGTGCCACCACACAAAGGAAAGCGGGCCACAAAAACCTCGTCCTTGCCGCCATTTACATTTGAAAGAGCCTGCGAAAGCCTGAAGGTGAGGAAAATAAGGGGCGCACTGTGAGAAAAGAAGCTATGAATATAAAAAACAAACAAAGCAAACTATATTTGTTTTTTCAAGTGATCCTGTAGTTGTACCAAAAATTATTTCGGAAAAATTAAAATCAAATTAATTTAATTTTATTTAAATACCAATTAATTGGTTTAAATTTATACGAAATATACTTTGTATTGTATATTTTATAAAAATTTAAAACAGTTAATTTAAAATGATTTTTTTTGAAATCCTTTAAAAGGGGAAAGGTAGTTTTCCACCGTGCAGCAGGCTTATTAGACTTGGCTGCTGTTCGTGGCGCTGCTGCTGCTGCTTCTGCTGGTGATATAATTTTAATAACTTACATAATATATTCTTTTGTGTGGCCAAGCCACATAATTGTTAGAAACATTAGGCAAATCATTAGCCCAGCTCGCAAAGTGGGTGGAAGCAGGCGTTCTGTTGGCTGACGCAATTTGGCTGAAATGTTTTTGTGTTTGCTCTTAGTGGCGACAAAAATATCTTTGGCCACATACCCATGGATATGGGAAAACTTTCGAGCCAGCTAAGGAAAATTACCCACAATAAGTGCCCAGGGCAGCTGTTTTTCTTGGGAATTAGTCATGAAAGACGTGGAGTTTATCAAGGTTACTATGCGGTGGCAATCGCTTTTGAATTTGTTGTAGCGGTGATCCATCAATAATTTTGTTTTCACGCAAATATTGAACAATCAAAATAATGCGAGGCAGAGGTTAACAAAATAGGGAACAATGGAGGGTCTTCTTTATAAATTAACCCTTGGAAGATTTTTTTGATGGATTGATTCACTTAAAGAAAGATCTAAAAATGTAAAAAAAATAATTTGTTCGTCAGGAATGAATTAATAAATAAATTATGATAAACTGACTTCCATGCTAAACTTTTATAAAGCAACAAAATATTTTCTAGTTCAATCCAATCAAGTCTATCCGAAACCTTCCCCAACATTTCAGGTTTCCAAGTGAAATCCCAAATCCCCATGCATACAGCGCCCAACAAAAAACTCCATAATGCCGGCCCCATAATCATTATCATTAACCTGATGGGGAAGACAGTTTTTTGCCGTTTCGCTGGGCGAAAAAGAAGTCATGAAACCACAGGAATTGCTACATGAGGCGCAAACAAAACAGTTTAATTAAAATTATTATTGTAATTTAATGGAATGTGAGGAATTATTATTTTTATATGGGCCCATGGAGCAGGAGCAAAAAGAGCCAGCAAAGGACCTCCAACGCACACCGACACACACACATACACACCGACACACACATGGCATAAAAATAAATTACGTTTGTATAAAGATTGGCGCTGGCCCATGCACATCATATATTTTCATTATCAAAACAGAGACAGCACCGAAGTCGCCGGTTGGCAGCGGGGGGTGCGGGGATATATCTCCGATTCGGCGGCAAAAAAATAAAGGATATACGAAATACGAAAAACATGAAAAAGTAAAGGAAAATACGAACGAACGCCAGCTGTTTGATGCGATTAGATGGGAGAAAGAAAAACATTTTCCAGCATCCGTCGAGGCAGAGCGAATTTCCCTTTAGTCATGCTCTGAGAATTTCCCGCCTGTGCAGAGCCTTTCGGCTTCTCTTCGTCGTTTTTCCAGCAGCGCTCGGCTCGCGTTCGGCTTTTCGGATTTTCGGGGTTTCGAGTTCGTGGACGACTCTCCATTTAAAAGAGAAGTTGCGCACGTTGCGGCAGTCAGTCGAAAATCAGCCAACGTGCGCGTTACATTACGAACCGGAAAATATCGACGCTGCACCACTCAAGTTTCCCACACACAACTACACACGCACACATAAAACACACACACAGGCCCGTGGAAAAGTGGGTTCAACCGAATAAAAAATAGTGATAATAGAATTCGCGCCCGCAGCTAAATTGAAATTCATCCAAGGTTCCTACAACGCGACGTGTAATAAACAAAAACCTTCGAGAGCGAGTAAAATTGAAAAATTTAAATATAAAAACCCAAGCTTAAAACACCAAAAAGTGCTAGAAAATGTGCCGGGTGTAGGAGAGAAGCGGAAAACACGGAGAGCATAATTAACTAAAGAATAAAGGAGGGGAAAATAAAGAAAATCTGGCTTGAAGTAGAGGGAGCACACAGAAGCCGAAAATATGTGCGCAGACTTTTCTTTGGCCGGCCAGTGGAATTGATTTTCTTTTCGTTTCTCCCAGAACCTATCCCCCCTCTTTCCCCCCAAAACGAAACCCCCTCTTCTGGGTGACCAAACCAAAAAAAAAATCGCCAAAATGATCTACTACATGCTACTCATACTGCCCGTGGTTTTGGCCCAGGATCAGCAGCAAACCACCGAGTCGCTGTCCAGCAAGCACCAGCAACTGTCCCACTCGAATGCGATAATGGGCGAGGCTGGGGTCTCAAACACGCAGCTGATGCAGCCCTCGATCCCGGCGCGAACCCTGCGACCCCTGACCGCGGGCTCGGGTGGAGCCGGCGACCCCTCGCTGTACGACGCCCCCGACGACTGCCACTTTATGCCGGCCGCAGGTCTGGACCAGCCGGAGATTGCCCTGACCTGCAATCTGCGGACCGTGAACAGCGAGTTCGATACGACGAACTTCAGTGTGATACCCGCGGAGCACACGGTCGCCCTGCACATCCTGTGCAACGACGAAATCATGGCCAAGAGTCGCCTGGAGGCCCAGTCCTTCGCTCACTTGGCCAGGCTCCAGCAGCTGTCGATTCAGTACTGCAAGCTGGGGCGGCTAGGTCGCCAGGTCCTCGACGGCCTGGAGCAGCTGCGGAACCTGACCCTGCGGACCCACAACATCCTGTGGCCCGCGCTGAACTTCGAAATCGAAGCGGACGCCTTTCTGGTCACCCGCCGACTGGAGCGACTGGACCTCAGTTCGAACAATATCTGGTCGCTGCCGGATAACATATTCTGCACCCTGTCCGAGCTGTCGGCCCTGAATATGAGTGAGAATCGCCTGCAGGACGTCAACGAGCTGGGCTTCAGGGATCGCAGCAAGGAGCCGGTTAGCTCCGGGTCCACCGAGTCCACCTCCACCACCGAATCGGGCAGGAAGGGCGCTCCCAGCAGCTCCAGTGCCAGCTGCTCGTTGGACCTGGAGTATCTGGATGTGAGCCACAACGATTTCGTTGTCCTGCCGGCAAATGGCTTTGGCACTCTGCGGCGACTGCGAGTCCTGTCGGTGAACAACAACGGCATCTCCATGATAGCCGACAAGGCGCTGAGTGGCCTGAAGAACCTGCAGGTCCTCAATCTGAGCTCCAATAAAATTGTGGCCCTGCCCACCGAACTGTTCGCCGAGCAGGCCAAGATTATCCAGGAGGTGTATCTGCAGAACAACTCTATTAGTGTGCTGAATCCGCAGCTCTTTTCGAATCTTGACCAGCTGCAGGCCTTGGATCTCTCGATGAACCAGATAACCTCCACGTGGATCGACAAGAACACCTTTGTGGGACTGATACGATTGGTTTTGTTAAACTTGTCCCACAATAAGTTGACCAAACTGGAACCGGAGATCTTCAGTGATTTGTACACCCTGCAGATTCTGAACTTACGTCACAATCAGCTGGAGAATATAGCAGCAGATACTTTCGCACCCATGAACAATCTACATACGCTGCTGCTCTCCCACAATAAACTGAAATATCTGGACGCATATGCTCTGAACGGACTGTATGTGCTGTCGCTGCTCTCGCTGGACAACAATGCGCTGATTGGCGTGCATCCGGATGCCTTCCGGAACTGCAGTGCCCTGCAGGACCTCAACTTGAATGGCAATCAGCTGAAGACGGTGCCGCTGGCCCTCCGAAATATGCGGCATTTGCGGACCGTGGATCTGGGCGAGAACATGATTACCGTGATGGAGGACAGTGCGTTCAAGGGCCTGGGAAATCTCTACGGTCTCCGGTTGATTGGCAACTATCTGGAGAATATCACCATGAATACGTTCAAGGACCTGCCCAGCCTGCAGATCCTGAATCTGGCCAGAAACCGCATAGCTGTTGTGGAACCAGGTGCCTTCGAGATGACCTCCAGTATCCAAGCCGTTCGACTGGATGGCAATGAGTTGAGTGACATCAATGGACTGTTCAGTAATATGCCTTCCTTACTATGGCTGAATATCTCCGATAATCGCCTGGAATCGTTCGACTATGGCCATGTTCCCTCCACCCTGCAGTGGCTGGATCTGCACAAGAATCGCCTGAGTTCTCTGTCCAACCGTTTTGGCCTGGATGCCGAACTGAGACTGCAAACTTTAGATGTGAGCTTCAACCAACTGCATCGCATTGGACCGAATTCGATACCAAATTCCATAGAACTGTTGTTCCTGAACGACAACCTGATTACCACTGTGGATCCCGATACCTTTATGCACAAGACTAACCTGACGAGGGTGGATCTATATGCGAATCAGATAACCACCCTGGATATCAAGTCCCTGAGGATTCTGCCGGTTTGGGAGCATCGCGCTCTGCCGGAGTTCTACATCGGGGGAAATCCCTTTACCTGCGACTGCAACATCGATTGGCTGCAGAAGATCAACCACATAACGTCGCGTCAGTACCCGAGGATAATGGATCTGGAGACCATATACTGCAAGTTGCTGAACAACCGGGAGAGGGCCTATATACCCCTCATCGAGGCCGAACCGAAGCACTTCCTGTGCACCTACAAGACCCACTGCTTTGCCGTTTGCCACTGCTGTGAGTTCGATGCCTGCGACTGCGAGATGACCTGCCCCACGAACTGCACCTGTTTCCACGACCAGACCTGGTCCACCAACATTGTCGAGTGCTCGGGAGCCGCCTACTCCGAGATGCCGCGACGAGTGCCCATGGACACCACCGAGTTGTACATAGACGGCAACAACTTTGTAGAGTTGGCTGGTCACTCCTTCCTGGGTCGCAAGAACCTGGCCGTCCTCTATGCCAACAACTCGAATGTGGCCCACATATACAACACCACGTTCAGTGGCCTGAAGCGCCTGTTGATCCTGCACCTGGAGGACAACCACATAGTGAGCCTGGAGGGCAACGAGTTCCACAACCTGGAGAACCTGCGAGAGCTGTACCTCCAATCGAATAAGATAGCCAGCATTGCGAATGGCAGCTTCCAGATGCTGCGGAAGCTGGAGGTCCTGCGACTCGATGGCAATCGACTGATGCACTTCGAGGTCTGGCAGCTGAGTGCCAATCCCTACCTGGTGGAGATCAGTCTGGCGGACAATCAGTGGAGCTGCGAGTGCGGCTACCTGGCTAGGTTCAGGAACTACCTGGGCCAGAGCTCGGAGAAGATAGTGGACGCCTCGCGAGTGAGCTGCATCTACAACAATGCCACCAGTGTGCTGAGGGAGAAGAACGGCACCAAGTGCACCTTGAGGGACGGGGTGGCCCACTATATGCACACCAACGAGATCGAGGGACTGCTGCCGCTGCTCCTGGTGGCCACCTGTGCCTTTGTGGCCTTCTTCGGCCTGATCTTCGGCCTCTTCTGCTACCGCCACGAGCTGAAGATGTGGGCCCACTCGACCAACTGCCTGATGAACTTCTGCTACAAGTCGCCGCGATTCGTGGATCAGCTGGACAAGGAGCGGCCCAACGATGCGTACTTCGCCTACAGCCTGCAGGACGAGCACTTTGTCAACCAGATCCTGGCCCAGACGCTGGAGAACGACATCGGCTATCGGTTGTGCCTGCACTACAGGGATGTGAACATCAATGCCTATATCACGGATGCCTTGATTGAGGCCGCCGAAAGTGCCAAGCAGTTCGTGCTGGTGCTGTCCAAGAACTTTCTGTACAACGAGTGGAGTCGCTTCGAGTACAAGAGCGCCCTGCACGAGCTGGTGAAGCGCAGGAAGCGGGTGGTGTTCATCCTGTACGGTGATCTGCCCCAGCGCGACATCGACATGGATATGCGGCACTATCTGCGGACGAGCACCTGCATCGAGTGGGACGACAAGAAGTTCTGGCAGAAGCTGCGACTGGCCCTGCCCCTGCCCAATGGTCGTGGTAATAACAACAAGCGCGTGGTCTCCGGCTGCCTGTCCACCCGCACGCCCTCGGTGAACATGTACGCCACGAGTCATGAGTATCAGGCCGGCAATGGCGGGGTCATAGCCCCGCCCAGTGCCCGTTACGCGGACTGTGGCGGCAACAACTATGCCACAATCAACGAGTGTGGAGCTGGAGCTGGAGGCGGAGCAAATGGAGCAGTGGGCGGCAGGGGCTACAAACCCATACCCACCTCGGCCTCGGCCGCGGCGGCTGCCTGCAAGTTCAACACCATGAACCAGCTGTCCAAGAAGCAGCAGCGCGACATGGGCCATGCCAAGACCCTGGAGCACAAGCACCACAACCACAACAGCCACCCGGCGAACCGGAGGAGCCAGCACGAGTACGCGGTGCCCAGCTACCTGCCCAGTGCTGCTCCGGCCTACGACAGCGTGGACTATGCCAAGCAGCAGCTGCGGAACAGTGCCAACTGCGAGTGCGTCAATCTGGGCACCAACAAGAGGGTCGGCCAGGTGAAGGGCCCCTCCTCCGGACTGCCGGCCAGCTTCAGCTCGAACTTTGTGCCTCCCAGCGGAGCGTCGTACAACTGCAAAAAGTCCTGCAACTGCATCGGCGACGAGGATCTGCTCTGCAGCTGCGGCGGAGGCGGCGGCATCGGGGTCAACCTGCTGGAGAGCGGCACCCAGAGCAGCGTCACCATGAGCAGCAGCAGCAACAACAGCCGGCAGCCGGAACTCACCCACTACGAGTCCAACTTGAGCCTGAACGACGACGACGACGAGGAGGACGAGGACCAGGATCAGCAGAAGAACCTGTGGGCGTAACGGGGTTAAGTCTAGGGGGTTAAGCAAAAACAGCAGGAGACAGACTGCGCAACCAGTGAATTTATAAAACCTTAAAGAGAACCCTAAACTAAACATAAAGCATTAACTATAAATTTAAAAGATTACACAAAAAGTGGCAGGCAGTTAGCCTACTTTTTGGGATGGTTCAAACAGACTGATACTTTTAGTTCTTTAAATAAATTAAAGTTTATTACCCTGTAAATAGAGCCGGAGGAAAGAGAGAGAGATAACTATACCTTAAAATGAGATTTCAATAATTTAACAACCATTGTAAAAAAGACACAAAACGGTTTTTATGTAAGGGCCTGTACATAATTATAAATATATAATAACTTTAATTTATTTAATATCACATTAGCTACCACAAATATAAGAAAAACCATGTTGAATAAAATAAATGTGTGACAGTGAAACAAGAAACGATGAAAGAATCCCAATCATTTTCCACTTTCCCCAGACTTTTTCCACCCCCTCCCCCACCCCCTCCCTCCAACGCCATCAGATAGCCAGGCAAATTAATTAGCATGTAAGGAAATTGTACGATAAACATCAAACAATGCCATTGGTAAACATGCAAAAGGAGCATAAACCGAGCGAAAACTCGCACCCACAGAGCGCGCGAAAAATGCAGTAAACAATAAAAAGTCATAATAATAACTGCGATGAAAACACACATACACGGAGCAAATAAATACGCGTAATAATAATATTAATAGCTGACACTCAACGAATTGAAAATAAAATTATAGTAAATCATATCCCCCCCTTTCACGCCCTGAAAATGCGATAATGATGAGCCGACCGACCGATGAAGCTGCCGTTGATAACAATTAAGCTCCCAAACGAAACCCGATCGGAAAATATGAATAAAACGCACTGCAGTTTCGGGCTTAATGCTTTCGCATTTTTTCATTTAAATAGCACCACTGGCATTCCGCATAAAAAGCGGGCTTGGCTAGGCGATTTATAGGAATGTCTGCAGGCAATTACAATTTACAACGACTATTCCATTATTTCCTTTTCAAATTAAAAATGTTTTTTGTATGTTTCCCTTTGACTATAAATTAATTTCATAGTTTTTTCCTAAATGTAAATATTGGTTTTCAACTCATTGAATAGACAGCAAGATCTTGATAGTATCTTTATATCGTAATACCCAAAATAAATATTAGATTGGCTTTACCACCATTTCAATCCTTGTTTCCTTCCTCGATGCGCACTTGATATTAATTTCCAAAGTATATTTACTATTTATGCATTTTAATTTTTTATTCGATTACTTTCCGCGTTAAAGAAACTGTCAGAACAAGGAAAATAAAACAAAACAAACAATCAATTGAGCATACTTTCAGGCTTTTTTGCTGAAATGTTGTTCGCTGCTCGTACAAAGCATTTAATGAAATTATTTAATGGCATGCCATTAAAATAACAAAAGAGCAAATAGGAACAACAGAAGCGTATTGATTGAAAGGGGAGCAGAAGCAGCGGCAGTAATCGGGATGGGAGCATTATTATTATTTTACATTTTTTCCGTTATGCAAACAACAAATAAAACATACATGAATAAATAATATGCTCGCATGTCTGCCTGCGAAATGTACATATATAAATACTTATATAAATGTATACAATAAATAAGAAGTTTCATGAACTAAATACAACAAAAATTGATCCCAGATGAATTTACTAAAAAAATAACAAAAAAACAACAGCAAAGCAAATGGCCTAAAACAATTGAGATACTACTAATAAATATCCACTAAGCATTATAATTATAGACTACAAAACCGAACAAGCTGCAAAAACAGATGTATTCAACCTTTCTTTTAGTCCTAGTTTTGTACAGAAACCGTCAAAAGCTCCCTGCAAAACCAAAATAAAGAAAAAGTTACTCGCAAAAGTTTTAGATAAATTTAATAAGCAAGAACATCCAGTGGTAATAAATTACCATTCGAAATAAAATTTCACTTAAAACCAATTAAACCCAATTTTAAATCTCCATTTTATAGAATTCACAAGATGAAAAACAAAATATTACATTTTAATGTTTGAACATTTCAAATCACGTTTACTCATTTTTTTCAAAACACATTTCATTCCCGATCACTCACGAAAAACAAATGCAACGATGTTAGACCGGCAGAAAAAGTGACAGAATACCGATAAATATGAATAAAATACTTTATAAGATTTTTGTGTTCCTAAATGCCACTTATGCAAATTAATGTCGATTTCTATGTATACATTAATATATACGAAATATATTAAACCGAGGCAGAAGAGAATGTGAAAATAAATATATTTCTCAATTGACAATTTTTGTTTAAAATGAACATGGCCCATTATTTAGTATGTAAGTGGAAATTTATTTTAAATAATCGCAAAACTAACTGAACAAGCGAACGAAGGGAGACGAAAAATAGACTTAATGAAGTCAAAAAAAGAAACAAAACAATATGAAGTCAAGCAACAATAATAAACAAATTTATTTCAAAAATTGAAATCTTAAAAGCGTTTTTATTTCACATGGGGAAATGTGGGTAAAATGGAAATTTAACTGAGGAATGCAGATTTGGTCTAGCCAAATGCAAAAACCACAGAGAAAATGTATTCTTTGAATTTAATTTGAATTAATCCATTAAAACAATTTTTTAATAGAATGCTTTAGTTCGGGGGATTCAATTCAATAAATTGTTACCACATTTAAATTGATATTTATTGACCATAAAATAAAATCGAATCAAATCTTTACTTTGTGGTAGTGCCCATTATAAATCAAATACACGAATGAGATGGTCATCAGTACCATAAAAAAAATAAACCCACGATAACTGAACTGATACACAAATGAAGTCTGCTCTCTGTCTGCGAGTCGCTTTGTGTCTGTGTGGCGAGTGTGTTTGAATGCACTTTGAGTGCATTTCGCGTGCCACTTGATTCAACCGCAAGCAATTCATATTCATATGAAAAGTGCCCAGCAAACACACACATGCACAGAGAAAAAGGAATAATGGAAAATTATAAAGAAAAATAGTAAAAGTAATAGTAAAAATAAAAATATATTTTTTTATACACTTTTTTAAAAATTTTTGTTTTATTTTTAATAGGATAAAACGATTCTAAAATTGCTCTTAAAGTATTTTAACCTTTAAAAAAGAGAGGACAGTTTGAAAATTATACTAAAAAGTAGAGGCAGAAGAGTAGAAAGGTGCTTTAAAATTAATATTTTTGGGTGAAGAGTTAGTTAAAATGTTTTAATATTATAAAAAGTGGCAATAAAGAGTACATTGAATTTATAATTAAATTAAATGGTTGTAATATTATTTTTTTGATTATATGACTTTAAAATATTTTTGAATAATTTAAACAATAACATTTTCCCCCTGTGTAGCCGCACGCAATGTTATTACGCAATGATATCCCCATTGCCCTTCCCCTTCTCAACCGAGCGGCTCCTGTTTTCGTTCATCCTTCCTGTCCTGTCGAGGTGTTGGCACGCACTTTTGCATTGAGTGGATGAAAGAGAGGTTCCGGATAAGAGTTCGGGGTTCTGACCACACCTATTTTGGCCCGGCACTCCGTACTCCTCGCAACAGGATAACATGAACTATGCATGCAGCTCAGTGCAGGATTAAGAGACACACACACAAAATTTAATTTCATATAATTGCTTTTTCCAAAGTCCATTTAAATTATAATGCCTACAAGGGGGGCGGCGCTATAAAGGGGGTGTGGCACGGCATTGATGCATATTTATGGCATACGCAGACAGTCGTCGATGAATTGGTATTCCTTTGATTTGTTGTTCCTGCATTCCTCGAACGCAGTCGCTCTCGGCATTGCAGTTGCAATTAGACGGCAGTTTCCATCATCGGCAATAATTCACAGCCATGGACGCGTATTTTTTCCCAGTTGATTTTTACGATGTTTGCGTTACTTCAGTTTATTAATGCAATGCAATTAGTGAAAATTTGTCAGTTAATGGCAGCCAACAGCAACCAAATAAATAATCTGCCCACCCGCCGAGTGTCCCAATTTTAATGCATTTTAGCAATAAATAATAACACACTCGCTGCGACAAACACATACGAATAATAGATAGCGAATAAATAAATGCTATTTCTATGGCAAAAGCTCATTAATAAATTGCCGAAATTAAAAGCTTTTTATTTTATCAGCATAGAAATACTAAATTAAGTACAATATTTGGGTGACACAAATTAAGTCAAACAAAACTGGGTCTCCTACACAAATAAACAGGATAATTGCAGAGGATGAGGGCTATAGTCGAATAATTACAATTACGGTTCAACAATCTCTTCAGCTAAGTTCTGCAATTACGCAATTAAATGGTAGAATTTGTGGTCCGTTCTATACAACATTTTAGCTGAAGGCGACCAAGAAATAGGTTAAACTTATGCGTGAAAATAATGTTGAGTGGGTTAAAAAAAATAATGCTAATATGATGTTAGAATTTAAGGCGAAATTGATAGTACCTACCCCCAAAATAACTTGATATGACACGATGATCAATTTGATATGCTGGAAATGTAAATAAAAGGCCAGTTCAAGTTTTGAATGTGTCTTTTTCCCCCACTCATGGTAGTTTAAGCGCTATCTCGCTCTGTTTAAAATTCGGAGAGTTTTTATATTGCTTCTTACTTTCTTTTTCGAAATCAGGGAATCTTCGAGAGAGAGAGAATTCGGCAAAATTATCCTGTTTTTATCAATTTGACCAGTATTTGATATCGATTTGATCCCTGCGTATTTTTTTGTGTGTACCCATTTTTAAGTGTAAAATAAAATAAGGGAATTTTTAAATAGTTTTTAGTGAGTTTATTATTTATTTAATTACTACAAAATCTATTTATTAACTTACTATTTATTTTACTTTAAGTAATTACCCTACTTTATTTGTATTAAATTTCTGCCTTATAAAACGAACATTTCAGTACATACACACAACAAAAAAAATTGTCAAAAAGACCCCAACCATAAAAAATTGTCAATTTTGTCATGGATATAGGTGTGTGTCTTTTCTAATTGTGTGTATTTGTTGTTGTAAAAGTAACTATTTACTTAGTAGAATTGCCTATTTTTTGTGGTTGGGGCCTGATTGACAATTATTACAGTTGATTTTACCAATTTTTTTTTGTGTGTATAATTAGCCACACAAAATGAAATGCATTTAAAGAGTGCCTCTAAAACTCGTACATATACGTAGCTCCCGAACTTCAGTCACTTAATTATTTCGGTCTACTTCAAAATAACACTCAAACAACCTTGTCCACTCTTCTCTACTCTACTCGAAGGTGCAAAAGTCATTCATTAATTTGATTTGAATCTCCTACCGAGCTCGGCAATCTGATGAGGTCACAATGGGGCAAAACAAAAGTGGGGGAGTGTCGTCCGCATTTCCCAAGATCCTTGTGCCATTCTCACAGTTTCGCCTTAGTTTCGGCACACTACATATAAATCCGAAAGAGCTGAGCATAATTATGTCATGTGCTTATGTTTTATGCTTGCGTTTGCTTAATTGTGAATTATAACCTCATAATTTAGGCTGAGATAAAGGTGGGGTATACGATGGTTGTTTGGGTTAACAGCATTTTAATACTCCCACCCGGGCTGGCTATATATCAGCTGCCACGCCCACCCACTCCCCCTATTCAGCTCAAGGTCCTTTTGTGTTCTCAATAAAAATCTCATTCGCTGACGCATAACTTTTACTTTTAATTAGTTGTATTATCTCCCTTGTCGGTTGCTAATTGCTTTATTGCTCGACTTGTCTACTGCTTCCTTCGAAATTCGCGTTCGGCTCCTCCGTGTTCGATATCACTTTTGTTTTGTTTTCCTTCGCGTCCTGTCGCTTAATTTGAAATCTTTTTGTCGCAGTTTTATCAGCGAACAATCCACCCACTTGGGCGCCCATTTCGGTGTCCTTGCGGACAGTTATTGATTTTTAGTCGTCTTGGCTTTGGCTTTTTGGCTGCAAAATGAAAACCAAAATCTGCTGCCATCAAGTCAAGTCAGCTGCTGGCAATTCATAAAAGCCCCGAACACTCGCCTGACCTACATACTCGATGGCCATGTGTCTGTCTCTGGCTGCTATCGGTTGTTCTTGCTACAGAAATTCAGAAAGGGGGCAATGAGGGGTTAAGGGTGCCGGCAGTTGGAAGTTGGGAGCTAAGAGCGCCGGTCCCAAAGTCTGGCTGTGTCAGTAGGGACAATGCGAATTGAGGGGGTTCCGAGCTCCTAGAGGGAAAAAATGGCAAGCCAAACCCTTTGCAATGCTCTTTAAGAGTGATTGTAGCACAACAAGCAGTCGCCCAATCGAGGGTTTAAATATTCCAGGAAAAATAAGGTTAATTTTTGGATATCTTTAGAACCCGTTTTTTTATTTTGTGAACCTCTTTTGCATTATTTTAACCAATAACATATATTTACACACTCCCCTTGTTTTTTAAAGTTATTAAGAAAAATACTCTTTAAGCTTGAAATCCAACTGGTATTTTTTCAGTATTTTTACATTGGGCGCCACATTTCACTAAATTAACCACGACCATATGCATTAATTCCCTCCACCACCCCCACAAGAACCTTTTACAAGCGATTAGAACCCTTTTGGGTCTTAGGGTGTATTAACTAAAACATAAATTTTTGTGGCCCCGAATCGAGGGGCAGATAGGACTCGCCCTTGCTATCTGTATCCGTAGTATCCTTGTCTCGATGCTGTCATCGTCTTGGCCCGCGTCTCGTATTTTATTTTATCACCAATATTGCCCCCATTCCAGGTCGAAAAAAAATAAGATTTTCGAGAGCAATTTCTTTCCCTACTTTTGGATGTCGCTTTTAGTTTTTAGTTTTGTGTCTCGAGCATCCGTTTCTCCGTTTGTTTGTTTGTTTGTTTGTCAGTCTGTTTGCCAGTTTGTTGTTGGTCTGTTTACTTTGCTTTGCGTATGAGTGCGTTGTCGTCTCCAGCCACGCCCACACGCAAGGGGGGCGGGGAGGCGTAGGTAGGGGGAGGCAGGAAGAAGCAGAGCGGCCAGCGTACTCTCATTTCATTCACGAGCAATTTATTCGTCCATTAGAGCAAGGACGAGTGGAGCAGGACATGAGAGCCGTCCGCCGCTCGCCCTTCTAGGATTTCACTCTGCGTGTGTGTTGGTGAGCGAGAGTGTGTCCACAGGATCGGTTAACATAATAGTGACCAAGTGTGGGCTTAGTAATATAAATGTAGAGCTATATAATGGTACTTCATTTATTAATTGAATTTAAAAACCATTTTCAAAATAATAAAAATAGTATTTATAATACATTTTTATAATATTTATAATAATTTAATAATAGTACATAAATAATCCGAAACTCATGCAGTAACACTTTATAAATTTTTAAATTTGATTTTAAAATGTTGAATATTTGGTTTCCTACAAATTAAGGTTCTAAATGATTTTCACTAAATACCAATGTTTCTCGATAGATACAAATGCAAAATAGATAAAATATTTTAAATATATTTTCAATTTAAAATATTTGCAACATAACTAAAAACATACCTAAAAAAAACCATGCTTCCAAAAATAGTTATTTGAACTTGAATGACGTTCTACATTTAAAATATCATTTATTTGAATCTAAATGTAGCACATTAAAACCCAAGAACTATTTTCTTGACCCCGCCTGTTTGAGTGTGTGAGCGAGTGAGTTTGTTTTGCTTTTATTTATTCTCTGTTGTTGCTTGTCCGTTGTCTTGTGTCCTCTTTGTTTCGCTTAAGTGTGTGTTAGGATTTCCCAGCTCCACTTACTCGCCCCGCCCTCCTCCTCCACCCCCCGCCCCCGCACTCTCTTTGGGTATTACTTTACATGTGTGAGTGTGTTTCGTGTGTCGTTGTGTAGTGTCTAAATAAGTTGAGAGTCAACTTACAAAGTAAACCAAAGATTCTTAATTGGAATTTTACAAATTCGTTCGTCCTCCCATTCCTGGCTCGTCCTCGTTCGCCCGAGTCCTGGCAGAACTCAAATAACTTATCTGTCGCAGGCATAGTTGCATAAATGGAAACTGAAGTTGGGAAAATGCGAAAAAATAATAATCATAAAACAACAAACAAAGTAAAGGAAAGTAAAACTTAAATATGTAACTTAGCTACCAGTCGATGTAGCTGTCCCTCTTGCTCTCACTATAGCCCTCTCTGTCACTCGAAGGACTTGTCCCCCTGGGGGATAAGTGAAAAATTCCTCAAGGATTACAAATTCGCAGCATCTTTTGCAGTTTTTGTCTAATTTCCACAAAGGGTCCCGAGAACGGGGTGGAATTTTAAGTCTTCGAGGGTAGTTTTGTGTGCCATTCTATATCCCCCGGATTGACTTGGATTTACACCATTGAAATAAGGAAAAAACGAATATATATGGGGAACTGAGATGAAGATGGAAATGTGTGACAGCTGAGGAACTCTATACAAGGATTCTGATTGATTGAAGGACTGCCAGGGACTAAGCTTCTTTCTGGCTGCGAGTGTGCGTCTGTGTCGGTTAACAAATAGATTAGAAAAGGTTATTTGCATGAAATTTGATTAGGGTAGGTCAAAGAAACTAATCTGATTAGGATTGAACAACGGACAACGAGCAACGAGCAGCGCATTTGACGCATTTCAGAAGCTTTCCAATGGGATTGTAAGAATATGTCAGGCGTAGAGATGTTAAAAAGGGGAATTTGTCATGACGGGCTTATCGGCCAGATCTGAAGGTGAAACTATTATTGGTTGCGAAACGGTGGCGAGAATTTAAATCGCCTGAAATAATAAAGTCGCATATGCGTAAGCTTCTTATTTTTAAAGGGACAAATGCAAATGACACTTCAAAAATATTTTTTAGAAAAAAATTTAATAATATTTTAAAATTTAAATGCGCAATTCAAAATATATTTCTATTTTAAATACATTAATTATAATAAATTTTCCCTTTTAAAATTTCCATCTTTCTATCCAATATATGCGCCCCCATTCCCAGTTATCTTTTCATGCCTTTCCCGCCTATCAAATGCCTTCATAAACTTTCGATATATCATCCGAAGATCAATCACCGCTGATGTCAACCAATTACTTCCAAATCATTTAAGACAAACTCTTCTCGACCCAAATCTGCCATATTCCCCGCCTCAAACCCCCAATGCTTAAGTCATTAGCAATCTGAGCCATCGCCCTCATAAATAGAGGATACGAAAAAAAGGGAGAATAATCCAGCGACTGTCATATATTTTATGATTCATTTAGCCCCCATGCCCAAACAAAGCAGGAGCCGCCACAGCAATTTGATTTAATTAATTTTTAATTCATTTTTATTTAATTTTTCCTTTTTTTTTTAAATTTCAGTTTTCCCAACTTGTATGCAAAGCAACCGCAGCCAGGGGGAAAAAGCAGGGTCCGGAACCCATCAAAATCAAAGCGTTTTTCAACCCGGAGTTTTTTCGAAATGAAAAGCCGAACTCTGGATCATCCATCATCATTGCGAACAGCCGACCCCCCGCTTCTGTCTGCTGCATATATTTTAAATAAGGCGCGGAAAAAAAATATATATATATTTATTGTCAAATGTCACAAACACGGCGAAGAGTTCGAGGGTTGGGCGGCAATTCATTTTTTAAAAATTTATTTAAAATTTATAAAATGTTCCTCCCTATTCCCCCTTCACGATTATGGTTTTGAATTTCCCCTTCTGCAAAGAGTTGAAATTTGAGTTCTTGATTAATTGTTGTCTTGGGCTTACAACGTTGGGTCTGCCATAAATTCGCGTGTGAGTGTGAGTGTGTGTGTGTGTGTGTGTACCCTTAACCCACTGCTGCCAGTGAGAGGCCAAAAGGATAATGATGCTGGGATATTGTGGCGGCAAGTCGAAGGACTCGCGTTAATTGCCGGGCTCTACTCTTCTTCTCATGGCCCAGTGAGCGCACGAGTTATGAAACTGGCATTAAAACTGAATGAATGTTGCCAGCTAGCTGTTGGCAGGATGCAGGACTCGAGACCCTCGGCGAACAACAGTGTCCTTGCCCAGAGAGAACTCACTGCTGGCATCGCTCTGATTACGTACTATGCGATTATGATTTTGTAGAAAGGATTAGGTGCATATTACGGTGGAGTAGCTGGCAGCAAACGAACCGCGAAACCTCGAGACAGAGTTGGGTGGCAAGTGGGCGTGGGCGGCGTTGGGTGGATTTGGGGCAGGAACTAAGAAGGCAAGAAGGCCATTCGACAAAGTTCCTCCAGTGGCTGCGCCAGAAAGGGGTTCTCGAAAAGGCATTTCTAAAACACCTTTGAAAAATATTTTAATGATTTAATGATGTAATATTTATTTTTAAAATAGCTTTTAATTTTTATATAATACACAGCATAAATAAAACGAAAGAAATAATAATAATAATTTAGTCAACATAATTTATTACTTATTAATTTAATATATTATTATATAATTTTTTGTATTATTTATTTTGTTATAATAATTCCTAATCTTGCTGGATTAAATAAAGCCCCCTTGTAACCACCACCCATGCCTGAACAACAGAGAACAAGAGACATCTGTTATGTCGGAGATTTGGTGTACAACAATTTTCTAGTAATTATTGCCCGTGTATAATCTTTATTATTGCTGTTCCTTGTTGTGTTCCCCTGCTTAAGCTCGACACCCAACTCCCCCCAATGACGGAATGCTCCATTAAGCTGTTAACAATAACATTTTTTGCGGGGAGACTATAAAAGATTTTCGTCTAATTTTTGTCAACTTTTGCCCGGTTTCCTGACACTCTACTCAGCATTCAATCTGGCGGAAGAGCTCAGAGAAAATTTCAACGATAAGCGGACTAAACGCGGGGCTTAAAGTTATGGAAAGAGAGATTTGGGGTAGGAAGGTCTTGAATACAAACTAAGCCCATTTAGGCTGGGGAAATCTTAGGAATTTTGGAATTTTATTTTATTACTTTTAAATGTCTCGTGAATATTCTGAAATATTTTTCCGTTTCGAAAGGTAATTTTTACACCAGGTCATATCTGATCTTAGGTAATACATTACTTCCTGTACCCTTTTGCGGTTCTTAAATACCACTTCCTCTCCTTTGTTTGACCACCCAGTCTACTGTTTTAGTTACTACAAATTAACGATCATTTTGTGGCACAGAATGTAATATATTTCCCATCCTCTACCGGCTGTGCATAACTAAATACTCGATCGTTCCCCTTCAAAATGCCCCGCACGCACTTTTGTTCCCATTTTTTAATAGTCGCGACCGCCCGCATTGCTCTATAAATTCAGCTAAACAAAAGACCCTGAGAAGAAATTTAAGAAATAGCTCACGCAACAAAGAATTCAATTAACCGATACTGCAATTTAAGATTTCACACAAGGAATGAATAGTTATAACACCTTTTTCGAACAATTCAAACCACAAGAGGAAAAAGTGTCCGAGTGAAAACAATAAATTATGCACGCAAGGATCTTTCAGCGAGCGGCTCACAAAGTTGTAGAGCGTAACAAATTAAATAACATCCATAGATAGATATTCCTTGGAGATATCGCCGATGTTGCGGTTTCGTTTTCGTTTTCATTTCGATTTCACTTTGTACCTGCGAGCAGAAGAACCCTCCTCAAATGTCAGGGACGTCGGCGCTCGTCATCGCATGGACATTGATGGTGGTCTGTCCCCGTCCCCTTCTCCGTCCCCGTCCCCGGATTTCACATCCCGCACACTTGCCGCCGAAGGGGCTCCCGGGCATAATTTGTAATGTCCGACACGTCAGGGCCAGCTGAATCTGACCGGTGGGGTGGGATGTTGGGACGTTGGAACGTTGGGAAGGTGGTGGCCTGCAGGTGCACCCAACTAAGCCCGAACTCAAACCGGGCTCAAACGCAAACGCAAACCAAAACCAAAACCGAACCCCAAGCCAATGCCGCACTGCGCAAAAATTGTTTAGAAAAATGTCGTATACTATAGAAAATAGTGAATACGTTTTTGAGCTCAAAAATATTTTATCATTTCATTAAGATATTTATACTTATAAAATGGAAACAAAAACATTTTAATTTAGATGAGAAAAGCATAAAAACATTTAGTTTCACAGAACATAAAAACATTTTGCATCAAGAATGCCTGTTAATAAAAATGATTAAACATTTTTATAATTTAAAGAAAAATGTATTGAACTATTGTAAACATTTCCACATTTCCCCGAATATCTTGCAGTGCAGAGTTCAGAGTAATCCACGCACTTTCCACGCATTCGACACAGGAAGCAGCGCAGCGTTAGTTGAATATCAAATGAGCAGCTTTCCAAGGGGCGGCAAGTGTGGCCAAGTCGCGTTCTCATTATGTAATAAAAAGGCGTAGCATTTTCAGTTTTCCAACGGAGCATGTGTGTGAGCATTTACAAGCTTTTTATTAAATTAAAGTGTGTAATAGGGCGCCTATGAACTTGAAACACGCATATTCGAGCCCCCAAGACACCACCTCAATTGGCCACCCACTCCCCGTTCGCCTTCATCCAGGTCTTATCGGTTCTGTTCCAAGGAAAAAGTCATTATAGAGAAAAATGTCATAGTAATTATGACGTTGGGTTTATGGAAATTTTCATTTTCATTTTGTACTTTTTGTTCAGTTAAAGCAAGGCTCCATCAGATTACGGAGAAGGCAAAAGGCGATTTTGGGATAGGTACATTTTAAGTTTATGCGGGGGGAAAGTGTTGGAAAGATGAATAGAATGGTGAGGTAGAAAGGTGAAAAAAAAGATTTTTTACGCTAAGAAAACACATTTGTAAATTAAAACTTTTGTTATGATTTCTTTTCTTTACCATTTAACTTTTATAAGACCTATTTTATGGAAAGCTAATCAAGAGGTCTCCCGCATGAACCTTAAAATTTGCCTTTGGACATTTTTTAACGATTGAAAATGATGTGTGATTATGCGTGTGTGTTCGTGCCTTCCTTGCTCTATGTGTATAATCATAAAAGGTAATAAGAGTAACGCGCTCGACGTTATCATTATCTAAGCTAGAAATTACCTACACCCCCGCCCCCTTTTCCAGCACATTATCATTAACTAGACGAGGCGGCATTAGAATAGAGCGAACGTAACCCAAATTATCTGCCACCAATGTCAGTCACCATATAAATTCTCCACGCCTATTGCATCAATGCCAACTGGCTGACTTGACTGACACATTACTTAACTTCCGCTTCCTGGCATACCCACACACCCAATACAAATACAACACACCATCGCGGTCAAAGTAATAGCACTAATATACATTCCCCGGAATGCAAATAATGATTAGTGTAAATTTAAAGAGCTAATGAAATCAACATAAAAAAAAATTTGTAAACAAATTTTACTTTTATATTCTTTTAAATTATAATAAAGATTTGAATTTAAGACGCATCCTAAGAAATCCTTTTAATTTGGTAGTGGCTCTAAAAACTAATTACTATTTTGGTAAGCTAAAATAATTTATTTTTTAAACGAATTGTTAGCCCAGCAATAATTATTAGGGCCCATTAGTCTAATTTCAGTCAACATGACTGTTAGTTAAGTTATGTTCTTAAGATTTGATCTACTCATTGTTCGTCTCATTAAAGAGAAGATTCAAAAAATAAAGCAATAATATTATATTGTGCATATAATATTTAATTTTCAAGGCGCTAATATTGTTGATTCTCATAAAACTTTACGAGCTCTATTGTTTTAACCTCGACTGTTTTCACTTATATGTAGATAATTTCACAGTTCTTTGGCCAGGGCCGTAGAACACGCACTTCTCGCATCCATTTTGGGCTGGTGAAGCGAGTGCCAAGGCGCCAAATGTCAGAGAAATTAAATTTAAACGCAACGCAACAATCCATCATCTGGTAATTACTGCGTCAACACGCCACGCACACACTCATAGAACCGCACACACAGATACCCACAGATGCACAGACACAGACAAATGGAAGGGAGGCGGAGAGGTCCTAACCCTAGGACATCCACCCACTCATCTGGAGAACCAGGCGGGATGATAATGACTTGACTTGTCATAGCTTCCGCCAAATTAAGGGGATTTGTGCATTAGGATTTCACCAAGAGGATTAGTCCACGGCCGGCAGATTGTACATAAAATGCCAGATTAATAGGCAAAACACATGTGAAATAATTGAAAATTAGCCTAAAAATTTAATATTCAATAATAAAACAAAGGTTCAATGTAAAAATAAAAACAGAAATTAGATAGAAAGTTATATGTTACAAAAAAATGATAGATGAAGTGCCCTTAAAATAAAATTTTTAATTTAATTTTTTTTCGTATGGAAACAAAAATGTGAGCACTTTTACTTAGGCCAGATCTCAAGAGAACTGTACCAAGTGCATTCTGCCAATTCTCAACCGCCCATTGATTCATAATTTATTTTTCCCAACCAGAATTTCACGTTTGCTTTCTCTTCGAGCGACGTTATTTGCTCGGCAATTAAGTTCTTAGCCAACTCGAAGGCGGCAACTGTAATTGACAGTCTGCAATTTAGTTTTGAGCTACAAACACTGCAAGAGAGAGTGGGGCGTGGCCGTTCTGTTGAAGCCTCCGTAATGGAATATCGTCGATGGGGTGGCCTCTTGCCGAAAATCATGTATAAACACTTTTGGTTTTCCACACACTACCTCCCCTAATTTTGTTCAGGGGTGGTTCCGATCAACATATTGCCGGGGTTCCCTTGCCGCTCAGCAGGCGATCCACTCGCTCTTGGGCGGTCCAAAAATGTTGATAGGCAGTTGTAGTAGGTAAAATCATCACAAGGGTGCCGGCGAACAACAGTTGCAAAATTACTTTCAACTACAAGCGACAGCTTCTAATTATGCTGATGAACGATGGATGTGGAGTGGAAGGGTATTTCGAACTCCTGGGTCCCCTGAAAAAATGGTAGAGCGAAAAATAGAGCTGATTAACGAGCTAAGCCGAAGGGATTATTAAAAGAGTTGAGCCTTGCAGATGGAATTTCCATTGTAACGCGATATATCAATACCAGGGATCAGGATATTTTTTCAAATATTATTCATTGGCACTGGAGTTCAATAAAATGCTTGAATGCCTATGTAAGTCGCGATTGTCGGAGCTGTCCTTGTTCAATTTTAAAATATAAACGGATCATGTGGGATGTTTTCATTATGTAAGTGTGATATTACCATTAAAAGTGCTAGTACTTAACCGATCTCTTTTAAATATTCGTAATTCAGAACTTTTAAAATTATAATAATATTTTTTTCCTTTTAAAAATTAAATCAATAAAGCGAAAAATTGGTACCACTATACTAAAAAACATTTTTAAACAATATTTTGCTGTATTTTAGACCGAATCCCCGGTGTTAATAACATATTAAACCCTAACCTCATTTATTATTCCTGATCTTTCGTATAGTCTAACTTTTCGCAGAGAAACTATCCCTAAGCCCCGCACAAATTTGTAGTGCATAAGCCCGACCAGTAAGACCCAGGGACCACCTTAACCCCACAGTGCCCCCGCCAGTTGAACCCACACGCAGCACAGCAGGACATGTGGCGTCGTTCAAAACTTCTGGTAAATTATGAAATTATAAACATGCCCAGCATATCCAACTATATGCGATGAATGCGCACACCCAAGCACCCACAGCGAATGTCTGGCCGAGAAAAGTAATTTAATTGTCGCAAAAATGTCGAAAACAGCTTTAGTGCTTTGCATTAACATGAGCCAAAAACAAAAAACAGCCGAGAATGTGAAATAATAATTGGAAATTATAATTACAAGTGCTCACATGTGGTAAGCCCCAAATCAAGTCGAGTTGGATTGGAGTTTCGTCCTTCAGCTTCTGGACAATTAAATGATTAAAGTTTGCACCCATCCCCGAAAAATGGAACGAGGAGAATAATTTCAAGTTGACTTGAATTATTAATACGCGTCCAAGGTTGTTTATGGCCGAGTGTCGGTTATATGATATTTAAATATTGCCATAAAATGTAGATGACTTTGTGAAACAAAGGTGTTCTGGTTAGCACTTTCGCTTGAACAAATGAAATAAAATTCTAAATATGTGGTATATTAAATAATTTTTAATTAAATAATATTTACTCAAATTTTATTTAACTATAGTTATTATTAAAAACACCAAAATATTACCCACAATATTATTTATAAGACCCTTAATAAACTCTTGTAATTTTTACCAGCTTTGATGTCTGACAAAACTTGTTCATCAGTGCTTAAATATATTATGAAAACTAATTACATGCACCGCTTAGCTCTTCAAAAATTCTAAAAAAAACTCTTCAACTTTCAACGCAATTTGAGCCTCAGCCAATTCTATGCCACTGGGAAATTTGCGTTTGTTTTGCCTGGCAAATACAAGAACATGCCCCTCTTTGGGTATCTGGTTTGATATGAATTTTAATGGCCTTGTGCATGGTTGAAACGATTTATGATGCGCCACGCACGCGGTTAATTAGACACAGCAGCGGAGAAAAAAAAAGCACAAAAACAAAATTGAGGCCACAGCTGAGATGGGGCGGAATCTGATGGGGGCTGTTATCCTTTTCAATGTCACCCACACAGACTTCCCACATATATAACGCATCATGTGTTTTATCTATGGCGCTCAGATTTCACTTGGTAGGGGGAGTTTTGGCTTGGTTAAGTTTCCTGCCTGTTTTCGGGGGACTTTGCCTGCTTCTCCGCTCCCTTGAGTTGTTTCAACGTCAACTTGCCGCTTATATCATTTAATCTTTAATATCCTTTCTTAGCGTCGACTTTGGTCTTTTGGCGTTCGCCGCTGTTTTTGTTGTGTCCTATGTGACGTTTTGTCTTACGCATATGTACATACAGATGGGGTTAAATTTATAGGATCAGAACTCCGAAAAGTGAGAGAGAAATTTAAAAATTTAATTCACAAAATACTAAATAAATTTATTTTTAATATCCAAATTATCAAAAATTTAAAATTTTTTTTTTTTTAGAATCATATTATATCATTTTAAAGTTATAAAGTAGAACTCCGAAAAGTGACACAGAAATTTAAAAATTTAATTTACAAAATACTAAAAAAATGTATTTCTATTATCCAAATTATCAAACAATTTTAAGAATTTATTTTATTTTTAGAATCATATTGAGTCGTACATATTTTGGTTAAGTTATTATGTAAGTATATTTATTTCCAACTTCCATTATATTTTGATTTATTTTTATGAATACTTTATGAATGCTATTATTTTGATCGAAATTGTACTTGAAAAAGCTTCCATGTTTTGGGTGGGCTTCAAGAAAGTCTTGCCTAGATTTATCACTTGCCAGAGTTATACATACAAACAAACATACATACATGGGTTTGTTGTCTTTTTTCTGCTTTTACTTCATGGCCACATGGCTTGGTATGCTCTGATTCTCATCTTCATCTCGCATTGTCAGGAATTTGTTTGTGTGTTCTGTGTTCGTGGCATTAACAGAGAGCAGCCAAAAATATCTTTATGCCTCATAAGTTTAATTTGGCGCAAATTGTTTTTATTTGCCCAGTCGCCAAAGCCAAACAGCAACAAAAACGACAACAGCGAAAAAGAGAAAGAACCACTGAGTGGGAAAGAGACAGGAATGCCGGGACTAGGGCTGCCACATGCATGTGTGAAGCAACAAAATGGCCGCCATGGTTTTTTGTTTTTTCGGCTACGTTCTGGCATTTCTACAAATTCTTTTTGAATGTCATTAGTATAATTGAAAAAGCCATTGGCAAAAGGCCAACAAACCTCAAAAAAGGGTAAAATCAACCAAGACAACAACCAAACCAAAAACTAACTGCAAAACGTGGCCGATGCGACACGCGAAATCTAATAAAAATTTTTGTACAATTTTTTCCGCTTTGTGTTTGTTGCCGTTGTCCTGGAAAGTTTAGCGACTTTAGCTGCCTTGATAAAGCGACAGCCGCAACAAAAACAAGCTGGAAAAAGGATACCCAAAGGATACCGAAGAGTTCCATATACATACATGTGCATAAATTTAGCAGTTGACATCGAGCAAATGTACATGAGATATTGCTTGGAATAACTATCAGCATGAGTTATAGAGTGTACATCTATGTGGAGTTGTTTATGCCGAGATTGCAGCGACACGATATGCAAAATATCGAAAAGTAGAATGTCTAGCCAGTAGGAAATGCCTTCGTGCAGAAGGTCTGAAGAAAAGTATAAGGGCTTTAATGTGTTATATGTATATGTGGGTTAAAGGTTTTTATTGATTCTTTTTGCCAAAACATATCACAAGCAAATTAATTCATATTTTAGAACAAGCTTCCCTTCTGTAGTTTTATTTATTGATCAATAAAAATGATTATTTCTATTAAACCTTTATATTATTTTTATAAGCGTTTTAAGTACATCCCTTAAATTTTTGTATTTATTACTCTCTCCATTTCCAAACATGTTTTGAAATCGCCTCCCACTTTTAATTATAACTCAAACTGGCAAGAACTTTCGAAAACACTTGTTCAACATTAAAGACGTACATAAATTTAAATTGATTTGTGGACATGAACTAAATGTCTGCCAGTTTTATGGGGTTAAGCAAAATTACCTCGTTTTGGAAGGACAGTCTTATGTAAGCACACAATTTATAGCTGCTATTTGGATCGACATTGTTTCCCCACTTTGTGTGTGCAATAGTCTTCAATATTTTGCAACATCAAAAAGGATGAAAATAAATAGCATTTTCTGATAAGAAAATATGTGATGGACAGTCGAGGCGGGGAGAGTGGGGCAAGAGGCTTGAAAAACTAATACATTTAACCCAAATATGCGAGACATAAAAAGCAAAGAGCTTCGAGTGCTTCCGCCCTCCTGCATCCTCGATTTTCCATATTCTCTGGCATTCCCTTCAGGTTTTTGCCATAATATTATTAGAGAGAAATTTTATGTAAATAGTTGGATACAAGTTTATTACGCTCTTTATCAATTGATTTGATCTTAAGCACTCTTGTGTATATTTATTACACAGACTAGGCAAGGAAGCTGCACGGAAATCACAGTACACAGCAGCACTTCCGGCTGCCCCGTAATTTCCTCCCACACATATAGCCCAAAAATGTTATGTAAGTTCAATAAAAAGAGTGCAGACTATCTCTATCTGTCCCTGTTTCCCCTTCTATGCAATGTATCGTCTTTCGCAAAGCTCTTAACTGATTGTTTGTCTTGCCAAATGCCTCTCTTTCTCCGCTTTCTCCACATCTTTCTCTCTGGCTACTTGGCAAAATATTTCTCAACTATTTTCTATATTAGAAAACACAATCCAAACTGGGCATACACAAAGGTGCAACTATGTATGGAGTCTCAGTGTTCCATGTTGATATTTATTTGAATCTTGACTGTCTCCTACAATCCATGTACCGAACTCATACACAAAGATACACGCAAAGAAAAGCAGGCCTTTAAAAATATTAATTGGCTCTTCAGGAAATTATCTAATTGTTTTAAAGATTTCAAAACTCTAACCGAAAGTACATTAAAATTCGGTGGTAAGGAGGTTTTATGCATATTTGAAGCATTTAAATTATTTAGACTCCCATGAAAAAGTTTAAATTAGGTTATAAATACACTAGTTCATAATTAAATTATTTTTTAAATATTTTACAATTCTGTTCCGAAAAAGATTATTAAAAAAATGCTGTATATTAATTTAATAATTTTTACAATCTATAAAATAATTCCGAAATGAAGGTTTCCATTCAATTAATTTTTGTTAATATTAAACCATTTTGTTTTAGAAAACCAACACATTAAAAATAGTTTAAGCACTTTTTTTCTGTGTACACATGTTTATCTTGTCTACATGTGTGTGAGTGTCCCTGACTCCCTTTTACCGAAAAGCGAATTTCATTTGAAATTGAACTTGTTTTTGCGCCAATAAATTGTATAGCCAAAGTATTTTGATTGCGTTCGAGTGGGGTTATCCCCACCCCCACTTCCCATCTAAGGACCTGTGCTCCTGTGTATTTCCGGTTCACAAATGGAACAACAAGAAGAACTAAAAACCTAAATGCCGAGGCAATAGGCTAAAGTAAATCAACAGTAAAAGCAACCGAGCAAGTAAAAGGGAATAAAAGGGAGGCTCGTATGAGGTTAGCAAGTTTAACTAAAAGTTGTTCTGTTTTATTTTTTGTTTGGCTCTTTCATTCGTTTTATTAGTGCCAGGGATATGGAGAGTAAAACTCGTTTGAGCAATTCAAATAAATGCCACCATTTATTTGTTGAGGGCGTCAAAGGAAAAGTTAATGTACTAATTTCTCAATTGCGAATAGTGAAAATAGTCGAACACGAGAACAAACTAGATAGAACCAGCAATAAAAAAAGTGCTATTAACGAAGTTTCGTTACACTTTTTGTAAAAAATACAGACAACTATAAGCTATACAAACGACTTTAAAAAAGAAATACGCTTCTTGAAAATGTATTAATATTTAATAGGGTCAGTTTTAAATGCTTAGAATTTCTAAGCCAACCAGGCATTAGAAAACTATTCCCAAAATTTGATTACTATTAAAGTTCTTAAACAATTATAAGTTTACTCAATCAAAATGTGCTGATAAATTAAATTCCGTTTAATATCCATTCAATTCATCCAGCAAACTTTTCGATCTCCACAAAATAACCAATCGAACTCTTTATATTTTGGCAAATCCTAAATACCCATAAATACCCTTACCCTGCTCCCCTTTCCCCGCAAAAGTTCTGTGCATCGGGAAAAGTTTTCTGCTTGTGGCTTTAAAACTAAACAGCGCACTTATCTTATTGAGCAGCAGCATCCTCAAACCCATAGCCATCATCATCATCATTATCGTCATCCAGAGCCACATCGAAAACTACGCCAAAAACTATAAGGAAAGAGCAACATTGAAGAAAACTCGCCAAAAACTTGGCCAAAAGCGACTTTGAATGGCAGAAGGAGTGGAGACGGGCCATAATAATACTCATTTACAGCATTACCGCATTTTGAAGGACCAAACCGAAAGGCAGGACCTTCGTTTAGGGCTGACTCTTCGATTGGTATGCTTGGCTTTTACGCTTTGTTGGCCTGGTGCAAACAAACAAATCAACTTTGGATAATTATTGCACATCAATCGTTGCCCCTAACCTTCGACACTGAAAAAAATCCCTGTAGATGAAAGAAAAGAAAATCCTTTGATGGACTCTAAAAAAAGCAATAAACAAGTTTTTGGAGCTAATGATCTTCATATTTAATAAGGCCAAACTGACAAATTTGATTTTTTTCCAAATTAAAAAAGGTGTCTAACAACTGCTTGGTGAAATTACCAATTGCTGATGAATAGGGATATAGTTTTCTAAGTGTACCAGGGCAAGTTCCGGCTGGAACAAAACAGTCAGGCTGGCAAAGGATGGTTAAAGGTTGCTGGAGAGAATGGGGTCAGGGGCAGCACTTTCAAGTTTTGCCTTCCGTTGAGTTGAGTTGAACTGCAGCAGAGCAAATGCCCCGAGGATTCCCTACTTCCCTCTCTTTCACCGCCCCTCTATCCGTCTCTTTCGCCTTTGGTTCCATCACTTGTGCATTGGCGAAAAGTTTTCGGTGCGGTTTTTGCGTACATTTGTCTGATTTGGCAGTCATCAACGGGGGCAGAACACTCTCATCAGAACCCACTGCCCATCAGAGATGTCAGGATGTCAGAGACAAAAATGGATAAATCGATCAAAACTCTGGCGAAAGGGAGCTTAAAACATGTAAGGTGCAAAAAATGAGCACAGCAATTGGGGATCCAAGCACAGAAATTTAAAATTACTATTTAGTGTATCGAAAAAACATAAAAATAATAAGAGAAAAAATTTTTAGAAAAATGTAATTTATAGGATCAATTTTTTTAAGTTTTTTAAATGTATTTAAATTAATGTAGATTATTTGTAAACATAGTTTTTCAAAGCAAAAGTGTTTTTTTTAAAATACTTTTTGTTCCAAACTTGCTTAAAAAATTTGGCTTCAGTGCTTGGCCCCCGGTTTCGTCACCTTTCCATCCCCAAGGACATCATCGGCACCATCACCATCTCCGTCGACAGCGCCATCAGCAGGAGCATCCACGGTGTCCTAGTTGGTCGACATGTCCATCTCATCTCTCCATTGAAATCGTTACGAGCTGTTTCCGTTTCGTTTACAAATTTTCGTGCGGCAATAACCGCAATAGTGCTGGCTCTTTCCCCTCACATCCTCCATCTCTTTCTGGCGCTGATTGTTGCTATATGGACGGACCTTAACTAATGCAATGCTGCAGAAATGGCACATCATTTGAGACGGTTCGAATTTGGCCATAACTCGCACTGTTAACTTTTACAGCAATGGCATCTAATTGGTAAAACGAAGTCATCGAATGTTTGTCAATGGGAGTATTGCTTTTTGAATTGGTAATGAGGTTTCGGAATGGTAGTTTAAGTTTAGATACAAATAAACATACCATGGTTTTACAGGATTTTTGGTTTTGCAATGAACTTTTTTTAGTTCTAAGATTAATGTAATCCTTTATAGAAACAAAAGTTGATAAAAATGTATGTTGATTTTAATTAATTTAATCAATATATAGGTATAAATAAATGTACTCTACATTTCATTTTTATTTCCTCAAGCTAAATTGTTTACTTTTCGTAAAAACTTTAATTAATTTATTGGTTTAGAAAAAATAGAAAGGCCTTTTGAAGTTTTGTTTTTTCCATATCTAACTTTTTTTGCGTGACTATCCAACCTCATATTACAGTTACCTCCCACAGCAACATTTTTTATTCCCTTTATGTCGAAACACGTTTAAATAAATTACACGCCCGCTGCAAACCAAGTTAAAACTTTCCCCTGTGACCCACAAACCAAATCAAAAATTAAACGAAAATACAAAAACAGAAACCGAAACAGTAAAAAGCCGAAAACAAAACTTTGATCTAGTTGCTAAACTATTTAAGTAAAGGAAGCTCTCAACCTCTGACCGAGAGCAGAATGAAAACCAGAGCTCAAACGCACGTCTCTAGTTTATTAAATTTGCGGCAACACTTGGCACCAGCAAAAAGGAGGGTCACAGGGGTCGGGGGGTCACGGGGGAATCCAGGGGGCCGGGGGATGAGCCAGGAGGGGGAGCACTTTGGATGGTTAGCGGACTGCCCCTGACATTTCTGCGGCTCGGCTCAGAGTCATAAAATGATTGCATGCTCTACATAACAAAGCACACACAGGCCCATACCGGAATAAACGTATATATATTATATATATACTTGCAAAACACTTAGTGGCAGGTAGAGCCAAAGAGGCCAGACACTGTCAAAAAATGGGTAATTATATCATATCTAGATTTCCACTGCTTAAAATTAAATTTATTCTTTTGAGTTATTATTTTTATAGTTTCTCATGAAGTTTTGATTTTTAAGTTTGTTTAATTCGAAGTAACACTGTATGTCCTTAATTTTTCGAAGATGCCCAAAAGTATGCAAAACTATTTAAAAACCCGCAATCATATTTTTTCCTAGTAGTCCCAAACAATTTTTTTGATTTTTCTGATTTTCAATCATTATAACATCTGAATTATTATATATGTAAAGATAAAAAATGTGAATGTATTATTAACATTATATAGTGTGCCTTATTTATTACAACTAGGTTCCTAGATTTAATATTAAATTTTAAATATAATTTGTTCGTGTGTATTAAAATATAATATCTAATAAGATTAATATTATTATTAACCTTTAACATCTGACAAAAGGTTCTGCAATAGTATGTATGAAAGGGATAAATATAAATAACTTTATGGGAAATTTCCAATTTGAACTTGATTTTCTTCCAGTGCATAAGCTGAGGCTGTTTCAGGCCTTTCCCAAAAACTCCCAGGCGTCACCATAAACATTACCAAAGCCAACGTCATCAGCACCATCATCATGATCATAGTTCTACCGACCATTAATGATAACATGCCGTTCCTCCCCGATTTCCCCACCTTCTTCCTGGGCTGTGTGTGTGGCAAATATGAAATTTATAGTTTTATGATGACTGCTGAGTGTGCCACTGCCAACGCCTTTTACGGCTTCTGGGTTCAACTAAACTTTACGAGCCAGCACAGCCAGCCAGCCAGCCGAGGAAGCGAACTAGGAGAAGAATCTGCCCTCCGTTTCTCCTTATCCCCCTTTTTTTACCACCCTCGCCACCTAGTGGCATAAATAAAATCATACAACTTGGTTCTTTCGCTCGCCTCCACGTTTATTTCCGCCTACTTGGGCGCCATTGCCATTGCCGTTGCCGATTGCTGTTGCAGCATCTCCCTTCGCACGCCCCTGTATCAAAAAATAAACCCCCTTTTCAGTCGTTCCACTGCATCAACATCCTTTTCCTTATTTTTCTTCTCACTGCACTTTGAGAAAATATATAGATCAATATATAAAATTGGAAAATGATCAGCCATTTTCTTAGAAATATTTAATAATGTATATTTTTTATATAAATATAAAATTATAAAATTATTTTAAAATATCTTATCATAAAATATACTTTTTAGGGGTTTCCTATTCTTAATATTTAATGATTGGCGTTCAATTTAGAAAATACTTTTTGAATAAAACTAATCTGTTATCAATTCCGGATTCAGTTTCTCAAAGTGTACCTCTCGAAGCCAGGCCAAAGTTGAAGTTTTATGGCTGAAAGGAAGGAGTAGACTATGGGGCTGCATGCCGCAAATATGTTTTTGATTATTATGACTCTTCGAGATTATGCAATTTTATGAATATGAATGGTTTATGTGCAGGTATGGCGCGAAAAATGAATTGCATTTCCACAGCTCAGCTTAGTAGAGTTCTGTTCGGTTTTGGCTTCCTCCGGTTCGGTTTGCTTTTTCTGCTGTGTCCTGGCCGATGATGATAACGATGTTTTGATGTTCCCATATATTCGAGCAGAGTGAGTGGGATAAAAGGAATTTATAAAGTCGCTAGGACGGCTTCACTTCGCTGGTTGTTTGTGCCTTTAAGCAGATTTCGAATTTAAATCTAATTCTCCACTCTCGACACTGTCATCTGGCATGAGTGACGCATCCTCACTGACTGACAGCTCCACACCAGGACACTAAAGGATATGGGGGCAGCAATGATGGGGGCGGCCATCCTGGTGGTGAGCAATAAAGTGTGGAGTGAGTGGCTCTGATGGAGCTGCTATAATGTCAACGGCATGGCCATCGGGATTGGAACAGAGGAGAATGCGGATAATTGATTCGGTTAGGTAGAAGTCCAGATGAGCTACTTGTCCGAAAAGAGATTTCCAAATGAGATGATATGTTTTTTGCGTGGAATTTTATTGGTTTAAACTCTATGCCATGAATGAGCACTGAAAAGGGGAGAAAAATTGGTGTTTAAAATGGATATTTATTATAACGTCGAATCGAAAAGACATGCAATTAGAAATATTATGCGAAGTGTAAAAATTTTTTATTATAAACAAAAATATGGGTTAGAACACTTCTATATTTCTTTTGATTTACAAGTACATCCAAGCTTAAATTATTTTAAATAATTGAAGAAATTAAACATTTAATAGATTCGAGAAGAATTTGGGTATCTTAAATTATATTTACCTAATCTACAAATTTTTAAATCTTCTAAGAAAATTATATTTTGGCAATTTCCAGGCCTTACCCATAAACTTGCACCCTTCCCTAAATACTTCAACCGCCCCTCTCCTTTCAACCCATTTCACACACACAATATACAAACAAACCAAACCAGATGATAACAAAAACGAAGGCAAGAAAAAAATGCTAGCAAAATGACTGCAATCTGTCGTCTCAACGCTGATGACATTTTGAGTGAATGAACCAACGAGCGAGCCTACTCCTCCCCCACAAACCATCAAACCCCTGGAAACGGTGCCCCACCTTACCCCGGGCTGTCCTGTTTTTTAACAAATTGGTGTGATCCCAGAGTGACGCGTCATATTCGCAGACACTTTAGCAGGACCCCAGGATCAGGAGGAGAAAGCAGGAGTACGCTTGAAAAAATCATAGAGAATTTATAAAAACTAAAATAAATTGAGATATTTCAAAAAAATACTAGATCTTTGAAATGTTTACAAAAAATTATTCCAAGTGATTTCTAAAAATTTTTAATTTTTGCTGATATGTATAATTTCCTTATTTACTTTATGCCAAGAGTTTTGATCACCTTAGAAAAATAGTTTTATTTCGCTTGATAACTTTATTTTAGTATAAATTAAACTCTTGTTTTTTTCAGTGGCCTCACTGAAGGGACGCCGACTGATAGAGCGACAGCAGAGAAATTGCAAACGAGTTGAGTCGTTGAGCCAAAAAACCAAAACATACGCAGCATTTATAAGGCAGCCAACAATGAATGCCCCTCCGAACCCCCTTTCACCCATCCCCCCAAAAGGGCGTTAGAGGTTTCCGAGGGGGTGTGGCATATTGTTAACGCCCACTCAACTCTATGCCATTTTGTATTGATGGCCTGTCTGCCGCACAGCTTTTATATAAAGCCTCCCAGAGATTCCGCTTTGATGTGGGGAGAAGGAGGGTCGCCGCCTTTGGCATCGAATTTCGGTTTCAATTTTTTGTTTTTTTTTGCTGTTGTTCTGGTTGGGGTAAACAAATCACTAAACAAAAAGCTCACAATGCAGTTAAAGGCAACGCTGGAGATAAAGAAAGTGAGAAAATTTAACAACAAAATATTGGTATCGAAAATGCGCTTTAAAGGTTTCATTTCAGTTAGGCCTAAAAAGGATAAATGCAATATATTTGGTAAAGAGATGGAAAACCTTATATGAAAACAAGAGAGAACGCTATAGGCGGGTGCCCCGACTATCAGATACCCGTTACTCAGCTAAGGGAGTGCGAGGGAGATAGATATATAAAATCTTTGATCGGGCATAACTTTTTAACGAATGGTCCGATTTGAAAAATTTCTTCTACATTTCGATAGGTATTGATAGTCACAATAAAACTGCATTTTTAGTTTTCCAAAATCTTTAATGGTGTAGGCGCCAGACACCTTTCAAAAAATGGTGTAGGGCGATTGAGGGCGTTAGAGGGGGCGTGGCGCCATTTTGAAATAAACTTGCGCTGCGTAGGAACTCCAAGAATATGCATGCAAAATGCCAATCCTCTAGCTTTTATAGTTTCCGAGATCTCAGCGTTCATACGGACGGACAGACGGACAGACGGACAGACGGACAGACGGACAGACGGACAGACGGACAGACGGACATGGCTAGTTCGACTCGGCTAGTGATCCTGATCAAGAATATATATACTTTATAGGGTCGGAAAAGCTTCCTTCTCCCTGTTACATACTTTTGCACGAATACAATATACCCTTTTACTCTACGAGTAACAGGATTAAAAATATGATGTGGATCTTAAACTAACAGTTACTTTTTAAAAACCTAGTCCTACCAGTTCTTTATTTTCTGACTTTATAAAAGTACCCGAAAAAAAGTGTATTCCATGGGACTGGAAAAACAAGGCGTCTATTTCCGTCACAAAACACAGAAGTGAAATTGCTGTAAATTTAATCCGCTTGTGTGTGTGTTTTTGCTTGTATTTGTGTCGGCCGTCTCGCTTTTGTTGCTCTGACTCCTTCTACGGCTCAATCCCCGTCTCTTTCGCCCACCCGCTCCGCCTCTCTTTCACTCTTTGGCAGAACCCGTCAATTTGCACGCGTAAAGTGCGCCATCTAGCGTCGTTTATGCGCACATTTGGCTCACATCAATTTGCGGTGCAGACATTAGCCTTTGCATTTTTTATTAAACGACACCGCGCGACATACCCGGCGTATGCGTAATGCGGTTACTCGCTGTGTTGACGCTACTGATGATTCTGATGATTCCGATGTCGGGGGCAAAATGGCACAATATTAATTGTCGCACATGCCTCTCGTTCTCCGATGCTTATTATACTCACATACGGCCGCTATATATGCATGCTACAGTGGTAATTATCTGAAATTAAAGATGTGATTATTTGTATAAAAATATTTTTTTATTACTTCTATCTTAAAAATACATAAATACCTAGTCTCACAAAAAAAAATTATTTAGAATATGTTTTTAGTTACAATATACCTACCTATATACCTTATTTAAATAATATAATTATGTATCACTATATAACTAAGAAATCTAGTAAATTACCAAACCCAACTCTTTAATCTAGACTCCCTTTGATCTCTTCTCCTTTTAATCGATTCTTGGTAATCAACTATTTGCAATTTTAGTATGCTGCCCAGATGGTCTCGAATTTCCATTCAAGATTAATTACTGTATCTGAAACCTGCAGTCTGTGACAGACCACTGTGTCATCAGCATCTTTCCCGTTCGCATCTGTGATGCGTCTTTTTGTCTTTGATTAGCCGCAGACATCGGTGGGAGTGAGAGTGGGGCCTCGACATGAAGTCAGCTCATTGGAGAAATTACATTTACATATTAAAATATGCCAAATGCAAAAGCCAGACACGACCAGAGGTCGACTTTGGGGCAGGAGGCTTAGGGGGAATCACCGGCCAGGGACTTCGGATAGCCCTTGGTCAATTGGCCAGCCATGTGGTGGAGCCTTTGTTGCTGCACTTGCTGTTGTTTATGCATAGGCTATGTGCCACTATCTGCCTTCCCTATATGAACCGATCGTCCTTTACGAGGCGCCGGCAGAATGTCTAGTCATGCATCTGGGCAAAAGGAAAGGTAAACAGGCAGTGTAGTGAAGTGCAGTTTCCAAGTGGTGGGGTAGGAAAGTTAGCAAAAAATGTATAATTTAATATTTTCTTAAGCTTATAAAAGATATTATTAAATTTAAAATATTTAAACCTTTTTATTGTTATAATATTAACAGATTAACAAATGTATTAGTAGTAAAACATTCAAATAATAGTAGTAAATTGTTGAAACAATAAAACAGGTGTTAAAATCATGATTAAAAACACTTAAAAATGCAATAATGTAATAATAATATCGAACTTACCGATTGTCCCTCGCTTATTCTGCATTTACCCTCATGTTCATTTTGCCTATTTTGTTATTGCTCCCGACTATTGCGCATATTATGCAAAATTGTTTATGCAAATACTGCAAAAAAGAATTAATTTATTTGACTTGCATGCTAATTTACGAGCCAATAAATGCAGGCGGTGCAGGGAGGACTACGGGGCTATTGTTAATTTATTGGTATTTCCCCCTGATTGCTGGGCCCGTTTTCAGCCCACGTTTTTTGGACTACCACCGATATGTGTGTAGACACATTTTAAATTTAAGCCAGGCCAACCAACCAGAGGCACAACAAAAATATACTGTAGAAAATTATAACGCATTGGCCCCGAAAAATCAACAGCTGCCATCCCACAAAAACCAAACAAACCGCATGTCCATGGCCCCCCGGAAATCCACCCTCTCTTTGGAATTCTAACTGAGTTGGCTGACCGAAAGTCTAAACGGCATTGACCGCATAAGAGTTAGGCGGAATACAAGGGGCAGAAGGGGTTACCAATTTAAAAATTTCCACAGCCGCCGAAAAATCAAAGTTGAGGAGCAGCCAAGCGTTTGCACTGCGTTCCGTAGGCGGTCAACCGATGGGCGGGCTTTTTTGAGGCTATGGCAAAAATCAACAACCAACCAGGCCCTTCCTCGCTGGCCATGAAATGTGGTTTTCGAACCGAACCCCCATTTGAAATTAAAACGAGGTTTCCAACCGTAGTTTAACACTATAGGGGACATTGTTGAAAACTCCACTTGAAACGGGTTAGTAAATCGGTTTCGCAAACTGTTGGCTTGGATTAATTCAAAATAAAAACTTGAGACGTGCAGGTAGTTTTTAGTTTGAGACAATAGAATTTGAAATTGAACGGTTTTGCTAACTTTTATTTCCACTAATTTAGTTATTTATTCATTTCTGAGCAGACATACCCATTTTAAAATATTTTGGGTTTTTAGATTTATTTAATAATTTAATGTGACTGATTTATTTTTATACGAAAGACAAATATTAAGTATTCCAAAAAATAAATATAAAGATAATATATTAATATCTCAACAAATGACAACTTTCGACACTACTCCAGCTAAAAAAAACATTTTTAACATGGACTTTTGGCCAATTTCCGGAATATCCGACGCAAAGTCGCGTTAGAAATGAACCAAAACTTAATTACTGGAAATTTATATATCCTAAACCCCTTCTGCGGTTTTTGGCGAACTGCTTCTTTTGCTGGCTGAAAATGTGCATGTGCCACGCCCCCCAGACACCCGCCCACACTCGCGGTTCTCTATTCAGCAAATTGTTTACAATTGTCAAACAGGCTGGCCACGGTTTTTGCGGTCAGCGCCGCTTTTAATAAGGTGAAAAATGGCGAGCACAAATGTCGTCGGGGTTCACAGCCTGCCCTCCCTTTTCACTCAACATCCTTCGCGGGGTTTTTGTTTAATGCTGCATAATTTTAGGCGTTAAAAAAACAGCTGCAAAAGCAACAGCAGAAGCGGTAGCAACAGCAACAAAATAAAATTGCCGGTGTTTGTGCTTTCGTAACGCCCTCATCAAATATTCAAACGGTAGCCGGCTTGTCCCTTACAAACCCGCACACACAAAGACCCACAACACTGACAGAAAATACCAACACAATTGGGCGGATTAATTTTTAAATAATATTTAAAATAATTATTCCTTTAAAATCGTAGATGTTCAGTGTATAATACTTTTAAAAGTATGCTGTAATATTTTTAGAAGCTGCAAAATATTTTAATTTTGAATGATTTTGTTTTTTAATTTCCGTTTATTTTTCATCCAGCTATAAATACTATTTTTGCAAAACAGTAAAATTTAAATATTTTTCTCTGTGTAACTAACACACACAACGAACGAATGGGCGGGTAAAAAAACGGCGTCAACAAAAGCCATCATAACAATTAATTTTGAAAACACGTGTAGATTGCTTTTTGCGGTTAGCAGCAGGACATCCTCGGCCAAAAGGGGGAGTGGCCGAAAAGGGGAGAACAAGCGGTCTAAAAATGCCAACGCGCGACATCTCGACCTCTCGCATGGGTGGGCAATCATAAAACACTTTAAGCATGTTTTCCTGCTAGTTTATTAGTGTAAAACCCCTTTTTCTGTCCAGCCAGACCGCCTCTCAATCCTCTTAATTCAATGTCAACGGAAGTGTTCTCTTTCTGATGCTCTCCTTGCCGGAAAAGGATTTTCCGTTTGTGGGCAAATTCTTGAATGGAAATGAAATTCAGGGAAATGTTGTCAAACCTGGAAATCTATCCTTAAGCGATTAACGGTAAGGTTGGCTGCTCTAACATTGGTTAATTAACTAAGAAAACCTCAAGCCATATTCTAAACATACGTTTTCTTAATTGGATAACATGTCCACTAATGGTTTTCTGAGATTCATTTAGAAATTGTATGTCCAAGAAAATTTGTAATCCTTTTCTTTAGAAGAGTTATGTTTTTGAAATACTTACTGATTGAAATAACATAAAAAAAGCATAACAAATCTTTATAAATTTTCATTAAAAAAATATATATATTTTGAATAAATTCGTAGATTAATTGGTTTGTCTTATTTATTTGCAATATTTATTTAAATGATAAGTCAGAAAAAGGTTTATATATTTTTTTTAGTAGTTACTTAAATATACAACTAAAATTAATTTATAAAATCAAAAAATGTTGTTCCACAGCATTATTAAAATATTCCTTCCTGATTTTGTAGAGTATATAAATCGGCTCGCCAGAAATCCACTGCTAAATAATATTTTTCAAACTTGTATCATTAAAATGCCCAGCTCGGACCGCCCGTGGCTGGTCGTCTGCAATTTCTGTCGGCTAGGAAAATGCTCCAATGGGTTTCCCTCTCTGCCTTTGACGTCTGGTCATGGCATCGATGACTCCTACTTTCAGATTTATTATAATTTCCCCTTTGCCCCCGCTGCTTTTTCTATGTTTGCTAAATAATTAATTCGTGTTGTTCTTTCTGCACATTCGCTCGACTTGGGCTAAATAATTTTTCGGCACATATTATGGCCTATTGAAATAATTTGCATAACATGGCCAAAGGCTATGGAATGGACAAACAGCATATGCTGGCAGACGGACGGGACAGACGTCCCAAAAGGGGCCAGAAATGCCAGACAGACGCTGTGGTCCTCCGGTTCTCCGGTTCTCCAGCCAGCTGCTTGAGGCATTCCGGCGGAGGCCACAAAGTCAACGGCTACGTATAATTTATATGCAAATACACACGGTCCAAGTCCGAACACACAAGCCAGAATACACACATAAACAAAACGAGGAAGAAGTGTACATATGGTCCTCGAATAAACTATATCCTGCAAACATCAGTTAAAAGTCTATGACCATTTTTAAGTTAAATTTAGCTGATCATTGAAAAATAATTGCCGGAACAAGGAGGTTTTAAAAATGTATTTATATTTATAATACATTTAAATTTTTAATAACTTGGTATAAGTTTGTTTAACTTTACCAAATTTAAAAATTTTGAATATTTCGTGGTTAGCTTAAATTATATTAGTTAACCCTGATATCATTTTACACTCTTAGTTAATATGTATTTTTACATATTTAGCAGACCTCAGTATTTATTTTCAAATTAATATATATTATTGAGCTCCAATTAATATTATTTAATACGATTTAACCATGATACCTTTCACATTCTTCAATTACAGGATACAACATAAAGGCGTTTGGAAGGAGTTGAGGAATAAGAAGGAGTCGCCCAACTATGACTCCAAGTGTCTATTAAAATTTATTCGAGCGTAAGTACTGGCAAGCGAGAACTGAAAGCTGAAATCATGTTTAGCTCACTCTCACAGAAATGGAAAATATATGCAAAACCAGGTGGAAAAGGGGTGAAAAAAGGGGCTGGGGAATCAACTAAATGCTAAATAATCAAATGTACGCAGGTAAGGTACACGCAGTAAAAGAAGGTCGACAACAAGCCAAAGGAATATGAATGCTATCGAGCGGGAGGTGGTTGGTAACTTATGGCTGTGATTGAAGGAAAGGTCAAATAAATTACTGCTTTAAAAAGTAATAAGGAAATAAATAAATCAAAATTAGTGCTTATAAAAGAAATCGAATATTTAAGCTGAATCACTTCAATAGAATATAAAAATATTATGGAAAATTGTGAGATACTTAGTTCTTAACCCCTTGAAACTGTTTGATTAACCCCCTTTACAGCAAAAGGCAACCACAACAAAGTGTTGTTGCTCTCCGGCCAAGGAGAGTTAGGTGCTAAACAGGGCATGGCGAGGCTCAGTTGAGAGCAGTTCAGCTCAGCTTCTTCATGGCTTAGAAGCTACTGCCACAGCATGCTAACTAGTACACTGGGAAAAAAGTAATGAAAATGACAAATATCTTTAAGATTTTATAAGAAGATTATATAAGAAGAACTTGATTTATATGATGAATACCATTACCATTTGAAATTCAAACCAATTAATAGTAAATTTAAATTTCTCTATCAAGGTTTTTCCAACTGCATATATATGCATGAACATCTCCACGTTTTTGTTCGCTTGTCAGGGGAGGAACAAAAGCTGGACAGCCGTGGATGGCTGGGGATACAACTTTGTAAGTAGTTTAATTAAATTAATAAAACTTAAAGCTCGGCGAGAGAGGGCATCGCGCTGTGCTGGCAAACCTCTGACAGGCCGAAGTCGGGCGTGGATAAGGCGAGTCCTTCAAAAGTCGCGCAGGACACTCGCATAAAAGTTGACTTTGGCTTTGGCTTTGGCTTCGGTTCGGGGAATGGGCTGGCCAAGGGAATCAGGGGGGAATCAGAGGCAGGGGACAGCTGAAGACGGCAAACAAATGCAAGCAATGACGGGTAAAGTGCTCGTTGCGTATTTTAATTTGGTTTAAAAACATTGTTTCGCTCAAATCCCTCAAGTGTACGTCATTCCACCTCTGACGTCACGTCACATCGTCGAGTAACTTTTCATTCTGTCTCCCTTTCTCTCACTCAGGGTGTCTGATTTTATACCCTTGCAAGGGGAGCTATGATGTTTAATATAATTTTGTGTGTGTACTTAAAAAGGTATATATTTTTAGGGTCATATTTATAGAACCTCAACCAATATTGAACAATTTTAATTTTTACGCGTAAAATAACGAACAAAATCTCAATGATTTAGAAAACTATTTTAAAGGTGTCTAAAACTCTTCTTCAATTCTTCAAAAGACGTTACCTTGTAATTTTTGTGGTTAAGACAATTTTTACTTGCATACAGTTGAAAATAAGTTTTATAAAAATAATTTAATTTTTTTATTATTTATGTTAATTTAATTAAATTATTATTGGGTTTTAACATCAAAGATAATTAAATAAAATGTTAGAGAAAACTTTTCTAGAAATAAAATAATAGTAGGTACTAAAATATTATTGTATTTTATTAGTTCGTAAAATGGGTTGTGGACTCTTAACAAGGTAAGTCTTATAAAACTGTTAACTGAAGAATTTTTCCTTTATAAGGCAGTATAAACTTCGCCTAGGACTTTATTCCCGGCTCCTTGTTTCTTCTCTGTTTGTCCTTTTGTGTGTGTATTGTGACAGCAGCGTAAAAACCGCGTTGACAGCCCGGCAAGGGAAATGGGAATTGGGCGTGGGGAAAATCTAACGGGGAGGGGGGGTCGGTAAATTCAGACAGGGTCTGAGTGCAGCACCAACTGCAAATGTAAGAAATGTAAATTGTGCAGCTTTTGGCGTGCACTTTGTTCGTTCTTGTTGCATTCACGTGCAAAAATGTTCATGAGCTCGAACAAACCCCCAACAAAAGATGACAACCAGGGGGCGAAAAACGGGTTGGCAGGACTTTAGCTGCTGCTTCATAATGAACTCAAAAACCAACTCATAATTAAACGGGGAGTTATGCGACATGGACCAGCGGTCGATGCTTGGGGTCATGGGTCCTGGCGAGAGAGCATTTTTCTAGCTTTCGCCCAGTTGGATTGCAACCAAAAAGTCTCGTAAATACTAGAGATACGACAAAACAGGAGAATGGGGAAAGATGTGTTTGGTTTATTCAACCACAGAGAAGATTGACTGGAACAGTCTCCAAAGCAATATGTTTTTCGGCTGGGAGTATCTGAAATGATGGCCCAGAGAGCTGCAACTAATTGTTGGTCGTAAAGACTTAATTTCACAAGTGGTTCTCGGTGATATCTGGTGCTTTATATTAAAGGAAAAAAAGAAACATTTTGAAAATTGTATTTATTAAAGAGCTTAAACTTAGTTTCTTCATCTTTAAATTGTCTTTCCTTTTTATTAAGTTAAATATATATAATCCAAAGAAATCCTATCAATTTAATGATGTTTGTAGATTGCCAATTCTCATAATCTTAACTTTTAGTAAATATCCGGCGCTGGCGGAATTTATGCCAATTTAGTCCATTATATTCGGGCATCCTGCAAATCCTTAATCATCCCAGTTGGTTACTGGCACTTCACCAAAAAATCCAGCAAGCCGGCAGCGCCTAACAAGCGAATCCACTTAAGTTACCAAGGCCAATCCCCCAGAATTCGAATTCGCGATGAGCGCTCTCTTCAAATAAGCATTTTGCACAGCACAACAGTACGGGCAAAGTGGAAAAAAGTGGCAATGGAAAACTCTGAGGGAACACAAAAGCTTTTCTCTCACTTTTTTCCTTATTTTTTATTATTTGTCCGACCTCATTTCACGGCAAAAGGCGCCAAGAAGAACTTTCACCATGCCACAAAACGCAACTCATTAAAAAGATCACCGCACCGGGCGGGCAACCAACGCAACCGACGGAAACGGCAAAGGACCTGCAGAGAAAGGACGATGACGCCGCCTCCGAACAATCGAACAATATCAACGCCCCACTGCAATCCTCAGCTTGAAAACAGAGGGCATAACAGATGACTGTTGGGAAAAATGTAATACTCTCAGTAAAAGGGGAGGATTAAATAGAATGCTATTTAAAATTAAGTATGGTGGATATAGCTGATCTAGAAAAGATCCCTTGCTTTTAACGACCTACTTTTAGATGCAAAATCAAAATTACAAAATTTTACCAAATACTTCCATTAATGTAGTCTTTTACATTATTGGTTTTCATTTTTAGTTCTTATCGGAAATAGATCATATTAGACCATAGTTTAAAGTTTTTTCTGTTGTTAAATTATTAGAATTATTTTAAAAATAAATAATTTTGTATCCATTAATTGATTCCAAATTCATTAAAATCCCGAAACACCAACTTTCCCACCTAATATCTAGGGTATTCAAAACTGGCACAAAGTTGCAGACAAAAGACCACAAGCCAAAGGGGGGTAGCTGCCAAACAGGACACACTGCCACCCACACAAAAAAAAATTAGGGCACTTACGCGTGTTGGCGTAAAAAAGCAGCAAACTTTCCTTGAATCCCGAATCCCCAGCCCCGCCCGCCACTTTCGGCTCTTGAACATGGCAAGTTTTAAGCAAATGTCAGCCAGCCCGATGATGACCCTACTTTTTTGAAAATGTGTCAGAGCTACAAGTGAAGAGCAACTGTTGCAAAAGGCCCCACGCCGATGTGGGCGGTGGGTGGTGGGGGGTTGTTTGTGGGTGGACTTTGGGCGGCGCTGGGATCGAGTGGGTGGCGCCATTCGTCTGGTTGCTGCTGTTGCATAAATATTCAAAGCTTTTACATGACTGCAGGCTGGCTAAAAATGTGCAACAGCGAAAAACGAGGTGGTGGGCGGTGGGTTGGGCTGGGCTGGGCGGCTTGGAGGTCGGCGGTGATGAGTGGGTTTAGTGGCGAGGTTGGATGATGACGATGATGACTGCATAGCCAACTCTGGCCCCGCAAAAGGCTACTTGTTGAGTGGGTGGTTTAGAAAATATAGTATTTAAACTAATTGGAAATTATATCGAATTTTTTTTAGATTTTAAAGAGAACCCAGTAAAGTACTTAATTTGTCCTTAAATCATTTTAAATGCTTTTGGTATGTTTTCTTATTTGTTCTAAAGTTTTCAAACATATGCACAAAATTTTTTGAAATCTTATAGACTAGTAAAAAAAATTTTAATTACATTTCATTGTTTTGGCAGAGATTGTATGTGGAGCCCTAACCGAAAATGTTATGTCGAATCATAATTACTATAATATTTATTGGAATGTCTTAAATTAGACTTTGTTTTAAAAAATAATACAAAAAACATTTTAAATGTTTTAAGTTCAAACATTATTTACTTCGTTTTAAGTAATGAAGAAAAATATAGGAGCTATCTCGAATTTCTAAAGATATTCTAAGAAAATAGAACACGATCAATGACACACGAATCTATATACGCATTTTTCTGATTCCACCCTCGCAAAGCCCTGGCGTAAAATTGTGTTCCTGTGTACGCGTTCTAGCAATATAAAAACGCAACAGCAACAGCGTTAGCAACTACAACTACAACTACAGCTGCAAGTGCAACAACGGTGGCCAACTGACAGAGAGAGCACTAAAAACAGGCTGTGGCGGCAAAGGACAAACGACGGGGGGACAGGACGACAGACAGGACTCGCAGGACTGACAGCCTTTGCCGTCTGTCCGCTCTGTCAGGAGCAACTGTCAACGAGCTGGCAACCACTTAAAGCCTTCAAAATGGCGCAAGTTTAAATTAAAATTTTTTGAAGTACACATCGCCGACACCCAACAGCAACCAAGTGGCAGCAGCAACAGCACAGCAGCGACATCACAACGGCAGCAGCAACACATCACAGCAGAACCAACAAGGCTTCGGCAGCGGCTTTTTTGGATACAAGGCAAAACTTTCGTGTAATTTCGCGTTGGTGAATGCACTTGGAAAAAAATCCCCATTGAATTCCGGATAATTTTACGGCAAAATATTCAAAAACCTTTAAACTTTTTGCTACAAAAAAATATTAAATCAATTTTAAATAAATCTTATCAAACTTATAGAAACTTTAAGCTCGTATAAGATAAGTATTAGAGTTAATTTCATATATTTATTTCTAAATAAATAAAAAATATACACATTGTAACTTTTAAAATAACTTTTAAATAATCTTTCCAAAAAAGTGGGCTTTTAATTAAATTGTTTTGTTATTTACTTTTTATTATATTTTTTATTTAGTTTACGAAACATTTTTCTAGGCCTATTTTTTTGCTCAGTGGGGCTGACAAAATGTGGTAGTTGGGGGATTTGGCGCAGATCTGCCGCAAGTGCATTTGTGAAAAACTTTAACGATTTAGGCTCAACATGTTGGCAAAACAGCAGCAGCAACAACCAGCGCAATTGTTTCAGCTTGCAACACATTTTATGATGTTTTTTTGTTGGTGTCCTTGGACGGCACTTTTAGTGCCACATTGCTGCGAACCGCATTGACAAAAAGTTTACATCTTTCGCCAGAATCGCGACCCGCACAAGAAGCGAATGTGATCTATGCTTTTTTGCCCCCTCGCTTCACGCCGCCCCCTTCAACATTTTTCCCAAGGACGGGGAGCTAAAAACAAACTGGAAAATTTCAAATTCAAGCCGCAGCCGCAGAAAACAGGCTGCACATGCGTTCCCCAAGCTCCGCATCTTGGATGGCAACTTTCCCATTGCAGCACGCAAAAGTTTGTCTTTTGTGCCAGGGATGATGGGAACACTCGGGAAAAATATTAAACGGATTTTAGGAATTCGGATTAATTTTAAAATTATGCGAGAAATAAAAGATTTTGCTTTAAAATTTCTTAATAAATTTATTAAATGGCAAATATATATGTAATACATGTTAAAAAGCCGAAAAAATTGAATTTTTTTTCTAGACTAATAATAAGAATATAAATATTTCAGAATAATAATATATAATATAATATATTTCCTGCTCTGGGATTTCAGAAATGTCCTCCAATTAAATGATGAAATAAAAAGGTTTACTAACATTAATAACATACCAAGTTGAAATCGTTTCTTTGATATTTCTAATCATTGAATAATTAAAATATTTCAGAGAAAAAAAATAGAGTTATTGAAAATGTCAACGACTGTTTTCCAACAAGCTCTTGTTTTTTTTCAGTGATTCATTGAGCCATAAGGGTATGGGCTGCATGTGCGAGGTGGAGGTCTCAGGTCTTTATGCCACCGCAAGTTTTTACTGCACTTTCTGAACTAACCCGAAAGACCCCGAAATGATGGAGGGAGCGATGCAGCAGCGGCTAAGGATAAGTAACAACAACAAGGCGGTCAATTCAAATTTTCCCTCGCTCTTTTCCCCATTCAGCCATCTTTCTCCGCCGCAGCTCGACCCCTTTTCCCACTTTCTTCGCCTTTCACCCGTTTTCCAGCTGACACACTCGGGGGCTTTTGTGGCAAAGATTTTCGTGCCGGCAAACTCGCAACTGTCGGAGGAATCACAGTTTATGAATTTACTGGCCACATGGCTAAGCACAAAGCACACAGCACAGCAAGCCGAAATGCAGCAGCTCCAGAGCCTAAATTGCAAAATGAGTTTTAAGGCCCCCAAAACAGGCGGGGCAAATATGTTCGGAGGGCAAAAAAGCCAAAATTGTGTTAAGTAAAAGTGCAAAACCAGAGTGGGTTTAGCTTGGAGTATATGTCATAAAGTAAAGCCTAATTTTGTTGCGTACTAAAAAAAGTTTATCGTTCTAGTTTAACTTTGAAGGAAATGAGAGATTCAAGAAAAAATCCATTTTAAAATTTTTTGAAATATGGTAACATTTGAGATCTGGTGAAAAAGAAAAATTTCTTTAAAACGAAAACTATTTATCACCTACCAATTAATTAAACAAAGATTTTTGAAACTATCCAAGTATTCATATCATATTTTGCTTGTTGCAAAACTTTGGACTGATCAAAAGCTTATTGAACAAAAATCGAGACCAAACAATAGCACAAATTTACTTTACAAGGTTAAATATTTAATATACGGACTAGGGCCCGAACAATCGGCCGGCTAGCCGCATGTATGTATGGTCAACAACCTCGATGGACAATATCGAGATGTGTGTGTGGATGGCAAACTTCAATCGTCGAGTTCAAGGCAAACAATCGAAAGACACATATCAAACTAACATAATGCGTGGAGCGCCGAGTCTCTCATTGTTCCACCGACACTGGGAGGACACTCCTCGTCATCATCATCATCGTCATCATCCTGATTATTCCCAGAATCTCGGAATCTCTGGAAATTCTCCCCGGCAGGCGGGTAAACAGAAGCCGGGCTGCCGGCACTGATAGGCACACATGCTGGCATACAAGGTACACAGAAAATTTGTTTTAGAGACACAATTCTCCAAAGCAGAAAGCCAAGGCATTAGCGTCCATCTCCGCAGACCGCCACTCACCCCAATTTAAAGTCCTTCATCGCAAAACTTTACCAACTTTTCCAGTGGGCGGAAAGATAGAGAGTCCTAAAAAAGGTAACAAGCACAGCAGAAAACAGACCAGAGCCCCCAAGAGATCTCGTCTTTTTCTCCGTTTCTCCGGAAGCCGGGACGAAACTCTCGTCCGAAGAGCAGTTGAGAAATTTGCAACACCTGGCAAAAGTTTTTAATTATATTATGGTACAAACTATACATAGGAAGGGACATTTTTGGCATCACAGCTGTCAGCTTACACAGGCAAAAAAAAAATCCCCAAAGAGAATCGAAAGCTAAATGTTAAACCTCAATATGTTCCATACAAATAATTTAAAAAGGGAACAAGTAAAAAATTAAATTTCTTAGATGCAGTAGGTTTTATAACTAAACAATTTTAATCGCTAGTTTATAAATTAATTTTATGTTGTTTATCCAAATCCTTTTTTGTTATTAAATTAATAATGATATTTATTATAAATTTATTAATATTTAAACTATCACTGACAAACTATCATATATTTATGAATTAGATATTTTTCTCTATGTAAGTTTGCCCCCCAAAAAAAAGGGATGCTGAGACTGGGCGTGGCTCTGTTGTCTCAGGCAAATTAATTGACACGAATTGATGGGTTTCAATGTCAGAAAGTCCAAAACAGCAGGGCGAGCGAGCGGAAGAGCAAACTTTTTTGATAACTTTTACCTACAATTTGACAAGACGAGCAGACAACGCTGCGTATACGCTATGCAGAGGCTAGACCAATTTGAACACGACGCCTTTAATTGGCGTAATTTTGTCATCGATTTAATTAAATGCCCGTACAATGATCCGCCGTCCATCGGACCACCCAACCACCCACCGAAACCACCCATACCGGAAGCATCAACAAACGGAAGTCGAAAAGAAGAGGAAGCGAAAGGGAAGTGGATGTGCGACGGCTCGAGGCGAGAAGTTTGTTTGCAAAGAACTCTTGTGGTTTCCATTGCCTGTTGTTAAACAATTGATTTCTCAATAAATCGTGCATTGCACTGCAGTCTCCAGCGAGAAGTAGACCGAAAGGGCTCGATTGATTGAGAGGGCGATTGCCGGGCTGGGAGGTTGGGCAGCTCCATCAAGCAAAAACAATTAATTACAAATAGCATGTTGACTCGCAAACAAAAAAGGAGTAGATTATTTGCCAGAGAGCGGAAATGGGGACAAGAGTGGATAATATCTGACGCAAGAACAGTGGGGCTAAGGAAATCGATATAATGCTTTTCGGAGATCGCAGACTTTTCCATATTTAAAAGTCTTTTCATATTGCTCTTATATTGGACCAAACTTACATAATATGCATGTTATTCAATTTTACAATTTAATTTACTTTACAATATAATTTACTTTTACTTGGTTTGTATTTACAGAGTACCCAAAAAAAGTTTTTTAATTTTAATACATTTTTTTTATTTTTTGTTACAAATTATAAGCTTTTTTCTTTGTCCCAAAAATAATATTATCGCAAATCAAAACAAATGATTTCTTTTCTGCTCTTAGCAGTTCTTATAGCACACACTCACCTTGAAAGTTCATTCATTTCAATTGAGTTCGCTGAAGTTCACGTCCCACATCGATCAATTAATCGGACACATTATCCATGACCTTTGGGCCACTGTCCTCCGTTGGGAAGGTAACGAAAGTCTGTTTCTGAAACTGGCGACAATGTCGAAGGCAGTTGAAACAAAAGTCTAAACAAACGGCACTCGGAGGCACGTAGCCAGGACATTCAGCCTTCGATGGGATGACTGACTAAGTGACTAAAATGACTGGCAGACAGGACAAAGTCAAGCTGGCCGAAGGAAGAGAAGAGAGGGCTGTCGACTCCTGGCTAGACAATAAACAATTTCGAATCCTTTTAATGCCAATAATGATAAACAAATTCAGCAGAGGCTGAAGTGGAAGCGCTTATTCGTTCCTTCGACGTGAAAGGCAAACAAAAACAGAAGCTGAATCAGATGCAAGGCCACACAGAAAAAAATATCAATTATGAAACTAATATGTCTTCTTAAGAAAAAATATTGTAAAAATATACCGTTTTTACATAATTTTGATTTCAGTTTTTGGTTTATACATTATACATTTACATTTTAGTTCTAACTAACTTTTTATCATATATTTTTGTTTTAATTTATTCAGAGAGGCATTATTTTCAAATTTTTAAAATATTAATATTAGTTTTTATAGTTTAGTCGTCAAAAATACATTTTAGTCACTTGTTTATATGGTTTTTGTTCCGTGCAGCACCAAAAGCAGCCGAAATGCAAACGGACTAAATGAACGAATCGAGTGAAGTAGTCGAGTGTTTGAGTAACTGCTGCGGGGAGAGCGAAAGGAACACAATGCATCAATATAACACAAAAGTCCTTCAAACAGATTGCTTGGCGCTGGGTGGAGTCCGTCTCATCAACTTAATTTAATCAGACACTCGGTATACGAAAAATGCAGCAAAGAGGAGCAACTCCTTCCGCAGCCAGGAGTTTCCAGGAGTACCACCACCGATCTACCCCTGCAGCTATCCTATATGCCTACGCATGGACCCACAAAGCTCAGCAGACTGAAGCGGAGGGGATGACGAGTGCACAGAAAAATCCTACACAGGGAGAAATATTCAGACAATTTTAATAAGCAATATAAATAAATTCCCCAAAACCTTAGCTTGTAAACTTAATTACTAATACTACAACGAGAAATAAAAAAATTATAAATTATTAGTTTAAGCTACTTATTATGATCCGTACTCGGTTTCTCAGTGTATAACTGCAGAATGGATGATATAGGGGTACACTAGTGGCGCAAGAGCTGGACCATTCTTGTCTCCCTCGCTATTTCCTTTATGGTACCCTGTAAATCGGGGTATATTAGGTAATAATGATAGCTTATAACAACTACATATTCCTATTAGAAATATATAATAATTTTAAAAAATATAAAAACCAACTATGTACATTTATTCCTATAATTATCATTAAATATTCTTTGACTGTTTTTATTATAGGGCATTCATTAATCGTTAGTCACAAACGGTTAATCCAGCTTTCTTGGTACCGACTCGTTCCGCTCGTCAAGTATTCCAGCAATTTTCCAATTGAAATCATTAAACAATTTGCATTCCACTTGAAAATTGCGTTAAAATAACAACAGTTTACAGCAGGACACGCCGGATAGAGGAGTGCCACCAACTCAGTGTCCTGTTTTGCATCGCCATCGCCATCGCCGTCCGAACAGCCAGACAGTCGGCCAGAAAATGGCCAGGACAATACAATGCGTAGCACATTTCAATTGCTGGCAAAAAAATGTTTGGACTGCGCCTTTGTTGGCCGCAAATTGAGCGACCAGTCCAGACTTTGAAGCAACAAAGTTTAATTACGTGGGGCCAGCAGAGCGGCTGGAACAATAAGGGCAAAATTTGTTTACTTTTGAATGCAGCAAATGCGAAATGTTGTGCAAATAATGTGTAGACTAGTGGCAGGGGGAATTCGCTTATTAAAAATGCAAAAATCGCATGATTGTTGTTTCAATTACAAAAGATGACAGCTGAGGGAGGAAGACTTCAAAAGAGGCAGCGCAAGAACTGGTCCTTTGTAGTGGAATGGCGAAATATTAATAAGCATTGATGGCATTGAAAATGAACAAGGGAAATCCATTTCGAAGTTATACAAAAGAATACAAAAAGAAAGGAATTCTGATTGCTTAAATTAAGTACTTAACAAGTTTTGAAGTCCATTTTTAAATCAACGAAGAAAATACTATATTTTTTATCAGCGAGCACAACTACATTAGTTCCACGAATATGGTAAATAAAGCATCCCCTGATGAACATCCTGTGATTAATTTGTACTTTGTCCCACTAATTGATTGTCCCCCCATTCCGATTCGCACTCAATTAAAGTACCCTTTATAATGCATAAGCCGGCCAGCAGATCTTCCTGGGAAAAAGCTCAGAGCTCAGTCTATCATCGAAATTAATCAACATCGACGGAGCCCCAAATCCTTGTCCCCGAACACAATTGCATTTGGGCAAGACCACTTACTGGATAAGATATTATTAGTGTACCTGAAGCAACAGAAGCATCTGTGGCATCAGCAGCTCAAACTCTTTGACTGCCAAACTATGCATAACTAAGCTGGACCTTGGGGTGGTGCAGGGCAAATCGGGGTCACCCACTGGCCCAACCACACAGCAAACAAGTCCAGCCTCCCTCCCACCCACACAATCAGGCGGCACTTCGGTTCTCTGTGCATTTCCAATCGAACTGCTCTGCAATTCATCAACTGTCAAATCCCATTTAATTTTAGATTATTGCAAATAATTATAAGGACTGTTTTACACGGTAAAACTTTAAGTAATTCTAGATGTGCAGAGTTATGTCATTTTTTCAGCCATATTTGATTCAATAAAAATTAAATTTACTCATATTTCTGGTTATTAAAAAAAATCGTTATTAAAAATCCTACTCAATCAGAGATCGAAGGCTAACCATTCGGGACATTATTTTTTTTTATTTACTCGGTCCTTAAAACTTAAATAATTTATAAATTTAAATAATTTATAATCATAAATCATTTATAAACTCATGTACATTTAGTTATTATTACAAATTTAATTCTTTATAGTACACTTAGTTAAAACCAAAAATATAATATGAATGTTTTTATTGTTCAGGTGACTTATTAAATTTAAATTAAAAAAACGTATGTTAATATATTTGTAAATGTGCACTTTATTTTTGTCAGTGCAGCCACACACAGGCTATCGAAGTGGACACGGCCAGGTGAGGTGGTCCATGCCCTATCAAGCACTTATCTCCCATGGCAATAATAACAACAACGGGCGAAACCAGCAGCCGAAGCACTCAAAAGCCACTTGGCTTGACCAATAGAGAAGGGGAGGACGTAATAGTACCCCGATTCACCACCACCACCCCAGATATGCATCCATCATCCATTATCCATCCCCAAATGGCAGTCAAGGTTGCAATTGTTGTCTGCCTGGACGTCTTTCAAAGAAAGCCCACTGAACCACCTGAACAATGGGATATTAAAACATTGAATGCATCAGATTTTGTGGATGAACTGAAACCTTTGAGAATTATAAAACGTTGGTGCTATTTGGATTACGAAAAACCACATATTTAATAAACTCAAAAACATACATTTTTAATATGTCGATTAAAGGTATTTTCACGAAAAGTAATTCTAAAATTTACAATGTAGGTGTACATTTAGAATAATGTTAAATTTAATTGTAGCATCAAAATTGCTTAACAATACCTTTTAATTATTTTTAAAAACATAGAATATTTTTATGGCTGGAAAGACATTCATATCGGCGACAGCCAGCAATCCACTTACTTTAACCGATTAATTGCCATTTGAAGATAACGCGCCTATTTTTGCCAAAAATATATATATTTCCCTTTTGAAAAATGTCCTTTAATAGCGCGTTTAAAGTAAATTCTGAACCAGACTAATGTCACATCCTTGTCAGGACTTTTTACCTGCTGCTCCACTGTTCCAGAGCCTCGGGAGACAACAATGTACCAATTTGTTGGGCGCACTGAGGCTCGAAAGGAGTGGCTTGGCATGGGCATGGTGAGGTGAGGTGAGTACACCTCCAGCTTTCGGTGCTGAATTGTGCTGAGTGCAGCGAATATGCCAAAAGCAGAAAGCTGCATCATCGGACCGGCTCGACCGACCGACCAGCAAACAAACAAACAAACAAACTTTTGTCCAGGCGCCTGTTTTGCCAGCTTTTGGCCAGCATTTCGCCCCGCTCATTCCTGGCCCAAAGAGCCCAGTGTCCGTCTAGATTTATTTACATTTGAATTTTTGAACAAGTTGATGAAACTCCCCTCGCACACAGCCAGAAAAACTATGGGCCGTCTGCATCTGGTTCAGATCCTGGGTGGCCCGAAAAATCAACAACCAACCATCAATAAAGGTGGCGAATTGCTTTTGTGGCGGCCTTTTGTGTGCATATAATTAAAAATGCTGCAAAAACTACCTCGAAAGGTAAACACAATGAGAGAGAGATGGCAAAAGATAGAGATGGCATCTGGGGGAAGGGAAAGGGAGGGGTAGATGTGGATCTACACGGCAGTTGGGGAGGTTGTACAAACAGACAAAGCGAGCAAATGCAGACGGGTTTGCAGTTTTTGCCAAGTGCTTGCTCAAAAAATTTGTTTGGCCATTAGAAATATTCATGGCTGAAAATTATTCAATTAAAGTTCTCGCAGACACAGACACAAGTTCAACACAGACAGTCAAATACATAATGAGCAGTCAGGCGGTTACCGCACACACACATTAATACACACGGAAATCCCACACAGAGATATTACACCTAAAAAAAATATACACATATATATATAAGTTTTTATATGTGCCATAAAACATTGCTTTACTAGAAGTTCATTAAAAAACCATGTTAATGTCAATAACATAATACAAAATATGAAAAAATGAAATGGAAATACTCTCTATAAGATTTGTACAAAATATAATGATAATTATTTCTGTGGTATATCTTTCTTTACCATTTTATAGACTTTTTTCAGTGCACACATGCGTGGGAAACCGGATATCCGGGCATGTGCGCGTCGAAAGCTTTGCGAACGCAAACGGCCTGGCAAAATTAACAGCAAATGCGCTTTAAATAGCAACAGCCAAACAATGGCAGCTGCCTCCATCGCTCCCTCTCTCTCCCATCCGCCGTCTCGCTCTATTGACCCAGTCAGCCTTTCTGTACTTAGATAGCGAACGGTCCACAGTGGGTTAGAACCCATTCAATTAAGGGTATTTTGAAAAAATAGGTAAATAATTCAAAAAATGCAACTATTGGATAAACTAAATTTTTTTACAAGCAAAGGAAGTTGTAATGATAAATATTCTAAAATAAATATAATATCTATATTTTTAATAAACCTTAAAAGTTTTCCGATATTTCATATCAAATCATATTTACGGCAAGTTCGAAAATAAAAATATTTAAAACATTTTTAGAGGCCTACTGTGCGGACTGCGGGGCGTCAAACGGAACTTCGGTTAGAACGGACATGGAAATGCGAACGAAGGGCTGGAACGAGGAATGTGGGGGCTTGGGATACAGGATGAGGCCCAAACCAGCAAAAGGAAACTGTAACAGATTAAACTTGGCACTTGGAAAACTGGCATCCACTGATGATGGGTGGGATTTGGTATATAGTGGAATATAGAATGGGGAAGGGAACAATAGGAAAGGCTGGGGTTCCAAGGGTAGGGGTAAGGTCAGTGGCAGTATAAAGACGGGCAGATTCCAAATACACGCCAAGCTGATGCCTGCCAACAAATTTGTAGCCACTTCAACAAGGCATACTTAATGTTTCCCTTACTTCAAAAAATGTATTAAATAAACTGTCTTTACTTTTGAACAAATAGTAATTAAATCATTTAAACATAGTAGAAATGTTTTGTGTCAAGCTCTAAAATAAAGGGCGTTTTATAAATAATAACAGCAAATGATTATTTTGTATTATCTAGTCCATTTTTAGAATCTATTTATTTCATACATTTTTTCAGGTTTATCACAGAAGCTGCCCAGGTGAGAAAAACAAAGGAATTTGGTTGTCAAAATATTTCTATTGACATATTTGCCAGAATTAAATTGCAAAATGAATTTTAGCTGGCCATTAATTGAGTGTAAATGTGAAATGCATGCAATGCAATGCCTGCAATTAATTAAGTCTAAATTATGTAATGTCAAATATTGGTAGGTTTTTGTTTAGCGATCTCTTTGGTTAAATGTGATACTTTAAAGTTATCGTTTCAAACAAAATGGAAATTTAATATGCACATAGTAGGTAATTAATTAACTGATAGAACTCTTCACTCACTTTAGATGTACTTGTTTTACTGTCGGCTCTTTATTGAGTATTTATGAGGCTGGGCCATGACTTTTCCGTTTTATTAAGTCATCCAACTTAGTTGGCCTTCGGCAACACAGTGACTGCTCTTGAATATTACTTATAAGCCGGATGACAATGGGGGCAAACCAAAAATAGTTAATATAAACTCGAACAATAAGCTATTCTCGGCTCGGTTTCGTAATATTTCTCTTGTTCAGAATATCTGTCGGATACCGAGTGATATGAAATGGCTTGGCAGTGGCATTGGTAATAATATTTGTGCCGCGCGATTGCAAATACCATAATACATATGTGGGAAAGCTCGGATATGAGCAGTTTTTAGATTTACACGTATATAAAAGACATATGAAATATATGTGCGCAAACAATGAGATGCGGAGGTCGGGCATGATTTTCTGCAAGTCTGCTACTGTATATGCATATATTAGTTATTAATGCGTACGTGTAACGCATATTGAAAATGCCGCAAATGCTGGATCGCTCCTTCCCCATCCCCCTATATATGTACGTAAATATTATCCCGCAAATTTCTAGGGGTTGTTCGTGGCAGATTTATGTGGTTTTTGCAGCAAAGAATGCATAAATGCTTGCCCCCTTCGCTCAGTTTATATACGAGATTTGTGGCGCGACGACGTTCGGTCTTTGGACCCTATTAAAGATTCATTCATTTTCTGCCAACCCTTTCCAAGTCTGAGTTTCTAGCTCCTTCGTGGCGCTTGCGGTTGCACTTACTGCTCTGGAAATCGGGGGAGATGCGATTAGATGGGAAAAGTTCTTTATACAGGATGCGGTTACATAAGTTGGAGATTCTCAGTTCGGTTGGGGTTTGCAGTCAATGGTCGCCTTTGATGGACTCCGGTGGCCATAGCTGTATCCGTACTTTGGATTCGCAACTTTTACTTTAAGAACTGCTCGGTGTTTAAAGGACGGAACATCGTGGAACTTTGATTGATTATTTCAATTTGAGAGAAACTTTTGTTCACTTTCTTCGGGAGCCTCACTATGATAGATGGGCTTCGAATGGGATTACTTTCACTTTTCTAGGACGCGCAAACTTTAGATTTAAAGCAATTGGAAGGAAGATATATTCACGGGCTGCAAACCAAATTAAATTCAATTTAACGACATTTTTCTATCTGAGAACTGATTACTTGTGCGGTTTAAAATAAACCTTTACTACATTTTTAGTTATTTTTTCCACTTCCTACTTGCTTAGCATTTTCTTTCTTGTCTTAACAACTTCCTTCTCATTACAGCATCCTAGCCTTTGGCCATTTGCTCTTCATTTATTGAATTTTCCAACTTTTGTGAATTGAAAACGCCAAAAACGAATCCTCATCACTTATTAGTTTTCATATAATTTACAGAAAGCTAGCCAAGACCGAAAAAAACTTTTGCCAATTATGAAAACTACAATAAAAATGCAAATTTCGAGCAACTCAAGCAAAATTTCATGACCGCCAGACAAAAAAAAAGCGAAGCGAAACTTTCAAGAGCAGGAAAACGCAAAGTTGTCGGTCGAGGGGACGAGGGGGTCCAGAACCAGAACCAGATAAGCCTAACAAATTTTTTAAAATAAATTACAGAGTAGAGCAAACAAATTTGCATATACAAGCGAGGGGCAAAAACCGAAAGAAAGAAGGCGAAAAAAGGTTTTCACGCCACAAAGCAAATCAAGGCATTTTTGAAAGGCTCCCCCAACTGAGCCGCACAAAAATGAGTTATTGCACATGTTGGAAAGAGTTGAAAGAGAAGACGAAGTTGAAGTACAGGCCTACACAGAGGAAAATATTTTTGCACCTTTTAATTGAAGGACTTTATACCCATTTGTAAGCATCAGATAATAGTTTTCGGATTTATAGATATTATATAATAATTTTATTTAATTAAAAAATAAATATTGAATGACTTATATATTCCTTATCTTTATTTAGCCTTACAGTTTCAAGTTTAAATTATTTAAAAATGTTTTCAGTTTTAATATTTTTTGTTATAAAAACAATTTAGAATAGGTCTTCTTTACAGTTAAAAGGAAATAAGACTTACTAGGCTTAAAACCAATGGGAATTATTTGGTATATCAATTTCATTCCTGTCACATTCTATACATTCCGTAAAAAGTCCTTAAGATAAAAAACTTAGAATATATGATATATGTAAAATATACCTATAATTAAAGTACTTCAAAAATAATAAAAGTTTGTCATACGCTATCGCATATTTTCTCTCAATGCTTCAAGAGGCCGCAACATTTTTGATTATATCAGGGGCAAAAAGGATTTCGGCTATATCCGAAAATGGGAGGCACCGACCCCCGAAAAGAGCGCAAAAATTTCCAGCTATGCGCTTAATAAAGTGACCAAGTGGGTGTCGGTCAAGGGTCAGGGGAAGTGCTCGGGGTCTCGGATTTCGGATTGCGGATTGCGGATCTCGGGGACCTGCGGCGGGAGGGAGCCGGGAATAAAGAGGGTCAGGGAAATGTGCTCGAGCACAAACTTTATTAAAACTCTTGAATTAAATGAATTAGTCAACCATATAGCTAAGCTGGGAGCCCAAAAGGAAAAGTCGCTTAACCCGCTCCCCAGTTTCCTTCATCTTTCCCTTCCCTAAACCCCCCCGCCTTATCTTTCTCTATCTTTTCGTGGTGCGGCTTGAAAAACAATTTTCGTAAGCAAAAGTGTAATGAGCGTAGAAATGAACTTTAGAGTCGGGTCTGTGGCCCCAAAAGTGGGCGGAAGTCTTAGGCAAGTGTGGGCGTGGCTGGTGGGGGGCAGCAAATTAAATGAAATCCTTGTGGAGGCAACGTCTTTTGGTGGCCAAAAACAGAAAACGAGCAGCGCAAAAAAGGAAACATTAAAAAATATCAGTGCAGAAAGTAGGAAAAGGTCCTAAATGGTTCACACGAAAAAAAAACACAAAATCCAAGACGGGCTGAAAGTTTTTCGTCTTTTTTCTGTGCAACTGATTTGTACACTTTTTTCCTTATGATTTCTCTTTTATATTTTTTAATTTAATCCAAAAGACGTTTGCTAAATTGCTGGTAAAAATGTGGGGAAAACTTGGAATGGGTTTTTTGAAAGCAGATAGAGCAAGGCAACCGAAAGGAGAAGGAAGAGATGCATCTTAAAGGGATGACACTAAGCTACTTGCACATTTCTGTGTTTCGCAGCATGTTATACAACAAACTTCAAATTTGTGTCTAAAGTATTCAGAAATAAAGTTCGAAAGTCCATTTGAATGAAATATTCCTTTTAAAAGGTCAAAATTCTCAGCTTCATTTAATTTTTGTATCGAATTTAATTGAAATAAAAGCTTTAATTTTTTAGGAACTCTAAATTTTCCTGTCTTACAATTTAAATATTTTAATTCTAAGGTTATTTTCTTTTATAGATTTTCTCTAAATTCCGAATTTTGTTATATAGTGTAATTAAGCCTCAGTCTTTTGCCGCCCAAGAATAAAGTCCAGCCAGCCGCCACCGTTGACAACTGTTGGTCAGTCTTCAGCCCGCAGCCCCAACTCTCCTTTCAGTCCTTTGCATAGTTTCTGTAAAAAATTTCCAAGCAACAACTGGAAATTGAAACTTGATTATGTGCAGAAAGGCAGAAAAAAGTTCAGCGAGGGTAGGAAGATCGCCATTTCCCCTTTTTCTTGGGGCAGGAACGCGTTTTCCAGGAGCGATTCATTGCGTGTTGTCCAGGCGTAGAAATTTATGCTCTTTGCCGAAAACTTTGCCCAACGTCTTTGGGTCTCGTCCACTTCGGCTGTCTGGGCTGCTTGGTAAACTATTTACTGGAATTAAGAGCAACTTCCTTGCATATTTCGGGCCTGAGTGTGTGTTGCACGCTCATAAAAGTTGATAGTTTATGCTTTTGGTGAAATAAACTACACAACACTACAAAATAATAACTGCGGCAGAGTGGAGAGCTCTGTGTGCATATTATTTATTCATGGCCAATGCATGCGCAATTAAAATGTTCTGAATTAGTCACAAAATCGATTGGGCCAAATTGGCAGCAGCAGCAATAGCAGAAACATCAGCCAAGCTAAATTCGCAAAACTTCGATGCGGACAAAAAGTTTGCAATAGTAGTTTCATATGCGACAATATACTTATATTTTTCAGCAGATATATTCTTCCATGCTTATTTATTTCATGTTTATTTTTGGGTATGGAGCTGCGCCAAATTTAATCCGGAGATGGTTTTTATTGCCATTGTGATTTTAGTCGATTGGGTTGAAAAACACAAAAGATATCCGACAATTGATTTTCGTTAGCTGCATTTGATCAAATGAAGCATATTCTAATGGTAAATGTGTGGATGCGATTAAAGGATAAAGAACTTGTCTGGCCGTTTTCCTATTTCTTGAAAGAACAATGTCTGGCGAAAGGATTTATTTTAAGTCCCCATTTTATTTCTGTATTAATAGATGTGACAAAAATGGATCGATGGTAAAATGTTTGTTTAATTTGGGGTTAAAAACCTCTAATATATTTTTAAACCTTTAAAGCATATGCCTAATAAGTTTTAGAAAAAACTTAATGCCTTTTTGAATATGGCATTAAACTTTTGAAAGTTTTTGCAAAATTAAGTAATTATAAAGGGGGGGGTCCTACCATTATGAGTGAGCATCATAAGATAATGGGCAGTATTTGGACAGTAATAAGAAAACCTAATAACATTATCAGGTTTATGGTACTTATAATATTTGAGTATGTTAGTTTCTAGTGCCTAAAATTTGTTTATGCATTTTATTCAATTGCTTGGGGCTCTAAAAATCCTTTCTTGCAGACGGCTTCTCAGTTTCACCTACAGTTTTATTGTTATAGGGGCAAAGTTAAACTTCCCAGAATAGCCGTAACCAAAGTTTCGCCTTTTTGAATGCCCAGGCACAGAGCACAGAAATATAATTAAAATTGATCCTGTGCAACCATTAAAAAGCTCTCACGCACTTTTGGCCGAAACTTTGGCTTCCCTTTATGGGCAGCTAACCCATCATCGTTCCCATTCCCAACATCTCGCCCCGACTTTCTCATTCCAGTCGATTTATTGCTCTGACAGCTTCAAAAAATAAAAAATAAAAACGTGGACCGAAAGGAGAAAATTATAAAGGGAACTTTTGTTTGGGAAAACTTTTGCATAATAGACACGCTCTTACTCTCGCCGGCTTACAGATGTGGATACCCAGGATACCCCCGGAATGGGGAGTTTAAAGTTCAAAGCTTTTGTAGGTTATGCAAATTAGAAATTAATAATACGCCTGACACCCGCACACACAGGCACACTCACACACACACACCCAACTAATGCCAATATACACATAAATTAGGCCCGGTTCAACGTTTTTATCAACGATTTAGATGCCCGATACCAGAAAGGGGGGGGGGGGGGCACGGGGTGCTGGGACTTCGGGCCACACTCTATGCCACAAAATTATGATAAATGATTTGGAAATGCGCACAAGCAGGCAGCCGAACAGACCACCAGCTACATAACCACAACGCAGAACCGAACACATCCTCTTCCTGTTTTGTCCTTGTTGGCTGATGCCGTTACTCTCAAGCCGAAAAACTTTTCGAGTTGAAGGAAATGTAATTTTTTGCAGCTCCCGTTCCTCGCGCGGAAAAGGATCGAAAGAGGACCAAGGAAGTCGCTGCCTAAAATCACTGAACTAAAACCTCAAGAGGTCGGGGGCAAAACACCGAGCCCAGCCAAGAAATATATACATACGTACATGGCGAAACTATTGCTACAAGTGCATGCTGTGCAAAATAAAATGGGTACAGTGTTTCGGAAATCTGTAGAGATGCTTGATATCCTGGATTATAATAGGGTTCCAATGCCCCTTAACTAGTTCTTTGAAATGTTTGGTTAATATTACAAGACAACAAAAACAGCAAATATTTTGTTTTATTATTTAATTCATTTTAGTTGTTAAATAAATTATTAAAGTTTTTAAATAAATAAATTAAGCAAATGTGAAAGCAAATAACATTTTACTAATAAATTTACAATTTACTTAAGAGGTCATATTCCATCATACCTTTGATCTTAATCTTTTTCCAGGGTATCGAGGAGCACCGCATGACTGGGAAATCCTGGTCGTCTAGCAACAGGAAGCGTAGATCATAAAATATTGATATTTGGCTGCTTTGATTTTTCAGCGCACTGTTTAAGTAATGGCAGCATTGCGACACAGAAAGAGACGGCAACAACGGCAGACAGGCAGACAGAGAGAGAGGCCGATGCTGAGGCCGAGAAAGAGACAGCAATGTCGGGGGACTGGGACGACAATTCTCATTCATGCCATCCGCTTTACGGTTTTTGTTCAGCGTGATAAGGGGACCCCCCTCGGAAAAAACCTCTGAAACCGAGGATGTCAGTAGAAGGCTAACCCCGGACAAAACGCCAAAGAGCGCAACAATCCACGAATTTAGTTTCCTTTTGGGGCCCACACAAAAACTAGACGTGGCATCCAGCATGAGGCGATGTTGGAGGCACAATCTGTGTTCTCCCTGCACGGAGGCCGAAATTCTGCATTTTCCGGGCATTAACCTTAGATCGAGAGAAAAGAATAATAAATATTTTAGCAATAAATAAGCTTTACAGGTAATATTAAATATATTTACTTACTCTCATGCTGAGCTACTTGCTATAAAACCAAAGTCTCCATTTGATAAGACTATTTTATTTTTATTTTCTTAAATTATTCTGTATTTATTACTTATTTTTAAAAGAACAAGTACAGTTTAAAGGTTTTATAAGATTTAAATACGATAGGGCGGTAATATTAATTTGATCTGTTTCTGATCTATCTAGACAAGAAAAAGCCCACTGTGCAGTTGCAGGCATTTAGGAGGGTTTCAAAAGAGGGGCCACCAACCACAACTGCAGAGCATTCAAGTTGTATTGGTTTTGGTTGCTCGCTGGGGATCGAATATTCAATGAAGAAATTCTGAATTTATCTTCTTTGAGTAATAAAAGAGAATTTTACAGATTCGGATTGGTTCGATTTAAAATTGGGTACTATTTTTAAGGGACTTTTGATTTTTTACTCCGTTTATTCTGGTTTATATCTTTGTTGTCAATAACTTCAGCTATTTATATTTTTAATCGGTAGTTGTTAACATTCGTTAATCTACCAACTAACGTAAAATTGCGATTATCAATATCAACTTTCAATATTTTCCTATCAAAGAATGATTGAGAACTTGACATTTCGAAATCGTAAAATCAAGATATGGAATTATACAGAAATCTTCTCATTTCAAATTTATACCGAACATTGCCGGGAGTGCACTCTTCATACACACTGATATATCCTATGCAGATTGCCTTCACCAAACGAACTCCCACAGCAGTTGAATCGTAATCTCATTATAGTATTGCAGTCGAGCTAATTGAACAATTAAATATGTTTATCGTTACAGTTGAGTATAACTCATCAGTGTGCACTTTACCTGCCCATACATATTGGATTACGTAACCCAAAACTTTCATCCTCATTAAATGTATAATTGTATTTATTTGGCAGAAGAGATTCGCTCGGATCCAGTGAGAGAAGCGGAGAAAGTTTATCAGGGCAATGCAAAATCGATTGACAGACATATAAGTTACAAATTTGAGTATCGAAAAAACACTCACCTGTTATCTAATTTAATTTTATTAGGAAAATATGTTGAAATTCGAGAAGCTTTTGATTTCAACATATAAAAAAACTTGTCAAATTTACTTTGATCCGAATATTTAAAACATCCTTAATATACATTGTTTTAAAACATTTAAACTTTTTTAGTGTATTTGAGCTATCAATAACATTTAATCAAACCCCAAATGAGCGCAACTACCACAAGTTTATATGTGATATGTGTGCCCGGGGTAAATCAGCTCATTTCGCCAACATTTCCGGCAACGGAGCCATGCTAAGAATGAAAAATGAACTCGTGTGTGGACGAATGGAGGCGGATGGGCAGGGGCGATGGGCGATGGGTGCTCGGAAAATCTATAATATGACATAAAAATGAAAACCGAAATGACAAGGGTACGGCCTTAAGATTCTGTGGCCCCGGGCAATGCGGTTTGGAGATATGCCAACTATTACAAATTGATTCGCTCGCTTTGTATTCCGTTTTTCGCTCGAGGTTCCTTTCGCTGGGCGAAACCTATTTAAAATGCGTGACTGCAATGGCTTTAAAAAGTTCCTCGAAAAGCAGCCCGTCAAACCCCCCCGTCCACGATCTCGTTTTAATGTTCCGTATTTTTTATTGACGTCAAAGGTTTCTGCTCTTCAGTTTTATTGTTCAGCAGGGGGGTGGCCATAAACCCAACAATAGCAACAGCAACCGGTCTCAATTAAAGACGTCTCGGGGGCCTAGTAACCAAAAATTGACTGAATGGCAATGACAGCAGCGGCTCTTTCGAGGGGGAACGGGGCAAAGTACAACAATACAACCGGCAGCCAGGACTCAACAACAAGTGACAAGTTGTAAAAATTACAACGCCTGCAATAGCCGAAACCATGTAGCCGAGTGTGGCAGTCAAAGTAGTGATGGTAGATGGCAGATGGCAGTGTAGGTGTTAGCTTTTCGGCTGCCGTAGGGCCAACGACGATTTGCAGTCTTGAACGTGACTCACTTTGCTAAATGGTGCGCAACCAGCGGGGGATGCTAGCCGAAGGGCCGGAGAACGGTTCTGGGGGCGTGGCAGATCGGAGACAGTAACGGGAAAAACAATGAAAACTTTTATTTGCCAACTACCATGTTGCTTCTTGCCCTATATAACTGGGTCTTAAGAGCATGGATATAGAGTTTGCTTGCTAAGAAAAAATAACCTATCTTAACTCTTAATTACTTTAAGATTTTTTATTACTTCACAAACAATAATTGTGTGGGAGTAGTAATATTAAAGTTTTTTTATATGCAGGTATTTTAAGAAATAAGTGTTTAATAATGTATATCTTTAGGAAATACTTGTAGGATTCCATTAAAATTTTAAATAAGATTAAATAAATATTTAAAGCCCTAAATAATTGTAAAGCAGCAATTCAGAAGTAACTATTTAAATGTAACCATCTAAGATAAAATATAAACTATTCGAAAATGCATTAGGTGAAATTAAGATAGGACGTTCCACTGATTTGGTTTTTTTGCATTATTATTTTTGGAACAATCGTGCTATATTTAAAGCACTAAAGGAATACTAGAATCCCTTTCCTCCTACTTTCTTTATTTCATTCTGGGAATTTCCCCGCTGAAAATAAAATCCAATTTGGAAAGTATTCAAGATTCGACTACGTCAATCCAGTGACCTCCTTCGGCCTTATTGTCAAATCTCCCTGAAGCATAAAATATTCAGTTACAGCCATCTCCATTCGCCCGCTGTTCAGACAGCGATTGTACAATTTGTTCCTCATCTCCATGGGATGTGCTCCCACTTTGTTGTTCTCCAAGTCTAATTAACCACATCAAAAAAAATCTATGGCAAATTTGCGTGGGTTGCCATTGGTGTCCCCCCGAATCCCCACGGCTCGCCTTTTCATTGTCAATATAAATGTTGCAAGTACGTGTTTTATATATAAGACAGTTGGCAAAGGAGCAGGGAAAAGCAGAAAAGTGTCTGCTAAACACGTGTCGAACACAGCCGCGAGCCCAAAATGCCCAAATTTTGCAGAGGGAGGAGATAAAATTCCGGCGAAAATCGTTGACTGGAAAACGAAATCAATATGTATGCCGGGGCGATTGAAATGGAACTTCTTGAACTTTGAAGTGCTCAGCAAAATCGAAATGATACTAATTACTAGCCGAGTGGAGCTCGAGTCCCAGAGGTCTAAAATAAAATATTGAAATACTCATAAATTGCTGCTCCGTTAAATGTTCTTTTTCCAGAGATCCCTTTTAGCAACGAACTCCGGGGCACATTGACCTTTAGTTCGAATTTATAAATGGAGTTTTTCACTGCCAGCCTTTCGGGTCAAGCACACTTTAATTATGCATGGAAACGTGTGCCATAATTCGGGCATTTCCCCTATGGGAGCTCACATTTTAAGTGAATTTTAGTTAAAATATTTTAGGGTTTTTGGGTCAGCGACAAAAATTGTTGGCCTAAGCCTTCTATCAGCATTTGGTGATGACTTATTTTTTCAGGCTAACAAAATGGTAAGGGAAAATCGATGCCGGCGAATAATCATATTCAAAATTTGCAAATCAAGCTGCAAAAAATCAAGTGTACTGAGAAAAACTATTTATGTAACGTTATTACTTTGAATATAAAATAGGAATTAAAGAAATAAAAGTTAAATGCTCAAAAAACAAAAATAATAATTAAATAAACTATAATAAATTTGTATTTTATATCGGTTCCTTCATGTATTTTACTCTTAATTTAGTATCTGGTTTTTTCTCTGTAAACAGGCAATATCATCAATGAAAATGAAGCTGTATCGTCCCTCAATTGGTGGGCGTTCGTGTGGCAAAGGAGTGGCGGCAAAAAAGGGACATTTGTTCTAAGCAATTCTCATTCTTTGTATATGTTTTTTGCAACATTTATTTACGCCCCCGAACATTGCGCCACGTTGTTCAATTACCGCCAAGAATAATGGTTGCAGTCAACAGAGGAAACAAACCCAATCGAAGAAAACCAATGCGAAGGCCAGGAGAATGAAATAAATGAAATGATCTTCGATGGTTTCAATTGCTGCTCGTTGTGCTCGAAACAAAAACCCAAGAAACGGGGATACTTCACCGGGAAAAGTGGTCGGGCTCAGTTGTTCTCAAGGTAGAGAAAAGAGCAACCTTTTTATTTTTGGCTGACCTTTACCGCCGATTTCCCCCCCATGCTTTGCATAATTCTTGGCATGCAAATTTTTCAATTGAGCCCAAAAGAAATCAAGCAAAAACAAAAATGTCCAATGGAAAATGAAAGAGACGCTCCTCGTTGCCCGGGAAATCGTTGAAAAAGTGTCGAAGCTGTTGCCATGGCCCCAATTCAGCACTATCCATTCGCAGTGGCACTCAACATCGCATTGTAAACTTTTGTTCAATATATTTTAGCCAGTCTTTACCGGCTGTCGGAATTTTCCTGGTTACTTGATACCCTTGGAAAAATTATAAATTAAAGTGGTTGGTAAAAAAGGTTGTAAAAACAATTTAATAAGATAAGTTAATTTATTTAAGAAATGCAATAATTATATTTATGAATCTAAACAAAAATTATGTTTTAGTTATGCCCATTTTACATCAACAAAATTTTTAAAAAAGGTTGGATGATGATTTTTTTTAGTAATTCACTAGCTCATCTTTGTAAGTAAAAATTAAACTTTAAAAGCAAACTAAACTTTTGCTTCGAATATTTTTTTTGATTTCCCTTTCATAATATTTCCCCCATCGGTTAAAGAAATACTGAAGAAAGTCCTTAGGGTATTCAAACTTCCATTCTAATTTCGCACATCCGCTTCAATTTCTTCAATAATACTTTTTTACATTTCGCACTCCACCTCCAAGTGCAAAATGGCAAAGAATGCAAAGGAATAAAAACAAAAAAAATATTTTTTTGGCGGTATCGAGAGCGAAAGGAGGGTGGGCCAAAGGTGGGAAGCTGGGGGAAAATGGGGACTGGCGGTCTCCTCGACGACGTTTGGGTTCGTGCGGCGTAATATTATTATTTGATAAAGATGCTAAAAGTAACGAAAACACATTTTCTCAGTTAAAAGGGGTCGTTAGGGAATGAAATATGCGCACGTACGCACCGAACGGGGCTGAAAGGGGCGTCGGGGGAAAATCGGGAGGTAGGACTGCATATATGGACGGGTGCCCGAGTGGGTGGGGATTTTTCCTGAACAGCATGCGAGTTTATAGTCGATTTTTATCACAGTATTTGAATTATTATTTCAGGAAGCTCGCTATTTGCGCAACGCGCTTTTTGCGGATACGCTTTATTCTTTTTTTCTCTTACTTATTTTTCTCTCCCAGCCTGCGCCTTTTATGTATTTGCATATGAATGCGGCCCGACGACGATGGCAATTTTTTTTTTATTTGGAGTTGCCTACTATGCGGCTACGTGTTGAAAAATCAGTTGTAATGCTAAAATATTATACGTGGACTCGCCGGAACCGAAGCTTTTTGGCAAAGACCTCTCACATTTTTTCAGGGATGACGACAGATTGATTTTGAGTGTCTCTAAATCAGAAAGGGGGCTTTTTTGGGGACACAACTGTCTTCTGTGGAAGCCAAGGAATTTTTATAAATTTCTGTGCAAAAAACTTACTTGAAACGATAATTTTTTTAAATCAATATTGGGAAGTTTTAAAAAATCTGGCCATTTATAAATTAAATTTATCTTGTATTCCCTAAAATGTTTAGTTTAAATACCAAAATGAATTAAATTGTAAAATAATAGAATGACCCAATTTTGTTTTCCTCTTTTTTACGTATAACGATTTTTATTTGAGCTGCAAATAACTTTGGGATTTACTTTCGAGTGTTGAACGTGACTAATTGGGATCAAAAGTAATATTTATGGATTGTGCCCGATACATTCGTTTGCCATTCACTTAAATTGAATTAGATTATTAAGCATATTGCGCCTGAAGTGATCAATTTCGCATCCCTGATTGTTTTCCGTTTGTTCGATTCGTCTCCTCTTTTTTTTTGACAAATTAATAAAACGGAATGGGGGTTGGGGAATGCAAAGTAAACCAAGCTCGGCAATAACAATTGAGTGGATGTGGATGCCTTTTGTGAGGGTCCAGGACTCGAGTTGGTTCCTAAGTAGAGTACGGGGTTCAGTGCGAGGCATAACTGTTATTGTAAGAGATTTCGTGTAAATATTGCATGTAAACGTCGTAAATAAGGCGCTTTTAGTGCCCGATTTTGGGCGAAGGGATCGAAGGGAAGATACTGTAGTCGTAACTGGAGAATCGGGTGGTTTATTGTTGGCCCAGCCAAACAGCCCGCCGCCCCGGCGAAAAGGTAAATAAAAATATTTTGTGCGTGAGTGCGGTTTTTAAGCTGCGTGAAATTTTTCGCCCCCTTCTTTTGTGCTTTTTTCTTGTTTTGGATATGGAAATTCGATGAGGCCCGTGTGTTTGTGGAAATTTCGGCACCTTTTTATATGCATTGTCTGTTGGCCGACGCGCTTCATGTTTTGTTAGCAATGCCTGCGGCAAATTGACTTTTAAGGCATACCCCGTCCCCCATTTTTTTCTGTGATTTTCCCCTCTTTGTTTTCCCATTTTTGCTTGCCTCTGCTTTGTTTTATTTTCACCATCTTTTTTGCGAGTCTATCATTTGCATTGCTTTGGGCCATGTTGGGTGGCCATGTCTGAGAACATTGATTGAAGTTTATTTAAAATATGTTTATAAATGTCAAAACGGCAATTATTCAGTCAACGTTTGGGGTCAAAACGCAGAAAACACATATGCAAAAACATCTAGGGGTAAGCTGGGGTTAAGTGCCCTACTATTAAGTTAAATTCGTCTAGACTTTTATATCGTATTTTTTGGTTCTTTTGCGGTAAATGGTTTTAAACCTGGCTTCAGGTTCTAGCCGTTTGTCAAATATTTTATGCCTGAATACCAGTTTTAAAATTTAATATGCCTAAATCAGTCACTTAACCCAATTTATTTATTCATACATTTTTAAGTCGATTAGGTGGAATGTAAGCAGGGATAAAAATGCTTAACAAATTGATAAATAACAGTCATGTTGCGGCTTCTGTAATAGCAAAAGCCACAAACAAATCTTACAAACATTTAACAAATTGCTAGAAAGTATTCACTTGTGGTTTGAGAACATTGCAAAAAGTCAAACGTTAGTATTCGGCTTTCAAATGATTTATTGATTTCATTCGCTCGCTTCAAAGTAGTTGTATAAATTTAACAGGATTTTTTTATTAAATGAAAATTACTCTTAGGTTTGTATTATAAATATATTTAGAATCTACCTAAACTGATGCAACTTAAACGAGAAAACCCAAATAGGTCGATTAAATAATATTTGTGCATTGACTGGAATTCTTTAATAAATATATAAATAACATTCATTGGCGGCTATCGAAATTATGGGAAAAAGCCGCAGCAAGTTATAAGGCTGGAAAACGTTAACTACTATTGCTTGCTATTGCTAACCTCGTGGAAATCCAATCATCCCGCTTGACCGCACTCTCAATTTTATTGGCTTCATGGCAATATTTCCACATTAAACTTTGCTAATTGCATTCGGCTGGGCCCGGAAAACAGGCAACGAAACCAGAGATGTACAAAGAAAACCCAACCAAGCGCAGCAGGATAACTTTAACCATCTCGTGGATAACTTTAAATCCCTTGGTCTGTACTCAGTTAACGAAACGATTCCCACGCACTATAGCAACCACTGTGATACATTACTTGACCTATTTCTTATCAATGACCCCAGCAAAATCATACATTATGACCAGGTTTCAGTACCAGCCTTCTCCAGACATGACCTAATATTTTTAACATATGACTTGAACTTTGACTACACAATTAATTCTTTTACGTATAGAGACTACAAAAATATAAACTGTGATGAATTAAAGACTGAATTTTTCCGTTGTGATTGGTCATGTATTTACAATCTTTGTCATGTAGACTGTCAATTAGATGTTTTAACCAACAATATCCAGTATTTGTTCAACAAGTTTGTGCCCCTAAGGACCAAGGTGATTAAGCCAATGCAAAATCCGTGGTTCAGCAGCGAAATTAAAAACCTAATCCGTCAGCGAGATGTAGCTTACCTCCGGTGGAAACGATACAAAACCGATGAATATCGCAAGCAATACAAAGAGGCTAGGGTAAAAGTAAACAAAAAGATAAAATCAGCAAAAAGAGAGTACTATAATATACAATTTAATAACTGTGTTAACTCAAAGAATAGATGGACCAAGCTAAAACAGTTAGGTATTGGAAAATGTAAACAGCAGACAGAGTCTGAGGTGGACGTTGAATTAATAAACAAAAAGTTTTTGGAAATAGATGTACCTGAAGCAACATGCAATCCGTACCTGAATACTCAACCCCTCTGTGATACTAGTTTTAGCTTTACATGTATAAATCAAAGTGATGTCCTAGATAGTATTCTGCATGTCAAGTCCAATGCTGTAGGCCTCGACAATATGTGTCCAAAATTTGTAAAGCTTTTGCTCCCCTTAATGTTGCCCCATATTACATATATTTTTAACACCGCTATTACTACGTCTTCATTTCCGACAATATGGAAAAACGCCAAAATATTCCCAATTCCCAAGCTAAACAATGACTATAGGCCTATTTCAATATTACCTTTCCTATCAAAAGTCTTTGAAAATCTTATGTCCTCTCAGATTCAACTTTACTTAGCTAATAATTCCTTACTAAATGAAAAACAATCTGGATTCCGTAAGAAAAGGAGTTGTATAACTGCAATCACTAATATTGTTGAGGATATAAGAAAAAAACTGGATGGGAACTGCGTAACGTTTCTAACGCTCCTTGACCATAGTAAGGCTTTTGATTCTGTGAATCATAATATTCTCATTACCAAGCTTAGAAACATGTTTCATTTCTCGACTAATGCGACAAAGCTTATTAGGTCGTACTTAACGAATAGATATCAAGCGGTCGTCTCTCGGACGCAAGTTTCGTCCCTCCGAAACTTAACCAGGGGAGTGCCACAGGGATCTGTGCTAGGCCCTTTATTGTTTTCTATATATGTCAATGATCTTCCTAGTATCCTGTCTGAGTGTGAAGTACATTTATATGCTGACGATGTCCAAATATATGTTAGTAGACCCGTATCGGAAATACATGCCTGTGTCTGTATAAGTAATAAAATGTTGTCACTCATTGAAATATGGGCAAAGGAAAATGGCCTGGGTATAAATCCGAAGAAATCGAAGTGCTTGGTAATTGGTAAAAAGCCAATTTCAACACTTTCACTTCAAAAATTATATATAAACCATACGCCGATAAACTATGAAGTGAGTGCAGTTAATCTGGGGATAACATTTAACAATACTTTATCTTGGAGCAACCACATAATCAAAGCGACAGGACGTACATATGCTCTGTTAAGAAAACTTTCATTTACCAAATCGTTTCTATCTGAGGAAGTTCGATTATTAATCGCCAAAGTTATCCTCATGCCCACTCTCTTTTATGGCATCGAAATTTTTGGTCATTGTGATGCGCGGGATATGCGCATATTAACTATAGCTTTTAATTCAATTGTCCGTTATGTGTTTAACTTAAGACGTTTTGACCATGTATCACAAATGACATTTAAATTACTTGACCTTAATTTGACCTCATGGATCGATCTTAGAACTTTAACATTCTTCCATAAAATAGTAACGAGTGGAGAACCAAATTATCTTTTTAATAAGCTTACCCCAGCAACATCCCTAAGAACCAAAAATTACATATGCCCTCGAGTACAAACACTGTGTTCGAGAAGGCAATTTTTCATAAATGGTATTCGGCTATGGAACAGTCTACCGCACCAATTCAAAACAATCAGGAGCGCAACTCAATTTTACAATAAAGTTCAAGATAATTTAAAATCGCAAGTTTAATTAAAAATTACAATAAAATACAATAAAAATCTACAAAAAATATAAATATATAAAAAATAATAATAATAAAAATATTTTAAAAAAACTATAAAACTAAAACTAAAAAAAAAAAAAAAAAAAAAAAAAATAAAAATAATATAATAGTAATTTGAAAACTACAAAATACTTGATGTTAGTAATTAAGCAATTAAGTAAGTAAGTTAGGCAAATTGTTTAAATATTTAAAAATAATAATAAGTTAAAAATATCAAATCAATGTGACTAGCGCCATAATTATAAGTGTACACTTGTAGCGCTGGGATACTAAATAAATAAATAAATAAATAAAAATATCGGGGCAATAAAGAAATTTTAATTTAATCATGGCATAGAAAATCATAAACAAATGGTAGTATGCCCAAGTGGACAATAATTGGGGGGCACCCCAGTTTGACTCCCCTCCTTGGAGCTCATAAAAGCGTGAATGCATATTTTAAATATCCCCGCCATCTAGCCCTCTTTGAAATACAAATTCATGAGTGAGCGAATGAAATATTAAAAGTAGCTCGAATGCTTTTTAGCACTCAGTCAGTCATTCAGTCAATTTTCGTAAAGCAAACACATTTCCCCGTCTGATACTTCATTTGTTTCCGTTTCCGATGTTTCGATGTCAGGGACCAACGACAACAACAAGTCAAACAAACAAACAGCCCAAATAATTATGAATGACAAAAGTTATACAAATAAATAAAAGCAAAAGCAACAAGGGAAATGATTGCAAATTAACAGAAGTAAACAAGCAAATACTCTTGAAGATAGTTGGTTTAATATGCCATTTAATGTATAAAAGATTAGCCAATGAAAGGCACTTAAATTTTGAAGAACTAAGCCAAAGTTTAATATAAGGAATTATACAAAAAAACTAACGACATATTAAAAAAAAAATTGATCATAAATGTTTTAGTGTAGTCAACACATTAGTGAACTGCAGTTTATCATTTTTATTTTAAATGTAATATTTAAATTATTAATCCTTTAAAATGATTTTCATTATAACATTGTAGCCCTTTTAAATTTACATTCGCTATTTACATTCTTTAATATTATTAAGCAATGGCTATCCGAAAAGTTTTGAGGAAATTTGTCAATATATTCGTCCTAAACAAACAGCAGGACACCGCCCTGATACCCTTCACTCATCTCAAATTTCTGTCAAAATGGATGAAAAAAAAATGATGAGTGCTTTTCAAGGCAATCTCCCCCCGGCCCTTCCCCATTTTCCACTGGTTTTTCCGACCGAGTTTCAGTGTCGTCGCGGCTCGTTTCGCATTTTACAGTCGCTGGCTCATTTATAAATTTATGAGCTCAACTGCCAGGGGAGTTATCGCGTTAAAATGCTTCGCCGTTCCCACTGTATTTTTCCCGGCTTTTCCCCGCTTCCTTTTCCCATCATCTCTGTAACACTGAGACAAAATTTAAGCATGGAAAAAATTAAAGCATTTAAAGCATTGATCGTGCATCAAATATTTTTAAACACCATTTTAGAATTAATGATTTAACTTAAATATTTAATAATCATAATTTAGTAATATTTAATTAGACAGTTTTAAAATTCTACCAATAAATACATATCAATGATAGAAGGCTAAATATTTAGACTTCATTTAAATTAAAAAAACAGTGAATCGATTTACAATGTTGTTTTAATTTTAAATGTATAAAGTTTTTATTCCGGTATATATTTCCCCCACTACCATTTTCCCCCTCTTACATTGCAGCGCAAAGATACAAAAAAAGGGAATAAAATAAAAATTAGCAATAAAAAGTAGAAAAGCGTGTTTGTTTGTTAACAAGTGCAGGACTAGAGCGAAAGAGATGGCCAATAGCCGAAAGGAAAGAGAGGGGCAGACTGAGCTGGGAGCTGGGAAGAAAGATGACGGCGACATCAAATGGATTTCATGTCACGTTACACAAATGTGCCAAGGAATTAAAAATGTGAGGATAGCAAGTGGAAATAGCAACAGTTGCTGTCTTGTAGTTGTTGGTGGAAATGCTTCTTGTTATTTATTTTGCTGTTGTTGTTGTTGCTGTCCCATTAGCGTTCTACTGCAGCAAGCTTAAATGCGAAAAGTGTGTTCATTACTCCCAGCCTTTCCCTCGCTCCAAGTCGCAATGAAAATTATTTTCATTTTCGCTTTGGTGCGCTCACTTGCCCAAAAGCTAAAAACACACAACTCTCTCTCAATGTCTCAGTCGCTTTCTCCATTTCTCCGTTTCTCCCTGCACTCCCCGTTCCTTTCCCACCGGTTTAACCTTTGGCTCTGGGCGGAAATTTCAATTATTTATTACGCATACGCAGCGTTGTTAGCTTAATGACTGGCTACGACTGCAAAACCCGAAAACTCCAGGCCAGACCAAGCAAATGTGATTTAGCCAAGACCAGGATACACCAAACATTTGCCACAAAATTGCATATAAATCATAGAGGTTGATCTTCCGAGGGCCTGCAGTGCGAGCATTAAGTAGTACGAACATTGGGAGTTAGTTATCCGAGTAATTGAGCTTTGCTGTTCAGCTCCTGGGAACGCATTTTATGAATGTAAAATCGAATTCAAATTTTAAGTAAGGGCTGACTGCAATTAAAAGGTCGCATTAAAAATATTCTTTATCATAACTTATATAATAATTTTAAAAGATGTTTATTTTGTAACTGGTCCGAAGAACATTTAAAAGTCAGTATCAATGTATTTCTTACGTTTATTTTTCACATATATTTCGTATACGCCTGAGGCAACAAGCTCTTTGAAGTAAACGAATAATAAATATAGTTATATGTACAGCTTGGCATTTTCCGGCTTGCTTTTCCCTTTTTTCAACTCACTGGTTAGGAGTTCAAACTCTGTGGCATAAAAATCGGTCTCATTTTGATTGGCATCATTGATTGAAACAACACGAATCGTTTTGCTCGCCAAATGACTCGCAAAAAAGGTGGAAGTGAGCTTGTGAGCCACCTCTTGTCCTTGCCCTTTTTGAATCCTTGCTAAATTATTGAGTGAGTGAGCGAGTGAGTGATTGTGTCACGGACTAAGCCAACTAATTGGATTTGTGCCAGCAGAAGGAGGATCCAGGAAGTGTTTTGACAATTGTCACAATTAAGTTCCGGGGACGAGAAAAGGAAAAGGGACAGGGAGCGAGGACATGCCAATGTCCTGGACAAGGCCACTTTGCAAGTTCATTGCACCCCGAAGGCTAAACAACGGCGGCATTGATGGGCTGTGTAGGGTTAACGGGGGGCCAAGTGTCGCCAACTGACGAGGACAATGCTATGCGGCATAATTCACATAAATTATGCAATTTATACGCCACGTATGCTAAGCCTCAAAATGGACACGACAATGCAAATGATATGGCAAATGAGGCGGGGAGGCGTATGAATTATCCTAACACTGCGAAAATGCAAGACATGTTCAGCCGGACCTAATCTCCAATTTTATGCTTTGTATTAATTTCATTACATTTTTTTCGTCTATAAAAAATGTTAAATTACTCTTTGTTGTCCTTTATTTATTTATTACATTAATAATATATATTTATTTTATGAAAATTTATAATACAAAATGTATAACACCTTTCTATAACAATTACTTTATTTAAAAAGTCTAAGATATTTTATGTGCACTGCAGAAAGGGCTACTCGAGTATATCTACTACAGAAAGAAATATGTAACAAGTTGCAGATTTTTATGCACAAAAGTGGAGGAGGGGGGCTGAAGGACTTCACTTCTGCACTTCCACAATTGCATGATGACATTTGAGAAAGGGGCTGAAAGGGGAGTACGGGCCAAGAGCTTAGAGCTTAGACATATGCACCATACAAACTCTCAAGCAAACACATATATTGTTGCACTCTAAAAACGTCAAGGTGGCCCATTAGAAAGTGAATAGACAAGGTTCAAGGGTTGCGGCCACAGGGACTTTGAGGGGTGTAAAGTCCTTGCTCCCCTCGAAAGCCCTTTTTATCCCCCCAACCCCTCGTAATCTGGCAGCCGTAAAGTAGTTGGCGGACAGACAATGACTGCAGCGGAAAATCCCTGGGAATGATATAGATAAATATATGTATGGTAATAGGACATAATGACATGATGCAAGTGAATAGAAAATGTTTATTCCATGACTTATGGACTTATTGAATAGTATTACATAAAGAATATGAAGAGCTGAAGTTTTAGTAATAATTTATGAATTGTTTAATAAGTGGGACATATAAATTTAACTTTTTACATGAAAAAAGCTCGTTACCTTACTACTGAATGAGCATTTTGTGAACATTCGGTTTTTTTTCAGTGTAAAATCATTTGCATGGAAAAATTTGATGCATGGGTAAATAGAATACGCTTGCTGGAATTATTTTTTTTGTGAACATTTTTTCGCTCAGTATAACGAGTTTTGTATGAAATGGTTTTTGTACGGGGTAATAATAAAAAATGAATCAGATAAAATTTAATATGAGAGTCGAACTATCTCTTTATAAATTTTTTTTCTGTGATGACGTATTAAATCAAACGTTTATTAAAAATGTTTCTATACAAAATTATATACAATTATATACAAAAACAAGAAAGGAAGCTAGCTTCGGCCAGCCGAAGCTTATATACCCTTGCAGATCATTCCTATTCATTTACAAAAACATTACATTTAAATTAACTTGCGTATATGTTACAATAATCCAAGTTTTAGCTGATTTCGTATTGCTTTGGCATTAATTTGTTGATCCTTCCTATGGCAGCTATATAATATAGCCGTCCGAATTTTGTTCAATTTTATTCGAAATTTTGAAGTGTTAAAGAAAAGCCATATCACAGAGGAGAAGACAATGTAATAAAAATCAACAAAGATATAATTTTTTCCTATTAATTTCCATATAATTTTCCGACCGTTCCTATGGCAGCTATATGATATAGTCATCTGATTTTTTTTAAATTTTATTCGAAATTCAGAAATATTTAAAAAATATTATTCCCAAAAGTAGAAGGTAATATTTCAAAAAACACCAAAGCTAGAATTTTTTTTACGTTTTTTTCGTTTTTTTTTTCGATCCTTCATATGGGAGCTATATGATATAGTTGTCCGATCCAGTCGGTTCCGACATATATACTACCTGCAATAGAAATAAGACTTTTGGGAAAGTTTTAGCCCGATAGCTTTAAAACTGAGAGACTAGTTTGCGTAGAAACGGACGGACAGACGGACGGACAGACGGACGGACAGACGGACATGGCTAGATCGACTCGCCTAGTCATGCTGATCAAGAATATATATACTTTATGGGGTCGGAAACGTCTCCTTCACTGCGTTGCAAACTTCTGACTGAAATCATAATACCCTCTGCAAGGGTATAAAAATGGTCACAAATAGCTCACGCAATCTTATGGAAACGAGCGTTTTTTCCTCCAAAAACCGTCCTTTCCTATATAATCGAATCAAAAGTACTAATTAAAAATTAAAATTAAATATTTTTTTACAATATATTATTGACGAGAAAGTAAAATGTTTTTTCAATACATTTTTTTTGCTTCACCCAACTTAATAAGATTTTTGTATTTAATTTCCTTCAACCAGTTTTTCATCCTCACTCCGATCTTTCCGCTTCTAAACTGGCTGACTGATTGAATCTCTTTGTTCGCTTAAAGTGTTTAACAGTTCCCTAGGGTGTCCTCACTTTGAACCAGTTCCATTTGAACAAAACGTATTCTCATTTCCTTCTAATTCAGCCCCATGCACACACATCCTGGCACTCCCATGCCGCTGTGGAGTTTTATAGATTTATAAATTCAAATATCATGGCCACTGCATCCGAGCCAGACAGTCAGACAGTGGGATGGACATTGAGACGGAGGGACAATGAAGTCAAAGGAGGCGAGTTGTTCCTGCTGTTTCCACTGCTGCACTGCAGCCTGTTGACAAAAACAACGAGAACAATGCGAGCAGCCACACATGAAGCCAAGGATATAGTTGGTCGGTTGGTCGGGGGCACCAGAGGGTTAAGGGGCGACGTATCTCCACCGTTGTGACAGCGAAACACTGCAATAAAAGTGGTGGCACGTTGGCACCGAGGGGTGGAATTTACATTTAGTTTATGAGTAGACAAGCGACGACAATAGTGGGGAAGAAGCATCCCTTTCAGACTTCTGCTCCACATTCTGCTCCTTCTGCATCTTCTTCAGCTGCTCCAGCTGAGCTACTGCTGAGACACTGAGAAAAATAGATTCGAATAAAAAAAAAATATTTTTAGAGCTGATTCTTAATTTATTATTTTATCTCTTATACTATAATAATTATGACTAAACATGAACGTGGCAAAAAATACTGTTAAAAAGGATATTTAATTAAATTATACTAATTAAGGTTTAAGACCATAATGACGTTTTTTCGGAGATTACTTGTATATTTTAATACACTAGGAACCAACCTTTACTTAAATTTCCCCCACCTAAATCCTGCTAAGATACATACCATTAAATTGAACAACTAGCTTATGCACATTATGTAATTTAGTGATTGTCTCCAGATAGAATGTAAGTAAAAACAATTAATCAAAAAAATGTATAAACTTAATTGAATTTTTTGTATAGGTATGTACGTTCATAAATGTATTCAATTATTTTCTCCGAAACATTTTAGTTAAATATTTTCTTCTTTTTAGCATGTATTAATTAATAAAGAATATATTTTCGATCTAGGAAATGAATTTTCTTTGTGTACCGTTTCCGCAGAGTTTGCTGCTGTTGTGCGCCCAAAAGGTCATGCACAATGAAATGCACAAATGTCAACATTTAACGGTCAAAATGGTCGCAGCAACAGCCAAGGAGAACCCCACAAAAAGTGGGGGCAATGGGCACAGACTGGGCATTGTGTGGCTGCCAGGAAGTGGAATCACCACAGTCGACCTTAGCCAGCATTTCCAAGTTTAAAGTTTATGGCCTAAAAGAAAAGTCGTTGAGGACAAAGGACAACACAGAAGCAACAGGAGCAGCAGCCACCCACTCTCCTCATTTGGCAAGCAAACTAATCAGGTTGACAGAGAATACTGGCCATTCGATTTATAGCGGGGCAAACGGGGAGGAGGAAAAATAGGGGCGCGGCCGGTGGAAGATGCAACTTGATGACATTTGACCAGAGCACGAATCGTGCAACAAAGGTAGAAAGGATACTACAAATATTGATAGGCTTTTACTCTTTAATAAGTTTTCAAAACTTAAATAAATTCTCACCAGCTCCGAATAACTACCATTTTTAATTTTATTTACTCAGGGATTTGTTTTTTGTATATTAATAAAATGAACTTCAAACAAGTCTCAATGGTATCCCACAAAAATTTACTTTATTTATAAGATGCACTAAATTAAATGAAAATTAAAAGAAATGTTAGTTTGTAACATTCGAATTGCAGGATTAACAGACAGCCCAATTAGAATGTCTTTCAAAAAAGCTAAATAAAAGTGTGCTAAAACGGAAAGTTTTCGCATTGAAAAGTCGCATTGTCATTCTCCGTCTCCTTCTCTGCCCCCTATTTCCGTCCCTTTCGGTTTGAGCTACCTTTCCTTCTCACATGTTTGGGGAATAAGGGACCTTTGTGGCAGTTCAATCGTAATGAACTATGCACAAAAATGACCTCCAGTCACAGAATGTTGTTGGTAGACAACACAGACCAACAAGTTTTCGCCCTTTGTCGCATTTTCCGTTTCTCTCTGGACAAATTACATTTGGGTTGTGCTGGACAATGTTTTCCAGGGTTGCCACCAGCTGCCAGTGGACTTTCTTCCGCTCGTTTTTGCAGAAGGTGTGGGCTGGCATCCCACACAAGTGCAAAGAGCCCTAAAATTATGTCTAGCCAGGAAGCAAACTTTTTGTCCTTTGTCCAACACTTTATTAACGCAACAGCTACGGCAAAAAATGTATTTAAAAGGATTTTAGAAAAGGGTTTTACACTCAGCTGAGATTTTTAGGGGTTGTAATTGCGTTGGGATTTTATGAACACAAAGTTTGGGACTTGATAAATATTTTAATGCAAACATAGTCGCATTCTTATGAAATAAACTATATTAAAAGTTTAAAAGAGGTAAAACTATCCTTTCCTTAATATTCCAACCACAGCAGGGACTTTTTTCTTTATTCTTTATTTATTTATTTTTTTTTTTATTCGTAGATATATTATAATAGATATATGTCACTAATGAGCCCAATACCATCTATTTAGGTTTTAAATATTGTTTTTGTTTGAAAAATAATACTCATATATTCTTTTAATATTACAATTTTGGTTGGGGTGAACAATTTTCATGCATTGTCATCGACAATTGTTAAAGTACTTTGGACTCGGATTGTCAGGATTGGCAGATGTTACCTATTTGGCTGTATTTCTAAATTTGCAGTCCTTCGCTTTTGAAGTGAGTCCAGAGTCATGTATGTTTGTGCACTGAGCCAAATAGACAAATACAAAACAAGTATTTATATATGTTTTAAAAGTATTATTGTGTGTTTTTAAAATACCTTAAAATTTTAAATTTTATTAATATTTATTTCTATCAAAATTGTACCTTATTTAAGTAACTTGAATATATTATTGTGAATATGTTTATAGTTCCAATACTTTCATTTCTAAGTAAAAAAATTAATGTTCAAATTAGTTCTTTTTTTGTGATTGCTAGCGAATATGGATTTTTTTTCCTGTTTGGAGTTAGAGTTGGTCAGCCCAGGCTTTATAATTATGGCAACTGGCAGACTGAATTGCATTGCAATGTGGGCCTAAAATTGTGCAGTAGCAGCACTTTGGACGGGGAAGTGGTGTTTTAATGGGGAAAAAAGGGGAGGAAACTTCTGCACCAGATGCGGCTGTCGTCGTCTTTTTGGAATTTAATTAAAGTTTACACAAGTAAACAAATGACAGTCTGCAGCCGCCAACATTGCAAGATATTTGTCTGCATTTGTGTATGTCTGTGCTGCTGCATCAGTGTTGGTTTTTGCTTCAGTGTGTGAGTAAGCGTGTCACATGGCCACAGAATGAGTGCAGAGCTAAAAAGACTGGCTAAAATTTTATTAAAGAAAACTCACACAACGCCAAGTGGAGGTAAAGTTTTCAGCGCTAAAAATGTGTCGCATTCGCTAGGCATAGAAATAAATAAAACTTTCAACGGGGGTTGATCGAAAACATTAAATGGATTTCTGGTTAGTAAAAAATACCACACGATACAGTCACCATTATTAATCTTAAAGTATTTATATATCTTTTGTCTAACTTGTATTTTGATTTTTGATTTTCCAATTTAATTCTTACAGTAGATGAAATAAAATTTTGATGTACATACCTCGAACAAGCTTAAAATTTAAGAGTTCGTTACACCTAATTATTTTCAGACTGCAACAAATTGATTTCGTTTATACAATTTGTGAGCAATATATTATATAGAGCGCCACCATATTTGAAATCCATTATTTTTCTTTCGAGGTTTAAAAGAGCAATATGTGGGGCTTGGAAATATGTGTCCTTCTGGCATTTTTGGTCCTCATCACTACCATCGACTGCAAGGAAAAGATCAATTGTGAAATAAATAATTGTGGTTCCAATAGTCGGCCGAACTCAAGAACGTGGAGCTACGTAGGATATTACAAAATTTTGAAAGAAAAGAAAAACGGTTAAAAAAAACCAATAATATAAAATATTATTTAAAAAAAATTTTACAATTGTAACAATTTGAAAAGGAAGATTTTATTCCAATAGTTATTGGAATACTACAAAAAAAAGCATAAAGTTTTATATACAGCTGTTGTTAAAGAAATATAAGTGTAAAAACATAATGCCAAGACTTTTCTTTTAATTTTACAATATTTTAATCAAATTATTTAAATTAATAAATAATTAAAAAAAAAAAACAGTAATCTTAAATTTACTAAAAATAGGGTTGGTGTCAAGCAAAGCAACGAATTGTCGATTTTTCATGATTTGAACATGTGCTTCGAGCTCTGGTTTCGACTTCCAAAGCCTGGCTTTAAGCTTAAAACTTAAATTTTTACGATTTAAAAAACACAAATTGAAAAACACAAATTTTTTCGTCGTCTTAACGTTGGAGTTCTATTAAATCACGAGGCTCCGCTAAAAGTATGAGAGTGAAAAACATTTTAGGTTGAAATTTAGTAGCAAAGATGAAGGCTTGACGAAGGTATAGAGTTAAGGCAATATATTTTAAGTATTGATGTACGCAGTCGAAGTTTTTGGCGCCCTTAAGTATAAGTATTACACTCAAAAAATTTGTTTTCCTAAATTTTAGAAAATCGCCATAAAATGATCTTTTTTCTTAATTTTAAAAAATTTTCTGAATTTAAGAAATTGTTTTCTTGAATCTAGGAAAAAAGACCATAGAAACAGAATTTTATGAAAAACTTTTCTTAAATTTAGAAAAATGATTTTTTTTCTTAAATTAACGGTGATTTATCCTAGTTGGCTCTCCAAAAATTTTCTTAAATTAATGGCGATTTCGCCATTAAATTATCTTATAGTATTATTATTATAGTATAATTCGTAGTCAAATTCTATTCTATTAATTATACAATTTCAATTTGTTAGCTCCACATATTAGTTACGGGTCAGTAACAAATAAGCGAAACTTGTAAAATTTGGATTAGGATGGTAACATTGCGGAAATGAATAAATAGGGCATACACATTAGGAAACGTTATTATTTTACTATACAATCTAAATAGACGAGTATGTGGAGCTTGGATAATTGCATTCTGCTGGGTCTCCTGATCCTCGTTACTCCTATTGACTGCCTGAAATTGAAACAAGTTGACTGCACCGCCAATGGAACTCAAACAGAATGTCCTACAGCATGTCCTGAAACCTGCGAGTACTATGGTATAGGAACATGCTTTAGAATATGTGGAGCTCCTTGTGTATGTAAGCCAGGATATGTGATTAATGCAAAGATTCCAGCCTGTGTGCTGCTCTCAGATTGCCCGAAAGATGTAATAAGAAAGCCCAATACGATTCAAACAATTGATAACTTCAAATGCTTTAGTATGAATGAGGACTGTGAATAAACACTATGATTGAAATATTATCAGTACCGATTAATGGTTATTTGGTCATAGTTATTTAAGAAAGAACGGGAAGCAATCTAAAACTAACTAACATTGATCAAAGTATCAATAATAAATAGTTTATTAAATTTTTGGATACTTTTGGTGTGAATTTGATTGACTTTTAAAGTGTTCCAACTAACAGACCTTTCACCTATTCTATTAGTTATACATTTTTAGTTTGCTAGCTCCACATATTAGTTTCGGTTCTGGAACAAAAAAGGGGAGGCTAGCAAAATTTGGATTAGGATGGTAACATCGCGGAAATAAATAAATAGGACATACACATTAGGAGACGTTATTATTTTACTATCCAATTTAAATAGACGAGTATGTGGAGCTTTGAAAACTGCATTCTGCTAGGTCTCCTGATCTTCGTTACTCCTATTGACTGCCTGAAATTGAAACAAGTTGACTGCACCGCCAATGGAACTCAACACCCAGAAAAAAAAGACCGAAAAAATCTAAGACCGAATTTCTTACATTAATACCGTTTTGTTCTTTTTTTTTTTTAAGACCATGTTCTTATATTGATACCATTCGGTATTAATTTAAGACCAGTAACTTTAGATTTAAGTTGCACTTATGCACTCGCGCGTGAAATGGTGCGATGGCCCAGTTGGTAAGGCGTCTGCCTCTGATGCGAGAGGACCCCGGTTCAAAAACCGGATAAATCACGGTAAGTAAAAAGTTTTTAAAATACATATTTAACATTTCCTTAATAACTTTAAGATCAAAAATGTATTAAAAAGTTAAGTTGTTAGATTACTAATTACAAAAAAAAAAAAAAATAAGTTGTGTCGTGAGCGGGATTTGAACCTCGTACTCCCGAAAACAAAATAATATCAGAACATAGTACCTTGGCCCCTGAGCCATTCCCTTATTATTTTCTTCCATGGCAGAATGCCTACAGGAGTATTCAAACAAATGTATTTTTGGACTAAAAATAAATATAAAGTTAAGTAAGTTTCGTGCTTAGAGTAAGAACTGCGGTCTTAAAAATCCGTTCTTAAAATGATACCATAAATTCTTATAATGATACCAAACGGTTTAAAGCTATTTTTGAGACTCAAACAGACACGTTTTCAGACCCAATCAGACCAATTTTTTCCCTGAGTGAATCAGAATGTCCAACAGCATGTCCTGAAACTTGCGAGTATTACGGTCAAGGAATATGCTTTAGAATATGTGGAGCTCCTTGTGTATGTAAGCCAGGATATGTGATTAATGCAAAGATTCCAGCCTGTGTGCTGCTCTCCGATTGCCCAAAATATGTTATTAGAAAGCCAATTGGGGGGCCAGCCGTCGATCATTTTAAATGCTTTGGTATGAATAAGGACTGTTAGAAACGACAGTAAAATGTGATATGTACACTTTGATTAAAATATTATCGGTCATTTGGTCTTAGTTATTTAAGAAAGGACGGGAAACAATCTATAACACTCTGTGTTAGTGATGTAATCATCAAAAATAACTTGTTTAGGTTTGTCATACTTTTAGTGTAAATTTGATTGACTTTTAAAAGTGTCACAACTTACAGATCTCTTTTTAGATCGGTATTTTTTGACACTTTTGAAACCAACTTATTTTTTAGTTTTTGTTTAGGAAAACTTTTTGTTAAAAGTTTTTCAAACAAATAATATAAACCATTTTTTTACTCGAAAAATTCTAAAAAAGTCTGCTGTTCCACCTTACAGACCTTTCACCTATTCTTTTAGTTATACATTTTTAGTTTGTTAGGCCCACATATTAGTTTCGGTTCTGGAAGAAAAAAGGGAAGCTAGCAAAATTTGGATTAGGATGGTAACATCGCGGAAATAAATAAATAGGGCATACACATTTGGAAACGTTACTGTTTTACTAACCAATTTGAAGAGACGAGTATGTGGAGCTTGGAGAACTGCATTCTGCTGGGTCTCCTGATCCTTATTACTCCTATTGACTGCTGGAATTTGCCACCGAATGCATGCACCGCCAATGGAACTCAAACACAATGTCCTACAGCATGTCCTGACTCCTGCGAGTACTATGGTATAGGACCGTGCATTAAAATGTGTGGAGCTCCATGTGTATGTAAGCCAGGATATGTGATTAATGAAAGGATTCCAGCATGTGTCCTGCTCTCCGATTGCCCGAAAGATATAATTAGAAAGCCAACTGGGGGTAAAGAACTCGACCACTTCAGATGTTTTAGTAGCAATTTTCGCTGTTTGCAACCGCAGTAAATGGTGATATATACACTTTTATTTAAATATTTTCGGTACCGATTAGAAGAAGAGCTGTAAATAAAAAAAACCATTCTATTGTTATTTGGTCTAATTTAATTAAGCACGGACGGGATACAATATTTTGATTGACCTCTAAAAGTGTCCCAAGTTACTAGCCACTTTTGCAGATCGGCGGCTTTTGACACGTTTCAAACCAATTTTTTTTTGTCATCCCTTAGAACCACCTTATCCAAAAGTTTTGTGGCTAAGAACTTAATGTAAACAATTCTTGAGACTGAGAAACTAGATTGCCATAAGTTATGCGAACTGTTTAAAAACACCGTAAATGATGATATAAATATTCTCGGTACGGATTTAGCCTAACGAAGGCAGTAAATAAACAAGAGAGAACGCTATAGTCGGCCCCGAATATCAGATACCCGTTACTCAACTAAAGGGAGTGCGAGGGAGATGGAGATATAAATCATTGATCACGCATAACTTCTTATCGAATTATCCGATTTTAAAATTTTTTTTACATTTCGATAGGTATTGATAAACACAGTAAAACTGCCTTTTTACTTTTCCGATATATTTAAAGGTGTGGGCACCAGACACCATTTAAATCGTTTAAGGCGATTGTGGGCGGTAGGGGGCGTGGCCCTCGGCTGAAACCAACTTGCGCTGCGTAGGAACTCCAAGAATCTTCATGCAAAATGTGAATCTTCTAGCTTTTATAGTTTCCGAGATCCCAGCGTTCATACGGACGGACAGACGGACGGACGGACATGGGTAGATCGACTCGGCTAATGATCCTGATCAAAAAAATATAAACTTTATAGGTTCGAAAACGTTTCCTTCTCCCTCTTACATACTTATGCACGAAAACAATATACCCTTTTACTCTACTAGTAACGGGTATAAACGTACACATAGGAAAAAACCTGTTTTTTTTCCTTCCGACTTTAAATTGATCAATTGTATGATTGATTTTCTATGGAGCTGGATGATATTACGCTCAACACAATTCTCAGTTATATTCTCGCAATGGAACTAAACTAGTTTATGACTACTAAATAAATTCGTTCCTTCACATTACATCATGCATATTTTTTTAAGTTAGAATATATTTTAATGAACCAAAATTATTATGTGGAAGTTGGAAATATTTGCCGTCGGGGGACTGATCATTTGCTCGGTTATTAATTGCTACGTTGAGAATATCGATTGCACCATAAATGGAACCCAGGCCGATTGTCCAACAGCTTGTCCAGAAACATGTAACTACAGGGGCAAGGACAACTGCCTTTTGATATGCGGAGGTCCTTGTGTCTGCAAGCCGGGATATGTTATCAATCGGAATATTCCCGCATGCGTTCTTCGCTCCGATTGCCCACATGATACAATACAGGAAAGAAATGGGCGAAGAATTTCTAATTTCGATTGCTTTAGTGGAGCCCACACTTGCAGTGCTCTACAAAATTCGAGACGATATACAGAATAATAATGTGTAGAAGTCCAAACAGACTGCTAAATAAATAAATATTTTTCAGCGCAATACTTTAATATCTTCCCTTCTCGACATTTTCTGAACTGACTGTTAATGGTACACGTGTGCGGTACATTTGTTGCTTTCAACGATGATGATGCACCAGCAACCACAAACCGTTCGGTATTTTGGCTGTTCTGCAGCAGCGTAAAACTAAAATCCCCGAATTATACAACAAAAAATTAATTAAACACAATTTAGTTTTGTCCCCTGGAGATGAACGTGAGCCGCAAAAAACCGCGTTGCGCGAAAATCGCTGCGGTTTCTATCCACATATACTATATATCTGAACAAGAACAGTAGAAATTCCATAACTAATACAAAAATAAAAATAAATTTAATCCATGGTATTTACCATTTTTTTTATTATTTTATTATTTAAAAAAAATAAAAAAGAGTAAAAAATAAATCAAAAAAATAAATAGATGTATACTTGCATTAAAAGCTTAAAAGTGTAAAAATCCACAACAGTAACAAGAGAGAACGCTGTAGTCGGGTGCCCCCGACTATCAGATACCCGTTACTCAGCTAGAGGGAGTGCGAGGGAAATGGAAATATAAAACATTGATCGGGCATAGATTTTAAACGATGGGCCCTATTTTAAGAGTTTCTTCTACTTTTCGATAGGTTTGAATAAAGCAACAAAATTGCATTTATACTTCTCTATCATAACTTCTAGCTTTTGTAGTTTTGTAGTTTTTTTTTTTGTCCAGTAGGATATTGGAAATTTTTTAAACTTTTTAATAGACTTTAGCATTACAGTGTAGAGTTGCCATTATACAAGCTTTACTGTAGCTAAGAGCGAAAGAGACAGCGACAGCAAAATTATTGTTATGCAAAGCCATGGAAAAAAGGGCAAGGAAAAAGTGACCACAAACAGAAAAAAAGGTCCCAGGGACAGGGGCCTCGTTTGAAAGGGGCGGATTGGGTTAGCCAGGGGGTAACGAGGGCTCTTTGCGGCTACTTGACTTAATACCTGCAATAATTATTATAACGATGCAGGGACAGAGCCAGGGAGGGGGGCCAGAGGGGGAAACCGAAAGAGAGCAAATCTTTTTATGCAATAAAAATATATATAGCAGCCGACAAACAAAGTTTGAAACGAGCCCATAAAAATGGCCAGGATAAGCACTTGGACTTTGCATCGAGCGATTTATTTTTTATTTATTTTTATTCATTTACTTTTTTCCGTTGTTCGCTTACACAATAGGATTTATTGCGGAAAGATGTGACTTTGCGAGGACTTTCTCGTTTGCAATTTCTTGAAAAATATTCTACAACTGATCATATTAAACTCGAATATTCCAATTCCATTTTTAATTGGTATATGTGTTCTTGGATTTGGATAAATAAATTTAAATAAAATATAATAATTTTTTAAAATTGAAATTTTTTCACTTTTATTTCCTGTTAGTTTTAGTTGTAAGTCCTGACCTTATTTCTAGCATATTTTTTCGTTCGATTTATATAAGTTTATGGCAATATTTCAATAGCCCAAAAATCGTAAAAGTAAATTTACTTGCCCTATTTATGGGCGATTTTTTATGGAAAACGATTAGGGGAATCCCTTTGACCAGCGCGACCGTATTTATTTGAAAATGCCATTTGAATATGGTGCGCCCGTGGGCTTTTCCTCCCATTTTTCCGTTCTCTTTGCTCACGCCTTTCATTAAATTCAATTTAAAAAAGAAAATTTTTAGTGCCCTGCCATAAAAATAACAACCAACAACCGAAAAGGAGCCCGGGGCCAGAGCCAAAAAAGGATCTACGGATGACGACAACGTATCGCGAAGGTCATCAATTACAGGAGGTCCGCCAACCCCAGCCCCTAAGCCCCTGTTCGCTGTTCCCTTAACACCCTCCTCCCCCCCCCCCCACACTCTTGCCGACAACAACAAGCAATTGCAAATAACTTGGCTGAAGCCTCACATTATCCGGCCATAAGCACAAGTAGGAAGCTGGTCCTTCAGTCTGGATCCCTTTTATTATTTCTTTTTATACCCTTTCAAGAGGTATGATTAACTCTTCACTGAAAGGACGTGAACCAAAGATACTTGGACATATTAATTAGAAATATACTTTATTAAAACGATTTAAATGTTTCTTTTTATTACTAAGTTATCTATGGATTATCTAAACTGTGCTACAAATGTAACCTTAAGTTAAAGATTTAATAAATCATATTGAAGCTACAAACTTTTGAATACTTATTATAGAGAGAATAATTTCTATACGTTTTTTTCATATTATAGATTGTTATAGATTGTTACTAGACCCATAAGGGTATGTACTTTTCGATTGTCCAAAGATATATTTTTCCAATTTTTTTCGGCTCATCGTGGGGTAAAAACAAAAATGAAATGCTCTGCAGATATTTCAAAAGCCATTGACACCCTTTCGGCGAGGCGTGGCCACTGCGGGGTTAAAGGCAATGCCTCGGCTGGGAGGCCTGCCTTTGAAAAGCTGAATGACCAAATAAATCATATCAAAGTGTCATATAAAAATCGTAATCAGATTTTGAAGCACACACACACACACAGACAGAGAAGGAAGGACGCAGACAAGAAATATGCTGCCAGGCTTCGAATACCCACACTCATACGTTTTCCGTAAGCCAACTCCATTAAAAGTGCTTATAAATAAGGTGCTTGAAAGGCAAGTGCACACACACACATGGACACTCCGCCGAGAGGGACACGCACACAGACAATGGGCATACATACATACATAGGTCTGGGGACCATAACCAACAAACGCTGCACCCAATGCTGATATATCCCCAAAAATGGTCACCCAAAGCGGGAGATGACAGCGTGACTGATTTCCAGTCAAATTCGGACCACGAAGATTGCTAAGTTTTTGTATCCTAGCTTTTTAGTTGAAATCAAAATGAAAATAGTATTGTTATTATGGTTGGTAAAAAAATCGATAGCACTATCGATACTATCGATGGTTTGCACGTTAAGGAAATATCGATGGTTTAGACCCACAATCGATACTATCGCTCAGAAAAATAATTCCATTTCGGATGTAATTTTTGATATATTTTAAGAAAAAAAAGTATTTTAAAGTATATATATTAGTTAATTCTCAACATTGAATTTTGTGTCATTTTAATCGCAGTAAAATTAAGATCGTTGTTTTCCTTAAAACACCGGGTGTGGACACTATCGATGTTTTCACAACCTTAATTATTATGGCAGTTAAAGTTAATAACGTATTTCCATTTCGGATGTAATTTTTGATATATTTTAAGAAAAAAAAGTATTTTAAAGTATATATATTAGTTAATTCTCAACATTGAATTTTGTGTCATTTTAATCGCAGTAAAATTAAGATCGTTGTTTTCCTTAAAACACCGGGTGTGGACACTATCGATGTTTTCACAACCTTAATTATTATGGCAGTTAAAGTTAATAACGTATTTTGCTAGCAAGGAACAAGCTTTACTTAAAATAAATAAACAGATTTTACATTCGATCATTAATAACAAGAAGGCAAAAGAATTAAATTTTTTTTAGTACAAAAAGAAAAGTTTAATAATAAGACAAACTACATATGTATGTACCTATTATTGTTATTAAAATATTTATGAAGCGTTTGTTATACGCTTTTAAGTTTTGATATGTGATTCTTTTTTTGAAAGTTCTTATGCCCCTGACATCTCCAATGGTAACCCCAAATGGGTATCTTGCAGCGTAACATAACCCATGGCCCGTCTCTGCCGCACAAAAGTTTTTGAGTGTGTAAATTGCAAAAGACTATTTGACAAACGTCGGTCAAAAGCACAGGACATGACAGAGTGCCAGGACATCGGGGGCAGGGGATCAAAGGCGATGACCGTAAGGACAACCTGCTCGGGATTTCGGTTTAGCACTCTGCAGGACCTTCTCCTCGCTCAGAGGGTTACCCTGCAGTTAATAAAAAATAATGTGCTTCAATGCGGTTTATTCAATTTTATGGTTCGGACTTTTCAAAAAGCCATGCACACACATAAACACTCACTTACACACACACACACTCACAGACAATGACTCTCGTCATCTTCTATACACCGAAAAAAATACAATTCTTAATCTAATGTAAAGCCCAAATTTTTAAACGCAAAAAAATTAATATTTTCAAATGCTTTTATGGAATTAATATATGTGATATACCATAAAAACTGCTTGATCTTTATATTTTTTTTAGGAAAAGAAAATAGTTATAATTAATTATTATTATTAATGTAATATTTTATATATTTTTTGTTATAAGACTTGAGTTAAAATCGCGCAGGTGGTTTTCTATAAGGATAATTAAATATATTTCTGTGTAAGACCCCAACTTTCCCTCGTCTCCTTTTCGGCATCATTCCTTATATTAAAAAGAAAATCGCATTTTTGGCTGGGCGTGGCTGCTTTCTCCGCCCCCAATGTCCGTGCTTGTAGTGGGCGAATCATATAAAGCACACATAGATACCCAAACGCACACACACCACACAACAATAATGCGACGATGGACGTTGCCGCCTTTTTCTTTTTTGAATATTTATGAGTTTGCTTTTCAAATTATAGATGCAGAGCGGGTGAAAGTTGGGAGGTGAGAGGTTTATAGTAAGGGATACGGCCATTTGGCCCGTGGGAGTGTGTGTGTTTAAGTTCGTGTCTGCATTAGTAGAAGTGTGTCCTTGGCCTGGGGGAATATCACTTTTCCAGATATTTATCAAAATTATTTCCGCGTCTACTTTATTTCCGGTTTTATTGAAAGTTAAGCGGTAGTTTATCGATTTAAAATGCTGGGCCTATGTACATATGTTTCAACTATAAAATTATTAGATTCTTAGGTATTGGTATCTGAATTTTAAAATATGTAGGGTTCAAGCTATTTATATCCCTTTTTCATAAGCTTCTGTATAACAATTATGATTTTAATTATACATAGTGACCAATCAACTAATTAATTTGACAATGCCTTATCTCTTATGAGTGACAATGATAATGAAAATCGAAGTTTTCTAAAATTTTCCAATAAAACCCAACACTTTATAAAAATTTATGTTAATTACCATGTTCTAAAAAAAGTTATTTTGAAATATTTTCTTTCTGTAATATACTCATGTGCAATAATTAATTTATTGTAAACCTCAATTTAGTCACCGGGCACCAAATTCTATGACACTTTTGTATTCACCTCCCTCGTCACTTAACGCAACTTTAATTCGAATCGAACATCTATAATTGCCTTCAATTACATTTATTTATTCGCACAGGGCACAGCCGCTCAAAGGACACCGCCATCCATCCCGATCCTTAATTTTATGTAGCAGACCAAACCAAACTCATTCTCATCCTATGTTGGCTTTGGTCATTGGCCATTTCAATTGGGTATCGCTTTGATTCGCATTTCATTTATGCATGATGACTGGACTCAGGACCAGACCACCGGCCATCGTCTACTATTTTATTTTTCTCGCAATTTATTTATTTTATATGTACATACGCGTGTTTTTTATTTGTCCCGGGCCCTCCCGTTCCGTTCTGGTTTATTATGATTATCATGTTTTATTCAACAATTGATGCGCAAATTGGCAGTTGTCTGGATCATTTACAACTCTACACACACGTAAAAGGACGGGATGCTGGCAGTCAGAGGCCTCTATCAAGGGTCAAGTAAGCTGGAGGGTTTGAAGAGAGTTGCCAGGGAACTGTGTTCCACAAATGCATATTCTCATAGGAATTTCAAATGTTAATTAATAATTAAAATATCACTAGATGTGTTTTTATTGCCATTAAAGATTAAATGTAGTTCTCTGTCATTATATAAACAAAGAATAGTTTAATTGAAAGCCTTTAACTATTATTAAAAAAAAAATAAACTTGTAATACATTTATTATTAAAACGAATTTTTCCAATGATTTTTGTTTATGTACTCACATCCTAAATAAAGTATACCGGAAGATTAAGACTAACACATTATTTTTGGAAAGATTAGTTATTTAAATTGATAGTAATATCAATTAAAGGTCTTTATTACTCTATCATTTTTAATACATTTAAAAAACAACAAAGTTTAGAAAAATTAAAAGTTTTTCAAGCATTTGCAAAATAGTTTACATATTTAACAAAAATTAAATTAATATGTATTTTTTGAAACACCCTGCAAATTTCACCAAAAACGAAAATCAATTTCGGAACCGATCGGATTTATTTCTGCAGCATTTAACGCTGCTGCCGTGCTCGTCAGCTGCGTGGACCAGGGCGTATGATTAATTTGAAATACAAACAAACCGAAATGGCGAGAAAAGAGAATTGTAAACCGCATTCAAGGGGCGGACGGAGGTGGTTGCGCAACCGGTCATGGGCGTGGCAGAGCGTAAATTTGTAGAAAATGCTTGATTTCCGCGCACGTAATTAAGTCCATTTGTTACCACCCCCCAGCATCCCAGCCCCATTAAATCTTCCTGTGCTGCCCGCAATTGCATTTGTCGGGTGGGGGAAATGTAAGGGTTAAGGGGTTGGGGGTTGCAGTCGAGAGGCGACAATAAACTTATATGAAATTAATTGCGCATGCAGCAGCGGCAGTAGCAACTAGCGATGGCCCAACATTTCGATATAAATATCGAATCAAAGTTAAAAACAAGAGAGAACGCTATAGTCGAGTACTTCGACTATTATATACACGTTTCTCAGCTAAAGGGAGTGGGAGAGAGATTAATATATGCACCCCTCGAAGCTTCTACGCCATCTAGTGGATGTTCATTTTTTGCTCATAACTTTTTGATGGATTGTCCGATTTGAAAAATTTCTTCTACATTTCGATAGATATTGATAATCACAATAAAACTGCATTTTTAACCTTTCCAATATCTTTAATGTGTGGGCGCCAGACAGCCTTTAAAAAAAATGGTGGAGGGCGATTGTGGGCGTTATAGGGATCGTGGCACCTTTTTGAAACAATCTTGCGCTGCGTAGGAACTACCAAGAATCTGCATGCAAAATGCCAATCCTCTAGCTTTGATGTTTCCGAGATCTCAGCGTTCATACATACGGACAGTCGACGAACAGACGGACATGGCTAGTTTGACTCGGCTAGTGGTCCTGATCAAGAATATATATACTTTGTAGGGTCGGAAAAGCTTCCATCTCCCTGTTACATACTTTTGCACGAATACAATATACCCTTTTACTCTACAAGTAACGGGTATAATAATATTAAATACATATAAATTGATTACGAAATTCTTAATACGAATTATAATTGAATTAAGTTTCCCAAATATCTTTTATTTGTTTGTTTTATGTCGTAAGTTGGATTTTTAATTTTAAAAAGATATGTTTATTATTCTTTTTAATATAAAAACTTTCAATTATTACTATTGTATCTTGTCTTTATTTCGACATACAATATCGACAGTTCCTTCTCGATATTCATCCCTAGCCGAAACTGACGGACAGACAGCTGGACAACTGGGATCGACTGTCGTCTGGCATCGTGGAGCGAAGCTCATGCATTAATTAACAGTCAAGTGTCGATGGAGCCTGCCACCACCCCGAAAACATCCCACCAGCAGAGGTGGAGATGGGGAGTATCACACTTTCAACTAATTAAATAGCTTTTGATTTTTGCACACCAGATAAAATTTCAATATTAAAGCCGCTGGGCTCGGACACAGCAGGCAGTCACCGAATCCGGCATATGTTCAATATTTGCATAAATATTTTAATAAAAATTAAAAATGAATGGCCAAGCAGCAGCAAACGGCAGAGGCCGCGACGAACCCTCGGTCCCAGACGAAAAGCGACCAAGGGAAACATTTTTTTATTAAAAAACAAGAAAAGGAAACAGTCGGGAAAATGGTTTACAAAACGAAAACTTTAACACCCTGAAAGCCAATTCACAAAAAGCACTATAAAATATTTACAAAAACGCATTCTCTTTCGTGTTTTCATAGTTTTTTAAATGAAATTATTTGGGACGTTGTTTACAAAGAAGTTTTTAATTCCTCCAAAAGAAGAATTTAATTTACGGTACCGGAAATTAAACATGTTCTAAGAAATTTAAATGAAATTTCTTGTTATGTTTTAAAGTGATTATAAGCATTTTTAAATTTTTTTTGCAGCCAATTATTATAAGAGCAATTTTAAAATAACTTATTCTATAAGTATAAGTATTTTTTTATATTATTGTATATTATTATTATTTATATTATTTTAATTTTTGTGTTGCGAGTCAATAACATAACATTCCATTTTTATTTGCTCAAAACTTTAATTTCTATATTTTCCTGAATTTGATGAAAGTTTACTTTTAAATTAAAATAAAAATTATTCGACTTTAATGAGAAGAGATGAATGTTTTATGGAATAATTTTTTTTAACTTACACATAAATAAATATTTTTCTTTAATTCTTTTTTGCTTCTGGTATTAATTTTGTAAGCCTTTATACATTAGCTAAGGTACCTCGCTGGCAAAAATATATTCCAGTTGACAAACCGAGGCAGCGACTGCTAACCGCAGCGCGTTGTAAAAATTTGCGCATCGATTTGCGGCCAGACGTCGACGAGGCTCCTGGATCCAGACTCCTGTGCGGAGAAAGGTCCTTGGACCAGGACCAAAACAGGACCAGCAGCGGACAATGCAAGGCCTGGCACAATGGCAACGAGCGAAATGGAATCGTCGGAATCGCCGGGCGCCATTATCATCCTCATCATCGCCATCGCAGTACGGTGGGCCGAAAAATGCAAATGACTTTTCAAGGCTTTTGATTAGCGAGCAATTTAAATGCAATTGGGTTTCGCAACACTGCGACGGGGAAATGCGCAAGGTGCCAGGCATTTAAAATTACTTCGGGGGCATTCCACTGTACGTAGTTACGGTGTTCCACGGTGCGAATGCGGATGCGGATGTCGATGCGAATTGCACATTGGCCATGTCTGCAGTTTGTCAAGAGGTCTGCAGGAAAAACCCCAAAAAAAGAAAAACAAAGCCCGAAAGAAGATGAAAATGAAAATGCAAAATGAAAAAGAAAAGTCCACAAAATGAAACGGGAGTGCAAAATGGAAATGGTAATGTGCGCCTATGTATAGACAAAAGGCCAGCGAAGCAGAGAGGTGGGTTTGAAATGTTACGTAAATGGAATTTTGAATAATAATAAGTAACTGTTATTCGAGACATATACAATTAAAAATCAAAAATAAAAGTTATTTTTGAGCGATATTATAAAAAATATTGAATTGAAAAGTTTTAAAATAATTAACTTTAAAACTTTTACAATAAAGATTCTAAATAAGCGTTAAAAATGATTTTTACTAATAAAACTTATAACTGTTACGGTCTCCGAATGGAAATGTAAAATTAAATTTCTAATTTTTTGTTTCTTTTAATATTTTTCTTATTATTTCTCCAAAAATAATAGAAAAAACAAAATAGTCTTTCAGAGGCTCCCATTTAATTACAAAATTATAGGAAGGGAATCATTATGTTTTCATAGTAGTTACATTATAATTTTCATTACCTCTTATATTGCATTCTAATACTCATAAAAATATAATAAAAAATTATGTATGAAATGTTTTTTAGACCTTTCAAAGTCTTAGTGATTTAATTTAAATTAATTTAATTTAAAGTTGTCTCCAAACTGATTATGCAACCTCCGCTGCAGAACAGAGTTTTCCATAAGTTGGCATCATATTTTGTGTGTGTTTGTGGGCAGTTGTGTGTTTTTGTGTGTGTGCGGTCTCGTTGATGCCCGGAAAATCCCGACGCGACGCGCCAGTTATTGTTTTGCCACTTCAGTTTCTATTGTTATTGTCAGCTGGGGGAAAACGGGCGAAAGTTCGGGGGAAAGGGGAGCCGGACGGACGGGGGAAATCATGGTGCAGCGGTTGCAGCTGCAGCATTTTGATGGCAACGACTTTACATCCGTGCATTTTTGTTGCCTTTGTTGCTGCAGCTGCAGCGGCGCTTAAACAATTTAATTTTGATTTAAGTGCGAAATTAAATGTCAGGCAATTCTGACATTTTTTCCCCCACTACTTCTGCCTTGCAATGGGCAAACCTGTGTGCGTGCTGCAACAATGGCAGCAAAACTAATTCTATTGACTTTGCTAATGACGTAATTAAGCGCATTTGGCAAACGTTGCGTATACGCAACGTGCTCCACTTGCCGGCTGCATTGTGCTTTTAATTAAGTCCATTTTAATTATGGCCATGGCCACAAAAGCTTTTCCAGCGACGATTAAAAAGGCGGACTATAGCCCGAAGAGTTCTAAATTCCGAGGTGATTTTCCCACTGAGCGGGGGCTAGTGAAATATTTTGACAGATTGCGAGGCAAGTGTAAATTTATGCAAATTACATCAATAAAAACATTTCGGTTTTTCCGCGGCTCTCGGCCAGGCCTTTATTATTTGGCCAAGATGGCGAAGCGAGTGGCTGACTGGCCGCGTGTAGCTCATTTTCTATTAACAACTGCGTCCATAAAAACGACAATGACAGGAATGAAGGCTGTTGGCTGAATTCCGAAGGCCAGAACATTTTCCGAGGGAAAATGGCTAAGCAGCGGAGCCAGCGGAGCCAGCGAAGCGTCCAGGCGGAAAACCAACTACGGGACAGCCTCATTTGCATGTTGCTCAGTACTCTCCCCCCCCCCCCCTTCCCTGCCCTCCTATATCCTGATGAGACCAGCCGTCAGTGTCCCTGCGTCAGGACGTCTCAGTCGTCACCATGTGGTTGCGTCTGTGACAGTGGAAATAATTCCGGCGAACGGCGCTACAGTGGTTGAAAATGGGAAAACAAATCCCCAAGGTAAAGCCAATTTTCATGCACATTTCCTTGTTAATGCTGAGGAAATTTAATTCCGAAAATACAACCCTCCTTCTCTTAAACATTAAATATCTTGCCTGAAGTGCAGCCTTAACCGTACGGAACTTTATGAATATTTTATCTTCTTGGCTTACAGTTTTTTTGGTTTTTGGTAATATTTTACATAAAAAGTACATGGCTTTAATGTCTGCATATAAAGTAATGAATCTTTGGAACACATATAAATTAAATAAAATTATTAAATATTTCCAAAATTCTTAATTTTTATATATATTCCGTGCATAGATTTTGCAGGCCAAAGATTAAAATTGCTATCCTATTAATTAAAAAAAATGTAAAGGATAAATACCTTTTTTAAAATTAGTTTCCGTGCTCACCCTTTGTTATATTCCTATTAATTTTTTAAATCGAATTTAAATATCATCGAACAATTAAAAAATTAAATAGGAATAGGTAGTCTATTTTTTGCCTTTACTGTTTCTAAAATCTTCTTAAAAATTATTTTAAATACGAATGTAATTCTTATTTTTCCACTGTTCCGGCTGCGCCTTTGGCTTCAAGTTTCGCTTTTGGGGCACGTTTTTGTCTTTGCCCCTAATTCAGGCTTCAGCGCAGAGGCTAATCAACGCCAGCCAAGTTGGACGGGAATCGTTAGACAGACCATAAACAGAGGGCCAGCGATTTTCTGGAGTTTCTGGGGGTCGGAGGTCGGCAGTCGGCAGTCGGGGCTCTTTGGTTGGGTGGACGACGACGGGTGCGTCGTGGCTTTTGGGGCGGCCAAAGAAGACCGCTAAATTTTATTTAATTTTTGTTTAGCCGCGAAAAGTGGCGTATAAAATTTACTTTGGCTTCAAGGATGAGCGATAAAGAAAAGGAGATGAGGAGGACATAAAATAATGGAAATTGCCAAATGTGACAGCCACAAAGCTTAGAGGGGGGAGGGCGGTGCGGACTCGCACACAACGAGTGCAGATCGTATAATGCTCGTATAAATTTTCAAAAAAAAATAAGCGAACATTTTCCACGTTAATGCAGCCGCAAAATAGAATTAGCTTTTCTTTTTTTGCAATTCTGGGCGCCATGGCTTCGGCTGCTGGTAATCGCCGCCCCCATTTAAGCGGGCAATTTCAAGAGGGCGCACTAAAACCGAACTCCCATATATGAAAACGAAACCGCAACAGTTGCTCCCGCCTCTTCGGCCATTTGGGCTCTTTCAAAATTGGCGTTGCTATGGCCAAAATGGCCAACAATAAAAAAGCCGTTTACTGCATTCTCATGCACGACCAGCCAACCAGCCAAGAAAACCAGCAACAACTAGATGGCGTTCTGGGCGGAGTGGGCGGAGTTCCCTGGGTGATTTTCGGTGGGTGGCTGGCCACTTACACAAAACTTTGCACCACCGCAAGGAATAAAGCAAGGAAGCAGCACAAGAAGTCCTTGCAGCGAAACGCATGGAAACAAACGAGCATTGAAATTGAATTTAACAGCAAACAGTTTTAAGGGGCGAAGCATTCGCTACAAATGCACTGAACAAAATTTAAAAGAGAATAAGGCATTTAGGAGTATTAACGAAAATTACAACAAAAAATTAGAAATATTCATCAATAAAATATGTCTTTACTTGCAATTTATGGGCTAAAATTCTAAAAATCTCAACATACCAACCTATTAAACTAAGTATTTATTTCTCTGAGTTATACATGGCAAATAGAAGATGAAGAAGGTTGAGACATCGCCGCTAGTGGCGAACTTTGTATGCGCTAATGGAGATGGATGTGCGAAAGCCACACTGCGTATGCGTAATATATCTGTTTTGTATGTATTTGCAGTTAAAACGGAACCAAGAAGGCGGCAATGGTAATTTTTCAATATTACAGCAGACGACAATGGCAAATTGAGTTGATCAATTCGCGACCACAGATATATTACAGAAAACTGCTAGGAAACCAACTCAAGATTGCGTGGACGAACTTTAAAAAATAAATCAAGAGAAAAAGTATTTTTGATTTTACTTCAATTTATTTCTTTCAGTTACCTAGCACCTACATCTTATACTTTAACTACTGAAACTCAAATGAAAGTCAATGCATAGACCATTTGAATTCAAAGTTATCAATCAACTAACTCACACTCTAGTCATTCTAAGCTGGCTTTCCCACAGTGATCACTTAATCATTGGACCCCCTGTGGCTGCCGATATACGCCGTCCATGCCAACACTTTCTATATCCACAGAGCAAGCTAATACCCTTCTCCTGGGCGAAACTCTCCTTCGAACCCATGGACCTTTATTCGAGCATAGCAATTTGTGCAGTGTGCAATGTTGCCTGGCTTTCTATGGGATATCAGGAATAGCGTCATTTGCCACGTCTGCGACTTATCGCCCAAAGAAATGTTCAGCCAAATAGATTTCTACAGAGGAAAGCTGCACGGACGATAGCAACTTATGTTGCGGATAATACAACGGATTTCATTATTTCGGCACTTACGAGCGAATAACCACTAAGCAATTTCAACGACCCAAGTCCTTTCGCCTGAATGGAAAAACAAACTAAGGACAGTTATACACTTTAAACCTGAACATAACTGGCAAGAATGGAAGAAAGGAGCTCGATAAAAGGGAAAAACGTGGCGGATTCAAGTTCGAACAACGAGTAAATGAGCTGTCAAAGTTTTTAATGCAGCAGCCGCAACTGCAGCAGCAACAACTGCAGCAGCAACATCAGCAACAGCAGCATCGGCCACAAAAGCAGCCAAGAGCACGAGCTAGACAAGTAAATCTTATTGTGCAGAAAATGGCAAATTTCCCCAGACGGCCAAAACCAGCCAAAGCAGCCAGTCAGCGGAGGTTTGGGGGTGGTGCCCTGCAGAAGATACACTTGAAATAAAAGTGATTGCTTGCCAATATAACAGTAAATCTTTGAATATAACATCGTAAATATAAATAAAAATTATAAATATTTTTTTAAATTATTTTTTAAAGAGTTAGCGTGTAGAGTCACTTAACATTACACACATCTTTAGCAAATAAAAGTAAAAAGTCTTTTTATGAAATCTATAGGATGAAATTACAATTTAGTTTCACTGAATAAACTATTATTAAAACAGTTTAAGATTCGGAGCTTAACTTCAATTCAAATCCCTCACTGTGTTTTCCAGATATTTGCAAATAATGCATAATAATGACTAAATATAAAACCAATTTAAAATATTCACACACATTTTAGTTTTAATTTATTTGATTTGTGAAACTGATATTTAAGGTGAGTTCAAATAAACTAGTTTCATAGCTTATTTCCTTCTTAAAAGGTTCCCATGGCTTTTTTTACTTAAACAAAATCTTTAAAGAATTCACGAATTTTTGTCAGTACACTAGTTTGTTTTCGATGGGTAGAGGAAACTTAGAAGTATTTTCGCAGCATTGAGCGAGCGTTTGATTGAGAATGTATTGTATAATTTCCCGAGCGTATTTAGTGCCAAGACGCAAAAAAAGGCAACGGAAAAATGCGCAATATGAGCGGCGGCAACAACAATTGGGGGTCTCAATAGTCTGCAAACAACAAAGGCGGCAAAAAGCAAGAACGCTGCGGGGTAGACAGCGGAAGTTACCATGACAAGTGTCAAATGTTAAATACTTTATTAAGACTTTTTTCTGCACCGCTGAACGGAAACTATGAAGGAAATGCTTCAATAAAGTGAACTTAAGTAAAAGAAAAGGGATGATTGAAGGGATGAAAACCGTAAAACGAAAATGATAATCGAAATTGAAAATTAAAAATGATATATTTTTTATGGAAAACGTATTATTACTTTAATATTATGTGCTTTTAATTCTCGTTGAAAACGTTTTAGAGAAGTTTACTTTTAATTTTAAAACAAATATTTTCTTTGTTCCTCTGTAACAAGTTTGAATTCAATAAAAATAAATAAATAGGTCTAAGTAAGGGAAATTAAGTTAATGGAGCTACTTTAGAAATATTATTTAATACCTAAAAATTTAGATTTACAATAAAATATTCCCAGTACAGCACATAGCTTTGGAATTCGCAATTATAAGGAACCAGCACTGGGTTTTATAGCCACGTCTTAATCTATCCCTGAAAGCCGAAATCTTTGCCGCCCATCAGCTTAAATTACGCATTACTTTGCGAGTCAAAAACAGATCCATCATTTGCCGGGAAGCTCCGCTGCGCTTTTACGACCCAATCCAATCGCAATCCCCTTGGTGATGGCAGCCCTCCTTGGGCTCCTTGGGCCATCGTTTTGGCCGTGTCACTTAATCAATTTCGCGTTAATCAGACGAATGTCGCCAGTGGCATCCTGAAAGGCAAACAAAACGTTCGCCGAACAAACTCGTTTACTGGCGTACAAATTTCTTATCTTTCCAGCGAAAATCTTTTACAGCTCTGAGCTGGGAGCTGCTGCTCCGCTTATTGCTATAATTTTTATGTCAAAATATAAATTAAATTTTTTTGGCTTCACACGCGATTGTCGTTTTGATGTCACACACACACACGCGCATGTGATGGGCATGGATGGGGTGAGAAAGGGGCGTGGCAAGGTAGGCAGGGGTCGCTGGTTGGAGGAGGTCATATAGTCACGTCTTGTGAATGCCAGTCGAGCTGACACAGTTTGTTACTTTTCAACAGGAGCGTTGCCTCCCGCACCTACAGACCTTACACTTAGAGAAAGTTTTTTGGCGTACGAGAATATTTGTGGCATGAAGGGTAAGAAGGGAATGGGAAGTTGAAATGGGAAATGGAAAACTGGAGTTTAAACCTTAATAAAAAAAATATTAAATTTATAAATTAAAAAATTCAAAAGTTCTTAAGTGCTAGTAGTACTAGTAGTAGTTAGTAATTGGCTAATAAACAACATATTTCCATTAATTAACTAACTGGAAATTTCATATTAAATTTGTTTTATACTTATTAAATGATGTTACTATATTACTATCTGTTAAAAGAGTTTTCTGCCTCAAGAAAAATATATTTTTGTGAATTCCAAGATATATTATAGCTTTAGATACAAATATATATTATCAAAACTTGTCAGCTATCTGTTTTTGCGAGTGCATAAACGGAAGGCGACGTCGCCTGCAGTTGACACCCAAAAAGGTTGCCACGAGGAATTCCGCAATTCACCCCGTCGAAGGGCTTTTTCTCCTTGGGGCAGGAACTGAGGAACTGGGGGCTGGCCGCTCACCTTGCGGTGTGGTCTGGCATTTTCCAGCGAGAAGTTCATTACTCATAAATGCTGCACATGGCAAGGACCCCGAGATGGAGATGTCGGGAGTCTGGGCGTCTGGGCGTCTGGGAGCCCGTAACCGGGGGATATTCCCCAGCCCCAACCAAACCATTGCCACATTAAAAGAACAACATGGGGAAAGCTTAGGGCGAGGGGCATTTCACCTCGTTATAAGTGTGGAGAAATCTGCAGTGCGCTTTAAGTGTTATCGGCAACACGCACATATCCAAAAGCCACACCTACCCGAATCACACCCTCTTCTTGCCCCGCCCCCGAAAAAATGTGACGACGTGGAGGACATTTTCATTTTATGACAACGAGAAAGTGGGAAAAAATTGTTGCCGTAACCACCGAATGCTTCTACGTGTTTGCGGCTGAGTTCAAAGATTTATCAGCATCGAGAATTCGACAAGGCGCTGTCGTCGGATTCGGGCGCTATATATATATATCCATACATATATATGTATGTACCTGTTCCCATCAGCACCCCGCTCCTGAAATGTGTGCGGTTATTTGAACAGATTTAATACCCACACAAACGTGTGGGAACTTTAAGTGCTGCCCCTCGTCACAAGGAGTCATCTAATCCGGAAAGCAGGGCGGCAAAAAAGGTAAAGCGACAAAAATTTGCCAAGTTCAAAGGAATTTGACTTTCTTTATGCATACGTAGTGGGTTAGGTGCACACGTGCACAGGGGAAAAAATATATTTTAAGCTAGGAGCGATTAGTTTTAAAATGTGCCAATGGATTTACTACAGTTTTGAAATCACTTATAAAGGTGTCACAAAGAATGCAGCAAAGATAATATGTTGCTGCATACTTTTCGACACCTTTGATAGCGGTGGAACTTTTTATTATATTGACATATATTGTCATATTCTCAGAGACATACTAAAAGTCTAATGAGCGGAAAAATAACAAAAACTCGATACAGATAATACAGTTTCTTGACATAGTTCGACAATAGATTAGAAGATATTAAGCGGTAAGCGTTAAATATAAAATACCATTTCTGGGGCACGACGATTTTCTTCTAAGTGTACTCATCAAAAAAGCATCAAAAGTGGCAGAAAGTGGAATTGCCAATTTGCGTTCTTCTCGGTGCAGGAAAATCGGTTGGAGCATGCAACGGATATATGAAGTATGAAGTTGTTGGACCCCAAGCTCAACTTAAAAACTGCTGGCAAACTACCGCAAAAAAAATGCGAGTAGAAAGAAAGTTAACTAGGAAGTCCTTATGACATGCCAACCAGTTACATGTGACTCAATAAGTCAAAAGAAAGTTCACATGGGCATGAGAAAAGTGGCAGTTTGATTATGGGTTTGTGAAATACGACTATGTCCCCTAGGACTGATAGGCGTAAAAAATAATTGCAGAGCGTAGAAAAACTTGGAACTAGAGAAATGTGAATTTTTCTTCAAGACACGTCTTAGTCATGAATTTCAAATAGAGTACATGTTTTCCTTTGGGTCATATCTTAGTCACGAAATTGTAATACTTTCTGATAGAGATTTAATTATTGGTTTCAAAATAAAACAAGAAAGGAAGCTAGCTTCGGCCAGCCGAAGCGTATATACCCTTGCAGATCATTCCTATTCATTTACAAAAACATTACATTTAAATTAACTTGCGTATATGTTACAATAATCCAAATTTTAGCTGATTTCGTATTACTTTGGCATTAATTTTTTGGTCCCTTCTATGGCAGCTATATAATATAGCCGTCCGAATTTTGTTAAATTTTATTCGAAATTTTGAAATGTTAAAGAAAAGCCATATCCTAGAGGAAAAGACAATGTAATAAAAATCAACAAAGATATAATTTTTTTCCTATTAATTTCCATATAATTTTCCGACCCTTCCTATGGCAGCTATATGATATAGTCATCCGATTTTTTAAAAATTTTATTCGAAATTCAGAAATATTTAAAAAATATTATTCCCAAAAGTAGAAGATAATATTTCAAAAAACACCAAAGCTAGAATTTTTGTTACGTTTTTTACGTTTTTTTACGTTTTTTTTTTCGATCCTTCATATGGGAGCTATAAGATATAGTTGTCCGATCCGGTCGGTTCCGACATATATACTACCTGCAATAGAAAGAAGACTTTTGGGAAAGTTTGAGCCCGATAGCTTTAAAACTGAGAGACTAGTTTGCGTAGAAACAGACGGACAGACGGTCGGACAGACGGACGGACAGACGGACAGACGGACATGGCTCGTCTTGTCATGCTGATCAAGAATATATATACTTTATGGGGTCGGAAACGTCTCCTTCACTGCGTTGCAAACTTCTGACTGAAATCATAATACCCTCTGCAAGGGTATAAAAAATTCTTGACGTTAGAATTACTTATTTTATCTTAATATTTAGAGTTTGGGAGAAAATTGTTTAATAAGTTGTGATGTATTAGTGCAGAAAAATTACGGACATTCATTTTAATAGGCCTATAATGTATTTTATATACATAGATGGTTAAAAACCTTTTTAGTACCAGAAATGTACTTAAAAATCGATTTAATTGAATTGAAAACAAGAGAGAACGCTATAGTCGGGTGCCCCGACTATCAGATACCCGTTACTCAGCTAAGGGAGTGCGAGGGAGATAGATATATAAAATCTTTGATCAGGCATAACTTTTTAACGAATGGTCCGATTTGAAAATTTCGATAGGTATTGATAGTCACAATAAAACTGCATTTTTAGTTTTCCAAAATCTTTAATGGTGTGGGCGCCAGACACCTTTCAAAAAATGGTGTAGGGCGATTGAGGGGGTTAGAGGGGGCGTGGCACCATTTTGAAATAAACTTGCGCTGCGTAGGAACTCCAAGAATATGCATGCAAAATGCCAATCCTCTAGCTTTTATAGTTTCCGAGATCTCAGCGTTCATACGGACGGACAGACGGACAGACGGACAGACGGACAGAAGGACAGACGGACAGACGGACAGACGGACATGGCTAGTTCGACTCGGCTAGTGATCCTGATCAAGAATATATATACTTTATAGGGTCGGAAAAGCTTCCTTCTCCCTGTTACATACTTTTGCACGAATACAATATACCCTTTTACTCTACGAGTAACGGGTATAATTAAAATCCCTAAATTGGAGACTCATTGCAATAACATTTTGGATAAGGATCCACCCGCCCCTTTGGAAAGTTCTTTCCATAGGCCTCATTTAATCTGTTCTCCTTCCGCCAAATCGAAATCAGTCCAAAACACATTCATATCGCATCTGGGACGACCTGCCAGCGATTTTGCCCCCTCATTTGGCGGCTGGCTTGTAGGCTGCAATTACTTTTATATCGGATTCCTGTTTGCTCTCGGTTTCTCAAATAGCAATAGCATCCATCGATAGCCTCTCAATGTTTGCCCAACTGGCGCGCTTCCATTCGATTCGATACGATTCGAGCTGAATGCTCGTTCGGTGGCTGCTGATGCTTCTGCGGCCATTGTGCCAATTGCTTTTGGTCGAGTTCTGTTCTGGAATCGCAGTTGGAGCTGGAGTCGGAGTCTGGAGTCATCATCTAGTTCTCCGGCAAAAGCTGCTCAAGTGCTGACAATTTGGCCTTTTTAAATCTAGCTACCTAACTATACAAAAAAATGCATAAAGCTGCACACAAAAAAAAACTTGGTAAAATCCCCAACCACAAAAATGGTCAATTCTACCAATTAAATAGTTACTCTTTCACAACAACAAATACACACAATTAGCAAAGACACACACCCAAAGCAAAAACAAAATACACATAACTATTTTTTATAGTTACGTAACCAATCAAATTTTTTTGTGTGTGGGTTTAAGTTAGTCTTGGTATAAAATAGTTTCTTAAGTTTCTAACTCGGAAAAGAAATGACAATCATTTATTCTCATTCTTTTTATGATCCAGTATTTATTTTAGATTTAAAAATACTAACTAACTTTTATGATTGGCAATTTTGTTTTCGGTCTTCTAATAAAGCTCTTTACATATTCAAAATCAAAATCAAATTCTAGAACTATAACGATCCTTTTTATCAGATTTTTAGACAAAAGTTTTGACAACACTGGTGAACAGGAAAATCGGGTGTATACACTTATATCGATGCTCCCCGCTCACAGCCGCAATGGCAATCGCAATCATTTCATTTCCCTTTTTAATATACGCTGCACAAGCACATTAGAAAGGGGGGTTCCGGGGGCTAAGGCGAAATTCTAACCAAACCACGTGCCAGACCAACCAGACAACTTTCACCCCCTTACAGGCTCCTCTTTTCCAGTCCCCAGTGCAGTTTTGGGTTGTATAAGTAGTCATCGGAGGCGTTTCGCCTACCTACAATTACCCCCCTCTCAACAGCCGCCTCTCTCTTTTCAGTCGTCATGTATGCGAGTTTTGCTTCCGTTTCCGTTTACAGTGTTTGCAATTTTGCCTTTAGTATTAATGGCCTTAAATTGTATTGACGCCCATTCGAAAGGCCGTCTAGCAGTTAGAGATGGAATCCTAAAAATAAAATGGAGAAACTTAACTAAGATCAGCTAACAATATAACAGTTAGGTCGAGTAAACCATTAGAGCCTTTTTAGGCTATGATAAATCCCCATAAACACCTGATAAAAGTTATTATAAGTTGTCAATTAACCTTTTAACTAAAGGCATTTGCCTTTATTATAAAATTGCACACTTATTTAATACAAAAATGTAAATCTTTGGTTTACCTTTAAATCTTTTATAATAGATTTCTAACAAATTCGTTTTCCTTAAAATGAATTATTTGCACCAAGGGTAACTTATGCTCTCTGAAAGATTGTTTCATCTTACCCCAATTAAATGTATTATTTTTTCAATCCAACAATACCTTACTTAAAGCTTGAAGGCAATGTTAAACTGAATTATGTAGTTCTAACTAAATGAAGTGTCGCGCTAACCACCAAGACAATCAATCATTATAAGCACTATAAACTGTGTAAGCTCTAATTCAATTAAAACGGACATGAATCAAACTTAAAGAATTCCACACCTTAAGCACCAAAGCATTAATTAAAGGGGAAAATTTACAATTTGGAAAAGATTATTAAATAGAAAGTTTGTCTGCGTCAGATATATTGTTTAAAGCCGTGTCTAAACACATACATTTTTCTTGATAAAAAGTTAAGCCAAAACCTTGAAGCTTTTTCCAGAATTTCATTGGACAATCTTGGTCCATCTCTAAGCCGTTTCTCCTGGAAAGCCCCCTCACTTTTACCCACCACTCCCTTATGTTATTCGACACTGTTCGAGGTCGCCCAAAAAATTTTCACGCCGCACACGCGCCTAGGCTAATTTTGCATGCAACTCAGGACAGCTGAACGTCCGTTAGTCCTGCCACCGCCCCTCGAGTCCCCGCCCCCACTTCCATAGCTTTTTATTGAGACCGAACAACAACCATATCGGGGCGAAAAAAGCAATAGGATGGGGGAAGTGGACACACCCCCCGGGTGGTAAACGATTTTGCACTCACATTGATTGCCTCGCGTAGTTTTATTTATGCTTTTTTCAGCTAGTGTCGGGTCTGAGCTTTCGTTTTATACGGATATACCGATATTTATATTTATTTGTAGGCCACAAAGTGCATATTAAAAGCAGGCACAAAAACTGTTAAGGGTCAGCAATGGGTTAATTATTGGTTTGGGTCGGGGTATTCAAGTAAATTATTAAAATGGAAATATCTCTGTGTCTAATAAAACACTTTCTTTGATTGGATATTATCCAGCTAACAGCTGAAAAAAAGTAAAGTCCTTTCAAAAAAAGTAAATACCAATTTAAATTGAAAAACAAGAGAGAACGCTATAGTCGGGTGCCCCGACTATCAGATACCCGTTACTCAGCTAAGGGAGTGCGAGGGAGATAGATATATAAAATCTTTGATCAGGCATAACTTTTTAACGAATGGTCCGATTTGAAAAATTTCTTCTACATTTCGATAGGCATTGATAGTCACAATAAAACTGCATTTTTAGTTTTCCAATATCTTTAATGGTGTGGGCGCCAGACACCTTTCAAAAAATGGTGTAGGGCGATTGAGGGCGTTAGAGGGGGCGTGGCACCATTTTGAAATAAACTTGCGCTGCGTAGGAACTCCAAGAATATGCATGCAAAATGTCAATCCTCTAGCTTTTATAGTTTCCGAGATCTCAGCGTTCATACGGACGGACAGACGGACAACTGGCTAGTTCGACTCGGCTAGTGATCCTGATCAAGAATATATATACTTTATAGGGTCGGAAAAGCTTCCTTCTCCCTGTTACATACTTTTGCACGAATACAATATACCCTTTTACTCTACGAGTAACGGGTATAAAAAGTTAAATGAAAATATTTGCAATATCATCTAAACACAGTAAATATAATACTGCTTTTTGTTAATTAAAGTTAAAGCTTTGGCAATTTTCTTTAATTGCTGAGAGTTGATTTTCTTTTTATATACTTTATATCACTTTCATTAAATCGAAATGTAGCCAATTAAATACGAATTGGAGCACCATAAAAACTTGTTCCAATTTTCTGCTCAATTCTGGTCCCCTTCAGTTAAAGATATTCCCATTAACGCTCCTACTGTTTGCTGCACTTTGCTGATAAACAACAACACAAATTGTTAGCAACACAGCAGCAACTACCAGGGCAACATTGAAGTATAACCTATAAATAACAACTCCCAGATGATAAGGGCCAAGGAAAATAAATAAATGAAGTCAGCATCTTGGGTAGTACATAATATTTTTTTTTCGATGCTGTGCACCCTCGCTTTGCGGCGGTTCCCCTTTCCCCTTCCACGACAAACAGCGTGGAAATGTAATTTTCCTTGACATTTTCCGGTTGGCAATCATATCGCGCCAATGCCAGGAAAACTGACCAGACAACTCCGCCAGACTCTTGGGGACATTCGGTTCGCTTCGGATTCGAGGAGGAAAATTAAGCACTGAGGAAAAATATCACTTTAATATGAATTTAATTTAAAATAAAGTTAACATGGTTAAAAACTCAGGGCTAATAATTTTATCGAAATGAATAAAAACCACAATTATTGGAAACCTTAAGTTTTTAATATTATTTTTAAAACTGTGAGTTTAACACAAAAAAAAAATCGGCACGATCTTATCAAACACACGAGAGAAAACTATAGTCGAGTATTTTGAATATCAGAACCCGTTACTCAGCGAATGGGAGTGCGAGGAAGATGGAGATACGTAGTCGTCAGCGCCATCTAGTGGCTGTTTTAATTTTAACTCATAACTTTTGAATGGATTGTCCGATTAAAAAATTTTCTTCTACATTTCGATAGGTTTCAATAATAACATTATATTTTTTCCTGGAATTATATTGATATATTGTAAGGGTATTTGATTTCTTTTCTCTGTGTAAACTTGAATTTCAAGTGTGAAATGAGCTGGCGACGAATGCTGTGGTGGCGGTATCGTTTGATTTAAAGCATCAGCAACATGGACATGGTCTTGGAGGGGAGAAAAACACACCAGTTCGGGCTGCCCTTCCACTTGCCGATGGTATTACTCTGCCCTGTTATGAAATCAGCTTAACGAGATTGGAAATCAGAACAGAGGCCAAAAGATTGAAGGTGTAGCCTGGGCTGGGGGGAAATGGCTTCTGATGCCGGACAATGCTTATAAGATGGTCCAGTTCAGATAGCCGGGTTCCAAGTACACTCCATTAGGGCTGTTGCTCTTTGGGGGTTGGGTCCTCAGAGTTCGCCGGGGTCCAGGTCCATCAGCAAGCTAGTCAAACCAATTTGGGGGGATCAAATTAAAGCCACATCAAATGTTACAGGGGCTGAATGCTTTCTATAGGGGTGCCGTGGTGCAAAACCCCCCGACAAAAACTTTATGCCATGTTGCATTTTTCAACATAAATCGAAAACGTCAGCAGCAGAAGTAAAACTTTGCAATCATAGTCCCATTTTAGTTCATATAGGGGAAGTTTTTTACACCAGGAGTGGGGAATTCCAAGTAATATACTAACCAATTGTGCGTAAAATGAAATCGTCCTAGTAATAAATATAGAGAATCAATAAATCAAAAGACATTAGAAGGACGTATAATCTGGTAACGTCAGGAAACATTTTAGGACATTTTTATAGAAAGTTATAGATTTTAACCGCTTTTATTATTTGAAAATTATGTTTTAATCTAACCCCTTTACAATGTTAATCATTCGATTGGTAGTTTACCTTCTCGTCAATATTTTGTATTAGTTCTTGTTCTAGATTAAAATAAAATCCAGCGCTATAAAGATAGAAGAAATCATTTTCATCTTTTTATATAGAAATGTTTAAGTTAATTATAATTTGTGCTGTTTGGAAAATTACTTTGCACTTTTCAAAGGTATCCTCTTTGAATTTTTAAAAAATAAATATAATCTTAAATCCCTTATTTTAATCTCCTTGAGCAACGAATTTCCTGCACAACAGCTGATTTTTCAGTTATGCAGGCACTGAGTCTTGTTATTTTTAAAAACCCCCCGTCTTAACCCGTGCACTTTACACACGTTCCGGCCCCCATGTATAAAGGTTTTTATGTATCAATATGAGTGTGCCTGTATATATAGGAAAGTACGCCCGACTGTGTGCATCGATATATTTCGAATGCGATACATGACGTTTCCATTGTTTCCATCAACGCTGATGCTGCTGATGCACGCCAATAATTGATGATGAACAAATAAGATGGCTTCTTTTGGTTTGAAGCGTTTCGCTATGGAATGTGGGAATTTTTCTCGCTCTCACTTTTGCATTGCTTCGCTGTCTCATTCGCACCTCTTAAAATTCTTACACAGAGAAAAATAACATGGATTTGAGTACAACAAATCTTTTCGAGATTTTAAAATAAAGCGGATACTTTTTTATGAATTAAAATATTCCAAATTCTCTTGCAACATTGTTAAATTGACAAGCCTTTATTTTTGGGATTTTAATATTACTTTTGCCACCTGATAATTAAATTATATCCCCTCATTTATTGATTTTTAAAATTATTATTTAGAATTATAATACTTCAAGATTGTGGTCAGTAAAATCTGATATTTATTTTCCGTGCAGCACTTTCAATCCCATGGGCTCGACGTTCGATAATGCAATTCCATTCAGGCATACGAGACAGCCAATCTATCCAATTCACAACCACACACATGCACACGCACCTTCATCAGTATGCAGCAGGGAAAAGCTTTCTCCAACTCCCAGCTCCCTCCCTCTTTTTCATCCCCATCTCGTTTCTTTCCTGGTCAGGAGAAATCAAACAAAAGTTATAACTTTTTACAATAACGTCGGTTGGGCTTTGGATATTTTTGGCAGGGCGTGCATTTGACTAGGCTATTATGGAATGGGAATTTCGGTTTTTAAGCCCGCACATTAAAGATCTTTCAGAACGGAAATACTGCAAAAAATTATATGAGCTGTGTAAGCAACAGGGACCGCAGCTGTTCTGAGTTTTATTTTAAAAATCACATTTTAAATAATTTCAAGTGCAAAACTCCTAAAATACCTGTCTTTTTTTTTAATAAAACTTTCTTTTTTTAAATAACAAATTTTTTAGTTGCTCTTTTTGACCACCTACTATTAAAACAATAATTTTTATGTGTGCCAAATAAAGTTATTAAAACAACATGCATACCTTGTTCTGCATCAATGGGTAGAAATATCATAAAAAAACTCAAAAAAGATTAATTTTAAATAACTATAATTTGTAAAAGAAATAAAACTTAATGAAAAAGTGTTATTTTTCAGGCTAAATTATATATCTCAACAAATAAGAGTTATTTTTTGAGTCAAGGATTCAACATTCTCTTTTATCGTATCATATTATGTATTATGGACTCATATTTTCCCCAATTCCTTGCCATTATTTTCAATTATTATATCAAAGTGAATGCCGTCGTTCCATCTTTTTCGTTCATTGTCTGCCGGTTAATTGCCGTTTGCTGATTTTTCGCAAAGTGCGATGCACCATTGCCACCTCCGTTTCCATCCCATCACCATATAGCCCGATCATCGTGGGCATCCTCGGGCGTTCCTGCCTCATCGCATCATTAGCGCCATCATTTTAAAATATTATTAATACTTAATGGTCTCCGCATGTTCGAGTGTGTGCCTCGTGCATTGAGCAATTTATGGCGCGGGCCAAATGAATTTCCTGCTCAGACGCTTGGACGACGACGTCACGTGAAAGAAAAGCGGCAGCGGAAAACGGAAAATTTGCCTCACGCTGCGCTAACAAAACAAAAAAATAATAATGCAAAATGCACGGAAAGCGGAGTTAAGTGTAAAGTGTATTTCCAGACGACGTTCGTCAACGTCAAACGGCGATCGATAAAATATGCTTGCATGTGAATTATTTTAATGAGTTCCGTTTCGTTGGAAGGGAAAAATATGAACGATAAACTAAATACATCTGGATAGGGACCAGAGCAAAAAAATCAAAGAGTATAAGCAGAAGCCAAAGCAGGGAACCCCGCTTTTGCAGAATGGCAAAAAATGCAGAAGAAAAAGTAAAACAAAACAAAAGCGGTTCCATTCGCAATGGAGTTGGAGTTTTCCGAGTGGAGTCCAGGATTGGAGCGAGGACACGAAGGCAGGGACCCAGGACCTACATGCACAGAGAAAACCACATGGCTTCAAATTATAACATGGCACAATTTATTTAAAAAAGTTCTTAATTTCAATATAATGGTTTCTGATCATAGCACATAAGAAAATTATTTAAAAATTGTGCTTCTCTAAAGAGTTATTATTTATATCTAATATAATTTCACAATAGAAATATTTAAAAATGGTTAAATTTGATAATATTCAAAATATTTATTTTTGACATTTAATGACATTTTTTGCAGTGCAAAACTCATTGAAGAAGAGAGTTCTGCCAGCCAGTTGGCAAATAATTATGTGAAGTCAAGCAAAAATCGCACGGGGAAGTGGCAAAGGTGCAGACGATAAGAAGAGGGCAGATTAGCCAAAGATGGAATGAAATTGAAGGTAAGAAGCTTTCAGTTTAAACATTTTTTACGGCTACTTGGCTAATTAAGAGACTAGAAATGGAATGAGAAGTGATTATTTTAAAGTGCATCTGCTAAAACTGTGATCATTATATCAATGCGATTTCTAGGAAATAAAATTATAAATAGGTACTCTTTAATTGGGATTTATTGCATTAACGGACTTTGGGATAAAAACATGTAATATATGATACAAAAATATGAAAATTATTAAGCTTGCGAATTAAAAGAAATCAAGTAACTAAATTCGTTGTTCTTAAACTTCTATAAAATCTTTAAAATTCTATAAATAAACTTACATTTATTTCCAAAAACAGAAGACAAATTTTCTTGTTTCCTTTGTCCCGCAGAAAAGAAAAGAAGCCATAGATAGCCGCTGACTTTATATCTCTACGCTAGACAATCTCAATTTCTTGCTGGCTGCTAATGGGCTTTATGCCTCTGGATTACCCCTTCATTGATTCACCCCGGGCATAATGGGTTAACTGAAGGGCATGAATATTAAGAGGAAGTTTTGCGAAGAACTTAGACCACAGGATATCGGTTAGTTGAAACCCCCGCGAAAGTTATCCCTCGCCTGCGCCCCCATTTTAAGGTTTTTCGGTTTTTATTTTTTCATTCTGTTTTCCCACTTTCGGTGTCTCAATCAGATACCAAAAGGATGGCTTCGGAAAAAATAGAGAGCAGAGTTGGGGGTTAGACAACAAAAGTTGTCAATTGACGCCAGAAGTTGATGCCAAAAGCGTCGCCGACAAACTGTGCAATACCGAAAATGTGAAAAATGAAAAGGGAGATGGCTAGAAAAAGCGTGAAAAAGCGGAAGCAAAACAGAAAGGTGAGAAATGCAATAACTGTTAAGTCATTGCCCTGCTAAATCCACCTACAACCCTCTAAAAAAAATTAACAATGTGAAAAAGGCGGGTATAACAGTCTAATTATTTAATTTACAATAAAAATGTTAACTTTTAATCAATTGATTAATCAAAATAAAATCTTCTTTAAAATATAATTTATTTTAATTTACTTTAAAGTAGTATAAAGAGGTTCTATATATTTTTTAACGACTATGTTTGTCGTAAAATAAATTAAATTAAATTAAACCCAACTTTCTGGGTTATCCCTTTGTTTAAATAAAATAGTAATGTACATTTTTTCTTAATGTTTCCCCAAAAAGCACAAACCCAAAAGAAGGTCTCTCAGACGGTTATAAATAACGTTTAATTGCAGCAGAATGCCAATTTGGGAGCTGCTCCGCGAGTTAAGGAGCAAAGGAGGAGCACTCCTTCGTTATTTTGGGGGCATTATGAGTAGTTAATTTACAACAAAGTTGTTAACTGTCGGTGGCCCAGCTGGTGTGCCTCTGCTCTCCTGGGTCGCTCCAGTCATCTTCTAGCTCGCCTGGTCCAAATTGCCCAATTTTAAATTAACAAATTCCATTTCAACATTTTAATTAGGTTTTAAAATTTTCATGCGCTGCCTTATTTTTGCGGCAGTGGCAATGTTGCTGCATTGCCTGAAATGGAAATGGCAGCGGCAGCGAAGCGCTGGCGATTTCCTCTGCCGAGCAGCTTGCGTATTAATATGCGCCATTTCCGTTTCCGATTAGCATAGCAGCTGGTGTACAGAGTCCTCCGCAACAAACAGGAAATGGCGCAAAACTGTGTCTCCAGCTTGGGCCTTGGCGTTTCCCCTTGCCTTTCGCTACCCATATCTGCTGCCCGTGGCTGTGTGTATTTCAGTTTACTTTAATTTTCATCATCATTGCCCCAAAACTAGCACAGTGGCGAAAGCACCAACAATAGCCAGCGAAAATGTCTCACATTCAAAAATACAAAACGATAAAAATAACAGAAAGTTTCGCGAATCCAAGATAAAGCGAATATATTTTACTCTATAACTAAAAAAATCATATAGGAATTGGAAAAATAAGTAACCGATTTATAAAAAAACAGAATTATTAAAGAATTTTTAATAAGTAGGTACATTAGGTAAGTAAATCAATAATAAACATAAGTCTGTTATTAAATGTTTCTTTAATTTATTTAATTTATTTTTTTGTTAAAATCTTTATTATAATAGCATGGAGTTCTTGAGTAAAAACTTATGCTGAATCTTTGTATTCTATCCTTTATTTCTCTCTTTAACCGTCACAAAAAGTTAGTCAAAAGTAAAGGGCCGTGGGCCTTTTTTAAACAGTCGGCACATACAATATACATATCTACCTAGCAAAAACCTCTTCCGCAGGGTTATAGAGTATTTATAAAGCCTCTCGCGCTTTCTGTTTGTTGCAAAAGCTGCAGTTAATTTGGTGCTTCAAATTTTAATGCCGGGAAGGGAGGCTTACGGAAAAAGTAGAGTTTGGGGCCAAGCAAAAACAAGGCAGTAACAGTAATAGTAACAGTAAGAGGCAAACAAGGACCATGTTCAGAAATGGTAGCCCAGGCCAGGACTCTCGCCGAATCGCTGGGCGCCGTTTTATAGTCCGGCCTAGGCACCCAAGCGACGCCGATGAGTTGTCACACTGCGAAAAGTTTGAGGAAGTAGTTCAAAAGCGAAAATTCTTTCTTTGAAAAAAAAACAATTTTAAAAAAGGATTTTCTAAATTTACTAAATAAACTTTAAGTAACTATAGAAAAGAATAGTGTTAATTTTATTTTTTAATATTTTAAATTCATTTATTCTTGAATTACCGAATTTGGTTTACCATAATATTTAAAATTTTTTTAGCTATATATTTCAATTTAATTGTTTTTGAGTTAAGTTTAAGTACCCATTTTTTCTCTCTGCACTTCCCCTCCTCCTTTTGGGACCCAAAAACTCTCGTCTTAGCGAAAAGCGCTTTTGCATAAAATTCTCACATTACGCATACGCAGCGCTGTATTTACAGTTATACTGAGCATTTTATTTCCGGCAGCCGGGCGGCCCATTTTTGCTTTGGATTTGCATTTCGACTTCGCCATCGCCATCGCCTTGGCCGTTTGCTTGTTTTTCGTTCGGTTTATTGTTATAGATTTTATGGCACTCGCTTTGGTGCTGTTATTATTTAAAGCAACAAATATATTTTCAGCTTAATTAAACTTAAAAATCACCAAACACCCGGAGGCAGATTCCGGGCATCTGCTTTGCTTTGCCTCTTTAACTGCATCACCATAAATTTCTGTGCATAAAACTCAGGTTTAATGCCGCAAAGTATGCAGCGTTTTTTATGGTGCGAGTACCTCCTCGTCCTGCTCGGGGATTTTCCATCTCCTTTGCCCGATGGTCGCCCCATTTATTACTGGCGAATACATCACACAAAAGGCCGTGCCCTCAATTTATGTGCCGTAGGCAACAAAAATTTATTGTCAACTGATAAGCAGGCCAAAGCAAAGTAGCCCGAAGGCGAAAAACACTTGAAAGAGGGGGCAAGTGAAAAGGTTCTGTGTGGAGCGGGGTTACGAGGGGCAAGTTACGATACCCTTTCAGAGATTTTTGGCAGCTGATTGGTCACGGCTAAGGTTTCGGGTTGGCCATCAATCAGCGATTGTTTGGATCCAAGCATTTGGCATGCAAAGGCGGTTTATGGGCAGTGATTATAGAGAACTGGATGTAGATATTTTAATGTGATAAAGTTTCATAAAAAAAATTAATTTTATTGAGGTACAGTATTTTTAGGTTAACCTTCTTCTAAGTATATATAATGTAACAATTACGTTACATATTCTTAAAAATCGTTTAATTTAAGTTCTAACTAAAATTCTAAATATCTATATTTTTGTGATAAAATTTAAACATTTATTCAATTTGTTAGCAGAGAAGTAGTATATAAGTCTAACAGAGGAGAATACGATTTGTATTATATTATAAAATTGCTTAAAATAAAATATATTTAAAAGGATGTGCTGGAAATTATTTTACTATAAATTATCATTATTTTTGCTACCTCTTATTATAAAACAATTTTTTTTTTCATCAAATAGCACACACCTTAAACTTAAAACACCGTTTTCAGTAACGGCCGTCCATTTTAAAACCGTAACCGTTTCATCAGTTTATTGATTTTACGTTTGGCACATAAATTCCAACGACGGAAAAACACCGAATAAAAAACTTTCGTCGAGGGAGGTGATTGCGAAGGCTGCCCATCCATACTTTTTTCGGGCTGCGCATTTTTTTATGCAAATGCATAAAAAGTGTCATGATTGCCGTGTTTGTTTGTCTGGGCGAGGCCTTCGTCCTTAAGCAGGACCTGGACCCTTTTCTGCTTTTTCTGCCGCCTGCAGATGTCTGGACGTCGTTTATTTCATTTGTTTAGGCTAGGCAGAGCGTGTGTGTGTGGAGAAAAATGAAAGGACAAACAGTGCTCCATATTTGAGCATATGTTTGCCTGCATGGCGAGTTGTGTTGTGTATTTTTGTCTTGGGTTTTTGCTCTGTGGCCTGATAATTGAAATGTCTCCCCACGGGCAAGTTAGGAACAGAGAAGCCGAACAGAATATGCCGCCTACCAGTTTTATTTATAACATTTCGTAATGCACAATTATGGAACTGTGTCAGCTGGGTGGAGGATATATTTAAATTGGTTTAAAGTCTTTTTGGAGATAATTTGCGTCGTTCTATGACGTTGGTTTAAAATTTCTACAGGTTTTTGAGGGTTGACTCTTTTGTTAAATATATAAAAAAAAATATCTGAATCATTAAAAATGCCCAACTGTTATTTATAAATCGAAAAATATTAAAAGAAATAAATGTATCAACGAAGATATGAGATTTCCCTTAAATTTCTAGTCTCATCTCCTATTTATAATACTTTTGGGCATATTTACATTTTTATCCCCCATCAGAAAATTATCAGCGCAAAATCATTTTTCATCTTTGTGCCTTTCTTCTTATTTTCAGTTTAGCGTGCCATAAAATATTCTCACACGCTTCCGAAACTACTCCCAAATGGCTGGAAAAGAGGGTCCGCGAGGGGAAATCAGCTCTGTGATGCCGTGCCTTGTCAACTGGTTTGAAAAATAGATTTTTACGGGCTTAGTTGCGCATCGTCAGCCACGTTGACTACAGCAAACAGCAACAACACGAACAGCAGCAGCCACTATAGGATCTATGGCATCTATAGGAACACCAGCAGCATATTCTTCATGGCATCGCATGGCCACCGGCATCCGCAATTCTACCCACTCCACTTGCCAAATCCCGCGGGGCGTTCCCTTTTGTGTCTCACTCGCGTCATTTAAAAGACATTTGCCTGTCATTTTATGCCGTGTTTGGCACAGTTTTCTCCCCCATCTCTTACGATGCACTGAGGGATAATGGTATACAGAATTATATACTTTAAAATACTTTTTTTTAGTAAATTAACCGAAAAATTACATAAAAATGGAATTATTTTTCTGAGCGATAGTATCGATTGTGGGCCCAAACTATCGATGTTTCCCAAATTTTTTAAACCATCGATAGTATCGATAGTACTATCGTTTTTTTTAGCAACCCTAAGAGCCTGACAAATAAATCAGAAAACTGTCTTAGTTTCATTTGGATCATAATATTTGTTAAATATTTATAAAGAATAATAATAAACTTTCCTATACGAATTTCAAAAACAAAATATAGAAAAAACTTTATAAATAAAATTTGTAAAATTCTACATTAATGAATTCCAGTGAATGAATATAAATCCCATTCATTCTTCAGTGTATTTTCCGCCTCTCTCATCCATCGCCAAAGTTTTTCGTTTGCCAAACAATGGAGGCGGTGGGTGGGGCAAACCATTAGTTTGACATTGGCAACACATTGCCAATACATTTGTAGCAGATGCAGTTTAGGAAAAAAGCCCTGGGAAAAAAGGAAACCCCTGCTAATGATCAATTCGAAATGTAGGAGAAGGAGCGCCCGAGGCTCGGGTTGCTTTGGTTCTTTTGAATTAGTTTAGTTTTAATTTCAATTGCAGAATGGCGGGGGCGGGGCGAAAATGTATGCAAATTAGAAAGGCAGCCGCCGCTGATGCTGATGCAGCGTTAATTTACCAAATCGAATTGCATTGCATTAAGGTTTAATTAGACTGCTAACAAATCCCATAACCCCGCAGCCCACCCATTCCACAGACGCATATGCAAATGCCGCTGCCCCTTTTGTTGTTAAACAAACGAACAGAACGCAGAGTGGGGTGGGTGGGGTGTAAAAAATAGAAAGTTAAATTTATTAAAACCCATTTGTACAATGCGGCTCTTCCAGGCATAACTTGGGCTTTGCTTTGGTCCCGGTTTGCAGAGCGACCGGGGGTTACGTATACGTAAGCAGGGGGCTTTTGTTAGCTGCAATGAACGCGAAATGCACGCAGCTAAAACTTCAAAAAGCGCCAACCCTTTTCCCCCTGGAATGGTATAGGGTATATGGTATATGGGTTTGGAATCCATGGCGTAACAGTAAAACTTTTCGCACAAGTTGCATTAACTTGAGTGGCCAAGCACACGGTGGCGTATACGCAATTTTTTATTATATATGTAAGGGAAATTTTTCGAAAAATGGTTTTGAGTGGTTGATGCTTACGAAAGGAATGTGAAAAATGTGGCATACGGAAAAAGGAAATGTTGATTTGCTTTTACGCTTGTACTTTACTTTAATTGGATTCAATAAGATACAGTTGTGGTTGTAAAGTTTATGTCAGCCAAGGAATTGTGGAGATTTATTAAAACTATTTTATGCTTTAAAAATAATATTAACAAAAATGTAAAATAAATCAAGTATACTCATTAGTAGGTAGGTAATTTAAAAACCCTTCTTATTTGAAAGGAATATTATAATCTCATTTCATTGGGATCCCCTGAACTCTTAACTTCCTTAACTAACTTTAGCCATGGAGGGTCGGGGGCTGGAAAGTAAACTTTTCCCGGGAATTTCTTTGCGAGAAGCCCTAAGAAAAATCTCGACTTAGTTACAAAGCTGCCACATATACTTATGACCCTGCTTTGCATGCGATCTGCGAATGTGTGGCAAGTTTTCACTTACGCAACTCTGCAGCGGCCATTAAAATAAGAAAAAAGACTGTACAATGCAATTTTCATAGCATACCATGCTGCTGCTGCTGCTGCTGCCACCCCATGATTTTTTATGCATAAATATTTGTGCAAGTTTTTTTTATTTTTTAAGTGCAAAATGTTTTTTTTTACTGTTATGACCGTTTAAGCAAAACTTTGCAGAAGAGAACGCAAAAAACGCAGAGGAATAACGTTCGTTGGGTAAGCATAAAATTATTATCAACCCGCGTGAGGAGAATCTCTGGGAAATGGAGACCCCGACGACGAACGAAAATTGCCACGCAGTGTTATAGCAAAAAAAATATAAAGTTTTCCGCTCCTGTTGTTGTTTTTTGTGTATATTTTTTGCTGCTGCTCTTTCGCAGACATTTTTTTTAGTTCGGACACATTTTGCATGGCGACGGCGTTTGCTAAATGAACCGAAGCGGGCAACAAAAAGAAATTATCCAAAAAACAACGAAAAAGCAAATATAAAAAAGGGAAAGTAAAACCCGACACGCCGGCCTCGCAAAATACTCTACTATTTGCCCACAGAAAAATGCTTATATTAAAATTTGCATAATCGTTTTTAAAACTTCAAAAAAGGGCAATTAAAAAAAAAATCTGTTACATTTTATAAAAAGGTATTTACGTACGCCAATTTAAATAATATTTTAAGTTTTTCCTAATTTCTTCAGGTTTTAAAGCGGCGTTTAAATTTACCCTAATACTTTTTTACTTCCTAAAAAATTAAAAATTTGAACACTGCAAAATATTAAATGTAGGTGTACCAAATAAATCGAATAGTACTTAGAGCATTAAAGAAAGCTATGCTGCGGGTATATTGGAATTAAAATTAAAATGGTCAGAAATATTAAAGCTTAGGAGCTTATAAATTTGTTGCCCTCATAAGATAATTATCAGCAAATCCAGATAAAAAGAAATGGAAACCTTTTTTTTTAATTAAGCTTTTATATTTTAGCTAATTTTAATGGTAAATTTAAAATTAAAATTCTGGCATCTCTTTTTCTCCATAGAGTATTTTCCATTTAAAGCGCAAAGTTTGTAAAGTTTTGTGCGTTAAAAAAAATATTTGAGCTCTAGCCGCACATGGTGTCACAACATCAGTGACAAAAACAACAAAAACACGTGACCCTTGGGGGCACAACACTACAGACCGCAAAAATAAAAACCGTTAGCCGGCGTCCTTTTTTTGTCTTTGTATTTTTAAGTGTCGTAGTCCGCGACGAACGTTATCCTTTCCTTTTCAGCATTATTGTTGGGCAGTAATTTTCATAAATTGCGTCTCTGTCGTCGTCCTCGGCTATTAGCGTTAACATCTAAATGTCGCCGTTGAAAGCATTCAACTTCAAATTGTTGGTCAGCAGAAAGACGGCAAAAACAAAGGAAACCCTGAGTCAGTTCGGCGAAACAAAGAGTGTAAAATTCGTCTATGGTTCCCAGTAAAAAACAAATTTATTTATCATGCAAATGCTGCAGGAGTGAGTGGGTGGCGCTTTGGGTGACAGACAATCTGACAGTCAGTCAGTGATTGAAACCGCTTGGCTGTATATGAAAATATTTCGGTTGTTAACTCTCGAATCCTGCAGCCAGTGATATGCACAGGCCAAAAAATGAATCCCAAATATATTTTAAATATATAAATTTATTTTATTTAAAAGGTAAAATATTTTTCCGAGCCTTAAATGTTTAAATTCCACATGGTTTATAAATAGAAAAATTATTTTAAAAAATGGGGTGACTAAATTTAATATTCAAAGTACCACGTTATTAAGCATCGGATGTGAATAATAATATTTAGCGCCATAATATATTTTTCCCGTGTGGATATTCAGGCAACAGGAGACAGAGGACCATTTGTCCCGAGGCCAGCAAACACACAATTGCTGAAAAGTGGAGCAGTTCGTCGCTCCACCTCGAAACCCACTCTCGCTGAAAGTAAAAGCTGCATAAAAATTGCATTGCCCCCAACTAAAATGGTGGGATAGAAAATAAAACATGGGGAAAATGAGGCACACACCCACCACCCCCCTCTGAAGTTTCCCCATGGAATTGAAGTTTTTCCAGAAGTCGGGAGATTGGATGGCAGCAGTCGCTTGCCGCTTAAATTGAAACTCGGGATTCAGGAGCAAAAAATGAAATACAAAACTGGAATATTTAATGCGTTATGCAAAAATTGCGTCCGTTGTCTCGTTTTTGTTGGTGAAAAAGATAGTGAAAGAGAGAGGTGAAAGGAGAAAGGGCACGGGGAAAGCTGCCTGGGAAAGGGAGCAACGGCAGCAATACGTTTAAAATAACAGCAGTTCAGTGTAATTCTGGAGCAGCAAACAAAAAAAAAACAGGTAAGCACTGACGTGCGATTCGAGAGAAAGGAGCGAGTGACACAGTCAAACAAACCAAGAGAGTTGCTTTACTATTTTTAACAAAAAATGTAGAACTTACTTTAAGATATTAGATATTTTCAGGCAAACATTTTAAAGGTACGCAATGCAGCTATTTCTATGGAAAGCTATGTATTATTGTTGATTATAAATATTTGCTAAACACTAGAAAAGGTTTCAGCACACACAAAAAAAAAACATGTTACCGTAAAATCGAATTGGCCATGTGAATTTTAGGTTTTTATTTTATTTCGATTTATTTTCTTAAGTTTTTGTAATTAGTAATCCTTTAATTTGAGCATTTTTAACAGATTTATTATATGGTGTAATATGCCTTTCAAAAGCTTGTGTTTCTTTTAATAACAAATTTGAATTTTATGTAATTTATTTTAATAAAAAAAACTTTTAAAGAGCAGAGCCATGTAATAAACAGTTGAGTCTCTATGATGGAATGAACAATAATTTTGTATTTATATTTTTTTCTTACTACATTTTTGTATTCACATATTCTAGTGGCCGCCCTCGCTTGTTGTGGCATAAGCTGCCATAGTTTCAGCAGTCCTATCACTCACTCTTGCGCCTCCCGTTGGCTTATCCGCTCTTTCATCCCGTCCCCCGAGAGTTTTCCGCCCACCCTCCACTAACCATCCCCTCCCTTATCTGCACTGCCCCCTTCTTACCCAAAAACTGAGAGGGAAAAATAAGAAAACAAAGATGTGTGGCTGCAGCTTCGTTGCATTTTTATCAGCTACATGCAACTGCCGCTTGCCTTCTCTTTCCCCGAAAGCATTGCTCTCTCTTTCTCCACGTTGCATGCATAAATATTGCACATGCAAAATTGGAAATAACTGATGGATGCCGTCAAAAAATGCTGCTGCCACAACCGCTGACTTCCATCTCTACACGCGCCCAGTCAACTTTTCACGCCCACTTTCCGCGGCGACATTGCCGAAGAGGCGGAAAAAAAAATATATTATATAGGCGTGGCAAGAAGTATGTTTGTGCATTCCTCTGACATTAATAAATCGATGAATGAAAAATCCCACACCTTTACACGAGCAGTTGTGGGTAAAATTACAAATGTTTATAATAACTTAATATGATAATCCAAAAAAATAGGTATATATACATATAATAATAATTCGTTTATACTTGTAATTTTGTTTATATTTTTTTGCTTATGATTTCTTTAATTTTATTATTCGACCAGCACTATTGTTTTGACATCAGCTGTATTCCATTCCCTGCGGCGAAAGCTGCTACTCTTTTTGCTTTGCAACAGCCTGTGGGGCACTTTAGGCCGCCCATTTGACAAAAGCACCTCCCAACCACCCCTCCCCCCTTCACAACCCCCCTCACACATACACACTTGCATTTTTAATTAATTTCATGCAATTTGTTCAACCAGCAACAACAAGAACAGCAGGCTGCAAAAAAACAGGTGTGTAAAAAGGGTACAAAAAAGGTGGGAAGGGGGGAATACACAGGTGGAAAATGGCACAAAGGGGATGGTAAGGAGGGAATGGGGGTGTCGCTTTGCTGCTATGCAATTTGCCGGCGTTAAGCCGATAAGTGCATTTTTAATGTGAACCCAATGAATTTTCTATTACATTTTAATTTAAAATAACAAAAACAGGATAAAAGGCAAAGCAAAGGGGGTGGCGAGCACAGACAGAAGCTCAGTGTAATTCGATTTAACATTTAGATTAATTATATTCATCGATGGAAATTTTAATAGGGGGATAAATCTTTTCCATTTGTAAATCAATCATGACTAGAAAATAATTCTAGCACGTTGCCCTTTTTTTTGTATGTATAACCACCACTAGAGAACTATCAATTAGGTTAATGGGAAGCTTATGTCGGGGAAAAGCGGGGAAATGAAGGCCAAAGGCCGCTAATGAATGGAGATTATGGGAGAATAAATTGCATTTTAAAAACCCACATACATTTATGCTAAGGCCACTGCGGGCTTATGATGTTATTTGGTGTCATCAAAGGAAGAATGGGGATTTTTGGTTATATCCACTTAAAACTATTTACCAATTGCAATTAAAATAAATGTAAAATATTATATATAAAATATGAAATATATGATTTAATTTAAATTGGAATTTTTCACATTCACTAAGTGGTTAAACTGGCAAGTAAAAAATAAAATACATAATGTCCAAAAACAACCACTCAAAGGTTTGAACCAAAAACCCACTGAATTGAAATGACATTGATGAATCAGCGACAAAAAACTTTCGAATTAAATTATAAATAAATACCATGCCCCTTAGATAAGACAGTTATAGTCAATCCATAAAAAGCGTGCCCAGCTGCCGAAAAAAACAAGAGATTCATCAAAAGATACGTATGCATGCCAAACTTCATTTACGGTTAAAAACAATTTTTATAACCAATTTTTATGGGGGCGAAACGAACCAAGGGCCATCGCGCATAAAAAATGATGTAAATTTTTTAAAAGTCCCAACTTGTTTACAAATAAATAGCAGCGATGTTAGCGCAGGAATGGGATAGCAAAAACTGGGGCAAAAACAAAAACAAATTTTAATCCCGGCCAAACACTTGACTCTGTAATATTCCACTCTGTCGGGCCCCCGGTAATTCCCCCTTTCCCTGAAATTCTTTTTTCGGGGGAGTACCCCCACAGATTTATCTCGCTTAATTTACCGTTATTTGGGCATCAGCTTTGCAACAATGCAAAAAGAGCGAGACAGGGAAAGATGAAAACAAAATAAAAATAAACCTTCGCATGGCCCATAAAATTTCATTAGCGTCATATTTTCAAATAATTTTCTTCTTATTTTTCCCTGCCCTCCTGTTCGTGCTGTTGCTTTTTTCTTTCCTTTTTTTAGGGGTCCTAGAAGTCCTTTTCTCCTGTCCCCTTCTCAATCGTTGCGGCTGACTGGTCTCTGGAGAAGTTTTCCCACCTAACGAAGGTATAATCATAATTTGAAATTGCTCATTCGAATCTTAGATTGGATTAAGTGCGAATTAGAACATCAATAAGCGGAGGGGGCGTTAAATGTAACGCAACATTGACGACAAATTCCCTCTCCCCTCCCTAGACGCTCACCGAACAAAGGGATCAAAGCAGGATTTGCCAAAGGATATGGGCGGGAGTCCCAAGGAGGAGGCGAGACAGTAGGTGCAAATGTGCCAAAAGTGGTTGTCGAGGTGCTCAAGCAGGCAACTTAATGAGCATTGACAGTCGTCGACAAAACTATGGCCGCATTAAATCGTTATAGAGCCGCAAAAGCTTCTGGGGTATTATGGGTTAATCAGGGAGTTTGTAATGCACGCGACTACAAGCCTAACATAGGTAAGTCCAAACTAAATTCAGCCCGAAAATAATAACAAAAATGTCAGTCCCTTTTATTTATTTTATTTATAGGCGAAGAAGTCGAACTAAATCACATTTAATAGTATACATAAACGCAAAATAAATATAATTATTTTTTAAAGGCATTTGGTAATAATTAAGTAATAACTAAGAAACATATTAAAAATATTATTTTAATTTAAGCAATTTTTTCATTTTTATTTGTCCTATTAAATATATATATTTTTTTATTTTATTTATTTATTAATACATAATTGTACATCATTACGTTTTTATAAATTTACCGAATATTTATAAATTTAAATGCCTTTATTTCTATTATCCAGCTTTATTCTTCCGAGAGCATTCCAACTTCGTTAGCCCATTGTTAGCCATTCATATAATATCTATGCACAAATTGCCTGAAATCGCTCAACAATGTTACAAGCTTTCGAAGGCAAATCCTGTGTAACTTTTTTAGCTCATCAAGCTGGAAACGTTTGGACAGAAGCCGCTGGCTGTTGGGCCAGGGAAGGGCTTCAATAGGGACTATTCGTAGACCATATACACTAGACTACAAAACATTGACGTAATCTGAATGTTAACGGTTTCTGTTTGAAAATATTTTCCCCCGAGGATCAAAACGAGATTTAAATAAAAATATTGTTGATAAATTCAATAATGGAATGATTATGATTGAAAATATATAGCAATATGTACTGCATCTATTTATTGTTCTTCCCAAGTCTATATAATAAATTAGTTCAAAAAGAGGATTATCAATTTCAACATTTTCTGCTCAGTTAACCGCCAAATCCCTATGACTGGTGTTATATCAATGCACCGACTGAGCAAGACCGAGGGAAATGTCGGGCGACAGGACACGCACATTGGCAGGACCAAAAGGACGAACTCTGGAGGAGATGAGCAGGCCTTCGGGGCTGCAACTAACAAATTATCCCCAGCCAAGTGTGAGAACTGTGCGTGTGCATCACTCAAAATGTGTCGCTACTGCTGGGGAAATGGAAATGGAAGTGGATGTGGATGTGGATGCCATCTCAAGCATGTGGTCATCACCAAGCGCACAAACAACAAAGCCGAGGTTCTGTTGTCTGGTAAATTAAGAACAATCCCCAGCAATTTCCGGTAGGAGAAACTCGAAAAATTTTCAAACTTTCCGTTGGGTTGGGTTCACTGTTAAATAGAGGATAAAAGAGACTTAATTTCGAGTGTAGAATGAGCGGATAAAACTTTGGACTTTCTGCAATCCCCTGCAGGTATATGACATGGAACGGAAGTCGTGTCGTCAGAAAGAAAGTTGCAATATGAAGTGAAGGATAGAGGGACAGCCAGATGGAAAGACACACAGAGCTCTCGGTGAAGGTGAAGGCCTGCCAAAAACCGACTCCAAAACCAAGAGGAAGTCGAACAGCCCTCGAGGCGTTCTATGGGCACTTTTGTGCATTGTTTCCCAGCAGCATGAAATTCGCAAAAGTTCAATATTTCAAGTATGCCGATGGCTGATTCAAGGCAAAGTTGAGCAACGCTTTAATTGGTTTTAGATGCAAATGGTGGGTTGGGATTTTTTTATTAAAAACAAAGCCAAAAGTCGAAAAAAAAGATTTATTGCTTTATGTTATAGTTTGAAAATTATATTTTAATATGTTTATAAATATATCGAACCTTATTAGAATTCTGAAATATTTATAAGTCGTAATATCAATATCCCAATATTTTAAATTCTTCAATATTCCTTTTTTTTCTTAGCTTATCCTAAATTACCCCATGGCCTAACTTCAAATTTCACCTCCTCCTCAATCGCTTCGATGTTTGCATGTCTCCCCAAGCTTCTTACTGATTTATTTTTCATTCAAAGTTAATTTATTAGAAAATAGCCGGACAAGTTATTATCTAACCGAACCAAAGTGTGTGAACAGGGGAAGTAGAACGGGCGGTAGAATGCGACCCAATCTGGATTAGGGCTTAAACTGTATCTAAGGCCGAAAGGCATTTGGGGTGTATATGCTGATGTTCGACTTTAAATGAAGTAGAAATTTTCGGTATCCCCCGGAACACGTATACGTTAAGTCCGGCCCTGTATCTTTGCCATAAAATTACGCGCATCGTTAGTTGACGATTTGCACCGGACAGAGGACAAAACAGTGTCAAAGATGGGCGGCTAAAGGCCTTTCGGGGCGGGGCGTGTGGCCAATGCAAATGAATGGACATTCGGAAAATACGGTTTGGGAAATGGCCTCGATGCTGAGCAAGAAAATTAAGTAAATTTCTCTTCGCAAGTCATTTAATTTATTTAGTGGAAGAGAAGCACTCAGAAAAAAAGGTACACGCCTCAAACTTGTATTTGTAATTTTGAAAAATAAAAACATTTTCCAATCACTTACTACTTAGACAAAAAAATATTTTTAAATGCTAAGAATAATACCGTTAACAAATAAAAAATTAATATCAAAAATTGACTTTTTTTTGTATTGTAAATATTTAATTGTGTGATGGCAATTTAACAATTTATATAATCATTTTAATTTTATATTATATACATTTTTTCTCAGTGCACACAGTCATGCCCTTGATGGGAGGCAACCTCAAGGGCGTGTCCACGAAAGAAGAAACTGGAGCAGAGTCTTAAATTACCAAAACCGCACACACAAACCCCACTCACTCCTGTTTTCTCCCAGAAAGTAATGAATTCAATGATTTTATTGACTTTTGTTTGTAATTTATTAGTGATGAAGATAGAGCAGAAGAGTGTGGGAGCAGACACGCCCCCCAAAAGGTTGTCGGGGAACGTTTTTTCCTCCTCAGTCTGTTTCCTTTCTCATTTTCGGCAACATTTTTTTTCTCGGCCGACGATTATTTAAACCAGGACCAACACTTAAAATAAAAGTTACTTTTTATTGGTATTGGTTTTGTGGTAAATTCTTTGTATACCAGCAAAAATAATGCCTAAAAAGTTTAAACTTTTTTCTAAATTTAATATAAATAAATATTTTTCAAAATGGTTTATATTTTAAAATTCCATAAAAGGATTGAAAGCAAATATCGCAGAAATATAACAAATTTTTTTATAAAATACGCATAACATAAACAATAGATAATTCTTAAAGACATTATTTGTAGTGCAGTCGACGGGCAGACGTCCAAAATCTCAATTTTGCTGCATTTGCTTCCGCCCACTGACCTTCCCGCCCTTTCCATGACCTTGTCGGCATGTTTGCAAAGGCAAAGAACATGTGTCGGGGTAGAAAGTTTTCACTTTTCTCCGCTACCCTCCGGTTGCATCAATCAAAGGCTTCGCTTAGTGCTCAGCCAAAGAAAACTCAATTAAAACAAATAGAAATTAATTGAAAGTCTGCGGCAGAAATGCACATAAACACGCCAATTTAACTGTGGGTGAACGGAGTAAACAACACACACAAACTGAAATACGTAATTGGCTCGAGGGTTGAGGAAAACGCATTGTAAAAGGATTTTCCAAGGAAACCTAATCCCCGCGTTATGTAAACAAAACAAATGGCGATTAAATAGCTAGACAGTTGAAGGAGGTGCTCCATTAATTGATATTTATAAATAAGGAAACAGCCGGAATATTAAGAAGGAAGGTAACAAGATTGGGTGAGCTGTTTGTGGGATGAAGAGGAAGGAAAATAATTGAAAGAACTTTATTTAATGGCGGCTTTTATCTTAAGGTTAAGGGTTGTTTATAATATTTTTTAAATTAAATATTAGGTATAGTAATATACCTTCCGGTGGCTGATCTGGGCTTGGCTTGTGGGGTGAGATTTCAGACACCCATATCTAAAATTATTTACATAAAAACACAAACATTCTTTTTACAAGAGCTTTAAATGAAAATAGAACCAAAATAAAACTCCGAGCACTTCCTAGCCACTTTTACAGTCATTTCCATCCCCAGACAATCATTTTAAAGTCCATCCATCAATCCCTCCATCAACCTGAGAGTAGAAAACAAAGACCTCAAGCCCTGTACCGCGATTTATTTAGCTACTCGAAACCCACTCAGCTTAACCGCAAAAAGTCGCCTCACATTTTTATCCTCGAACTGCACTCATGTAAATGGATATTGATATGGGGGCCACGCCCTCGCCAAAAAGTGTATCTAGAAACCGAACAGCATTTGACGCTTTGGCACCTTGACAATTTGTATGGCAAACCGAAGGAAACATCGCAGCACAACTAAGGAAAAATATAAATAAAAAAGCTGAAACGCAAGTTGTAAACAACGGGAAAGAAAGATCAGCAAGTGTAAAAGGTAAATCGCTGACATGCAATGCACATTTTTCAAACAGTCCCAAGCTCTTGGCATTAATATTGGCGAATTGAGATATAGATACTCGCCATAAACCCGTAATTTGAGAGAGACGGCAACAGTCGCAGCAGAGCGAGGCGGAGCAAAGCGAACGGTGTACACAAATTGCCATTTGGCGTTAACTGAGAAATGCACTTTTAAGCTATCGCAGTTCCTCCGCTTCCAACCCACATCCCTTGACACCGAGTTGAGCTGCTAGTCATTGAATGCAATCTGTCAGGATATTTTGGGTGTGTTTGGAGCGATGGGAGGGCCCCAGGCATTAAGCAGGAAGTAGCCAAACCTATACTCTTATATGAAGAGAGTTTTATAATTTAATGCATTATTAAAACCTTATTTTTCAGAAGATATAAGGTATCATTTACAAATATTTATATTCAAACAATTAATTCACGTTAGAAATATTAATAACATAATATTAGAATACAAAAGAAATATTAAATAACAAAATGTATAAGTTTTTGATGCTTGATATTTTTTTATATCCACACATTTTCCTATTAAAAACCCTAATAAATAAATTTAAATACTCTTATCCACGATATACACGGAAATTGTTTGAAACCATAAACATAAACTAAGCGGAAACTTAAATGCCTTCAGATTAGCATATGTGGCTTGTCAAGAAATCAGAAAAGTTAAGGCACTTTGGCCCTATAGAAGGGCATTTAACACGACCCCAAGGCGAGCCCCTGGTGGCATGCAACATTTTTTTGTTGCTACGAAAGTTGCCAACTTTTGACTGAATTGCATATAGCAGGGGGATCTCTGTGTGTGTTTGACTTATTTTCTTTTTTTTTCGTTTTTTCTTAGTTGCCTGCTCAACGTTGTGCTTCTCTATAAACAACAGTTACTTAGCATTAGCGTGTAGCGCAACTAAAAGCAAACGCCAGGACACGTAGTAGAGGTGGAAAATCCCAAAGCACTGGCGAAATTCCATGGCTCAAGAGGGAGGGGAAAAGTAAGGGGTAAATCCAGCCTGATGTATGTGTGCTGCCTGCATGTCTAAGTACTAAACCAATTGCAAAAGCAACAACTGGCTGGCATTTCCACCTGTTCGCTGGTTCGCTGGCTCACTGCTCCATCACCTGGAGCATTCAGTTGACCTCAGCATCGACAGCTGGAGCAACAAGCAGCACTTAACAAATGGTAAAAGCATCAACAAGCTTCCGCATCTTCCGCATCCGCAACGGAACGCGATGTCGAGATCCGAGATGCGAGGATGCGAGATGCCAAGCGCCGGCGAAGGCAGATAGAATGTCTTAGCTCTTGACGCTCTTGCCAGCTACCAGCTAATACACTGAGGAAAAAACCTGTTAACAAGTTGAAGTTGAGTTGAAATATTTAAACTAAATTTGACTTGGAAAAGCTAAATGTTATTACAGATTCGTTATTAATACAAACAAACTATTTTTTCCATAATTAAATTTTAGGCTAAAAGGATTCACCAATTTAATCAAACAATTTTCTTTTTAAATATACATTTTTTAAAGGTATTAAGTACTTTTTTGAGGTTTTTTAACCATTTAATAGTATTAAAATTAATAAGTGAAATCGAAAAAAGATTAAATGTTTGCCTCACAAATTAATAAAAAGTAATAATTAACTAGATTTACTTTATTTTTTTTAGAAAATTTGTTGGTAAATAGTTTAAAATATTCGAATTAAATATTATTACAGTTTCATTATTTATACAAACAAACTATTTTTTCCATAATTAAATTTTATGCTATAATGTTTTACCAATTTAATCAAACAATTTTCTTTTTAAATTAAATTTTTAAAAGGTATTAAGAATTTTTTTTATGTTTTTTTTTAACCATTTAATAAAATTAAAATAAATAAGTGAAATCAAAAAAAGATTTCAATCTTTACAATCCGAAGGTAATAAAAAGTAATAATTAACTAGACTTAATTTTTTGTAGTAAAAATTCTTTTAAATAAAAATAATATTGTTTAAATTTTTTTTTAAAAATCCGTATTTTTAAAAGTGCTGGAAAAGTGATATACAGTCTAGATTACCTTTTTGTGCACACATTTTTCGTTGTGCAGCTTCCGGCTGTTGTTGTTACTACAGTTGTTGTGGCTGTAGCTGTTGAGCGATTATGCCAAGGAGCCCGGCGATGTCGGTGGCGTTACCTTTACCGTTTTACCTTTCCCGTTCCTTAACTTTAGCTTTTCCTCTACCTATACCTTTACCTTTGCTGCTGCCTTTGCCTTTGCAGGCACTTGAATGGCATGGAGCACGTGTAAAGCGTCTGAAGTGTGTCGGCATGGGATTGAATCAAGGGGAATGAGGCTTTCTTTCCCTGGAAGTGTATGTACGATAGTCAGGCGACACAAAGCTAAGTGAAAAGTGTAAAAAGTAAACATTTTTCAAAGTTAAACTTTAGTTGGCAAAGGAATTAGAGAAGAGAGATGGGTGGAACATTTGAAATTGACATCAATAAATGTTTGGTTTTCGAATTAAGACTGAAAATGGAGAGATTATCTGATTGCGGCTTAAAAAACTTAAAAACTTTTGCCACCATTTTGCTATTTTCCCAATATCATTAACGATAATACCATATATATTGAATGGATTCTGTCTAATTTAAGTTTATTTTTTTTAAATAAATATATTTAGAATTTTAAATATAAAGAAATGTCTTTCAATTAATTTGGACTTTGTTAGTAATTTTCATTCGAATTTATAACGACAATTTAGTTTTGTAAATTCCCCTTAAGTAAAGCCCCGCCTTTCCTATTTTCTTATATCAAACCCATGGGACGCCTTGGAAATTGCTCTTTCCCCGAATGCAATTTTCCCGCTTTCCAACCCCTTTCAGCCATTCACAATCCTTCAGAAATTGTGCTATTGCGAAATGAACTTTTCATTTAGCATAACAAAAGAGAAAAGCGGCGCCCTGCTGCCACGCCCCCGCTTTTCGCGAAACTCTCTAAAAACTCGTCTAAGTCTTGTGCCAATTTCCCTCCTCAGAGCTTTTGTTTTGTTATGTAATGCATGTTTATGGTTTTTCATCATTAATTTGTCGATGAAACTTATGGCAATATTCCCAGGCAATGTTTGCACAAGCATTACAGCTGAGAGTGTGTGGGTGGAAAGCGGAAAAGTGGGCGGGAAATTGGGCGAACAGTCTGTGTGCGTGTGTGTGTGGGTAACTTTTCAGTGGAATTTGACGATTTTCTGGGTTGCGTTCTGTGTTATTGTTTGCCAAGTTTTTGCATATTATCAACGGCAGCAGCAGCAGCCGAAATACGTTCATAAAATAATGTAATCTGTTTAAAAACAAACATGTCTTGAGCAATTTCGCGCGACTAGGGACATATTAAAATGAGAGGCGGTCCCTTTTGCCCCACCTCCCGAAAACCGGCCCGCCCCCGTTTTCCGTCGCCCCCTTCTTACCACAAAATTCTGGCCCCACCTAAAACAACAAACCAGAAACAAAAACAACAGTCGAAGAGGCAAAAAGTAGCGGTAGCAGCAAAGAGCCGTTAACAAGAATAAGTTGGCAAGAAAATGGTAGGCGAATGGCGAGGGAATTCCAGCAACAAACAATATACAGTAATCACACAGAAGTTTACAGCTTAAATAATAAAATTTAAAATTTGTAATATTGATTTTTCTAAATTTTTATCTTCTATTTCATTCAAAAATCGAACAATTTAAAAATTTATTTTTATTTGAAGCCATAGTCCAGTTTTTTTGAATACCCATAGAAAATACTTTTACTTATACTATTTTCTGTTTTTAGTATTTTCAATTTTAAAAATGTAATATTTACATTAAAATAATGTTAATTTTGTGATCTTATTTTATGTCATCGATAATAAAAGCAAAGTTTCTTTTTATTGCATTTATACTTCTTGGAATGAAATGAAATTTGGTTTGCGGGTGAGATCATCAGTTTATTTTATTGTTGGTCGTGTTGTACTATTTAAGCTTTCAGTTCCTCCAGGGACCACTGTAAAACTCCAGCTCCTTCCCACGCGCTTCTTCCTTTAACTCCTCGTTGTGGAAACAAATTTTATGCCAAGATAAGTGAGACGGCGAATGCGACGGCGACGGCGATAACAACTTTCCCGTTACCAACGTGGCTGCAATTTTAGCGAGTGAAGTTTTTGAAAATTCATGATGAAAACTAAAAGAAGACGCGAGACGACGACGTTCCAGGCAGCCATGGGTTAAGCCATAGAAAATGGGGGAAAGTTTGCCGGCATTTGGAAGCGAGAACCCCAGCGACCAACATTTTATGTATATTGACAAGTTATTAAAGTGATAACTGAGCAGCTTGAAGCTGGCAGCGCCATTAAATCAAAGCAAGCGCCAACAGCGGATAAATCAACATTTCCAGGTTAGCAGACTAAGAGACAAAGATAAATTCATAAATAGCATGCTTTTGACTTTACCCGCTGGGATATTTACAAAGTATAATTTGGGCAACACCATACATTGGAATAAATATCTTCATCATGGTTCAATAGAATTTAACTTACTTAAATAATTAAAGAAAGATTGGAAAGAGACCCAAAAATCTACTCTATTTTAGATATAAAGATAGGTGACCAAAGAGTCGAATAACATTTTAAGAATATTAGTAAACAGCGAAAGATACACACATAAAAAAAACTTGGTAAAATCAACTGTAATAATTGTCAATCAGGCCCCAACCACAAAAAATAGTCAATTCTACTAAGTAATTTTTTTACAACAACAAATACACATAATTAGCAAAGACACACACCTATATCCATGACAAAATTGAAAATTTTTTGTGGTTGGGGTCTTTTTGACAATTTTTTTTTCGTGTGTAGTTTCTGACTATTTTGATTCATTACTGAAGCCAGGATGTTAAAAATATATTTTGACATTTTGCAAACTTCTCATAAAATGGCAAATAACACTATGCAGCATCAAATAAAGTACCTCGATGGTAGCTATATTTTTGGATTCGTTGCGAATTCCCAAGTTAAACTGTGGTTTCAAAATGTTCCCCGACGCAAGGATTTTAGCAAAAGGACCTCAAAGTTCGAAAAATGCTGAAATTGGCCAACTTTCCAGAGATCTCAAGAAAACGGATGCATGGTTTGACTCGATGTTAACATTTTTTAAAAGGTACACTCTTTATCTTTAAAATCCCATACTTAGAATAATTTTAGGATTTTTTTTAAGGCAGAAAAAAATTCTAGAAAACATAGTCAACAACAAACTTTTAAATACACAGGGCGGCAACACTACTACTATATTGACCGCAGCTGTATGTTTTCAAGTTTTTTGACTATGTTTTCTGGAATTTATTTCTGCCTTAAATAAAATCCTAAAATTATTCTAAGTAGAGGGTTTAAAAGATAAAGAGTGTATCTTTTAAAAAACTTTAACATCGAATCAAACCATGCATCCGTTTGCCCCTGAGTTCTCTGGAAAGTTGGCCAATTTCAGCATTTTTCGAACTTTGAGGTCCTTTTGCTAGATCCTTGCGTCGGGGAACTTTTTGGAAAACACAGTTTAACTTGGGAATTCGTAACGAATCCAAAAATATAGCCTCCATCGAGGTAAATTGAAAAAGCACTAAAAATGCTGCACAGTGTAATTATAGCCAAAAGAACTGGCCTGCCGATCATACTACATTTATGTAACGAACGAAAGTTAAGTACACTTTCGTTCGTTACATTTCAACATTTCCCTGACTTAATTGTCAGACAAAACTATCTAATTTAAATTAAACAATAAAAATGTGTCGTAAATGTAAATTTGGTGCTCGTGAGATAGCGATTACTGTAAATGCTGTTGCTACCATTTTGCCTCTTTGTTTTCTGAGTCATAAAAAAGGTATTTGAAATTATTGGAGATGACACAGAAATCACTTTGCAAATTCGTGAGGAATTTTTACTGATGAACGCTATAAATCCAGGCATACTGAAAGCAAAGTAATATCTTTGTATCCCCCGAATATGTCCATTTTGGATATAAATCTCAATTTAAATTTTTTTTAGGAAAGGGTCGTGAAACATTTCATTATATTACCACGTTTGGACTTTTTCTTCTGTGGGAGATTCTTTTGGCTATTATAATTATATTGACTTGTCTCAAAAAAGTAAATATTACTAAGTATTGTATCAAAGTTCTATTAATTTTTTTACTTATTTGCAGCTAGTTGTAAAATTCTTAATGCCTTTTGCCTTTACGTGATTGGTCATAAGCACGCTAGTCAGCCTATATATTTTACTAAACAAACAATTGGTTTGGCTGGCTCGAGGTCTGGGTGCTTTTATTTTTGCGTTTTTTCCCAATATATTTCGATCTCCTCCGGAGATCGTCTTCAGGGGAATGCTTTTAAATCAAAGCGCACGACGTCCGTTCTGCCCGCCGTGGAGTTTTAAACTAAACGCTAAAGAAGTAGGAGCTTTGAACTGGGTCGACTTTCCCGATGTAGCAGAAGAAAAACGTGACGCGAAGTGGGCTGGGTATCTGTGGAGTGAGTTTTGAAAAATTACTATTAATATTAAATAAATATTTCTTATGAGCTAATCGATTTCAAATTAGTTTCTGCATTGATAGCCCTCTTGGGTCAAGTTTTTTATGCTCTATATATGAAGAAAAAAATGCGACGACATGAACCTGAAATTATCGTTTAAAATGTGTAATAGTAGTAATGCGTAATTCAAAACTTGAAAAATATATTGAATATTTGAAATCAAGTCATTTGACAAATATGTAACTTTCGAAATATGTCAATAAATATAAGTAACATATCAGCTTTCCAAGCTATGCGAAGCACCTAATTGGTTTTACTTGAAAATATAATTCCTGGGAATCTCCATTTTCCCTTTAAAAGCTGGAACAACAATGCGAAACGTCAAAATTCCGACTAAAAACAACAACAAACACAAGAGAAAAGTGACTCAACGTCTGCAGAATTGTCCCGTTTGTCAAAAAATTTTAGTTGTTCAAAAAAAAATTCTTCTTGCAGTGGAATAAAAGTTGTTAAACAATAACTAAAATCCCTGCCCTCACCCCACGAATTGCGCTTTTGTGTTTAAACATTTTACAAGCGCGGGAACTGGTTGGAAAATTGTTAAAATTGCTTTACGATGCCGGCAGCGTTAAATTTTCACAAGTGACCATCCAAAACAAACTAATTGGTCCTTGTTGTTTACTGAAATATGCGCATTATGACAACATTAATAGGATTGCACTTTTGTACACGATTTACAGCTACATTTTTCCTAATTATGGCAATTAATTAGTATTTTTTGAAGCTTTTATTTCGCGGCAAAAGAAAATTACAAACTGAGTATGCTAAAAAACAATCGATTAGTAATTTTATCGGTGCTATGTAGGTTGCGCTCGCCAATCGAACTTGAATCGAAATTTATATTTAAATTGAAATGTGCATTAAAGCGAGCTGAACGATATGGAGTAATTTAAATTTTGCAGCCACTTTGCTAATGCAATTACACTTTAACTTGAGAGCAGCATTCCGTTCTCACTCACACACACTCGCACGCACAGCGCTTTGTTGTAAGACGTACAGTTGCGGTCAGAGAAATAGCACTTGGAAAGGCACACTTCATTCTTATTGTGTGTAGGTTAAAAAGTTTATTGGAAAATATATTCTTAAGTGGTCGATTCTTTGCTGAAAATAATTAAAGTAGTTTAAAAATAAATGTATAAAATTCTGAAAACAACTCAAAGTGTGTTTGTGCACTTAAAAATATAATAATAAAGTGGTATTAATAGTGTATGGTCATATTTAGCTTAAGATCTTAAAATTCGATGCTTTACCATATAAAAATATTCAGAACATATTCATACATTTAACAAAAAGATACATTTTTTAATATTTGTTAAATTAAAATTTTTCAAGTCGTTCCTATTATCTCAAATGTATTTGTAGATCACATATATTTCGATGTGTTTGTCACCCCTTCCCAGATTTAACTCCTCTTTGCTGTTAAAGGATCTTTGTTGAAGCGGAACAGTAAGCAAGTTTCTCCACAGCCACTACTTAAAATATGAGCACCCATTTCCTCTGGTCAAGCAATTGAAAATGATTTTCGAGTGACAACAGCAGCAAAAGCAGCAGAAAAGCAGCAGTTGCCGAGTCAAAACAGACGAAATTTGTCGAAAATCCTGTGAACAAGCGGAGGACAAAGTGCTAGGACACTGCCGGCCAAAAAGGATTACGTCGAGCATATGTATTCTATGGCTGAGTGAACTTCATCTCCGTCTTTTTCGTCTCCGGCCAAACTTATGCGTTTGACTCGGGCGCACAGATTTCAATTTGCCGATACGAATTCGCTTGTATGCCCGCTTCCTTTTCCTTCTTTTTGCCAATTGTCCTTTTGGCTAAGGGGATTGGCCCGAAATCCGTAAACCATCCCACCCAGCCTAATATGACATTTGAAGTGATTTTTATGGGAAAGTTGCTGATGCTTCCTGAAATCCGGCGTCGATATTTTTTACGACCGCTCCGAATGTCCTGTCTATATCCTGTTTGCGAAACTCATGCCATTTTGGCCAGTGAGACAAAGGACGAGCACACCAAACACACACACACACACACTCACCGCTGGGTAGAAAAAACACCCTTGAAAATTTCTAATCTCTTAATGGATGACAATCTGCGTTTTAAATGGTTTGCACGAGTCCCCGGAAAAGTGGGGAAAACCGGGGGGCAGAGCACACAGCTCCAAATAAAAAAAAAATAAAACTAATTCCATCAAGCGTCGCGTCCTGCTTTTGTTTGCCTAATGAAAGAACGCTGTTTGGGCAAGTTTTTAAAGGATTTTTTTTATTCGGTTCTCTTTGGTTTCCGTGCTTGATTCCTTTGTTTGATTTCTGGCTAGCTGGAGAAAATGATTTGGAAAATTGACATACCATGTCGGGGCTAATCACACGGCCCACTGATTGAATGGCTGACTGACTGACTGACAAGACGCCGTAACAAAGGCAGCAATCATAAATCATGTGTCTATAATCAGTAAATAAATCTTTTTTCTGCTGTCGCTTCAAATTTGGCAGCAACTAATCAAATTATGTAAGTTAAGTCCATCAGCTGACGGGAATCAAACACTGGTAGATATGTTCTAACTTAACTTTTAAAGACATTGTTTAATTTTATGAAATCATTCATAGTTAATACTTCTTGCAACTTAAAAAACAATTGTATTTGAAAATACATTTCAAATTTCATTTTGCACTTTAGATTCATTCATTTACGAAACTAATCAACATTAATAACGAGAGTTGTCCACTTTATATTTTTAAAATGTATTTTAAATTAATTATTTTCAGATTCTTTATTCAATATCGACAAAAACCCCAAGCAGTTAATTTTAATAGAAAATACTAAATATTTCTGAATTATATTTCTTCAAAATAATAAAATTAATTTTTTATATCACATTTTCTTTAAAACTTCTGGCTTACAGTCTTTGAGGTAATATTTCAAGATCCTGACTATATACAAACTTTTTTTCTCTGAAAGTTTGTAAAACCTTCGCCTTGTGGGTGCGCGGAGTAGCTAAGCGTTCTGTAGACGGAAGAGCTTAGCCATTATAGTTGCTCTTGATTTTCGATGGGTGGATGTGGATCTCCATGGGGAAGTGGGAGTTCGAATGGGGACGGTGGGCCAATCTCAGACATGCTGGCGACGCAAACATGTCATCGATGTGGATATGTCGGGGGAGTTCCACGGATTTCGTGGCAGCGAGCAACAGAGCAGCACATCGCGCGGCACTTCAATACCCGCAGGATAATCTTGAATAATAAAGGACCACCCACTATAGCACACACACCTAAGCAGTGCGGCCACGAAGGGACTTTCTACACACAGACAAATACATATGTGTAAAAGGAGTCTAGAACGAACTACTTCCTTTCGTGGGAAGGGTTAAAATATATTAAAAACCTAAGTAAATCAAATAAAATAGTGCCGTGCCTGATTAAAAAAAATCTAATCATGAACCAATCTGAATAATTGACAGAGCCCACATTTACAGAAATCCACTTGTTGGCTCGTTGATAAACAAATCGGAACAATTTGTGTGCTATACATGCTTTTGAGGCCCAAACAAGTTGCTTTAAAATGCACAGACACTAAAAGAGATAGCTCACACACAAACTGGAACGACAAACACACAAAAGACACTGAAAACAAATTTCGTAGTGTTTCAAATTAATTAAAAATGTTTAATGGAAAAATCTACTTGATAGTTCTAACTTAATTTTATATTTGTTCTTTTTTAGACGCTTGCTAGAATATAATACAAAATTTAGGACATCATAACCAATCAAGAACAACTTTTTCCTGTGCATCAATGAGCCGTGTCGCTTTTACACGATTGTAATGCCATTTTGTGTGTCGACGCATCGCGGGCGCCATTTGAATATTTCACAAAGCAAAGTCCGGGGGATCCCCGTTCAGACCAGGAGTAAATCAAATCCCCGGCTTGTCTAGCTTTATATCCCAGCCCCTCATCTTCCCCTCGTCCTAGTTCTATACGTGTTTTTGGTTGCTTTTTAATTATAGCTTTTAAATGCCGAACCATCTAACGTGTATTTTATTTATTTCGCAGCTACGGGCTGTGCCCTCATCAGACAATCAGACAATGTGCCGGAAAAACGCGGCATGTTGTGGTGTAGGATATAGAGGGGAAGTCCCCCGGCAAACTTCCGTTCCCCACCCATTTCCCTAGCAGATCTCCACCCATTTTCCTCTAGCCATCTGAGAGTCTGTGTGGAAAGCGCTAAAATTACTCGGGCGCTTTTAATTTGATATGCAAATACAGCAAAAAACGAAAGCAAAGGCGGCGCAAAAGGTTGTGATGATGGAAATGTGAAAAGTGAAAAGCAGATGGGACAGCCAGCCCCCTTTTAGGTGGATCTGCTGTGAAACACGTTTGTCTATTTGCAGTTCAAAGTCTCAAATGAAGTGCGGTGCGAGGATATCAAACGGGAGTAGTAGGGGTTAGTGTTGGGTTAAAGGCGGTATAGTTGGGGGCATGGGGATAAAATGGGGTCGGGGGTTAAAGTGGTGGTTCGGAAGGCGGGAGGATGGCTGGGACATGGCTTTTGGTTACCAAATACACAATGGAAAAAAAATTAATTTGACTTCAAAATTAAAGATCTATATTTTTAAAAATGTTAAGGTATACATTCTTTAATACCTACAAATTTAACGGAATTTTTAGTGAAAAGTATTAAATCGCTTTTGTTCTATACAAATTTGTTTATTTATTTAATTATTTTCAAAATAAAATAAAAACAAAATCTTAAACATAAATCTATTAATATGTCTTTAAATAAATACATACATACATATATTTTTATGATTATTAATAAAATCGTTTAATACATTTTTATTTATACGAAATCACGAATCAGAAAGTTTTTTAAACTGTTTTGACAAAAAAAAATTCAGTCCGCTTTATGGAGCTTTTCGCTCCGTATATTCTTGTTTTATGGAGTTTTTATTACAGTGTGGGCATCATAACGGAACTCCTGGTTACGACAGGGCCTGCCAGCACTTTTTATGATGTGGCTAAGTTTTGAGGATAGTTTGGATGGCCCGGATCAAAGTGGGACGCAGTGTGGTAGCCGTGGCAAAAAAAAACAGAAGCATCGGGAGGACCAAAGGAGCGAACAGGATAACGAGAGATTGGTATGGGATGTCATTGCCATGGCAATTAAAAGTGGCGGGCTTTAACTATCGCATAATCTGTTGATGGTCGCTTAAGACACTAGAAATTGTCACAGGGACATGAAAAATGTTTGGGGAGCGAGGGTGAAACACAGCAAGAAATCCCATAAAGGGGAGAAGCCAAAACGAACAAGAAAAATCCGTTTTGGGTGTCTTCTATAAATACAGAATGAATGGCAAATGAGCATAGACGGTAAAGCAGATAAGAATGAAAAACTTTGTGCAAAAGAAGGGAGAATTCCCTCTTAGAAAAATAGTATATAGAATTATGCTAGAAACATAGTGTAAAATTTTAGTTTATCATGAACTATTTCTAAACTTTTCTCACTGCGAAATCATAGAAATTATGGTGAAACTTACTTATTCTTAATCAAAGTCCAATTTGGAAGCCCATGAATTTTTCCGGACATTAAAATAACCCCCGATAAAATGTGCAATCTCTATCCCCCATTCATACTTGAATAAATATCTCACCCTGTCGCATTTTATTGCTTAGCACTGCATCCGCTTGATGTGATTCCTTTGAACTACCCGCAGCCAAAAAAAAAACAGCTCCCAAACTGACCAAACACCCCCAGAATGAGCATTAAATAACCATTCACGCCCAAAAAAAATGTAATTTGATACTTTTTTTTATGCTGACGCAGAAGTGAGTGCCTGGCATATCTAAAACCATGCAGCAAATTAATCGGCACACGTTCGAAGACTAATCGCTTTATGAATGCCACTGATGAGGGGCCATCGAAACGCCACATCCCCCGAATTTACCAGCCTCCAAAACAGTGTTGTCATCAATTCATAGCATTAGAAAAAATAAAAATGCTACTTTTTCAAATATTGAATTAGAAAAAAGGACCTTTAAATCAATAAATAATTCAAGTAATTTTAAACTCATTATATGCAGACAGAACAAACTGCTCAGTGTTATTGATATTTATTAAATTTATATATTTTTTATTATTTAGAATAAAATTCTTGTTATCACATAATTTCAGACATAATAATATAATCTAAATGTTGGAAAAAACCAACAAATTGTTAATGTATGCCATGTTAATGCCATGTTATTCAAGGTCCTGTAAAGTCCAGAGAATCTGGCTAGAAGCAAGCTGAATTCACAACTCTGACCCAAACAATTTTCACGTCATCATGCGACGTCATTGCATCCATCCATCGTCGCTCTCAATCGCTGTGCACTCAATCACATGCCGGAAATCAAACGAAGCGGATGTCCGTTGGGTTGCCGATTGCTCGATGGAATACAGGGGGTTCTTTGGGCCCCAGAGGATATGGCGAATGTGTGCTGGGCCCATTGCAGTTAACCGCAATCTGAAATTGAAAGTCCGCTGATTAAAACTCCACTCCCGAAATTGTTCTGAAGCCGACAAGTTTCAGGAAATTTATGCAAATCAATCAGTAAACTGATTAAAATCACTAACTCAAAATAATAAATAATATTTTTAAAGGTAGTTTTATCCAAGCTTATTGATTTAAATAATAACAATGATTTATTTGGATAAATAGTATTTTCGTTCTTGGCTTTAAATATTTATTATTTTCAGATATTTAAAAGAGCTAGGGTTGGTCAGGCCTGACTGGTGAGAAATAAAAGTTCTTCAATTCCTTACAAATTCGGGTTTTTCTACATTTTATTGCCCGTTTCGCCAGACAAAATTGCTACTAAATCCGGCGCCAGTTTTCACATAAACGCAAAGCTCAAAAAAGGATGAAACTGAAGAAGCAAATAACCTTTATACTTAAGGTTGGGGATGCTGTGAAAGAGAAAACTATGTTTACTGCGGAATTGAACACATTCGGATCCAGGTTCATCATACACATTATAACGAAATATTTGAAACGACAGGGATCAAGGATGCAAACCATAAATCCTTTGTCTTTTATGTTAATTTTAATTTTATATATAGACAAACTAAAGATTTTCCATTACTAACATTTTTTTTATAAGCAGGATGTTTTACGTAAACACAATATTCATTAAATACATTATTTAGATGCCTTTGTCTAATAAATTATTTAATCTCACATTTTTATATTTGTATCTTAACCGTCTTTATTAATATCATTCCTATTTTTTTTTAGATTTCTGACCCCTTTCTACAAGTTATCACTTCAAGATACAAGTCTAAAATAAAGGCAATGAGCTATTTTTTGGTGACATCAACTAGGTTTGTATTAGTTTTTTTGAGAAGGGTAAGGGGATGGTTAAGGACTCCCATCGAAGGGTTGACACTCGGAGCTCTTCCGACAGTCTGTCTGGTATATAGTTTCCTTCTTTTTTCCAGTTTTTTTTATTGTTTATACGATTTCGATAACGCAGACGGAAATTGCCAAGACCCTCGGCCCTTCCACACCTTTCCCCACTTGTCCTCTCCCATTGTATTTCCTACGAAGGGCGAGCAACAAAGAACGAATTAAAAAACTGAAAGGCAGACACTCGGGGACTGGGAAATCGAGACAAACAAAATGCGTGAAATGCTTGTACAGACAGAGGAATACCCGCATGGCAGAGAGATCTGCACATGGGATATAGTTTACGGCTTGTGTTGGTCATTTTTAATTTGAATGCGAAAGAAGAAACATTGAATTAGTTTTTTTATGGGCTGCCAGGGGAAGGGTTTAGCAATTGATTGAAATCGAGAGAGAAGAAAAACAATTTTGTTTCCAACTTGAAGCAATAAAATGAAACAGCAGTTAAACAATGATGTTGGCTGGCATATCCGAACACAGTCCTAAAAAAAAGGCAAAAATATAAATGTAAAATACATTTATTATTTATTGAAAAACAAAATTAGAAGAGCATTGTGTACTACCTAAAAAGGATTAATTTGTAATAACGTAGACTTTTAATACACCCTAGAATATAATTAAATCATATCTTTAATTAAATCTTACTCCTTACATACTTAATAATTCTTCCATGGCCAAAACCCCTTTCGTGCACTCCAATCCACCTTAATGCGCAATAGTTCGCATGCTTAGCAACACCACATTTTCTGCTAACGCCCATTAGACACGCCCCCGTATTTGTGGGAGGACCAAAGGGAAAACAGGAAAATGCCCTGCCATAACGCTAATTACGCATTTTGTAACCATTTCTAAACACGGCACACGGAGATACTGGGCGGTAGATTGAGATGGATGGCAGACACATGACTCACCGCAGGAAAATCCCGCCTACCAAACCCACCCAGCTCCCAAAAAGGCTGCGCCAAAAATTGCCAACCTGAAAAAAGGTTTGCACAGAAAAAATTTAGTTGCAGATATTACTTAGGCATAAATTTACATTTAAAAAAAAAATTTATCACGAAGGTAATTTTGTTCATGGCTAATCTGGGAAATGTTCTTATAATTTTTTTCTAAGCAAATATTATTAATATATAATGAGTTCCAAACGGATTAGTCTCTACATTACATGAAAAATATTAATCAAATAAAAATCATTTTCTGATGATTGTTTAAAAAGTTTAGCTGTCTAAAACATTTAAATAATTTAAAAAATTTTTTATTTTGATCCAGTACCATCCATTTGATTCAATTTTCTTCCGTGCATTTGGAGCAGAGTAAAACTCTTTACACAAAACAGACGACAGGCGACAGACAACGATGACGATGAGCATGGGAATGGGACTGGGAATGGCGATAGCGACTTTGTAACATGAAAATCGCCACGGCAACGGCGACAAACGCAACATCACGTGCCCCAAAATTGGGAGATGGCCACCCAGCAACACAGAATATCCGAAACTGAACTCCACCGCCACCTCTCCCCGGGCACCTGTCGCCCCTGGCTTACCTGACTTTATAGCCTGCGCAACAAATTTCCAGACTGAGAGTCTGGGAATCGGGTTCACTGGCAGGTCGCAGTTTCCACCAGGGCTGAAAATGCTACTTGCATGGTACCTTATCTCTGATCATAGTTCTACAGATATTCTCAGCCTTATCTGTTTTATATATGTACATTTAAATAATTACATTAGTCTCAGAATCTTTTCAAAATTCTTTAACTCATTTTTTAATTTTTTAAGATACGCATACAAAAATGTGTAGTTAAATGCAGATTTATATTATTTTCCAAAAAAGTCTTAAAAAAATGTATTTGAACTGGCATATAGCAAATCCTTTTAACAAAATAAAAAATACACCTTTTTGGAAATTATATCTTATAAGTAAATGTATTTTAAAGGTTCTTCCGAAATGTATTAGTTCAGGCCACATCAATGCAAATAATTATTAATACTTGTTATGGAAAATAATCAATCATTACTTTAACATTATTATTAATTTTAAATCGTTTTTCCAATTCAACTTTTTATTTCGATATCTTATTTTCCTCCCTGGATCAAGTCTTCTGGATAGCGTTCTAGTCCGTCTGAGCTGGTGCCACCTTCTGCCATTTTCCAAACGAATGCGAAACCAAATTCCAGTCGAGGCGGCGTGGTACAAAAAACACGCAACGCATCCTGACACGTTCCCCCAGTGCTCCCCTTTGACTCCTTTCCCCCGCCATCGACCAATCGAAAGTATTTTTAAGATTTAAAAATGTCTCCCAGCTTGCGCAGACATTGAGAACTAAAGGAGGTCGCGAGGGGAGGGCCACTTTGTGGCACATTGGTGTTACTTTACCAGTCGGTTTTTTACACCATCCTTTAGGACGCTTCCTACACCAATAAAAAATAAAAAATATATTCGATGAGGTCAATTAAGTATTAAATAATTGAGCCTTATATAGAATCATTGTTGCAATCAAAACAATAAAATAAAGCTTATCAATTCAGACAAAACCTCTTAAAGATTTTTTTATTTTGACAATTTTATGCCAAACTATTTTCTATATTTCATAAAAACAAAATGAACTGGAAATTATATTTATACATATTATTAGGTAAAGATAAGATCTGTACCTGACTAGATTCTTCACTTTTTGGGAATTTTTGAAATGCATATCTATAAATAGAAAATTGTAATTCACTTTAACAATTCATTACGCAGAAGATTATTTACAAACTAAATCAAGTTAAGATAAGATGAGTCCATAAATAATGTAAAAATATTTTCTGAATAACATTTTTTTAGAAATTTTTAGTGAGTTTTGGTAAGTTTTTTGCTGTAATGGATTGCGGTTTCTTCAACCACAAAACGCCAACGAATTTGTTCTCTGTAGTCACGCTCCAGAGCGGCGGCCGCACAGTTGAATGTAGTGTAATTGAAAAATTCTACCAAAGTCAAGTCCAAAGTGAGAGTGACAGGCCGAAGGGGGGAGCCTTCTCCAAAAGTTACGCTGCAGAAAATTCGCAAATATATAAAGGAATCGCAGGGAGTGTGGTGTGGGGATGAAACCCGAGTTGCAGCTTTGGAGGCAAACAATTTCTATTTCATGGCACATTATTTTGTGGCTTTTGTTTCGACTCCGAATGGAAGAAGTTGCCAAAAGCGGAAACGAATACGCATATGAGTGGTTTCTTGGATAGCTAAGTTATGTTGGAGGCTGATTGCACTCAAAAAACGTTAAATATAATTTCTAAGCTTCAACAAGATAACAAAAAAACTAAGAACCTCAATGAATTTCTAGCAATATGTGTTTGGTTTATCGGTTCTTAAATTATTAAATGTAATTGTTATTTAAGATTATATTTCACCAATGAATAAGTCTAATTTTTTGAAATTCTTTGCCAATTAAAATAGTTCTATATAAACTAAAGGCGTATTTAAAAGGTGACTTGATCTTAACACAATCTTGTATAAATACCCACAGAAAGTTTTACAGAAGCTTCCTGCTACCGAAACCTTGAGAATCTTTGCTCGACGGTTTCGCCATTGTCTCCATTGATTGATTGTGGGTCATGTGTGCATGGTGGCCCAGGACTTTTTCGTGGTTTGCTGCATCTTTCAGGACCTTTAAATTTTTCACAGCACTACGAGAAACATCTCGCAACTCTTCGGGCCCCTCTTGCCCCATCCCCCCAAGCAATTCATTTCATTAAAGCAACACAATGGCCGCCTTTTGTAAAATGTTGCCGCAAACCACAAACTGCAAATGAGGGGGGGGGAAATCCCAAAGCCAGCAAAGGAGGTAGCTGCACAGAGAAAAAAATCACAGACCTACACAATATTAATTTGTTTCATTATGCCTATTTTTATATGTTTCTCATTTGATAGCATCAACCAAATTCAAAGAATTATAGAATTTTTATTCATAAGTTGGGCATCATTTAAATAAATTAAAAAAAAGAATATCATGGGTAAACTATTAACTATATTACAACTTAAATTCAATAGACCCCTTTTATTTATTTTGCTAAGCATTATTTATCATTTAATTTATATATTAAAAAGAAAAATATTATATTAAAAATAAATATAAATTTAAATAAATATTATTTAATTTGAATATTAAAACGAACTATTGACTAATTTACATTCCTATTCTCTCTGTGCATAATCTCCACCTTCAAGCCTATGAGCTCATCCTGGGTCCTTCCTTCTTTCATCTCAGAGAGGAGCTCGAGGCCTTGAAGTGCGCCAATGCTGACGGCGTGATGTGCGTGCGCTCTCTTTATTATGTTTCAAGGGGCTTCCCCGTCAGCTTTTCCCTCGCCTCCCCCCGTCCTGCGAGCCCACAGTTTCCCACTCATCATGTGCACTTTTCTGTGAGCTAATATACCCAAGGACCGAGTGAAGCCAGCGATGACTGCAATGCGGCCCAACTTTGTCTACGTAAATCCCTTTTGTCGCATTAACTGCTAACTTTTTCTCCCGTTTTCCAGTTTCCCTTCTCTTTTTTCTCATTTTCCCTGTTAGCGACAAACTTTGTTAACAACTCGAAAAAAGTGCAGAACTCAGGTAGGGCTTTCCATCCATGATCTCTCTCTCTTTCCTCCACTCGGAGATGAGCTGCGTTGAGATTTCCGCGTGCTCTCAAACATGCATTTTGTCAAATCAAAAATTTTATGGTCTTATCACAATGTTGCCAAGGACGCAAAGGCCAAGAAAGAAATCCGACTGTCTCGAGTGCAGTTTTTATGGTATTAACTGAGTGGCCGGGAAGGGTATATGAAGTCTTGGTTACCGGATTATAGGTAAACAATAGGAAATCTTAAAAGAACGGATTAATGAAGGAGATGTCAAATAAAATAACTCTATTATGGGTTGTTGGAGCTCAAAGAATTTTCTATAAGTACTATGCAATCTTGAAAATAATAACCTCTAGTTTTTGTTAAGTCACCGTAATAATAAAATTAATATATATAAATATAAATTAATTGTGAGTAATTTTTTATCCCAATTAATTTTGTATTTTATCTTATTTTGTTCGTTACCTTTTTTTTAATAATGTTCGATATCTTATAAATTCTTGTTCAATAATCTCTTTAAAGATATTATAATTTTCCAAATTAAGCAGTAACAAATTACAGATAGGGTAGCTCAGAAGTCAGCTTAAATCAAATGTGATTACCCCTATTTTACTCGTTCGGTTTATGGTTGCTGCCATGACAACGGTGGCTCGATGCCTTCTTAAATGGCAACTAATTTGCCAGCGCAATTTGCTTTTTATAACTAAATTCGCATTTGGGCTTTAGCATCCTTGGGATGCTTATGCTCTCCGGGCTTCCTCGAAACGTCTTCGAACCAACTCGACAATGACAGAGCAATTATGCGAGAAACCCGTAAAGCTACCAGAATCCAGCTACCAAAAGTTACGACAGACTTCAAGTGCGATGGGAGTTTGGGTTCCTCTCATTTAGCCAGCTTTTCACTGCTTATCTGGGAGCATTTATCAAAAATCGTCGTTAGTCGCTCGTCGTTCGTTGTTGTTAATTGCATGGGACAATAGTGCGGCAAATGAATTTGTACAAGGGATAATTGTTGGCTCGCAGAGTTGGCAATGCGTTTAATTTTGTGCAAATAGAGAGAAAAACACTCGGGACCCGTTTTCCTTATTTTACACCCCGCCCCCTCAGCTGTCTAAACAAATGTCGTGAACTCGTCGTCGTGGAGCTCATATTTCAGAAAAAGGGGCGCATAAATTTATGCGAAATCTATTAGCAAAGAGCAACCCTTTTCAGCGCTCGCCACGGATCCGGCATTTTGGCCACGGCTCCGGCTAAAGAGTCCGGGCAAAAGTCCGGGGATCCCAGACAGCGGATGATGTTTTGCCGGCCTTTTTTGCTGTTTTCGGGCAACCGACGTGGGAGCGGGAGCACAGATGGATTTCATTTCATTCTGTTTCATTTCCATTTGTAAGTGAAACTTAAATTAACTTTTCATATTTCGCATTCTGTATGAATTTAAATGAAAGACGGCGACTCACTCTAAAATAAAGGATTCGGGCTCAGGAATCTTGATGGGTGTGTGAGATGGGGTTGAAGTTTTATTAGCTTAGGCACAATTCTGTAAAGATATCAACAGACTAAAGAAGTTTAAAGGTTCAAAGTCAAAGGGAATAAACAATTTTTTATGTTGATCTTAACTACATAAACTACTCGTTCAAGTACTTGTGTATTTATTAACAAAATTTTAAAAGGGAAAGAAACAACACCTAAAAAATGCCTATGTAACTTTATTTAAAACATTGATTTTCACTGCCATAAAACCATATGTTTTCTAAAAATTTTATTATATTTGTATTGATTAATTTTATAGCAAATCAATTTTTATAATGATCAAACAATCACCGAAACTCCTTGTAATCCACAGCATGTAAATATAATTTTGACCCCATTTTTTTGGAAATTACAAATTTATGACCATTGCCGAGATAACTTGGCTCGCTAACAAAAGTATTTGCAAATCATATTAGAGAACATGGCAACATAAATTTGGCGATATGTATCACCTACTCCAAAGTACTTCGTCCCTTTCTGGCTTACAATGCCCCCTGAAAAGCCATCTAATTTCGTGCAAAGGTCATGACAGCACACAGGACCCATATATTATGTCTGGTAATTGAAAAAAATCGGCCTGTGTTTTATTTTGTTTTGGTGCCAAGGTCCCCTCCACTCGTCTTAGCAATTGCCCGAAAGTTGGCAGTGATTTTCCAGTCTGGCCGCCTCCCTTTTCGGCCTTCTCGTCGCCAAAGTCCGAGGTTGCAAAGCCACCATCAACCCATCCAAAATACACATATCTACAGTTAAGATTAAATAAAGAGTTCAAAAAATAGTATTTTGATTTATTTGAATTTTATTTACTTTTTATTTTAATGTAAAATCTGGTTTCCAAACCGTATTTTTAACGGCCTATACTTACCATTCAATTAAGATCTAGAACTGCAAAAAGGGAAGTATCACTATTTTCATGACCACAGCTGTTTACTCCCATCTCATCTGTTCGTTACCGCCAACGCGACGCCAAATAACATTTCAATTGTTGTATAATGATGTACACAGTACGGCCATCCAGCATGCGATAATAAAAATGGTTGTTCTTTTCAGACTCTTATTGTTGTTATGGCTGTGGGTGGGCAAACGTGTGGGCGGATTGGGGGGCAGAAGGCTGAGGGTCAGGGGGTTAGGGAATAGAAAGGTGGGCGGGGGTTACACACAATGGCAACGGGACACTCGTAAATAAATCGTGTCAGTGGGTAACAAAAATTCATTCATTTCATATTTGGCTTTATTTTACAACATATCCCGTTGGCCGTTTCGCCTCCTTCCAACTTCACGGTGCGTTCTCATTTCTTACCAGCGAAAATGTTAGTAAGCCACATTTACTGTTATTTTTGTGAGCGTACAAAATATTTTTGGCTCGACAGGAAGCCAAAAAAGAACAACATGTTATACCAGAGAAGAGTTAACTGCCAAACAAAACGATATTAAAACAGGGAATGCTCTTTAGCATTTTTAAAATTGAGAAATACGTTTTACTTACTTGTTCAATATAATTAAATTTTCGGCTTGTAAAAATTAATTCTTTTATGCATAATAAAACATCAACTTTCATAAACATTTTTTGTTTAAAAATTTTAAATCAAATTTTAAACTGGTCTATAAATATTTGTATCCCCAAAAAGAAAAGATATGCGAACTTAGAATATAATAAGAACACCCTCCCGAAAAAGAGTATTCCCCAAAAAGACGCGTGTGTGTGCGTGACTGTGTACATTTTTATATGTGTAAGCGGCGAAAACATAAAAGTCAAAACTAAAGGGCACCGACAGCCAACAGCCGCTCTGCCAGAGTTGCCACAGTGGTCGTGCCAACAGTAAAGCCAGGTTCCAATAAGCATGACAACCCTGTCGCACAGAGTTGCACTCAAAATCAAATTAGCCAAAGAAACGTAACTGTACCTGGTACAGTCAACACTATGTGAAATAAGTTGCCGGCCTAAAAGACTCATTTGTTGGGATGACTCCTTCACCTCCGCTTTGCCCACTGTGCGCCATATATTTTTCGGTTGTGTCGGGGCTGGCTATATTTTTTGGATATAAATGTATATACGTGTGTGTGCCTGTTGGTTTCGTTGCTTTTTTGATAAATGGTGTGCTCTTTTATCATGTTGCTCCTGAGCTTTGGTTCGCTTTTCGCGCTCGCCTCTCGCCAGTGGAAAGATAAAATACGTTTTTCATTTCGCTGCAGCTCCTAACTTTCCACAACATTTTCCCATCTTTCCAATTTTTGTTGGCTTGATTTTGGCGCTGGTTGTGATGATTTTTTAGCCCGGCTGTGTTTTGCTCACCCGCCTGATTTTTTTCTCATTTTCTGCAGCCAAGCGCAAATAAAACAAAAGCAGCCCAATAGACTGCTGTAATCTAAAGTTCCGCCTATAAAATACCCGGTATTTAATGATTGGCCTAAATTATTAATTTAAAAATTTTAATTAGATTTGTAAAAAAGTATATACACACAATAAAGTGCAATACGCATATCGTTTTTACATGAAATACTCTTTTCGAGCATATCAAATTTACACTGGCCGTATATCAAGTTAAAATTGATAATACATAATGTAAAATCGATCTACGTTTCATATCGATTTATTTTGGATTAATAGTTAATAGTTAATAGAGCATTCCTTAATGTTTAGTATACGGTAACTAAACATTAGGGACTATTAACTCTATTTTTAATCTCTAATTTTGTTCTTTCAGTCTATACATGCTGCGATGTTCATCAGAAATACAAATATTATAATGAAGTAGTTACATGATATGCACGAATATTATATACCGTTAGGCCCTCAATGTACTCGGTATTAGAAGTAGAGAAAATATTATTTTCGGTATTTTGTGATTGCCTCCGTCCGTTGTTCCTGTTGTTCCTGTTGCTCCTGCCACCCATTCCCCCTCAACTTCGCCCCATTTTATCCTGGCAGACACAAATCCTATGTAGACATTGGACATGACAATCTTTTGCCTCAGTTGCTCCGACCCTGTGCCTCTGGCTTATGGTTTTGTTTTACTACTTAGTTAATCAGCTAATTTAAAGTTTCTTCCCATGTGTGTGTTTTTATTTGCTTTTCTTGTACTCTCCATTTTGCTTTGTGGCTTGTCAGGACTCCAGCGGAATAAAGTTACAAATTGAATAATTTTTGTTCGTCTCTTTTTTGGTTTTCTGCATTACCCACAGATTTTTTTTTGCACAAATTGAACGGATTTCTTTTGCATTTTGGCTGGCTTTTGATTGGCATTACATACATAATTATGGATCAGATTTCTCTCAGATACTCTTTCAACCCCAAATTACATATATTCGAAATAGCTTTTCGTTGCAGAAAGATTGCAAATATGTTTGGAGTTGGGTGGTTTATTTTTTCGTTTACCATGGTAATATTATTTGAAATTTGGCGAATTCTAAACTCAATTTTTGTTTTTATTAATTGGAAATGCTGTTATGTGAAATGCAATTTAAAATTAAATATATTAAAAATATAAACTAATACAGCAAAAATATTAAAATGTACACCCAGAAAAAAAAGACCGAACAAATCTAAGACCGAATTTCTTACATTAATACCGTTTTGTTCTTATTTTTTTTTTTTAAGACCATGTTCTTATATTGATACCATTCGGTATTAATTTAAGACCAGTATCTTTAGATTTAAGTTGAACTTATGCACTCGCGCGTGAAATGGTGCGATGGCCCAGTTGGTAAGGCGTCTGCCTCTGATGCAAAAGGACCCCGGTTCAAAAACCGGATAAATCACAGTAAGTAAAAAGTTTTTAAAATACATATTTAACATTTCCTTAATAACTTTAAGATCAAAAATGTATTAAAAAGTTAAGTTGTTAGATTACAAATTAAAAAAAAAAAAATAATAAGTTGTGTCGTGAGCGGGATTTGAACCTCGTAATCCCGAAAACCAAATAATATCAGAACATAGTACCTTGGCCCCTGAGCCATTCCCTTATTATTTTCTTCCATGGCAGAATGCCTACAGGAGTATTCAAACAAATGTATTTTTGGACTAAAAATAAATATAAAGTTAAGTAAGTTTCGTGCTTAGAGTAAGAACAGCGGTCTTAAAAATCCGTTCTTAAAATGATACCATAAATTCCTATAATGATACCAAACGGTATAAAGCTATTTTTGAGACTCAAACAGACACGTTTTCAGACCCAATCAGACCAATTTTTTCCCTGAGTGTATGTATTTTATTCTAGTCCTATTATAATGTCCAGTGATTTCTTAAAGATATTCAAACATTTTTATTAACTTACGCTGAAAATGTTATTATCTCAAATCAGATAATTTTATAAGGCCCGAAAAAAATAAAACAATTTCTTATATAATTACTTTTTAATTTGTTCACCAATTAGAAACCCTTAGACTCCCCTTACCACAAGATCTCAATCAAAAATACATTACAAAAGTAAAGTCTATCCTCAGCAGTCGGCAAAACAAAAACAGAAGCGATCCTTTTAAACCCCAACCACCTGGACATAATTTTGAATTATGTTTATTATGTTTGCCTCAAAAGTTGCCTTTTTTCGCCAAGAAAGCGACCGAGAAGAGGTGGCGAAAGAGCATTCAACATTCCCACAGTCTAGACAACTTGTTTATGGTTAAGTTGCGTGCAGATCCCGCCCACTATAGAGCCCTGCATATCTCCCCGTAGCCACCCACCTCCGGTTCCATCTCATTCAAGGAACAATGCGCTTTGGCTGCGCCCTTGCAACAAATTTATAACTATACCCCTGGACTTTTTTTGTATACACATTTTTATTAAAAACGTGGCTGAGGGGAAAAAAATAGAAACAGTCAACCGAATGGCTAAAAGCTAAAAGGCAAAGTAAGCCACAAAGTAGAAAAGTAAAATGCCAACTTCCTCGACTCCTTCTCGGCGAAAAAGAAGTCGTGCAGCGGAGTTTAAGTGGCAAACTGAGCCAGCAACTTACGGCCAAGAACCGAAGAAGCTATATATTTTGCATACGTATTTGCGTTGCGAAATATTTTCATTTTATATTGCTCGCTGGCTTTTCGTTGTGCAATTTATTTAGCATGAATTGTTTTCCTTCCCTGCACGGCTTGGCTCTCAGACTCCAACTCTGGCGATGACTTCTGCGTTTTGTGACAAATTAAGTTGGCAGCAAATAAGATATTTTTATAGGTGCTTGAGGATATTTTTCCAGCTTGGGGTATGAAACTTTTGTTAGCGAGTTGGTAACGAACGAAGTTTCGTTCAGAGAATTTGTTTAGGTTTTTTCTTTTTTTTTATAAAACATAGTATGGTCTGGAAAGTTAATTTAAGAAATGCATTTATTTTTCCCGTCGCTACTAGGAATATGATTAAATGTAGTAAAATGTTTAGATCAGTATAATACCTTAATACATTATGAAACATAAATTTCTTAAATATTACAAGTTAAAGAATATTACATTTTGTACTGATTTTACTAGATTTCCAAGAGTATTTAAACTGCCGGAAAAAAAATTGTTAAGCACTCACACCCTTTTTATATTTTTTCCAACCCGTGCCAAAGTTTGCACAAATTAGAAATAAAATTTTTTCTTTCAAGAAAAATAAAACAAGAACCTGGCGAACATTTTAATCAAATTTGGCAAAAAGTGTTTCTAAATTGGCAGACATATGCGAACAGACATAGAGTCCCCGAGGCCTCCTTCTCAAATTTTCAGCCAGCACCATCTCATATTTTTTTCGCTGCTCACATGTCGTAATTTGCACCCAGCCAATTTGCGTTTGCCTTTGAACTTGGTTCCAAAATTTTTTAACCCCTCCGTAGCAAGAGATTTCCCTTCCCGCCGAGACGAGCGAATTTTTGTGCTGTCTGCGAGAAAAATGATAAGATGACAGCACCATGAAGAAGGCAAGTGCGAAACGTAAAAAATATGGCAGCTCATTTTTTAGTATTTTTTTTTTTTGGTATACTTTTTGGGACAGACAGTTGGCAAACACAAGCTGGATAAATAGGGCGATGGAGAGCGGCACCTGTAAAATTTTTTCGCTGCCACCCAAGAGGACTAAATAAAAATTTAGACGTGCCGGCAATTGAGGGGCAGTGCTGGGACTCCGACTTATATGTGTCTGCGACACGTAGCCTTTGACATTGGCCCCGCTAATGAGCCAGCACTTTGACAAACTGCCACCCGGCATTTGGCACTTGGCACTGAACTTGGGCCAATCGAAGGACAGGCGAAGGAAAGAAAATTCCTGCGAAAGAATAATGCAATTATGAAGAGCATGGCTATATAACATTTACACGACTACAAACCTTTTTAAAACATTAATTTACCTATTTTATTTTCTTTCAAATAAAAATACATAACGAAAACAGCAGAGCAAGTATTATTTTAAAAACAGCAAAAATGTTTCAATATTGGTTACTACAAAACTCAATTTAACTTTTTCATAATGCATTGTCATTACAACGAAGTATTTTTTCTCAATAACTGTAACGCATCATAAATAAAGATTTAAACAAGAGAGAACGACTATCAGATACCCGTTACTCAATGGAGTGCGACTGAGATGGAAATATAAAACTTTGATCGCGCATAACTTATTAACGAATGGTCCGATTTGAAAACTTTTTTCTACATTTATAGGTATTGATAGGTATTGATAAATACAATAAAACTGCATTTTTACATTTCCGAAATTTTGAAAGGTGTGGGCGTCAGACATTTTTTTAAATCGCTTAAGGCGATTGTGGGCGTTAGAGGGGACGTGGCGCTCGGCTGAAATAAACTTGCGCTGCGTAGGAAGCCAAAGAATATGCGTGGAAAATCTCAACCTTCTAGCTTTTGTAGTTTCCGAGATCTCAGCGTTTATACGGACGGACAGACGGACATGGCTATATCGACTCGGCTTGTGATCCCGATCAAGAATATGTATACCTTCTCCCTGTTACATACTTTTGCACGAATACAATATACCCTTTTACTCTACGAGTAACGGGTATAATGAAGGTAAATCTAAGGTAAACAATTGTGGATATGACTCCTTAAATAAATATTTCCATTTTCAAAAGCGGTAATAAATATCATTTATATAATACTGTAGTTATTATAGTACCCTACTATTTCCCTGGGATAATAAAATTTTAAAATTTCTTTAAATTTCTTTATTTATATAATAGCAACAAACACAAAATGGAGTTTGCTGATCATTTACAACAGTTAATAAGCGGGATTCTTTAATCGCAAATAAGCGTTTAAGTCTTTTCTTGTAAAATTGGAAAAGTTCAAAAAAAATATTTGGATTTAAAGTTCAAGCCCATGAAAAATGTATAATCACACCTTTTATAAATTCACGAACATGTGCAAAATACGCCTTTTTTCAATGGTCCATCCTAACCAATTATTCCACTCATCAATTGAGCTGAATAGCTAATAAAGCCAAATTTTTTCCTATCAACCCAGAGACACAATTAAAAAGCCCGACCCAGGATGTCACGAAATTCCCAAATCGAAACAAAAGCAGCCAATCCCAACCACATTTAACTCACTTCGCCGTCGAAATGCATAAATAATTACCGGACAGCTGTCCGCCGAATAAGAGAAATCAAACCGAAAATCGATCCGAAACTTTAGACCAATAAAGTATATAATTGAAGGGTTAACGGTAGCCGGAGAGAAAAAAGCCCGAGCTTAACCCATTAGAGAGGTTTGCGGGATTTGGCGATGATGGGCAAAGTAATTCGGCGAGGACATCAAAAATTAATGCAAAAATAAATAATAAAATAATACACCGTTAAATAATCCGAAAACCAACACCATTAATAAACTGAGCGGCGGACGAAAAGCGCAGGGCGAAGGACGAAGGACTCGAGCGCACAGTGAAATATTGGCAAATAAAACGATTTTGACGCTGAATTTTAAAACAAGTGGCACGTAGCACAGAGTCCTGCTTTCAGGACCAGGACCAGGACCACCAGCCAACCACCCCACAAAAACAACGGACGCCAGGACTCAAATTCAAAATCACATTTATTATACTTACATTCCAAGTTTTCCGCCCTGCGTACGTTTGTCAAATATTTATTCTCTGGATTGGATCGCTGGATTTACTTATTAGCATGCGCATGCCGCAGCCCCAAAAAGGTCCTTTGGTGGTCCTGGTCCCGGTCCTCCCTTCGCTAACGAATGACAACAACAACCAGGCCAGTGGCCAGAAAGGACTCGAGTTCGGATTCGGATTCGGTGCAGGAAACGGGAAATAGGCTAAAGAGCACGTGAAAAGCAGCCAGGACATACCTGAAGTGTCGCACTGAAGTGTCCTCCAGGCGACTTGTCAATCGTCCTTTGCCGACTCGCACACCAAACCGAAATCAATTGCGGACGGACGGGCTAAAGGAGCTATAGCCGGAATATCTGAACGATGGGAGGTATTTGGGTATCTGAGGACTGGGGCGGCCGAAGTATCTGATGGGCGGGGCAGCAGAACGGGAGGAGTAAAAATTACCAATTAGGTAAAATGGCAAAATGAGTGAGTGTCGCTGGGAAAGAGAAGGAAATTCGAGACCAGATGAAGGTCGGGGAAAGTCCTGAAGCGGTGGGAGGACCTCGACGAAAAGGAACAGGAACAGACAGGGCAGGATTCCACTTAAATAAATATCGACCACTAAAGTTTTATGAAAATGACAAAAATAAAAATAGTATCGATTAAAACATTTAATATATTTTAAAAATAATTAAAATTATTATTATCTTAAATTATTAAATAAAAACATAAAAAATATCTTGATGTTGAAAATATTTATAATATATTTACGAACTGATGTTAAAAACGGGTTTAATATCTAATTATCTAATTATAATGTCATTTTCGAAATTATTACATTTATGTTTATAATATTTTATGTCCTTAAAATAGAAATGTACTACTCGATTTTTCTTTGCCCTGTTCTATATTTGTTTAAGTAATTTTTTACTAAGACGTTATTAAACAATTCATATCCGAAATATTTTAAAAATATCATAAATAATTTTCAGTGTGCTTTTGGATAGTAGCATGAACATTAGACCCGCAGCTGGATGACTTCAAAAATGGTGTCGGTATTGCCGCCATTTCAGCTACCCCGAAGCCAACCTGCGCATCGCCGAGCTACAGCCAGTCGATGCTTATTTAATTATGGAACCATCTGTGCGCGTTTGCAGGGCGCTTTGATTTTACGCTTTTTTGAACATTTTTTCTTTGTGCGACGCCTGCTTTCGCCTCCCTACCTCACCCCAATCCCTCTTAACAATCCGCTGCACGCCTTATCCTCCTATTCGACTGGCTATATCTTTGCATTTCTTTAGGGACAAAGCGAGAGAGTTTCTCATCGCGATTTTCTCATTCGTGTTTGGTTCGTTAATTTCATTGTTTTTTGCATAATGTGCGTTGGGGAAATAAAACTGCAAAAAGTTAGAGGGACAAGTTGAAAGGGAAATATACAAGTTAGCGATAAACTCATTTTTTTTAGGGGTTAGAGTCTATACTCTAAAATTACAATTTTAAGGTAAAATATATTTTTTAGCCAATATTTATTATTATTATTTATTTCATAAATTCCTAACGCTAATTATTTTTACTCTGACATTTTTGAGTTAATATAATATAATTCTTTATACTACTTAAATTTTAATTCTTTAATTATTAGATATTTTTATTATTATTTATTATTATTACTATTTTATTTTGTTTTTTTTTTATTTTTGGATTGTTTGTAGTTTTGTTATTTTATTTATTTTTTATTGATTTCTTAGTGTGTGTTTTTAAGATGTTCCTTAATTTTAAGAATGAATTTAGGTGCCCTACTGATCGTTTTAATTTCATGAGGGAGCTGATTCCAAAGTCAAACAGCAAAGCAGTAAAAATGTGTATCATATTTGATAGAACAAAATTACAACAGAATAAATGTCTGTGTTTCCATTAAAGTTAATTTGAAATTTTCCCGACCTGTATCATATTTTATGCATTTCCTTATATGTATAGACACTTTTTTAACACAAAACACGCAAGAATTTGTAGTTTTTCAAAAATTACGATCCCCGTGAATTTACCTAAAATTCAATATCGACGAATCTAGATCCGACTTTAATTAAAGCTGTAAGCCCGAGCTAAACTCACTTTCAGAGCCGTTCAATTACGCTTTGGCAAACACTCGGCAGACGCCATCTTCTCTTTTATTTATACGGGTGTGTATATAAATAGTACAAAATAACGTTAACGTAGCAACTTTTCAATTTATTTTCCAATCTGAGCCCGCACCCCTCCGCACCATCAGCCACTGTCCATGTCCCATTCATCAATGTCCCCGAAAGAAAACACAGTGAAAAAAATACAAAAACTTCGGCGATTAACGTTTTAAAATTTGCCAAACGGCGAGAAGACGAAGGGACTGAAAATTCGCCAAACGAGAGGCGACAGGCAAATTAAATTTCCCCACTGACACCTCAATTGAATTTTTCCCGGGCGGTCTTAGGCATATTTTGATATGTGCCAAGACAAATTCGATTTCCCACAACACACCTTGATTGACACAATGGCTAAGGTAATTCTCAATCAAACGTCAATCAATGGCGCTTAAGTCGTTCGTGATTGCCCAAAGAATTCTGACATATCTGCTCTTTCGATTCCCAAAAAAAAAAGGAAAAAAGTAAAGAGGGATCCCAAAATTTAACTAACCAAAATTCCTGCTGTGGTAATTTGTTAAAGCGGTTTTCCAGCGGATATCACGTGCGCATCCACATCGTTTCAAGACGATTTGACACGTTGATTGATCCGCTCATTGAGGCAAAAAATGGAAAGCCAAAGCAAAGTCCCTTTGTCCCCCAAAAGCGCCCGCCGGCTCTCCCACCCACTTGGCTTTTTGCATGTGAGTATCCAGGAATTCCTTAGACATTAAACAAAGTAACAACTTCATGGGGCGAAGCTGTCATTAGTAGGAAGGAAACGCCCTTCTCGAGGAGCGCCCAAATGTCTGGGGAGGAGTTTCTGGTAACACAAAAAAAAAACGGGAAAAAATGATTATGAAAATTTCTTCGTAAAAAAGTCGCGTCATGTGCAAAATTATTGGGTAATTAACGTGACACAGACACAACGACAACGACACAATGCAGACGATGACTATAAAAACATTTTCAAGTCGCGAAAGATAAGCCCCGATAAGTTGGTAACGAGGTGGGGGGGGGGGGTATGAGATGCATGTCCGGATAATTTATAGATAAAGAAAATGGAAACTTTGCATGGCAAGTGGCAGTCTCAGCTTGAAAACCATAAATTCTTATGGAGCAACAAAAAATGTTTCATACTTTATGGGGCTTTTGATTTAAGATTATCATATATAATGGTAATTTTACGGATTTTTTAAAAAGAAAACATAATAAAATGAAGATTTAATGATTGCTTTAAATTTAATTTATTTTAGAATTAAATCTTATAGGCCAATTAAATAATTTTCAATCCTGATTAGGGTATGTACAACAGATAATACAGTTGAAAAATTAAATCAAACAAACAAGATGCTAATTTTAAATCCATGTTTGCAGCCTTTGAGACCGACACAATTAACACCTTCCTTTAAAAATATTCAGCGATAGTTCTGATAAGTATTTGTACATCTGGCGAAACAAAAAACTATATTTGCACACTTCGCCGAGTGGCTTTGGCGGCTCGTTCAATCATTCAATTTTCGGGATACATTTTAGGCTGCCACAGGAGAACTTGGCCCCTGCTCATTGGATATGCATGATAAAACTGGCTAAAAACACAACAATAAACGCCTGAATAAATTAATCCACCCAAAACCAGTACACGGCTGCAAAAAGTGAGCAACCTTTCGGAAATGATTTTGACTTTTTGGCGCAATTAAAACGGACGAAGCACGGAAATTATATTGTATTGAGGGGAATGGCTCACGTTGTTTGGCACATTAAAACATCGCTTTACATCGTTTGATCCGCGTGCGGTCTGCAGTTTACATTTCAATTAAAGTTACATAACCCCAACATCAAACAATGGCAACCTCTGTGGGTTTGGAATGCGGATGCGGAGGCGGATGCAGATTCGTTAAGGTGGTTGGAGGCTCCACTTTGCTGTGATTTTGGCCTGGCACAAAAGTCAACTTCATGCATATTTCATCAAGCTGTTGGGGGTTGGGGAAAGGTGTGGGATATGCGTGACACAATGTCTACCCCTCGGCACCACCCCCATCACTAGATCAGCCAAGTCTCTGTGACGGGCTCTTTTCAATATTTCATGAGTATTGGCCGCCATAATGAAGCCAAACCAGCCTCATTCGCATTTTAAACTAGGCAACAGAGTGTAAGAATAAGTATAAAAATATTTAATTACTACGAAAATCGAATTTTATAAGTATAGATTATACATTTTTTAATTATTAAGACTTAGAAAAGATTTTTGTGCATTTTATTATAATTGATAGTTAACCAAAAAACATAAAAAAACGCGGCTCTGCATTAAATACCTATTATTTTTAATATTTTTAAATATTCTAATTATTCTATATTATTATCTAATTAATTTAAAACAAATTTTGGTAAAGTATATGAACGCTTAGAAATTCCAAACAAAATTTGCAGCTTAGTGTACTCGATGAGCCCGACACACACAAATGCAAATACACACACCACAGACGCAAAAGCAATGGCACACAGGCACACACGTCGAGTTGAAGTTATTTTTGCATATATGTATACATGATTCGGTTTATTAGATTCGTACAAAGGCATACAATATGTCTGTCTGTCGGTGTGTGTGTGTGTTCGTGGAATGCGGGCTGTACTCTGCCCTTGGCCAACAAAGGTCCTCCATTCCCTTCCGATTCCGTTAACCTCCCTGTATCCCTGGATTCCACTTGCTGTGGGTAAATTCAATTATTTGCCGCTGATATCGTCGTTTGTTTTTTGTTCGCCGCTTTTGCATTCATATTTATTGTACAGCATTTTAAATTGCTATATTTACATTGCTAATTTACACACACGAGTCCACAGACAATGCAATTGTACACACAAAATTTACAAAGCACTGAAATTCCGGAAAATCAAAGTGTACAAATTAAATAGCTTATGGAACTCTATGCCTTAAATTTTAAATTAAAAATTGCTTATGATCAAATAAATTAGATTTGGCAAACCCTTTATTCGAATCAAACTAAGGTTATCAAAGCTATTTTTAAAGTTCTCTCAAATAAAACTAAATAATGCTATAAAAGGCTACACTATTTTATTACCATTTTCTAACGGTTTTTTCCCCGAGTGCATTTGTGTTCTGTATTTTGTGAAGCAACATTTTGCATTCGACATTCGAAAAATTGCAGAGCAATTAATTGACAAAGTTCATTTTAGGCTCCTTTTTTGGTCGAAAGAGATGCAGTTATGTACATATGGAGAGCAAGAGGGGTAGATAAATCATTTCTGGCTGCTAAACGCGAAAATTCAATACTTAAACATTGTTCCTGGCCTGTCCGATGGTTTTGTTTGGTTTTCCACTGTGGTCAGTTGAAGTTTGTCTCCCTAAAATAGTTTGGATAATGCGTTCGCATGCGAGTGTGTTATGGCTTGTATGTGGCATGTGACTGTCAATTGTTATGGTTTCTGCCAATTTAAATTGCCAAAGGCCGCTGCCCAATACCGAAAAATTTAACGCATTTGAAATCAATTTTTGGAATTGTTTTGGCTGCAGCTGTGTGCCTGCAATGTATTTGTCTGCAATGTGTCAAATATTTCATTTGAGTGGCAGCTACAATTTAATGGACATACAAATTGAAGAACATTTTTCAACCAAATTTGTTTAAAAGTATTTACAGTAAATTAAGTAAATATTTTTATATTTTTTAAATGGATAAATTAAAATTATAATTATATGTAGATATGCTTTACAAATTAAAAAATATAAAACATGTTTTCTGTTTTTATTGATTGTATTTAAGATACACAAATCATGTTTATCACTAAGATTAACCAATTAAAATGATATTATAACTTACAATAATTTTGATAAGTTTACCGACTTTAAGTTAAAATTTACCAAAAAAATTGAATTTACTTTAAGCCAAAAAAAAGACCATAACACATTGTATGCGAGGACCACCTAAAAAAAAATAAAAATGTATTTTCAGCACACACATTTTGGGGCAAACAAACAAATTCCATTCATTTAACAAAGAGTATAGAAATTTCGAAATTGGTTGAGAATGGCAAACAATAACAGAAACACAGACCATTAGTAACTTTTCCAGTTAGGCCAAAGCACATAACGCATACGCGGCGTTGTCAAAAAAAGAAAAAGAAGAAAGGGCTGCAACTGCAAACTGTACACGTTAAATTTACATAAGGCGAAAGAGTGAAAAGTTTTCAAGCCCATGGACAATGAGATGTTGCCTTCCGCTCGCTGTCGTTGTTGTCCCTTTGTTGTTGTCGTCGCCGCTAGATAATAAATGACCGGCCATTAAATTGCAATTAAAAGCTCATATGTGCGCATAAACTTTACGCCCGACCATGCCTCTCCGCTGTCTGCCAAAAAATTTGCCTATGGCCAAACGCCCATTAATGGAGCAGACAGGGCCGAAAGCAAAAGCAAAGGCAGCAGCAGCAGCATCAGCATCAGAAGCCGTTGCATCCAAAGGAGTAAGTGCCATGGCCAGGATAATAGCCCGTATAATAGTACATTTAACAGTTGGTTGGACATTTTGCGAAGCGTCGAGCTCCAATAGTGGTCGCCTGGTAAACAAATTACGCGACCCACTCTCTGCTCTAAAAACACTGTAAGAAAATGTTCGGTCCAACTAATTAGACACTAATTAATAACTAATAAAAATTATTAAATCTTAATTTTTACCTTTCCTCCTAAAACATTATTTTTATCTAGGGTCATCCAGATTTATTCCAAGCCATAAACTAATTTATATTATTTAAATGAAATATTTTGGAGATAATGACGATGACAACAATGTTTGGGATATATTCTACAGTGGATTGATGGGTTCATTTAAATTTTAAACATTTAAATAAGGAATCGACATTTTAATTTGATCAAAATAAAATCTTTTCGTTGTATTATTTAAAAACAATTTCCCACAACCTCAAAAATGTGTTTGGTGCCATAATTAAAAAAATATTGTTTTTTTTTCGGTACTTAGACCATACACATTATAATCTTCATGCTTTTCTTAGTTATAAAATATTAAATAAAATTATTATTTTCCAATATTATTATTTGTTTTTCCCTGTGCTGGCGCATAAAATTGGCGCACGGCATCGCTCGAAGCTGTAACTTTTCTTACATAATTGACATAACGTATACGTAATATGCAGCTGCCTAGGTAAAACCCAGGCCCACATGCAAAGTGCGCATAGCTTGCTATCTGTCTGCGTGGCGGTGTGTGTGTGCAGTCAATTAGAAAATGTGCATTGTACATAATTAAGATTTATATACACTCACACTGAGAAAGAGGAGCGCACTCACAGAACAACAGTCAATATCGAATGGATTTCGCACAGGGAAGGCGGAATAGTGAAGCACTCGAAACCAGTCGGGATTATAAGTTTGGTTCGATCGATCAGAAAATACGCTACAATAGGTGAAGGAAAATAAAAGAGAACTTTAAAAAAATTCTTAAGCATTTGAAGATAAATATAAAATTAATTATAACATAAAATAAATCTAAAATCAAATAACTTGAGAAAAAATTGTGATTTTATTAAATCAATGTACTGTTTTGAACAAAACTGACGGACAATACAATAATATATTTATCAAGACTGTCATTGGCCTAATTTTTCATTAACATAATAAAGACTTTCTTATTTTCCAAAACTGAAGCAGGGAAATTTTTCCAAAAGTACTTATAATGAGCAGCTGAAAGTATAATATTTTGCTCTGGCAATCGATAATGATGCAGCTCATTTCTCGACCGCTGCAACTTTAGCCAAAGTTTCATTAGAAACGGGGGGCTTATTGGGTTGGCTGTGAAAAAAAACGCTTAGCGCGTTTCGTAGAAGCCGCCAACTGGATGCAAATTTCCATTAGCCATGCAAACGCAAAACTAGCCGCCATTTATCTGTCTAACAGAAGCGAGGGGCAATGGGGGGAGGGGAAAGCGGAGAGCGAAGGATGGTAAGGGGATTCCCGGCCTGGCAGTAGTTAAAATTTACTGCCCAGTTACCAAACGCAACAGTAGCAGTTGCAAGTCGGCAATATGCATACGCATTTTATGCGATGCAGCAAATGACGTGAAGCGGGGGGAAAATTGGATGGGAAACTAGGGTAGAGTCGGGGAAAATGGGGCACACAAGGAGCCGGAAGGGGCGGCGGGTCAATTTAATGGAAATTTTTATTGAAAGCCAACAAAGCGCTCAATGGGCCAGCTAATGGCGTTAGTTGGCCCAAATGGGCCAAGTCGCTGGGGGACTGTGAAGTAGCTTAAAAAAGTTAAATGAAAACCAGCTGCCACACTATCTATCTCGCTCCCGCTCCCTCCATGGCTCTCTGTATTTATTAATAACGCCTTTTGACTTTTCCTGCCTCCCAGCTAAAATTCTTATAAATTTATGGTAAGTGCTTTAGTTTCAAACTAGCCTATGAATAATAAATGTACCATTCGATATGCAATCAGTTAAAAGTTTAATCTTCAACAGTTGCTACAGCAAATTGAAGGAAAGCGTGTAGAGTTGTACTTAAAAAACTATTTCCTGCATCTCAAACTACCATGAGTTCAAAACATAGGAAATTAATCACAAAAAGCTAGAGAACAAGAGCTTGGAAATGAATTATAAACGATTACATAAGTGGACTAAGAACTAAATGTCAACGCGTAGCTTACAACATAAAATATTTAAAATAGAAATTACATTCTTAAAGATGTTCAAAGAAATAAATCATTATATTATTTTATATTTAGACTAAATTAATACAATTATAATTTCATTTAAACCAACGAATTTATCACCAGTTTTAAAATTCAGTTTTGGTTTTTATTGCTAATTTTGCTAACAAATATCTAAAAATATTTCATGGGACACTTTGGTCATTTAATAATTTTAAAGCATAATAGATATTATATTTTTAACATTTGAAATGAATCATTACTTTTTGTTTTTTTTTTTTTTTAAATACATGCACATACACATTCCGTCTTAAAATGATTTAGTTTTATGTCAAAGGAGCTTTTGAAATTAATTTTTCATGAATTTTGTTCGCGTATTTTTGTTTATTGTTTTTCGGTTTTATAATCTCCGTTTTAATTTCTCATTATTTTAATTCACATTCTTGGCGCTCTTTTTGCCATTATTCGGCCAGCATGGCGTATACTTAATAAGCTTGCCATCGCTATCTTACCCCGTATCCTTCCTCTTTTTATCCGCTCCAGTCTGTTTCAAATGCCGCTCATTGTTGCTGCAGTTTATTAAATATGCTTTTAGTTTTGCAACAGCCACGCCCACTTGGCTAAGTGCGGAGGCGGCGGCGACTGGGCGACCGTATGGCAAATACTGCCAAAGGCAGTTTAGTTATTAATTTTTAATGCGTCCGCATTTCGCATAATTACGCCATGGAATGGGTAGGGAAAAAGCTAAAATATGCTTGTGCCCGTTTTTGGCTGTAGCAAGTTATTTATTTGGCCTTTGGCTGCCGAAATTGTGCAAAAATTAAGCGCCAAGTTATTGGCTGCATTCCTTTTTCTGAGCGTTTTCCGAGTCCGCATCTTTTTCACCCCTCCATTATTTTTGCATAGCCAGCGGCGTGGACTAAAAACAAATTTTGTTGTTACAAAGTCAAAGGTTTTTAATAATAAAACGAGGGACAAATGGTGAGGGTATAAAAGAGGGTTAAATGGTAAATATTGCGGAATATTCAAGGAGTAAATATGGAAAATGTTGGGCGGATATTCTAAGTTGAGAAATCGAAGCATTACGAAAATGTTTTGTAGTATAAATTATAATTTATAATAATAATTATTATTATGTAACTTATCAATCATATGGGTTTCATTCTCGAATTTTTTCTTTAAATTTTTCTAAAGTTCTAGTAAATAAAAATAAACTGTAAAATTTAAAACCCAAAAATCTTTTTTTGAAAAACACAGTAAATATAATACACCTACATTTTCCTAAGCCTAAGACATAAAATAGCAATAGCAACACAGGAAACAAAAATAAAACCCATTTCGGAGGCTTTCCCTATGCAGAAGCTAGGCTCCCCTACAATGGCACCGAAAAAATCGTATTCTGCCCAAAAAAATATAGTGCACAATTTCCATAAATCGAGCAGCAGCTATAACCACCCACTTTCCCCAATTTTCCCGGCAACCTTCCACCATTTTCCATCCTCCCAAAGGCGGTAAATGCAGCAAAAGAAGAAGAGAACAGCGGAGGAGCAAAGCCAAAAGCCTCACCAATAACAAAAGGCAGGCAAACTGCTGTTAAACTGTTGTTTAAACGCATTGGCAGTGGGTGTGGGCGAAAGAAATGCGGTGGGTGGTTGGGTGGCTGGGTAGTTCCATTGTGCGAACCGCAAACTGAACCACACGTACACACAGACATACAGGGTAGCGATCTACTGCCGCATGAATGTATTGGTATTGAAAATCCCTTTGATTTTTTGCCGCACCGTTGCAAACAGCAATTTGGCAAATCCTTTCACAATCAAAATCAACCGCAGATGAAATTTTGCCCAGAAAATTCCACAGAAACAGCATCCGCTATCCATGGTCCAAAAAAAAAAAAACTTTTTAACTTATAGCAGAAAATTTCCCGACCGAGTGTGCATGTGTGTGGGCATGTAACTTTCGTATGCTCAAAAATCATTCGACGGTAAAACGCCAAATTAGCGTTAAGTGTACACTTTGGAAAAATGCTTGCCATCTTGTGTAACATTTTTTCTGTATGCTTAAAAATTCAAACAAAAATAAGTTTTTCATTTTCTTTTAGATTGCCTCTACAATATTTTTCAAAATAAGATTTAAAGAATTTTGTTTTAAAATATCTTGTGCATTTTTTGAAAATAATTGCTTATTTTATTTAGAAATGTAGGAGGTTATAAAAATGCTCATTCGATTAAAAAGGCATTGATTTTTACAAAAATCTTTTTGCTGATTTTTTTTACAGTGAGGTCCTTTCTGAAGTCCTTGTGCTGTCCCCTTTTCAGCTGCTGTTGCTGTAATTGTTGTTGCTGTTGCTGTGTGCAGGTGCTTAAGCATTTTACGAGCAACTGTATTCAATTTGACTGCCAGCCTCTCGCTTTCTCGCTCTGCCGGCACATTACGCATACGCCGTGTGTTAAATGCGCTTAAAAGTCAGGCCAATAAGTTGTTGTTGCTGCCGATGTTGTTGTTGCTGCTGCTGCTGCTCTTGTTGCCGGTAAATTGTAGTTGCTGCCACTGCTGCTGTTTGTGTAATGAAAACTTTTACAACGCCATATGCAGGCTATTAAAAAACAGCTCGCACACACAAACGCACAAGGGAAAGCACGCGAGCGCCTTGAAATATGCAATCAAGCTCATTTATACTCATTAAGCGCTTATGTGCAGTGGTATGCGTGGAGCGAGGGGGATAGAAGCGGAGCGAGTGAGGCGGATGCTGAGGGCTCAGGGGCTTAATAAGGAACCCGGCTGACGGAGCGGTTTACTTTGGGCCGCCCAAATTGGCCAGGATCCAGGAACTTCCTGCAGAATATTGCAGAAACTTAAATAAAAAACCAAAAAAAATCATTGACCATCTTTCTAATTTTAATTAGTTTTAAAGCTTTTCTGAATTCCAATATTTTATAATCTTTTTTAAAGAAAAAGTTCTAAGGTTGGTAATCTCATTTACCCATTTTAAAATGAGGAGAAACAAACATCAGCAATTTAGACCGCTGCATTTTTATAAGGAGAAAATCATAGGCGAAATGCAGACAAAAAACTGATAAATTTTGAAACAATTAAAATAGAAAAGGAATTTAAAAATTATCATCATTGGGTGGCAGTGGACAGGCGTTGGCCTCCTGTAGGTTCCTTTCCACTTCCAAGCGCATTTCCTCGGTAAAGCTCACTTCTGGGGGCTTCAAGGCGGGGGACACAGTCATTTCCAATTGAGGATCACCGACCAGCTGACGTAGCAAGTAAAGAAATGGCTTCTCGTAATTGTAGTTGGACTTGGCCGACATTTCAATGTAATGAAGATTGTTCTTCCGGTGGAATGTAACATTTTTGGCCTTAATCTTCCTGTGTTTGATGTCAGCCTTGTTGCCACACAGGACGATTGGTATATTTCCGCAAACTCTTATCAGATCGCGGTACCAGTTAGTCACGTTTTTGTAGGTGATCTTTGAGGCCAGATCAAACATAATGATGGCACACTGACCCTGCACATAATACCCATCGCGAAGACCACCCAGCTTCTCCTGTCCAGCGGTATCCCAAACATCGAAGCGAAACATTCCTCGGGTGGTGCTAAACAAAAGCGGGTGCACTTCCACGCCCATCGTCGCCAGATATCTCTTCTGATACTCTCCCGTTAGGTGTCGCTTGACAAAGGTCGTCTTTCCAGTTCCTCCATCTCCCAGAAGTACCAGTTTGAAAGCGGCCACCACTTCGTCCTTTGCATTCATCATGGAAAAAAATAAATGTTGAAATTTCTGGGTCCTAATTTCAGCTTCTCTAGAGTAGGGAGTGTTTAGTACTGAAAATGCTAGCTATTTGAAGTGAACTTCTATATCTAAACCTACTTTGTACATGTAAAACAAAACCAAATTCCATGGTGATCTGTGATCAGTTTCTTGTTTAAATTTCTTTTTATCAATGATAACTTCTCATAGATATAAAAAACATAATTCCGTTTTAATTTTTAAATATAAAATTTTAAATGTGGAATTGTATTATTTGTAGTAATTTTTATATCATATTGAAAAAAGCATTTATTGAATTAATTTTTATATCATAATGAAAAAATTATTTATTTAATTTCAATAAAAAAAATTTTTTAAATTATGGTCATGTAAAGTTATAATTTAGTAATATTAATATAATAATATTAATTTATTGGTATAGTTTTATTACAATATTGTTTTATTTTCTTCTTATTTGAAACCGCTCCTGTCTAATAGTAACTATGCTATGTGTGCTTTTAATTTTACTTTGGTCTTCGGTTTCTTCTCAACTTCAGTGTCTGCTAATATGTTTCTGATGTCTTCGGTGTGGCCTGATCCCAAAAGGGGAAATTATTTATATTTTGACGAGGGGAGCCAGACTAGTCGGCACTTAAATAGGAGTATCAAGGTTCAGGAGCCGACGACCCTGGTTGTTTATGCATATCTATATGCTGATTACTTCGCCAGTTCTGCTATTCAGTGCATGAATTTATTACCCCATTCTCATTCCCCCAACAAGGCAGCTAAGTAATTAACAAATTAAAATACGTGAGTGGGTTTGGGCGGAAGGAAAACGGATGGATACAAGGATTCGGTGGAATAAAAGCATTGCAAGATGCTGCAGGGGCTAGAGGACAAACTATAAAACAAATTTGGGGGCATTAGGAAAATTATGTAAAGAAAGAACATTTTTTAAAGTGCCAGATGCACAACTATAAATTATTACAAATATAAAAATAAATCAAAACAAATATTTATGAATTTTTCCCTTTTTTTAAGATCTAAAAACTTACAAAACTTACATATTTAACAAGAATTATAGATAATAAAATGTAATTAAAGAAAATACTTCTAAAGTTCGAAAAATAATATTAAAAATCTGTTACTAAAATGTATATATATTTTTGTGAATGAAAAAATGAAAAGATTCACCTAAAATACATCGATTGTGCCATAAATAAATTCCATTGATACCCATATGATATCTGCAAATTGATCAACTTTAAGGACTTCATTCACACACCCAAACAGCACCCTTTGTGGACTTCCGCTTGGCCTCATCTACGCACCCATATTCGACACACAGACCGTGTTGGCCAAAAGCTGTCGCATCAAATGAGCATCATAAATAATTTCATTTTCATTTCGGTTTCAATCCAACCCCAAAAACCCCTTCGACCAAAGATTTTGGGTTTTAAAAGTGACACACACCCCTCCGCCCCCGAAATCCGAAAAGCTATAATTTACGAGAGGCAACTGTTACACGCACAATTTTATATATACATATGTACTTATATATATACATATATAAATATGTACAATCGCAAACAAAAGGAAATTGCATTCAACAATAGTTACAATTGCTGTGAGGACCGAGAATGCCATAAATCATACGCCCAGTTGTACACGAAAGCATTTGCTGGGGCGTTAATTGTAAATAAATAACATATTAAAATTTCCAGTCAATAGGCTTAAGCCGTAATTAAAAGTAATAATGCGAAGGCGAGTGTTTGTCCTTCGCTGTTGCCGTTGCCATTGCCATTGCCATTTCCATCGTCTTTGCCCATTTCGTCCTGAAACGCCAACAGCAGACGGTGCAAAACTTTTGGCCCCCGAAAAGGTCAATTAAACTGCATTAAGTTTAATAACTTTCAGTGCCCGAAACAGTTGTGTAGCACAGTCGATGGGAGTGGGGCGAACGGGGGACGCCTTGGCAGGACCAAACAGGATCAGCCTTGGCGAGCGGATTATGTAGAAAACAGACATACGAACAGAACAGATTGTGCGGCAGGCCACATGCAGCGTCAACAACAAACAACACCTGTTTATGGTTTTTCGTTAGCAGAAATTTTACAACTGCCAGGACGAAAAGGACGAAGGCTGTGATAGAGCACACACACACACACTCTCGCCTCACGGGGAAGTCACGTTTGTATATGTGCGACGGCGAGGCCAAAAGTTTTCGTAGCCAACTAATTTTTCCTGTCAAATGCACAGACGACAACAAGGAACCCCAAATAAAAAAGGACATAAGCGAAGTCCTATCTGCGATGGCCGACATTTTAAATATCCTTGCTGGCTCTGTGGCCCCCATAAATATTAAATAAATGCTGCATTTTATTTATAATTTTCTTGCTTATAAATGTAAGTCCCATATATTGTAAGCCACAAAAAATAGTTGAAATTACTTTTAAGAAAAAAACTGTCTCAATAAATCCTGCAATGTATATTTATATCCTTATTAAGATTTGTTCTAAAATGAGAAAATATAATTACATTATACGTAAGATTATTTTCATTGGATTGGTTTTGAAGTTCATACTATAAAAAAAAAGAAATTAGATTAAAATATTTCTTTAAAACTAAAATGCAAAAAGTGAAAAGCTATCTTAGAAGTAAATATATACATAAGTTTTGGGATCAAACATTTGCCAAATAAAAGATGTTTACACTTTCAAGATCATTAAAATAAAAAAATTCTAATTATATTGTGAGGACTAAAATTTGTTTAATTAATTTATTTTTTAGATTGCGAAAGGCATTAAGAAGACTTTATAAAGATTTTAAATCTCTTGGATTTGTTTAAGATATTAAAATATATTAAACGTTTTCAAACAATAAAGGTAAAAATAAACAACTGAAATGCAAATTAAGATATTAAAATATATTAAACGTTTTCAAACAATAAAGGTAAAAATAAACAACTGAAATGCAAATGTAAAATTATTGAAACAAATATTTCTTTCAGATAAAAATTAATAATAATAATTGTTTTTAAGTTTCCGGAAAAAGGAATAAAACCCTGTTTCAGGGTGTGTGCCACCCAAAGGGAAAGGAACATTATAAAGCAGCGGAAGAGCAGGAAAAGGCTGGCTGGCTCGGATAGCTGGTTGGCTGGCAGGCGACGCGACGTCTTGGCGGTTCGGATTCGGTGGCTGAAGGTGAAATTAAATGTAAGCAGGATAAGGATGCGGGATAACGGGAATGGGATGCGTATTCCCCGTACGTACTGTACAGCATACACATACATACATACATATATCTGCGTGCCGGGACTGAATTTTTTACCAAGGATGGGATGTCTGTTCTTCACGCTTGATTATGCGTTTGCATGCACATAAAGGCAGAAGTCAAACACGGGACAAACCTCGACCTTTTTTATTATTATTTTTTTAAACACGGATATTTACATGGTTGACTTTGACGGCAGGTGTCGTCTGGCAGTTGGGCCATTTGATGGCATTTCGGGCTGCAGATCGACGGGAATAAAACTGCGTGCGTGCCATAAAAGTTATGGCTTTTCTGGGGTCAAACTAAGGGGGCGGCTTGTGGGAGGTTGCCATTAAAAACCACAATGTGTGCGTTATTTTTGTTACATTTATGCACAGCCCGTTTTCGCTTTTAATTGCTTAGCTGACCTTGCTCGCCGACTGGGTTAATGGGTTAGCCTTTTGTCGGGGCTATCGGTTTTAATTTATCGAATGGCCGATGTAGATAATGCATAATTGCAATTTCAATTTGCCTGTTTTAATATTCAGCTAAAGATGCGGGCGCTTCAACGGTATAATTGAATGTTTGGACCTTTTTGGTAATTAGTGCATACAAATAAATGTAATCGGTTTTTTTTAATGCTAAAACTAAACGAAAATTCGGGTGAATACGATTAAAATAGTTGTTATTTAACTTGCAAGCATATATTTGCCAAAAAAGTGTAAGTCTATTTATGCTTTAAAATTGTTAAAATAATTTTAAAATTATAATTATGTTTGATAAATTAAACAAAAGGGTGATAAAATATTTAGTGAAAAAAAAATGCAATAATTTCTTATTTTCAGTTTTTTCTTTCATTTTAACTATGAGTATATATTTTTTAAAAAATTAAAAGTCAAATTTGATCGAAAGATATTTAAATGATGGATGTATATAAAAATACTATTGTTTTTTTTTGGTATCCTGAATTATTTCAAACCATTTTCCCAACTATAAACTATAATTTCTCTAAGTTTCCCCCATTTTCCATCCGTCTTTCGCTTGGGCCCTTGAACCCCGAGATTTAAAGGTGAGCCATATCAACAGGCTCTCTATGGGTGCAATCTCTTGCCAACGGTTGCCAAGCTCTTATTTGGCTATTATTCCTTTGTTTTCGCCTCGTCTTTCTTTAATTATAAAGCTACACGAAACCCGGCTCACACTCCGTTCCATACACATATAAATATATATAGGTTTTTACGGCACTACAGCCAAAAAACGAGAAAAAAATGAAAAATAGCAAGGGAGATGTAGAGGGAAAACTCATATTCCCATTGGCATCAAATTGTCTGCACGACAAGGTAACCGAGTATTAAAAATTTCAGCACCAGCAACAGAATTTTCTGACCAGCGTTCGTCCGAGATATTTTCCCGCCCCGTTTCCCATGCTTTCCCAGAATTTCCCTAGCAACGCAAGCCGCTTAACGCAGCCAACTGCCAAATGTAAATATACTCCAACCCCAAACCGACAAAAAAATATAAAACTTTCTTAATAATACAACGAGCAGAAAAAAAAGGCCCAGAAGGAGGAGAAAACTCGGTCCAAGGCGACGGCAGACCCGCGAGGAAAATTCGCATTGTTTTCAGCTTTTCAGCGCCCAAACAACAACCGAAAGCGGAAAGCCGGGGCTGGGAAACAAGTGGGCGTGGCGTGTTGGGTCTGGGGTTTTCCAGAACCGGGGGACAGGCAATGGGAACTTAAAAACTTTGGCCATATCCCGCAGCTATGAACAACAGCAATCAATTTTCACATGCCGGCGAACAAATGTGCCGCACCAGGATGTCCCCCAGCTAAAAAGGGGCAGGGCAGGGGGGGTTGGCGGAAAAGCGGCGGGAAAAGGGGTAGCGGACAGCCCAAAAGAAGTAGTTTAAAATTATAATGTGGGAGGGCCATCATGGTGGACCATCATCAATCCGGGCAAACACAGAAGGGCCCATGGCAGCGATGGCTCCGGAAATCACGGCATTCCAAATGGAAGTCTAATACTAATTAACCCTTTCAAGTGTAAATTAAGTCTTCTTTGAAAAGTTTTTTAAGCAAAATAAGTACCTACTTTTACAAAAGAAAAATGTCATCTAAATAATAATGTTCTGTAATGTTTAAGAAATAAAAGTACTACGGGAAGGAATAAGCAAAATAAATACCAAATTTAAATTTAGAAAAATATTTTTTTATTGCATTAGAGTATTCATTATCTTCTTAATAAATATGAGTCATATTTTTTTATAAATATTTTTTATTTCGATAAAGGTAACTTATTTTGGAGAGGCATGACAGATTTTTTGTTTCAATAGTCTTAGTTTAATTAAATGAAAGAAATTAATTTGCCAGATAAAGATTAATATATCTAAAATCTGTTGGCGAAACTAAAATAATTAAGTAAATAATCCTTATTACATTTTCACATATCGCTTGCCCTTAAATATAAAGTTAAATGACTACTAAAAGTTAAATGATTACTTAGGTTTAGCACTACTTTTATCCCAATATTATTATTTGTTTTTACCTTAAATTTGTTGTTATTTAATTAAATTAAGAGTGAGTTTATTCCCATGAAATTCACGCTCTCATCTCAATTTCAAAGAGTAGTTACTCGACATTTTGTCCCTTCGCAATAGTTTAGTGATGATGCGCGCCGTCATATTTGCCAAGCGCTTCACATCGAATCGCAATCAGACTAGATGGATGGATGGAACACGAATATATATATACCTATATCGAGTGGCGAAGGGCAGGGCGCCAAACCTTGATTAATTTCTCGTTTTTACGCCATTTTCTATTTGTCTTGTGCGGTAATTACGACAAGTCCTTGGTGGAGGATGGATGCCCAGATACCCAGATACCCAGATAGCCAGCCAACTTCCTGCCGCGTGTCCAAGACAAACACGAAAATTCCCGAGGAGCGGCGGAGTCCGGTGGCTCCCTTAAATTCCGTTCCGCTCCTCCGGACGGACGGACTGCTTCCGGTAATTGAATCAAATGAAGCAGCATTAGTATTAGCTTCTTATGGTCGGTATCGTTCGAGAGATGCTTCCTCTGGCATAACTCTGTTTATTTTTGTAAATTAATTTTTAATTTAATGTACGTGTGGTGGGCGACGCGCTAGTTTCACGCCACGATGACTGGAGCGACAGGAAGTGGGCGGGGCCGAGGACCCAACGCCCACCACCCATCACCCAGTCAAGGCAAACAGCGAAGCAAAACAAAACAAGAGTGGAAAGCCAAACACGAATGGGCATTAGAAGTGGAAGTTTGTATTCCCTAACGGGGAAATTGTTATAAGGATCGGCGATTATACTTTTATATGTATTTATAGGTGATTCCTGAGTTTTGAAGGCCTTAGTCAATTATGTTTTAAAAGTTTTTAGTGTGTAGGTAAAAACATAAACCAACAAATCATTCTAAGACAAAAATATTAATATATTAGGTAATTTTTATATATGTATAACTAATTTTCTATAACAATATTACGAAAAAAGCTTAAATAAAATTATATTCATACCTATCAATTAAATCTTAACTGGTGTAAACCAGTATAAAATCTTAAAGTCCTTAAAAGATCTTAAAAAATTAAAATTATTTTAATAACAATAATCAATTTTTAAAAATAAGTATTTTTAGAATCCATAACTCATATTTAACTGAATTGAATAGTGCCTTAAAAATAAAATAAAAATTCAAAGGATACCTTTATTAAAGAATGTACAGCTGATAAAGATGAATAACATGTTTTAAATATTTTATTATATATTAGTGAGTCCGTAAATATTGTTGAATTTCTGACTTTAAAATATACGGTTTGATTTATCCACTCCACTCGCATCACCAACCGTAAATACCCTAAGTTTTATACAGGACCCACAAAGCACCCAAAAAAATCTTCTCTGGACCAGTAGATGAAGTAAATAGTCCCTGGCCCCAGCTCCACACTCAAATAAAAAGTAGGAAAAGCAGTTTTCAGCTGGTCAGCAGGCTGTCGAAAAATAAAAGTAAAACAAAGTGGGACCGCGTTGAAGGGGCGTGGTGGACTACGGTATAAAGCGAAAAGACGACGAAATACTTTTTCAAGATAAACGGAAACAAGCCAAGATGGAATTAATTTTCCGCTTTGAACAAACAAGCGGATGTAAATAAAAAAAAAAGCAGCACAAAAAAAATGAACCAGGAACCAGCAGCAACCTAGAGAAACCAGCGAAGACGTCGACGTCAAAGTCAAAGGAGTGGGGAAACGGACCTTCCGAGGGGGCCCAAAGGAAGCGGACGCAAAGGGAGTTCCGGGGGGAGGGGGAGATGAGGGCTCAGAGGGGCGGTTAAACAGGAGCTACGATGTCTGCCAAGTTTAGCAAGTTCAGTCTGGACACGGGCTGGCCCAACGTTATGTGCTGTTAATGACTGTACAAGAAGTTTAATTGTGGTACTGCCTACACGGAAAACAAATTCAAGGCTTAATAATATACACGTAAAATATTTTTTTTGCTTTTTAAGTTTGTAATCCAATTAATTAGGATACATTATTAACTTTCCAAATGTTTTTTAATTTTTTAATAAAGATATTAATGTTTAATGAAAGAATTCATTGATTATTTATTTAAGAGCATAACACTTTATTATACAACTAGTTTCTATATCTGAACTCAAATTTATCCCAGTGTAAGTGGAAAACTGTGGGGAAAAACAAGGATGCGGTGTGGGGTGGATGGATGAGGCTCCCAGATGGGCGTGTGGTAATACTACACACACGCATATTGACAAATTGCAATTTAAATAGACAGCAATAAGTTAAACAGACGCACACACTCAACGCATTAACATTGGGCGGATTTTGGGGGAGTGTGGGGTGGTGGGCGGCAGCCAAAAACACGCCACGTCTAATTAGTTTAGCATGGTGCTCGGGGAGGTCAGGGGGCATCAATCGGCCGAGATGCTAGAGATGAGCAATAATTAGACAAAAAGTTAATGCGATGAGGGAATTACAATGCATTTAGCCATGGGTTGTCGGCAAAAACATGCGACACAAATTAGGGAGCCCACGTCCAGGATAAATTATGAATTATAATCAAGAAAGAGTAATATTAAATTAATAAATAATGGTACAAGATAAAAGAAACATATTTAATGTATTGTCAATTTAAAAATATTTTATTAATTTAATAGTTTTACATATTAGAAGTATAAATTTTAACAAATTTGTAATTCTCAATAATTATTCACTCTATTTAAACGAAAAATTGCACTCTTCTTTAAATTTTAATTCTTTTATTCATTTTGAGTTCAAAACGAATAAATTATTGTCCCCAGCCACCATTTCTTCAGCAATAACAGAAGCAGTGTTGCCTTTTTATTATATATTAATTTTTTTATTAATAAATTTAAATTTTATAATATAAGACCATTTTCATTTTCAAATAGATTTAAACCCAAATGTTTTAAAAATAATATGCACAAGTGTAATTGATTTAGAGCATACTTTTAGGTTTAACTAGAGATTTCTTTGGCATCCCTGGGAGTTATTACCATCTTTGGATAATATCTCATCCCCTCCATCCTCCATTAAACCCCGCCCAAAACCCGACAGTACATCCACCGACTAAATACATTAAGGCATTTTTACGGCTAACCCACAATTTCCCTTCGTTTTTGGCACAATAGTTGCCATTTTGTCGAACTAGGATATCTGAATCTGAGATGGTTTTCATTGTTGTTGTTGTTGTTTGTGTGTAGCAAATATTGATGGAAACATTTACGCACACACGCACACAATTAAACACGTTTACACACGCTGATAAACAGCAGGCACACACACACACACACACACACTCAAATAGAGATGAATAGAGGGTAAGTAGTAATTGATGAGTTTCCGTTTATGGGAACATCAATCATACGCACTGTATGCCAACGCTTTGCAACCAGGTTAAACAAATACATAACTCTTTATCAACCATCTAGTCGTACTTTTCACGTCTGCCTTTATTTTCCAAAGCATTGTCAAAATCTATCTAAGACTATATACATGGTAATCCTCTGTATATTCAAATCTCATGTTTCGGAATTCCTTATGGAACATACAGTTTTAGTTGCTTCGATTGCATTTACTTTCGTGTCCACCGGTAGACTCTGCCTCTTGGTCCAGCAGAGAATGTTCACCCAAATCAGACCGCAAACACCCATATAGATAACTCGGAATCGGGGCGCCACCAGGGAAAAGTTCAAGGCCTGGGCGGGCAACCAGAAAATGCAGGAGCGCACAAAAGTCGGCACGAACTTCTCGCGCAATTCCAGGAAAGTATCCTCAGAGCCCTCCATCATAGACATCCCTGGAAAAATAACAAAAATTTGTAACCAGTTTTGTTTCACAAATATATTTAGTTTTTTGATATTTAAATTATTAAATTCAACACAGGTTTCTAAATGTTTTTAAATTATATTGCTAAGCTTTTTTATATGTCTTATAGGTATTGTGTTTATTTTAAAAATTATTTAAAAATATTTATTTAATTAAAAAATGAAATCAAAGTAAAATGTTAAATTTGAGGCCGATTTCTATATTAAATTTAAAGTAGTCCTTACACTCAGAATTACAACACAGAACCCAAAATTCCAAAACTGGGTTCTGTGTTGTAATTCTGAGTGTAAGGACTACTTTACTTTAGTAAAAATTTAACAAAAAACCGAGCATTATAAGCCTGAAGATCATTTTGAAAAGCATAGCAAATGTTAAGGTTTTAAATTATATTTAAAATATTTTGAAGATATACATAGGTATAATATCGAAATCATGTTTATCTAAAAAAATGACACAAACTAACCTGCATAAAAAACAGTCAGTAGATAAGGCGTTAAAACAAACTGATCCAGTACCAATTTTTTAACTATAATGACTTTTGTAGTGCCGGGAAAAGCGCGATCTAGCCATTTATACCTTGGAAATATAATAAATAAATTATTGTACATCATAGTTTATTAATCTTTGTGTTTATACAAAAAATGCTGAAGCAGGCAGGTGGGCAAAAATATTTAGAGCAAATAGGGTGCTTTGGGGTTTTAATATGGGGTGTTTTTTAAAAGTTAAAAATGTTCTCGTGTGTTAGTGTTAAATTTATAAAGTGTATTTTTGTGTTTTAGTTTTAAATATATGTATGTATATTGTTAATCGTGTGTGTTTTTCGGTATTATATATCCTTGTGTTCTGCCTGTTTTCTCTTGTTTGTGTTTGAAATCGTGATCCTTTTTAGTTGATTTCCTTCATTCTTCAGCATTCTAAACTTACATTGCATATTATTTTTATGGTCGTGCATTTCAGTGCGTAGCTTTTCACGATAGCTTTCCCTCACAGAGGAAAAGCTTAGTGCTCTGGTGGCGTAGGTGCTTCTAAAGAGAAAATGTTAAGAGAAAGTGAGTGGCGAAGAGATGCTCTTGAAGTGCGACACGTGCTCATGGAGCTTTTACGGAATCGTAAACAAATTGATAAAAGTCAAAAACAACAACAGAAGCGTACGGCAAAGCAAATTGAGGAAATAAAAAGAATGGTTAAATGGTGAGCATGTAAGTGTGAGTAAATTGACTGGTCCACCGATATGTGAGTGTGCATACACAGCTGTGGTCAAGAAATTAGCTCCGATTGTATTTCACCTTAAACCTTCGATCCAGATAAATCGTTTGCTTTAACATAAGCTAAATTCTAAATAACAAAGTCAAATAGTTCTTACAAATATTTGTACGACTTTCTAAAATGATTGTTTATTTACTTATTTCTTGTAAAAAAATTTGTATTAAAAATAATAAAAAAAATATTAATAACAAGCCTAGTTTGTAAGCAAATTAACTTTTTTGAATACCTAAATGTTTAAGTAAATGCGAAGTTGAAACCATTAAAATTTCTATAAATATTATTATCTTAGTATAGAACTTGAAACCTTTAAAATTTCTATAAATATTACAATAAACTATTAAGCTAATATTTTAAAATATTTTTATTTATTTTTGATAAGTTTTTTTTGGCTATGGATCAAGTGATCAAGTGATCAGTGTATAAATCAGATTAATGGAAACAAATTCAGAGCTATTATTTCGACCACGACTGTTTTTACATACAAATAAAAGTAAATATGTAGTTATGTACAGATTTATTATCTGGTGGGCACGAACCAAAAGTAAAGTGTTGGGGCATATACCGCGGTGCCCATCACAGCATATCTTCCTATTGTTGCATAATCGATATCCTCGCGCTCGGCCTCCGGCTACAAGGCACATAAATCTGATTAGAAATCGCCATATATTCCCCTCGGATATATGTGTGAGTCCCTTGCAATGTGCGATCCCATCCCTTACTATATTTAATCATGAAACTTACGGCCAGCCAGCGTTTGGATACGAATTGCTGGGAATATTCGGCGCCCACATACAGACTCCCATAGATGGCGCTATTGGTCACGAACGGATATCGACGGAATAAAGTGCGGACTCCCGAAACTAAACGAGCCATTATCTTCCTGTACTTGCTTAAATTCGATTAAATATTTTTATAACAATTTTTTATTTTATTTTATAAATATTTTTTTGAAGCGGCCAGCCGCCAACGGTGCCGGAGCTTTACTGAGGAAAAATTCCAAACTATGGCTCAGCTGTTACAAAAGACAATCAGCGGGCAACAGAGAGCCGGACGGAGATAAAAGAGAAAAAGGTTTTCCTAAGAGAAATTTAAAAGTTCACATTTCTTTTGTTTGAAAAAAGCTTTAAAATGCAACTATCTTTTAAGCGATATCTCTAGTGGGGTTATCAGCCTATTCAGATAAGACTTGCTTTAACAATGATTACTAAGAAAAGTAAAATAGCCAATTAAATATATTAAAAAATAACACTAGTGTACAGTAAAAAAAAACCAAGAAGGAAATCACAAAAAAATTATCAAAGCTATTTTTTTAAGGATAACATTTTCTTTTAAAAAAATTATCCGTGTTTTTATGTATATCTCGAGTTGCGCTAAATCAATTTAGGTGGTAATTCCATCACCTACAGGTTTCGCGGTATAAAATATCCTCATGAAAACGATTTAAATCAAAATTAAACCATACAATGAACAATAGATTCAATGAATTATTATAATTATTACCCGTTACTCGTAGAGTAAAAGGGTATATTGTATTCGTGCAAAAGGATGTAACAGGGAGAAGGAAGCTTTTCCGACCCTATAAAGTATATATATTCTTGATCAGGATCACTAGCCGAGTCGAACTAGCCATGTCCGTCTGTCCGTCTGTCCGTCTGTCCGTCCGTATGAACGCTGAGATCTCGGAAACTATAAAAGCTAGAGGATTGGCATTTTGCATGCATATTCTTGGAGTTCCTACGCAGCGCAAGTTTATTTCAAAATGGTGCCACGCCCCCTCTAACGCCCTCAATCGCCCTACACCATTTTTTGAAAGGTGTCTGGCGCCCACACCATTAAAGATTTTAGAAAACTAAAAATGCAGTTTTATTGTGACTATCAATACCTATCGAAATGTAGAAGAAATTTTTCAAATCGGACCATTCGTTAAAATGTTATGCCTGATCAAAGATTTTATATATCTATCTCCCTCGCACTCCCTTAGCTGAGTAACGGGTATCTGATAGTCGGGGCACCCGACTATAGCGTTCTCTCTTGTTAAAATTAGTTTCATTTAATATTTAATTCCAGAATTCTTTTTTCAACACAGAAATTGTGAAAATTTTGGGAGTTTCAACTTTGGCGTCGAATTCCAAAGACATGGGCAATGGTTCACGATGGGGACTATTTTTTTGTAGTGCCGTGATGTATTGATACTAGGTCCTACCGAAAATAATAAAGGTAAGTCTAATTCAAAATGTCGGCAAACATCGGTTTTTTGTATTCTTAGCTATACCGCGGAACCTGTAGGTGATGGAAAATAATTTTGTATGGGATTTTTACTCAGGAGAACCCAAATGTCATGGAAAAGTGGAAATGGTTCGTGGAAATTTTTGACTGTGTACCTGTGTAATATACACACTGTATGCTATCATATGCACAAGTGATGCAGTCCTTATATTTCTTTGTTGTCTGTAGCTAAGTAAATATTTCCAGGAAACTCTTCTTATTGATTTGTTAAGCGTATCATAAAATAAACAAAGATTTTATAAGAAAGCAGTGCAGTTCGAAAGGGTATAAAACACCGCAATTTAGGTTGTTTTCTATCAGTAATAGCAAAATGTTGTTTTATTGAAGATGGTAATCTAATTTAAATCGATAGCATAATAATATATATTTATATTAAAACATTTTTTTAATAGGAATACCGGATCAGCTGAACATTACTACAGGTCCATTTGTTAAAATCGGCCACGGTTATTACTACATTGAAACTCGGACGGAAAAGAGCTGGTTTGATGCATTCGAATCTTGTCGTCGAATAGCCGCCCACTTAATAGCTTTTGAGACTTTTGAAGAATGGGATTTGGTCAATCAGTATCTGTTTAGGAATGAAATAAGTGATATATACTGGACCTCGGGTGCGGACTTGGCACAAAAGGGAAAGCATGATTGGTTTTCAAGTGGTGAACCCATATCATTAGATATTTGGGCTTCGGGGGAACCAAATAATGTCGGTGGAGTGGAGCATTGCGACGAGTTGGGGTACAAAGCCACATCAACAAATTACAATGTTTTGAATGACAAGGATTGCGAAGTAAAAAGACGTTACATATGTGAAAGATTGTATCCAAAAACAGCCTCATTTGTAATCTGGGAATAAATAAAACAAAATATTATGAAATAAAAATCTAACAACATTCATTAACCCAACAGTGTATTCTTATACTCCTAAGGTATTATTAATTTAGGCCTACTTTTTTTTATGTTGAGTTTGTTGTGTTTTCGAATTTCAGAGAACATAATTGTTGTAGCTTTTTGAGATTGTAGCTCAACTTTGTTCGGTTTTAACTTATTTTAAACTAAAAAAAATAAGTACTGCAAGCAAGGTGTTACATTGCAATGAAAAAACAATAATTTTTAAAAACTTAACGTTTTATTAAAAAACAATAATATCCATTTTACATTTGTTCAAGGAATAAAAAAAAACCAAGTTCAGCTATTCTTCGCTACCAGTTGCCAAATTAGCTTAACCAAATTTAAAATCAAGCTCCTCAGTCCGCAAGCTTAATCAAGGATACATGCAAGCCTCTATGTCAGAATAAAAATAAAAAAGCTGTGGTAAAACAACAAAACTTAAGGCCATAAAAATGCAATAAGTGTATCAAGTCTTTGAAACCCTTTTTGGCTAATGGCAATTTACGCACGACTAACAAACACCAGAGGAAACCTGGGCAGAGTGCTGGGGAAAGTCGGGAAAGCCTGCCAACCATATGCGAAGTAACGAAATCGGAGGCGGAGAAACGACAACTTTGATTGAGTGCCGGGGAATCTGAAGGCAAAGGTGTTAAAACTGAAACCAATTTAAAAAGTTGTACGAAACCATATGGAAAGTGAGCCTGGGAAGAAGCAACTTTCAGATAGCTGTGTGTGTACTCGAAAAAAAATCCCAGAACATTTCTTGGGACATAAAAAAAAGTTAATATACATCGATCATATTTTATGGACTTTAAAAATTAAAAAAACTAAACACACAATAGACAAAAAATAATTATATTGAAAAATATATATAGTGTGCAAATAAACTAAAATAATAATAATACATTTAATAAGAAAACAATTTTTTTTACCTAACCTTTTGTTTTAGTGCAGAAACGAGTAGGCAGTCGAATACTGACAAACAACCCAAGCACACAGCGCTGCACACACCTGAATATTTTCAGTGCCAGGTGACAAGACATCGACGCAGACAGCGACACGAACTGGGAAAGGATGAACCTGAGTTCCATCCTGAGGAGTGTGAGCAACGGTCTAGGCTTCGGGGTAGCCGCAAAGAAAAAGGACTTGGAGAGTCCACTATCCACTTCCCATCAGAAATCCAACTCGGCCGCCAGTTCCTCTTTGAGTTGCCCTTCCAAGAACTCGGATTTTGATCCTGTTTCCAGTCTCTTAATTCCCTCGGAGGACGAAGAGGACCCCACTCCCGGCGAAAATCGTTCGGCTTGGGCTGCGGCAAACCTGAGCAAAAGTCAGAGTCCCTACCAAGAGAACATTAAACAGATCTTTCGACTAGTGAACGAGCTTGAGCAAACAATTTACGAGGATCGGCAGCAGCATTTCAAGCTACGAATGGCCCTGGATCGGCAAACGAACCGGGTTCAGGAATTAGTATTCTCCCTTGATAAGGAGAAGAAACGAAACGGGCGACTGGCCCAGCTGCTCCGGGGAATCGATACCTCCAGTGACGCGGAAAGCGATCCGGAGGAGAAGCTCATTAGCGGATCTCACAGGAATGTGAAGTCCATCGGCGACTTGTACGATTCCATCAGTCCCCTGCTCATGCAACAGCGGTGAGTTTTGGGCATAGAAAAATTAAGTAATAATCAAAATAAAAAAATAATATTTGGTGTTGATTAATTCTGGGTGCGTGCAATAACGCCCAGTGAAATAACGCCCATGTTAAGTTTAATTACTTTTTTTCTGAAATTTTAACTAAATTATATCAACTTTATCCTGCAGCTACGATGAGCTTTCGATATCCCATCGCCAGAGTCGCCGGCAGTTGGCAAAGAAGGAAAAAGCTCTCAAGGTCTTGAAATGCGAAACGGAACAGTTGCACTCTAAATACGATGAGCTATTCGATGAATATCGAGGAGAACAGCGTCGTTTTGAGGTACTGTGTGCTCGATATATCCAGATGCAGCTGAAGAAGAAGCAGCAAATCTTCAACCTGAAGAATACACTCGGTCAAGCCAGTGAGTGCATTTACCACGCCCAGGTGGCCATCGACGAGTGTTGTCAACGGGAGAAGTCGACCATTTCGGCAGAGAATCTGCTCAACTTCAACAAGAATCTAGAGTGCTTCATGGATGCCCTTAGGAACTGCTGCTGCCTGCGAAAAGTCCACGAGCTTCAGCAGCAACAGCTCGAGAAAGAAAATGGGGAAAAGAACCAAACCGATGATGTTGTTACTCCAAAGGCCAAGGAACCCTCCATCGCCAGTAGCGAAACCTGCGTTCGGGGTTCCTGTTCCTCCAGTCGGACCGCCACATCCGTCGTTACAGACATTCAATTTGTTAAACCTTTACTTGTAGTTACTCCTTAGCATTTGGTTAATTGTGAAATTCTTTTTCCCATTGAAAATTGCTTCATTTAGCAAATGAAAAGTGTAAAAAAAAACCAAAAATATGTTATCACGAAAATAAAAACTAATTAAAACCACTTGATTTTTCACTCAACCTGAAGGAAAACTAATAATAATGTGTATAACATTAAAGCAATTGCTTGATGCTTGTAGATGTAAAATCTAAAAAATATTGGAAAGTGTTTAGAAAGCGTATTTCATTAGAAAATCAATATTTTATTGAAATTTATTTATCAGGTAGTCTTAAGAAATTTTATCTTAATTTTTTTTTTTTTTTTGATTACTTTTTAGAAGCAAAACTCTGTTACACCAAAAATGTACCACGGTGAATGCCAATGGATCTTATCAGCATTATTAAACAAAATTGTTAGATTCTGCCACTTCCCTTCATCTTTAAATGTTGGTTGTTGTTATTTATCTAAACCCATTCGTCCAACCCAATGGGGGATCCAGGATTTTGTTGTGGGGGGTGATATTAGAACAATTTCTTTGTTGCATACTTTGTGTATACCAAAATTCCTTTAATTTTTTAACCGAGTGGGGGGTGATATATCACCCATATCACCCCCCGTGGATCCGCGCATGGTCCAACCGTTAATTACAATCAACTATTACAAAAGACTTCAAATATTGTTCATGTTTTTCAAACAACAGATGCCCGGAACATTTCTGTCCAATCTGTTATTTGGATGTAGCTCTGTCTCAGTAACGTATTCCTTGGATTGGATCGAAACACAGATATTTATATATCGTCAAAATGTCGACACAAAGAAATAGAAGCTTGTCAACGGGCAAAGACGCGCGTCGAATATCCGCGATCAGCGGAGATAGCCGATCCGAGGGAGCCGATAGTGAGTCCGAAGACGAACTCGAGCCTGGTAACGAAGTAAAGCCGGCGGCTGATGTCACCATTTACAACTCTTACAACATGGGACCGGCTTTTGGCAAGAAGTTGCCATTGCCATACATTCGCTTTATGATGTCCCAAGTGGTCAGGGAGAAACTGGGCAACAAGAACTACAATCAATCGGAAGCCTTAAAGTGGACCCGCGATGTAGCCGACGAGATAAACCTAAAGATGAAGGGACGTGGATCCTGTCCGAGATTCAAGCACGTGGTAAACGTAATGCTATATCAGCAAACCGGAGCAGGATGTTTTTACGGGGCCCGTGCCATTTGGGATGAGCTATCCGATGATTATGTGAGCTACACCTACGATGGTGGCAGTTTTATTTGCATTTCTGCCGTTTTCGGTTGCTATCAGTATTGAGTTAAATAACTGATCAGTAGACATAAAGGTCAATAAAGAAATTTTACAGTCGTAAGTCCATTCTGTTCATTATAATGGAGTTAATTTTTAGTTGCTCCCATTAAACTAACTAAAGAGAACTGTCGTTGATACGATTTTGGATTACTCTTTATTCGGAAATCAACTAAAGAGAGTTTATTCTCTCTGACACATATATAGTTTAAATTTTAATTGTAGGGACTATAAAAGGGAAAATAACTAAAGAGAACTATAATTCTTTCTTAATTTACTACTATAATAATAGTAGGTAATCATTTAGATAAGTGTATGTAAATATGGACATAATAGTTTTTATCTTTACAGCGTAAAATAAACCCTTTCTTAGATAACTTTTTAGATCGTATGGCGGTATAAAACGCAGAAAGTCAGTGGTGCTAAAATCAGTAATCGCAATATGATCGTTCGTTACACTTTACTATGGGCAGTACTGGCCCTCATTTCACTCGCAGGAGCGACACCAATTGAAGATGGTAATATTGTTAAGATTGATTAAAAGTAATATAGATACAGTATATATAATACAATATTTACTTTTTTGAAATACCAGAAGCCCTGCAAATTGCATCAAGTCCATTTGTCAGAATCGGCCAAGGTTATTACTTTATTGAAACCAACACGAAAAAGAATTGGTATGATGCATCCGAATCGTGCCGCCGGATAGACTCCCATCTTGTATCTTTTGAGACCCTTGAAGAATGGGATTTGGTTAATCAATACCTGTTTAGAAAGGGAATAGATGACGTATACTGGACCTCAGGTTCCGATTTGGGACATCAGAGGAAGCATCATTGGTTTTCTACCGGTGAGCCGTTGGCGTTAAATATTTGGTATCCAGGAGAGCCAAATAATTATAATGGAATTGAGCATTGCGACTTGTTGGGCGAACGAAGGACTCGCACGAACTACAACGTTTTAAATGATCAGGACTGCGAATATCAAGTCCTTTACATTTGTGAAAAACCTATTCCCAATATTATCTGTTAAACATTAATAAAATTATAATCGTAAAAAATATATTGTTATCTACAAAATGTATACAAGAAAAAAAATAATGACTAACAATAAAAATTATATTATTACATGCCAATATTTTTTCTGAAATGTTAAGACTTAAGCCCTTTTAAAAACATCTGGAATCTGCGTAGTTGCCAGGAACGGAAAAACATTAATAACAATATAAAGATTAATTATTATTTTCTAATCTTAAAAACCATTCCCCACTTCAATGTCCATTTTTATCCGTTCTCGCAATTAACAACGTCATTGCCACCAACAATTTGAATTTTAGTGCTGCCAGAAAGGTTTAAGAACACTGTAACCACACGCAAAACGTGTAGCAATCAGCTGACGGCAGATGAGTGTGGCAACACTGCACCAAGTGCACATGTTGTTTATGTTCCAATTTCGAGCATAATTTTTCTTTTACGCCGCAGGAAAGTTCAATAAATGCTGCCAGGATGAAGGTGAAAATGATCAGTCGTAATCCGGATAACTATGTTCGGGAAACCAAGCTGCAACAACACAAAAGTGAGTAAACAAAAGTGAGAAGACACGGGCTTAAATTGTATTTCTTTTTCAGTGCCCCGGAACTACGATCCTGCGCTGCATCCCTTGGAAGGTCCTAGGGAATATGTGCGTGCCCTGAATGCCACCAAATTGGACCGAGTGTTTGCCAAACCCTTCGTCTGCAACTTAAGCGGACACCGCGACGGAGTTTCTTGCTTTGGGAAGCATCCCAAGCAACTTTCCAGTTTGGCCACCGGCGCCTACGACGGCGAGGTGCGCATTTGGGACTTGGCAAATCGCACGAGTTCCCGGAATTTCGTGGCCCACGATGGCTATGTTAGGGGCATTGCTTACACTCAGGACGGCACTCGCCTTTTCACCGTGGGCGATGATAAAACCATCAAGGTTTGGAGAGCTGAGGCCCCGGAAGTGGGCGAGGATGAGGTGCCCGTCAACACCATACTGAGCAAATTTGGTCTCCACGGCATCTCGCACAATCGCAAGGATAATAAGTTTGCCACCTGCGGCGAGGTCTGTGCCATTTGGGACGAGAAGCACAACGATCCCCTTAAGACTCTGAAGTGGGGCGTCGATACCCTGCACACCATATCCTACAATCCCGTGGAGACGAGCATCCTAGCCTGCTGTGCCAGCGATCGAAGCATTATCCTCTATGATCAAAGAGAGGCGCAGCCGCTAAGAAAGGTCGTCCTCACCATGAAGAGCAACAAGTTGGCCTGGAATCCCATGGAGGCGTTTAATTTCACAGTGGCCAACGAGGATTGCAAGTGAGTAAAAGGGCGGTTAAGTGGATATAGGGCTGGGCTTTATATTCATGGATTTGCCTGCACTGGAATTATTTTATGAGACATCAAGTAGTTTAAATTTGTATGCTATAAAGCTGAAATTTCAGGTGTTTCGGTACTTTAAAATGTTCTAAGAAACAAAAACAATTACCCAAATCACTGAAAAAAAGTATTTTAGATACATTTTTCATTGTTAATCTAATATTTTTTTGCATTAATCCTCATTATCCTTTCCAGCCTCTACACCTTTGATACCCGCAAGCTGGAAACGCCCCTGAAGGTTCACTTTGACCACGTTTCGGCCGTCACCGATGTGGACTACTCACCCACGGGCAAGGAATTCGTCTCAGCCAGCTACGACAAGACTGTCCGGATTTACAATGCCCACCATAGCCACTCGCGGGATATTTACCATACCAAGCGAATGCAGCACGTGGTCTGTGTGGCCTGGTCGCTGGATAATCGATACGTCTTCTCCGGCTCCGATGAGATGAACGTGCGCATGTGGAAGGCAAAGGCTTCCGAAAAACTGGGCGTCATTCGTCCTCGTGAGCGGGTCAACTTCAATTACCAGGAGGCACTGAAGCAAAAGTATGCCGCTCATCCGCAGATCAAGCGAATTGCACGCCATCGCCAGGTGCCGCGTCACGTGATGAATGCACAGAAGAAGATGCGCACGGTCAAGGAAAAGGAGCAGGTCAAGGAGGCCAATGTGCGCAAGCACTCCAAGAAGGGCAAGGTGCCGTTCGTCAGCGAAAAGAAGAAGCATGTGCTGAAGGAGGAGGTCTAGAGGCGATTGTTTACGACAGTAGTTGGATAAGTTTGAATAAAATTGATTTTTGTAAGGCCATACGGTGTAGAAGACTAATTTTTTTAGGAGCTATCTGTTGAGGTATAGCATGTAAAATAGAAAATGTTGGGGGGGAATCGATGAATTTCAAGAATGAAGTTCCTAATATTAATAATTTAGTTGAAAACGTTTTGCATCTAAGAATGTTGTACGGAGTACATAAATGTAGACATTGACATGCAAGTTTCTCAAAACATTACTCTTATTTAACAGTGCTTCTAAATTTGAAAACAATTTTTGTCCTATAACTTACACTGCTTTATCTTTTAGAAGAGAAGAAAGGCCCTAGGGAAATTCTTTAAACATGTTTATTATGCTGACAAGCAAAGTGACCCAGCAAATAGATAGAAACCTCACTTGTGTGCCCTGCTGCAAACATTCACAGAAGTTCGAAATATGATTTGGATCCGATAAGCCCCCGCCAAGCGATAACGATGGGGAAAATCGGAGCGACGTGTACATTTCTAGGGGATTTTCGATTATAAAAGGTGGCCAGCCCCACAGTTGGGGCTCAGTATTTGTTCGTTACGGCAGCCGCCAGTCGGTCGTTTAGTTTTTGTTTTCGTTGTTCATTTGTTTATACTCTCGCGGCACTCGGCCCCTCCCGTCCCCACAGAACCCGTTTGAAAGGCACACTCGACCTACAGAAAACATGGAGGCACTGGGAGATATATTGGCGCCTTACAGCGAGCTCATCGCCAAGGTAGCCGGCACAATTACTACCCTGCAATTTCTGTCCGGAGTGGTGCTGATGAACGACATCCGGAAGAAGGGTAGCAGCGATGTCTATCCCGTGGGTCCATTTCTCGGCGGAGTGGTTCTGTAAGTCGCACTGGGTGGGATTCCGTGATGCTCCACTGCATACGACATCAAACAAAAATGGGGGAAAAAAAGAAAAGTGAACGCATCTGTGTGGGAATTGATTAAATTTTTGAACTGTCGCCATGACACTACAGAATCGGCTCTTTTCAAGGCCACTACTAAATCGGTTTTGCACTCGATTCAATAAGATAGCTATAACAATGGAATCGGTTACATCACTCGATGCTGAAAAAGAAATCCACTTCGATCATCCTCGGCCGTTACAATTCGAAATAGTTGGGATTTCATTAGCCTTTTCGTCACGTCAATCGTTGGCTTCTTATCGATGCGAGGTCTCGACAAACACGTAGTTCTTATCTGGAGTGTATTGTTTTAGAGCTTCGTATTACGAATGCTGATCCGGTGTAGTATTGTATAGTATATCTGTCAAAATGTGGGGGAGCCGCTAATCGTTTATGAGACAAACGAAAGATAGGCGACTTGCCTTCTCCACGTGCTCGGAATTAAGGGGTGTCCCATTCTACGGACGCTTCCCAGTGATGGGAAATCTAGGTAGCTGTACCTAAGTATAAACTATAATCTTCTATAATTATCATTTTACTATGACTGATTATTACTGGGATAACAGGCTTCAAATAATATAATCCACAAAGAAAATTTTAACTTAACATTAATTAATTAAAGAGGCGGTTTAATACATATACATATATATCATATATATATCTCATTAGTCAGGAATATAAATGCAGAGCTTATCAATAATATTAATGAGAATTTACTACTTGCTATTGATAATATTTATCAATGATAATTTTCACTGCTCATGAGTAATATTTATTTTTGTTTGTTCATATTTTACTTGTACTGATCGAAATGTTAAAACATTTCATACAAGATCCACCACTCATGATTTTTATTTTTAAAGTCCCAACTCATTTAGCTATTTACATATGTAGACATACGTTTTAAAGAATTAAATTTCCATTGTTTACTTAAAAAGCTAAAAATATAAACTAATATTGGAAATAATTCTTTTCCTTTTGTGTCCTGGCAGACTGAATGAAATGGTACCTGTGCCATCACTGTTGGGAATTTAGGGGGTGGTTTCCGGAAGGTGTTAACTTGGACTGTGTCAAGTGTAAGGACCCGCAGTCATGCAAGAGAAGCAACAGTTGTATGCTAAATGAATTCCATACAAGGTGTAGGTCAAGGTCAATTTCGCGGGCAGTTTGGATTTAATTTCACACAACACGAATGTATTTCACCATTGGTGTGATCGATGGTATCGCTGATTATTTGTTTTCCTGCGTGCTTAACTCCTTATCAATGGGTACGTGTACCACGATTTGCAAATCACTATTATGTTTATTTATCTATATCTAGGTAGCATTACACATTGATAGGTATAAACGTGTTTTCCAATGACCCGGTAGAAGAAAATGTTAATTTTAATAGGGTCTGGTGCGCACTCAAAATGAAAACTTGTTCCATTTCTTTTCACAGGAAAGATTTCTTAGGTGAAAACTGGTTTCCTTCTTTAGAAATTTGAATAAGTAATCCATTCTATATGAAAAGCACTATTTCTTTGAAATGCATTGGAATTTAGCCGTTTATGGGTCGTTTTCTCGTCCGCATGATAAATCCTAAAAAATCCTAAAAAATAAAGAAAGTGATAGTATGTTTTACAAATGGAGGACAGTGAATTATTTTTAATAAAAATTAAATTAACTTTGTTCTATTTAAACAACACTGTGTACGTAGACATACTTAAATAAAATACTTTTCCTATTCCAGGACCGTACTCAGCTTAAAGCTGGCCAACATTATGAACGATGCTGCCATGATCAATACCAATTTAATTGGTCTGGTCATCAACTTCGCCTTCCTGTTCGGTTTTTACTACTACGCCTCGAGCGGAAGCAGGAGCAAGATCTGGAAGCAGGTCGGCTACTCCTCGGTCTTCCTATTGGTCATCACAGCGTATGCCAACTTTGAGGATCCCACTAAGATCGAGTTCCGCCTGGGAATGCTGATCACCGGCATTCTGGTTTATTTGGTGGGTTCACCACTCCTGCATCTGCCGAAAATCATTGAGAAGAAGAGCACCGAGGGTATGCCGTTCCCTATTATCTTCGCTGGTAATCTAGTGGCCGCTTCCTGGATGTTATACGCAATTTCCATTAAAAATACTGTGATGGTGGTAAGTTTAAATAAATATTATTATCAAATATATATCATATTTTATCATTATATTATTATGTTATCAAGTATTTTTCGTTATTTTTAATGTTTTAATCTTCAATTTCAGCTCCAGAATCTTTTGCTGCTGGTCTTGGGTGGCATTCAACTCTCCATGTTCGCCATTTATCCCAATAAGCCAGCTGCCAAGAAGCCGAAGGACAGCAAGAAGGACAAATAATTGAAATCGATCGCTTTACCTAGAAAAATGGACAAATAATGGGTTGTTGCAACAACATTACCAAGTAATATGTAGTTAGGCTCGAGGAATAATCAAATTATTGCTTGAATTTACACTAAACCGCCACAAAAAACTAAATTTGAGCTAGACAAATTATTTTTCTATATAAGAAATATTTTCTTAGAACAAATCCAGCTAACTAAGTTGCTAGCTAACCTAGAATTGTTATTATATTGACTATTATTGTATATAACTATTACATACTTGCAATTTTTGACAATAATTCAAATCTTCCAAATGCATACGTATTTATAATGTCAACATAATATGTAATAACAAAAATCTGTTACAAAATCGAGCGAGTTTCGGGTGTCATTGGGGTTTCCTTTTCAGGCTACTGGCACTGTGGAGTTGTAGTGAGCGCCCAGTTGGTAAATGTGGCGGTGGTAGCATATGACCAGCGGCGATCCACCGAATTCCTCTTGCCCCAGGAGCGTAGGCGCTCCCTCCGCTTGGACAACTTCAATGGGCACCCGAAGGAGCGATGATATGGCCTTCAGTTCGATGTGGCCGCCCCAGGCGTGAGTTTTGGCTATATCCTGGCAGTACTTTTCGAACTCCTGATCGTTCAGCAGGTCGCCTGTTTCCGGATGAACCATGTAGCAGATGAGCGAGTCCTTGTGGGCGCGCACATAGTTGGCAGTTTCCTCCCGCAATTCCTGAACACTATGGCCTGCAAGATGATAGATAAGATTAAACTTTGTGTTCATCAGAGAGGTGAATAATTTATTACCTGGAAGGGCATTTACAAGGAGTTGGTGCCTGATGGACTGATACAAACAATCGCCATCGGAGGCTATATTGTGGAGGGATAGTTGACGTTGGGATAGCTTCGCTGTGATCTGATGGAGTTCGATTAATTTGGGAGATGGCTGATTGGCCGCATTTTGGAGTTCCGTTTTGATCTCAGCCTCACGTGCACGGGCCTCCTTGGCTTTCTTGTCCCGTCGTTTCTGGGCCTTGGACACGCGCTGATTGGAGGGCACCTGATCCTCCTCCTCCTCCTCCTTTTCCTCGCCTTCCTCCTCTTTTGGCACTGCGTTTTCCAGCTTTTCCGCTGGCTCCTTGACTTCTGTTTTCTCTGGTGCGTCCTTGGCTTCCGCCATCTGCATTTCCGCCTTGTGACGCTGCTCCAGTTCCCCTTCTAAGCGGGCCATCTCCTCCAGGAACTCTTTTCTCTTGTTCTTGTTGTTTTTCGGGGCATTTTTCTTCATGGACTGTAGTTTTGCCTGCAGTTCCTTGCGCTCGCGGCGATGCCGGGCGCCTATATCCTCTAGAGTTACATCCTCCAGGCGGGATTCTAGGTCCCCAATTCCCTCATCTTCGCTCGCCATCTCAATTTATTTAATAATTGGCAAAAAAACAATACCTCGACAAAAAATTTGGCTGTCTTCTTCTTTAGTATTTAGTGTTTTCAGTATATAAATATCGAAGACCGATAGGTTTGATAAATACCACTTATTGAAATCGATCCAATTTTAAAATACCGAAGACAGTGTGGCCGCATAACGACCGTTATTTATACCATCCTGGCCATGGAAATATACAACATTTAAATTAAAATTTGTAAAATTAATTTGACAATTCATTAAACAATTAAAAAGACTAAATCGGTCGAATTTTTAAAAAAAAAAGTATTGTTTTTTGTTATATTTACTTATCGGTTTTCAGCAATTTATAGAGCAAAAGCTTGTTTGTAGTTTCCCAAGCTGATTCTTCTTTTTAAACTAATTACAAAACAGATATTGTCAATGCTTATAACTACACATACAAACGCTTTTTAAGGAATATTATTTTACAATTTAAATTATCTATAAGTAAACCCGAATAACTAAGAAATCAAAAGCCATTACTACATCCATAAAACATCTGATTATAATAAAACTGTTTACAGTTCAGTTCACAAAAAATCCTAGTACTCCCAATTAAAAAACAGAATTGATCTGCAACATGTTAATGTTTTTATTTATGCTAAACATAAAACGATCTAGAATGAGAAACTAAATACATGCAATGCCATTGTTGAGAAATCGGATCAACCAATTTCTACTTCGGATATTCCTAAGACTTAACTAGAGTTCACAAAATAAAATCCAATTTTTTTAATTATATATACAGGCAATTATGTTGAATGAATTAGCAATTACCAAAAATAGTGAAATCAAAATAAATTGCTAAATTTCATGTCAATTTGCACCTTATCGTTTTATACAATTCACAAGAGTGTTGATTTTAAAAACTGGCAAGCAAACCAGATAGTATTGCTCTTACAACTCTATAACACATTCTTAAGTGCAAACCAGAAATCGTACTATTTACATTGGCCAACGTCGGCGACTCTTAATTTACTTCATTTACACACTTGCAAAACAAGAAGAAACTAAGCCATGACTTGCCACATTAGAGGCTTCCTAACCACTAACATCCAAAGTGATGTTTACTTAGCCACTAACCGAACACTACTCAAGAGTCTCGTCTCCTCTACAGATATTTGTATCTATCTAGTGTGATTTTGCCTATGTCCAGTCGAACGTACAAGTACAAAAGGAAGCACTGGCTAGCTAGGAATTTCCAAAGGACAGGCTCTGTCTCTCTCGACCGTCGACCCTTTTTAGAGGCTTTTGGTAATGTTCTGGAAAAGGCGACGGCCCCACCACGACTCCAGGTCGAAGGGCTTGAAGTCCTGTAGCGCTGGACTCGCCGGCTCAACCCAAACGGTGGCTGTCGAGGATGCGGGCACCGGTGTGTTGGCTATGATGCTCTCCACTGGACTGGCGGCGCTGTTGTTGTTGGCATCTGCCAGCGGTTTCTCGGCGGGCTTTGCGGATGAGCTCGAATCGTAGGGATTCTGCGCCACTAGCATGTTCCAGGCTGTTTAAATATGAATATATAACAAAGTTAGAAACAACAAAACCAAGATTTTTTAAATCATATTCTTCATAACTCGATAGAAAGTAAATTTATTAAAAAATAAAATATAATTTATGGGTACCAAATATCAACAAAATATATAAGTGTAACGTTTTATTTTCTTATCTTTCGAGTTAGAGATTTAAAATGATAATGCCCAGACTTACAGTCATTTATGTAACGTATAATTTCCTCATGCTGCGGCGTTATCACCTCATCCTCGATCAGTTTGGTCGGCGTTATCCGTTTGGAAGCGAAGCTCTGTTGAAACACCGGTCGCGGTATGCTGTTTTAAAAATATATATAAAAAGGGATATCTGATTTTAGCAACAATGCCTCTGAATTTTAACGACAGCGCACTTATGCATACCGCACAGCTCTCCTCAAACATGTGGACTTTGAAAATAAATCACTTGAGGAAAGTGAGGCGGAGTGGGGGAATCTGGGTTCGACAACTTGTTACTTAGTTCGAGGAACGTTAAATGCATTTAAATTCGAAAAAGGTGGCAGTGCATTACATTTCGTGAAACAATTACGGAAATAAATGATTTCGTCAAAGAATTAGCAAGTAAATGTAATGCAAAATAAATGATTTTTTATTTGTTATATTAAGAAGACGTTGGATACTGATAGAAGATAACTAACGTGGTGAACACTTTTCAAATTTATATGATCTGAAATCGTACTAACACGAATTTGTGGTCGTAACGTATCATACTTTTTTATTCGCAAGTTTGCTCTAAATTTGTGAAAGCTATTACATTCATTTATAAAAGCTATAGATTGTAATATATGTTTAGAAATAAATGAACCACGCTGTTATTCAAAGGGGAATGGCTTTTAGTACTGATAAGCTATCTAAGGGGAGATAGCTAATAGTACCCATCTATTGATTGACAACAGTTTTCTAGTTTATTAATTTTGAAGTCAAAATTTTGAAAAGTATTAGCTCATCAAAGAAAAAAATAATGCATGTATTTATACCCTGGCATAGCCCAAAAGATCTGCCCATCTCCAATAGAAAATATGATGTAATTCTTGAGGAAAAATTAAGATTAGGCCTATTATAAAAAGCAATATCTACAATACAGTTTAAGAGAACAGATGACTTAAGAGCCATAAAAGTTAAATTAAATGTTTTATAAACTGCTTTTAATTAAAACAAATAATACCGGGGTATAAAATGAACCATGATGTACATATCTATAAATCTGAATACAAATGCACAAAGTTTTAGTGTTTTTTTGTACATAGCCCCTTTAGTTGAAAATACCCGAGAAGTTTCGTTGAAGTCGTGACGTAACGGACGTGGAAAAGTCAATGCCTCCGGGGCATTTAAATTAAAATGGAGCCGATAACCGACGCCTGACCCACGTGTTCCCTTGGTCTCCTAGGGAGAATAAGAATATTTGCTTGGGAGCAATTAGCATTACAGTGCTAGGTCGCCACGGATTCTTGCGATAAAATGTCAGCGATAAGACGAGGGTCTCGAACCCCCCCGTCCACTCACTTTTCCCGCTTTCCACATTTTCACCATGTGCCGTCTGTTTGCATAAGCACCCAAGATTCAAGATTCTCACTTTTTGTGCTCCTCGGGACTGTTCAGATCAAAACTGGCGTTCTTCCGGCCGCTTTCCTTGATGCTTTCGAATTTTTCAAAATTTTGTGCCAGGCCTGTGATGAAAAGAAGATGATGAAACGCTATAAAAAATGTATTTACAGTGGAAAACGCCGGCAAAACAAAAAGTTAACAGAGAAAGAGAGGGCGGCGGAGAGTGGGGGCGGCAGAAGAGAGAATGAATAAGAGTATGTTGTGACATAACAGCTGGGCGAAAAGTGCTCTCTTCAAAGGGTTTTGTGCCATTATTAACCATTATTATTATTATTTAGCACTTACCGCGACGCGTTTTAGCAACGATTTTGCTGGGTCCCTTGTTGATTGTGTACATGGTGGTGGGGATGGAGAATACCAGGGCAAAATATACTTTGTCCTTCCGATTTTCGTAATGTTGTTTTCGTTTCTGGCAACGAAATGTCTGGCGATGTCTGCTATGTTTTTAGTTTTTTTCCCGTTCTTTGCAATCATATGATCATTGGCACACCTCCCTTCCCCGCGTCACCACCTTTTGGTCTATTGTCATCGTCTTGAAAGGTTACACAATACACTTTAGTTAGGGCAATGATTCTGAGATTCCTATTCCGCGCTCTTTGATTTCTCGGCAGCCCGTCGTATCAATTAATTTCGATTTAAATCACCGACAATTGCTCCTGGAAAGGCGAGTGTTTTATAACGTTCTGTGCGGCGGACGAAGCTCCAATGCAAGAGCTCCATTCAAATCGCATAACGAAATGTTAAGAGAAACACCCGCTAAGCGCCATATGTTAACGCGTTCATGCGGGCAAGTACGCGAAGTTCGAAAGGTCGAAAATTACCAATGCTTAAAATTATTTGCAGAATTTTCTTTTGACAAGTTTTCATTTCTATTACACTTTTCACATAAATACAAATTTTGTTCTCAAGACAATTACCAAAGGTTGTGCATTTACGGATATTCAGACTTCGCAGACCACGAAATCGATTTACGTATAAACTGTTCAACAGATACACGTGCATAGTCACCATCTGATTGCGGCAGTGTGTACACACGCAGCAAAGGGAATAACTATTTTCACCTGCGCGCGCAATTTTAAAGCTCTTAAGAAATGATTAGAGACTACATTTATACGATGAAGGGTCAATATGGTGGATACTAAACTTTTTTATTTATTTTACAATGAATAATGACATGGTCGGATTTGTTAACTTAATAAATGAAAACTTCAAAGACGTCAGGATTGTTTATACAATTATAGAAAACGTTCTTACATTTAGGGAGTTTTCACGAATCGAATCCAAGTCTATCTTACTGACAATGTTTTAGGACTCACTTTATGGTGGCAGACTAAAACCCATTATCCAAAAAGTAAAAGTTTTAGCTACCTGCGCGCGTAATTTTGAACGCATTAAAAAGGGATTAGCGAGAATTTTCAGTGGAAAATTAAATTACGGGCAGGTAGAGCCATAAAAGTGACAGATGCGGAAAACGGATAAGCAGTATTTTCCGCACAGACATTTATGACAGTTCTGAAATTGCACACACATCAACTGTATATAAAAGGGTCGGGGGGCAAAAGGAAATCAGTAGCAAGCCAGCCACGTCAAGCTTCACATTAACTTCCCAATCGATCAGCTCAGCAATCATGTCGACGACCAACGAAACCAACCAATTGTTGCAGCGCCTGAACAGCCTTAAAATTGTGGAAACCCCCAAGGAGCAACGCGAATTGGGCAGTCGGGAGTGCTACTCTCTGGACAGCAAGAAGTATGCCCTGGTACCCGCCACCCCAAGCACCGGAGGACCAGGAAAGTTTCAAACCGACTTGAAGAAACGTCGCAAAAACAAACTCAATCGAATGTACACCTACGAGGCGGACAAACACTTCATCAAGGCTCGCAAGTCTTTGAATTTCTAGTCACAACACGACCCGATGTAATCACTTTAGTTATAAGCAGCATTGATTTCAAATCGTACAAATCAAATTTTTTTTCACGCTCTGATACAATAAATTTTAAATACCATACCGTTGCGCGCCCTTTACTGGTCTACCGATATGTGGGCAACCAATTTGATTGTGGTCACACTGCTGCTGCTGCATCTGGCAACCCTGGCGATCAGCTGTTCTTGCGGCGAAGCGGCGAATTTAGAGTGCGGATGCACAAAACGGCACTAAAACCCAAATAAATAGAAAATATTACTCTAATTAATGTTAATACCTCGAGAAACACAGCATAGTTAAAATGACTGACATAACGGCAACCAGCGAGGGAAATTCGAACAGCAGCGAAGCTTTAGTGGAGCATCAGCAGCCAACTCCAGAGTTCTTACAGAGAAAAATATATTTTTTAGTGGACCAATTGCGTATTTTCCATTCCGAACTTCCTGAGTAAGTCCTCTAGCTTCACTTCTATTAAGGATTTACTGACCTTTCCTCCCTACAGAAACCTGCAGACACGTATATCCTACGACTTACTCACCGAACTCGCCAATTGCGTCCTGAATGAGGGGATTTTTGTTATAGTGAAGGCACTTATGGAATTGCAACATGAAACCGAAAGGCATTTGATTAAAATGCGAATGCAGGTGGAAAATGAGTATGAAATTGAGGTGGCCGAGTGGAGGAGCAAAATCAAGGATCCCGGGGAGCTGCACCACATTTTGGGTCTGATGAAAATCAAGCACACCAAAAAACTACTGGAATCGGACAAGAAGATTATTGAAATACTAGATCAAAAGGTAAAAACTCGGTCTCGGTTTTTGTTTTACGACCGCATTCAATGTCTGAACGTTATGGTTCAATATAGATAATAATAGATGATACATTTTACAAAAGGTGCCATTTTAAATCACAATCAAATAGCAGGTTTATTATGCTGTTCCCAAACCATAAAATAATCCCTTTCAAATCGTAAATTTCTTATAATCCGCATGTGGGAAAACAATAATCCAAAGATAGGCTCAATTATAGTACCTATATGTACTTTTGATATAAGATAACGTTTATGGGACAGTGACTTTTAGTTGGCTTAGATTGGTAGGGAATTCATATAAAATTTATAAGGTCATTGCGTACCTTCAAAGTGAGATGTATTCAGATTGTGCCATAATTAGAGATGATGAAACATTATATAAATTATTTACCAAAAATCAACACATTAACTTATCAACATTTCACGATATTTATATACTTATTTTAAAATAACTTCAAAAACCTGATGTCACTCAGTCTTTATTTAAACTCTTAAATAATATCGTCTTTTTACCCAGGTTAATGATCAACAATCCACACTGCAAAAGGCCGGCGTTCCCGGTTTTTATGTCACCGAGAATCCCAAGGAGATCAAAATACAAATGTTTCTGCTGGACTTCATTTTGCGTCTGAGTCGGCTGAAATACGAGCCCAACAAATAACAACTAATTATTAATCCGGAGCCCACAAAAGACTGCACTTGACTTGTTTAAATTAGAATATTTAAGGCAATTAAATTATTAACCCTGATCAAATGTCCCAGCTGTACGATCCATTGTGGGTCCAAGAAACCTGTAGCGCTGCGCAGTTTTAATCAGCGAAGAATCGTGAGAGGGAGAAAGAGACGGGGCCCCCAGAAGACGGCAGAGCGGGAGAATTGATAAAGATAGCGCTGCTCTCTCTTTTCGCGTAGAAAGCGGGAGAGGCGGCGGTATAAATTGGACCGACCTTTCTGCAGATGCATCAGTTCAGCTTTATATTTTAAAAGCAACACATTAAATAAAAAAACACTAGTGAAAACATGTCTCTGACTATTACCCCAACTGCTTCGCATCCTGAGCTCAAGGATCTGGTGAGTACACCATCTGAGAACCTGTGATTGGCGCTTCATCCTGTGAATAGTGATTTATTTCTTTAAATCCTGCTGACAGAATTTGGAAAATAATTTTCTTTAAAAAGTGTTTTATTAATTTTTTTTGAAAAGAGCTTAAAAATCAATCAAATGTACAGCTTAGTTACAGCAATCATATAATAATTCTTTTTGTACATTTTTGAAAAGTGCCAGGCCAAGCGCATTAAAATATGCTGAATTATTTTACTATTTAATTCAAAATTTTGAATTTGATCTGAATTACTTGGATTCACAAAATTATTAACGCAAAACGCTTAAAGTTTCTTGAACCCTCACAAGGTCGAGTGGCCAATTTTGATGTGCTTAGTCATAAAAGCGAGTTTCCGTCATCTAATGTTCAGAATAATTAAAGCTTATGTGAGCACCTTTTTGTTGGCTAGAGGAATTTGATTTGTTTTGGCCAGGTTCAGTTGCTTCCCAACAGTTGAGCAGTTTACACATAATGTTTTCGCGACTGTTTCGTAATTTCAAGGCAAGTTTTAACAGCTTACAAAAATTTGTCTGAATAATTTAAACAGTGATTTAACCCGTGGCTTTTGTTAGATATTTGCTATACAAATATAACCCCTCTCAGGCAACGACTTTTACTTTCCTTGAAACAGTTTTTCCCATTGACCTTGATTTTGAAATTGATTTTGCAATTGCAAAGTGTGTGGGAGAAAGAGAGTCTGTTAAATCAGCTGTTCAACAGCTGCAATTGCAAGGCAAAGAGAGCCTGAGCGAGAGAGTTATAAAAAGAGCGCAATGTGCATTATTTTGCTGACGACATCCGACGCGAACAAAGCCCCAAAAAAGATTGCTTAAAAAAACCAAAATTCCACCAAATAGTGAAGTTTTTAAAAATATATTTTTGTGAATAAAATGCGCTGCTTGCCGGGCTACGGTTATGGCCTCACATTTTTGTTTCTGGTGTGCCCTTTTACAAAAAATATAAACCCCAAAGATATTGCAATCCGGTGAACTGTTGCTCATACTCCCCTTCTGCTTCTTCTTCTTTCAGAGCACCGTTCGCAATGAACAAAAGGAACTGAGCATTTCGCCGGTTCACGATGTTAATATTACCAAAGCCACGGCAACTTTTGGTATGGGATGTTTCTGGGGGGCTGAATCGCTATATGGAGCCACCCGAGGCGTCTTGAGAACCACCGTGGGATATGCTGGCGGCAGCTCGGATTTGCCAACGTACCGTAAAATGTAAGATTGCCGATCAAGAGCATTAATCATCCATATCTTTTCCTTCAACATCCCCACATGTTCCATCCCATAATCCTTTCGGATCCCGGTACTAACCCACGAATCTCAACAGGGGCGATCATACGGAGGTACTGGAAATCGACTATGATCCCACGGTCGTTAGCTTCAAGGAGCTGCTGGATCTGTTCTGGAACAACCATGAGTATGGTCTGACTACGCCCATTAAGAGGCAGTATGCCTCCTTGATTTTGTTCCACGACGAGGAGCAGAAGCAGGTGGCGCAGGCCTCTAAACTGGAGGAACAAGAGCGCCGGGCACCAGAGATTATAACCACTGAGATTGCTTCCAAGGAGAACTTTTACCCAGCCGAGGCGTACCATCAAAAGTACAGATTGCAGGGCCACAAGGACCTCGCCTCGTCGCTTAATCTCAGCCCCAAACTGCTGCAGACCAGCTACGTGGCCACCAAACTGAATGGCTATCTGGCCGGAGTCGGTGGCATCGAGCAGTTCAAGGCCGAGGTGGAGACCATGGGTCTTACGCCCACCCAGCGGCAGTACTGCAACTACCACGTGGAGCAAAACGAGGGCCAGGGTCTCTACTGCTGACATGGTCGAATGTGCATAGACGTTAAGCGTAGATCATACACCTAGGGGGGTAATTTTATCAATAGTTTGCTTGTTCAAAACAGATTGTGTATTATGTAGACTTAGGAAAGTATAAAATATATTTGAAAAGCGTATATTTTATTATAATAATAAAAAATATCTCAAACTAATGCTTATGGACTTGTTACTGTGTGTACTGGGTATTGTAATAACATCTACAAAGCAAACCGAACCATCCGCCATAAAGGCAATGAACTTATTTTTGGAGGAATTTTAATTCGCATCTGAACGATAAAGATTCTGCAAATACCTGCTAATACCTGCGAGTATTATTCAACTTGATCCTCGTCATGTGCGAAAACAACAGCTGTGATAACTGGCTGAATAATCTGGGGTGATAAACAGCTTGCAAGTCATATTAAGTTCCTGTCCAGGATCCTGCCTTATCTGCAGTAAACACCCCGATAACGAATTCGCTGGCTCATCTGTTTATTCAACTTTAATGAGTTTGCATTGCTGTCAAGATCTGATCGAAGTTCTGGTGAAATTTGGATTTGTGTCTATTATAGAGTTTTGATGTCTTTTTATATAATTAAAAAATGGGTTTGTTTATAATAAAAAATGTAGAAATATGAAAAAAACCTTAGGGTGATTAACAGATTAAGAGAGAGAGAAATGTTTCACTTTAAAAAAATGGCAAAGCACTAAATATCTTTTATTCAAGGACATGAATGTGACTGACCTCAAGACATTCGCAATACTTATAATTAGTATAGTATCGCTTTATTTTATAAATACAAATAAAGCACAGAAATTTAGAATTTCATAAGTTTCTGAATAAAGCGTTCGAGTCTATAAATTGTTAGAACTATCAGTAGCTTAGTCTTATCTTAAACGGTGGGTAGTTTACACTTAATTTGAGGGTCTATAAATTAATGGCGGAGTGACTAGCACTAATTGATTGAAAATAGAAAGAAATGCACCTAGTCATAGGCAAAGATCTGATTAGGGGAAATGCCTCAAGTGGTTTATATATTTAGTTCATTTCATTAGATCAGTAAGGGGTAGTACAATTTATATACCATATAAAAACTATTTAATTTCGAAGTTTATAGAAATAAAATGTGTTTATTTAAGCTTTTTTTTTTTTATTCATGCACCATCTCTCTTTATGCATGCACATCAAAATTGGAATGTGTTTGATCTTATTTAAAGACCTTCAACCCAAATTTCGGTTTAAACGCTTTATATTACTTCATATTAGACGAACGCACGCATCCACTATAGATATAATAATTCTAAGATAGAGCCAGGCATTCACAAACAGTTTTGAAACCATTTTTATACTTTTAACAGATAACTCAACTCTCACCTTTAGGTACATTTTCTAAATATGTCGATTTATAAAAATGTCTGAAATAAATTATAGTTTTTACCAGCTATCATATACTATTTTCGGGATATCCCCATAGGAAAAGTCTAAGATACTTATATACTGGATACCCAGGCCTTCAACCCAAATTTCGACAGATTTGACCGCTCTTTGTTGTTTTCCATTAGGGGAGAGAGCACATGTTGTCCCCAATCTCTCTTTCCCTCTCTTCCCCCACTTCCTCTTCCCGTAAAAGCAAAAACAACTATTATACAAATGGAGCGCTCTCTAGCCATAATCTCTCTCGCTCTCGCTGGCCCCCTTGCGCCCCACTCGCCCCTTCTCTTTCCATCCAAAGCAAGCCGGTTCACCGCGTGTTTGGCGATAAGTCAAGTTAAACTGGCAAATATAGCGAAGCATTTTTTGTTTACAGCGAATGAAAGATTTAAATTGTTTTTTGTTAATTCTTTTCTATATGAAACAGTGCATCGAATGGGCTTAAATTAGGTCAGTCGGTAGCCCTCGAACTGAAGTATCTGATTCTTCAAAAATCATAAAAATCCAAGCGTTTCCTGAGGAGTGACAAACATGGTCGATTTAAGGGTCTCCCAAAAGGGGGTTTAGGATAAATTTTGGTATGCATGTAGCTTAGGCCCACCCCCATCAACTGTAAAAAATTGAAGTGAAAATCTTCAATACTTTGGCTATGGCTAATTTTACAAGATTTTTCGTTATACGCTCGCCCCCTGAAGAAGAAGAGCCGCCTTCAGTAGACGCGCTATAGACATAACAACAACAAAAACGGCAACTACAAATCATCCAAAGTTGTTGACGGCGGCGATCTAGCTTTCTTTGTATTGGTCGCACGAGTTGATAATAGTTTATTTTATTGGATGGGTGAAAAGGGAAACGGGAGGTGTACCAATCGATCAATGAGTCGAAAAAAAATAGTTGCACAAGAATTTGCGATCCCACGGGAAACGGAAAAGGTCATTGGGGCTTTCATCGAATGTAATCGTTGTGATGTGCAAAATTCAGTGCGTATAGAAGGAAACCAGCATATTTGCAAATCATTTTGTTTAGAATATTAAAATCGTTCTTTATTAATTAATTTAAAACTGTGATTAGAAAGATTTCACAAATTGAAAGTCATGGTTTCAGATAACATTCAACTGTTTATTATTATTCCAAAAGAATCTTAATGAAGGACGAAATATTTAAAGGTCAGTTACAAGATAGTAATACGCAAAGGCCATTGGAAGGTATTTCGATGAATTAGTGCTGAAGATCCTTGGTACTTCAAGGTGAAAAATGCATGCACTCTGTGTGTGTTCGCACAACTAAAGTGCTAACAAGTTTGACAACATTTTTCCTTACATAATAATGATAACTCTTTCTAAGGGCATGAGGTAATCCTTTTCCGGATTATACGCCAAACTCAAGTGGCCTGCGGGTTACTCTTAATTTTAATCGTTGCCAACCGACTTAAGCCTGCCAAGGGCAAAACTGTATAGATAGGGTTGAAGGCTAAACTCACTTAATCTTATAGCTGAAAGAAATCGTTAGCCCTGAAATGGTAAAGAAAGCCACTGCGATTTGAGATCATTAACCTGCTCGAAAATAATAGAAAAGATTATAAAAGTTGGTTCTTTTAAGGTATTTTAACCCTTTTGATCCCAACTTTTTCCCTGCTTTGTGAATTTCCTAGAAACTTTCTTTAATAGATATTAGTTTATTGAAACATAAAAGTAAATTATTTTTTGAATCCATTTTTAATTATACCTACAATTTAATTTTGAAATATCAAACATGTTTTTTAAACTTTGTTTTTCTTAGTTATTTTACACAAACTTTACACGAAATTAAAACATTTTACATGAGTTTACAAACACATTTTCTACGAGGCAGTTTGTGCATTAGCTAAAGGTACGTTAATAAATGGTTTTTTGACTTTTCTACATCATCAATCGTTCACAGCTATACATGTGTTTTTATTTTACTTCGAAATATTTTACAAATTAGTATTCGAATTAGAATTATGTTGGATCTCTCAATACAATTTGCAGCAGAAAGTCAAACCGATTTCCATTTCAGCACCGATTCCGGTATCTGTTCTGCACCGGTACTATTAAATTGACCACAGTTGTATGTCTACGACTATGTCATTCCTTTGTCTATATTTCCGTTAAAAATAAACTTACAATTATTTGGGGTTCAAAATTAAAGAGTGGTCTTGTCTTGAACTAAAAAACTAACAATGCGTTCACATGTAATGGCAGTTCAAATAATGTCAAAAAATGAATTTCTCAAACTTTTACCTAAATATACTTTCTCATTTAACTACATATTTTAAAATGTTTTATTTTACATCTTTTCTCCTTCGGCCTGCTTCAGAAAATATTGAAAGCTTTTATTGCGGCTTGTTATATGAGACAATTGTATTTATTTATTTTATTCATTTGCTTTAAGCTACAAATGAAGACTTAAATTATTAATTAAATTTATTACAATTTAAATATATTTGATGTTTCTATATTTTCTTTAAGTGAAACATGTCTTATCAGCCAAGTGTTATGTCTCTCTAGCAAATAACACAAAAAAAAACGAAATTATTGCTGTAGTCGAGCGCCACGACTATCAGATACCCGCTACTTCCCAAACCCATTAAGAAATATTAAAATCTGTTGGAAATGGCACCAAGAGAATTACATTTGGCCCAATTTATATTCGTCAGGCGTTTTGACCTTTACTTCTTAGTAACTGTTAAGGTTCGATTTTTATAATTTTTGTAGCAGGGAATCTTAATCTTCATATTAAAGTTACCGATTTCTATACAGACAGACGGTTAATGTTACTGATGAAGAATATACATATATAGTCCATAGGGTTCAAAACACATCCTTCTAGTGCTAAATTTGTAGTACCTAATGCAATATACCCTTCTACTCACAGAGTACGTGGTATAATCTCTCTCTGTTTTTCAATATTATACAAGCTCTGGCTTTTTTCTGCTTAATACTCAACATTTCAAAAAAAAACGCCAGTTGAGGAAGCATTTCCGCGCTCGATACATCAAGCTTGGGAAAAACACAGAAAAATGGAGACGTCTAGAAATATATTAGATTTACCTCTGGAACTTTTAAATCAAGTATTCGACTATCTTCACGAACACGACCAATGTGCTCTAGCCTGGACTCATCCAGTTCTTGAGCAGGCTTTTATTTATCATGCCGGAAATAGATATAATAACATTTGTCCTTCATTTCGATTCAAGACTTGGTCTTACATTTTGCCACTCTGTGGATCAACAGTTTTAAATATTGAGGAGGACTTTCACATTTTGGATGAATTTCATATGAGATTAATTGAGCGGCATTGCATTAATTTGCAAAGCATCAGTATTGGTATAAACGGAAGCAATTGCTATAGGGTGAAGACCTTCTTGGGCAACCTAAAATCTCTGAGGTCAGTAAGATTATGGATAGAGTGTGCTGCCACTCCTAAAATTTTCAGGGTGTTAAAGACAATAAAATATTTGAAAGGTTTGGAATTTCTTCGCTACGTTGGACGTGAAGGTAAGTTTTAAAAAGTCGCGAATACAAACAAATTTTGAAATTCTTTGCAATGTTACAGAAAGGGAAATTTCCAACTTCGTTCAGCTGGAAAGCCTATCCATTGCTATTAATTCAAGTAAGACAAAAATTGATGTTTTGGTTTGGTGCCTTGCACTAAAAAAACTACGATGTTTGAAACTTGCTGGCCTCAACGTTTGGCTATCGATTTATGGACCCGACGAAAATATCGACTTGGAGGAACTTGTAATAAATGATTGTTGTATCACTTCACAATGGCCAATTTTCCATCAGCTGAGAACTTTAAAGTCTTCTTATTCGGATTGGATACGTTCACATCACCAATTTGTTTTAAAGCACGCAAAGACCCTGGAAAAACTAACGCTGAGTTTCGTATTATCCGGAAATGATTTCTTTGAAATATTAGATTGCTGCAAGAATCTACGCTACCTTGAAATAAAAAATCTCAAAATGCAAATTGATAAAGAGAATATAGTCAGAATGCTAAACATTTTGAAAGAGAATGGTGTTACCCGGCAAAAACCTTTTGAAATTGAACTTGACCCAATAATGAATTATCTTGAAAATTGGGTGAGTTCTTTTAGCATAAATATATATAAGTTGAATGGATTTTCATGTTATATTCTATATCTTACAGCTTGTGCATATTCCTGATTCAGAAATTATTCGTTTTAATAGTAATAAAGGACTAAGAAACTAAATAAGTTTTTCGTAAATATTGGTAAGCTGTATATTTGTATTTTCCTTATGGGAATTTTACGTTAAACGAGATTTAAAAGTAAAATAGAACATATTTCTATACAAATTTTTCAATTGGTATCCAATAGTTTTTATGTCGATCAGTGCGGTTTTAAAACTTGATCTGCTTGCAATCTTCAAATCTATGGCTTTCAATGCCAATTTTCAATCGTTCTATAAGAAAATAATAATATTTGGAAATTATTGTTCACTGAGGTCACCTAAAATTGTCCAAACGTACAACATTGGTTTTACAAATATCTATAATTCTTAAAGAATTATATTAAATTAAATTGTTACAAGTCATATTATAAAATATTACAATTTCCTAAAACAGCTTATAATACTATTACTGATATTTCCGAGAATTTTGATTATATTACGCATGTAGGGAATGAATAAGATGAAAGATTAAAGTAGAACAGATTCATTATACGAACAAAATTATAACATTATAATTCATCGCTTAAAAATCGACTAATTTATTATTTCATATTTATTATTTCATATTTTTTATTGAGAATATAGTAAACAGTTCTGAAGTACTCTCCGTACCAAACAGTTCGAGCTGTTAAATTGGAATTTTTAAAACTGGTTAAATATATAAAAGCAAAAGTTTTAATACATTCGAATAAAAGTCATCTAATTTTTCTGTGGTACGTATAAATCTTAAATTTGTTAAATTTATTTTTATTTTTTTTATTTTTCCAGAATTTGTTACCATTTCTCTTATTTATTAAACAATAAACGACGCAGCATTGCATTTTAAAATGGAACCACACAGAAAACTAGTGGATTTACCAATGAATATTTTAATACAAATATTTGACAGTCTTGACGAATTGGATCGGTGTCGATTAGCCAAAACTCATTCCGTTCTTAAAAAGGCATTCATTTGTCATGCTAAAAATAAGTATGCAAAAATGTATCTCTCCAATACTTTCATTTCCTACTTGTCAGATATTTTACCAGTTTGTGGAGGATTAGTTCAATATGTTGACAATTTAGATCACGATTTGGATAATCATATAATGGCATTAGTTAAACAGCATTGCACAAACTTACAAAGAATTTGTCTGCGAATAAACGAAAGCAGCTGCGATAAGGTTTCAATTTTCTTAGGAAATTTGAAATCACTTAATTCAGTAGAATTCTTGATAACTTGTGTCGCCACTCAAAAAATCCTTAGTATGCTAAAGAATATAGAAAATCTGAAAAGTTTGGATTTTCTTCACTATGTTGGGCACGAAGGCAAGTATGCAAAAATATATTTTCAAAGTTATACAGATAAATCTTTTGTTTCTTCTAGGTAGCGAAATTTGCAAATTGGTTCACCTGGAAAGTCTGACACTTATTGCACATCCCAAGACCACAAGAATTGATGTTTTCGAATTGTGTTCTCTGTTGAAAAAACTTCGATCTTTGTCACTGGTTGGTTTTCGTGATTGTCAACCGAATGAAGGACCCCAAGACCTCGCTTTGGATGAGCTTAAGATAGGAAGTGGTTGTTCTGTTGGTGCAGAATGGACACATTTTCCTAGTGTGAAAACTATAATAGCTCGGTTTTCTGGCTATACGTTGACTCCCGGCCGAGAGAAATGGATTTTAAAGCACTCAGAATCTTTAGAAAAACTGATCCTCAGCTCGGGGATAACTAGAAAACAGTTCACTGAAATATTAAGGTCCTGCAAAAAACTATGCTATTTTGAAATAGATCTGCTCAGAATGATAATAGATATAACATTTGTTATTCAAATTCTTAACATTTTAAAAGAAAACGGATTTACAGAAACTAAACCATTTAAAATGTACCTATACGACCAGACAAATCAGTTTAAAGATTTGGTGAGTTCCTTTAACACAAGTATGTTAAAAATAAATAACAGTGCATCATTTTTATTACAGTTGGTGGATATTCCGGACTCCGAAATTATCAGCTTTCCAAGTTCTATCGAGATATATGGCTTTTCCAATTCATTTTGTAGTTAAGCATTTTATGTTGATTTAAAATATTTATATAATAAAATTCTCATTTAAATCATTTTATTTTTTCTTTTAATTTTAAGGCAAAAGAGAAAGAGAGTACTAATACCAAATGATTTCTTAAAGTTCAATTTTGTAAGTTCTGACTAGCTTACACATTTTAGGCACTATCATCATTTTTCTAAAGGTCTTGTTTTAAGTAACAAGTCTTTATTCTTTTGACAAACCTATTGAACTAAACACTGACATGAGATTCCTGTGCTTTAGTATACTTCTTATTGTTGGGTTTAAAAAATGCAGAAGTTTTCCAAAAAAGCCTACGTTTTTTTTTGGGAGCAGTATTGATTTCTAAGACACTTGCAATTAAAGAGTTGATGTCCACTGTGCAACTAATGGAACCTGTTACCATAAACATTTAAACTATTGCTTACAGGAACTGTAATCATGCTTTCGAAAAAGAAGAAAATATCCAGGTACACATGGGGGCTCCAAAAAAAGTTGACACATCGACCTAACATCTATTTTATCAGCTTTTACGTTAGTTGTAAAAGAAATATATAAAGTCTTACCTTCAAATATATTTGCAAATAAATTTTGATGAAAAAAAATTGTAGTATTAATAGCAGATTGGCTTAAGAAGAAAAAATTAGTGAATTTTTTAACGGAATTTTTATTAATGGCACAGAAAAATAAACTGTACATCACAAAACCGTATTGGTGGACGGTCTGCAAGCATAGCATACTTTTAGAACTTAAAAATAAATCTTAAACTTAAGCATACAACAGGGAAGCACTTCGATTGGAGAACATGGTAATAAGGTCGATCGGTTAAGTTAAATTCTCAAGGTAAGACGTCTCTGAGGCTTCAGGCGTTCTTTTTCCGCTCGATCCTTGCGCATCCGAAGGACTTCCTCACCACGGAGCTCCCTGAGCCTCCCGGGCGAAATATTCACTTTCAGATTGAGTTTAGATTCAATCCTTGGGGATCGGCGACTTATCACAAAACTACTGGAGTCATTCGCGAACAACTTTTGCTGTCGTAATCGCACACAGCGTTTCGGAGTTTCGGACGCCCCTTCTTTCTCAGGAACCTCGTCGTCGCCGTCTATTGTTAACACTTCCTTGAACATATCCTCGACGGCGGTGAAGTACAGCGTGGAATCGGATGAGGTCATTGTGAACCTGATGCTGGCGAACAACTGAGCCTAAAATTGATTGAAGCCAGTCAGGGGACGAGTTTGAAATGCATTTGCACGGACCACCAGACTTTGGGCACTTTTCAACCCTCGACGAGGTCTCTGGCTACCTGATCCTAAACAATGGTATACACAAAACTAGGAAAACAGCTGGAGAGGCGAGAAATTTTAGACTGAGGTAATGAGGGGTTTCCCTGCTGGTAAACCCTCATCTTACGACCATCCAGGGTACTTTGAACTGCCCTAACTCAAATGTTCATTAGGGAATTTTTTAAACTTTAATGACTAGATTTTCCAGTTTCTTCAATAAATTAAAAAAAGCATTTTTAATTCCAACTCAGTGTATTTAATTTCTTTATAAATATAAACATGTTTTTATGCGGAATAAATTAATATAATGCTTAATTAATAAACAATTAATACAAGACACAATGCTTAAACTTTAAATAAAATGTTTCTTGTTTCTTGTTTTGTTATGGTTCAAGTTTAATGAGCAGTACGTAGAGCTCTTTGTCACACCGGAAAAAGTAAGCTAAAAGCATTCAGTGAATCACATTTTACGCCACATTAATATTATCAAACGGCAAATACCCAACCTTTTTAAAACTCACAAATTGCTCATTGAGTTGAGACCCAAACTATCTATAGATAAGGAAAAATCCCATTACGAGCATCCGACTCGATTAGATTAAATAACGATTGCACACTTTTGGTTTTTGGTTCGTTTCGATTTTACGGAATTATTATTAACATAGCCTAAAGTATAAATTCATGTCCTCAGATCAGTATTCCTTGTTAAAGTAGTCGCGTATGCTGCGCTTTACAATAGGCGCCATTTTAGCGACCTGATTCCGCACCTCGTCAGTATCCTTATCCTTGTGATAGTAGACAGTGAAGTAGACAATCAATCCGATGACCACGACCATAAGAAGCGCAGAAAACACGATGCTCAAAAGCATCTTGCAGGCGCACGAGCAGCAGCTGTAAAGATATAGAAATTGGATTAGAAAAGTTTGAACTTGGTGTAATCGAAACTATCCTAACCCTAAGAGGCCTAAACCTTTGAGTCCTCTTTTAGTCAAATCAGATTTTTTGAAAATTTAGTGATTCAAGACACAGTTTTTCCAAGCTATGACTCAAGCTAAGTTCATATGGGAAACATGATTAACGATATCATGCTCAAAAAGATATTATGCTTGATATTATCACAGGTGTTCTTCCGGTCAATGCATCCCATTATAGGTTTATATCCACAATTCTGGTAATCAATGAGTCAGAATCCGACGGAAACTCACCAGCAAACCACTTTGCCGGGGCATTTGAGGCATTCACAGAGAGCGTTGCACATGGTGATGACAGTCGTGTGTTAATATATAAAAAGTCGTTAAAGGTATTATTTTCCCGGTTCTCGATGCGTTGTTGACCAACACAAATTATCAACTGAAGGGGTATAGCAGCCATCGACCGCATTTTGGGTCGTCAGGTATTCAAAGCTTTAATCATATCGGGCGAGAAAAAACAATAAACTGATAACGAGTCGGTTATAATTATCACGACGCCTGTGGCAAAAGTGGGAGAGAGATATTGGAAAATAGAGCTTACACTCTGTCCCCACGAACGAGGTGTCATTATCCATTACTGGGATCGGGTAATTAGCCCATCCTGACGTCTCAGGACGAAATAACGGATAACGATCAATTTCACAACCAATATCAAAACACAAAAAAGTATAGCTTTATGTTTCCTAGCAATTTGGTAATAGATTATGTTATAAGTAGAATAGATATGAAATACTGCAAAACATATTAGTGAAATCGTGAATCCACAATAATTATATTTGTCCATCAAGCACATAATGTTCCACATTAGATTTTATTTACGAATATTTTCTCAAAAACAAAGAATTTGATTAAGGTGGGCAAAGGCACATGAATCATAATAAACGGGAGTAAGGGGACAGACAGTCCGTGACAAAGACAAATTATTTTGGTCGGGAACTGATACGGGGCATACGTTCCAGATTGATTAAAGACAAAAACCCACATTGTAGCAATAAGGGGTTTTTTCCCACCCTTTAACTTTCTATTTTTAAATTATTACTGAGCAGGAAGTAATATAATTGTTATCATTAAAACACCATGGCAGAAAGTTTTTTGGATTGCTCTTCAACTCGAAAACTAAAGAAATGCTTCGAGGATTTAGTAATCTCTTTCGAAAAAACCTATTAGCTGATAAAATAATAAGCTGTCAATTAAGCTGCGAATTCCTAGAAGAGCGATTAAAATACTTGGAAACTAGGGCTATTGGGGAATTTTTTTTAACCTTATCTACATCATGAAACCCTAACATTTGACAAAGTAATTAAGATAAAAAGAAAAGAGCTAATACTTCTATTATCGAAAATTTAGTCTTACAAGGAAATCCAATCTCCGTTTTACTATTTATTGCCTCGTTCTACTAAATTAGATCGAGGTATCATTAAAATAATTATTTATCCGGTACATCCTTCAGATATCGAATGGATAACTTAAATAAATGAATAAACTTACCAGCAAATTACTTTGCCAGGACATTTCAGGCATTCACAAAGAGCGTTGCACATGATGATCGCAGTTGTGGGCTAAGCTTTTTCCGGATCTAGACGTATTCTTGCCCAACTCAGATGGATAACTGGCACATTCAGTGCCATTTTCCACATTCTGGGGCGAAAAGCTTTCATCATATTGATGATAAAAGAGAGAAACTGATATAGATTCGGTCACAATTAACACAATCAGGAGATAAGTGTTAGAAAATAAAGCTTGTATTGTTTCTATCAGGGGAGTCACAGAAACCGTCGATGCTTATGTGGACGGTTGTTTTGAAAAGAGAGGGCTTCGTTAGAGTTATGGAGTAAAATTGCTCTGATATCAGAAATATTTGTTTTAAAACCTACTATTTGCTTGGTTTCAAATCGACTTCTTGAAATTATGAGATTTTAGTAACACCCCTGAAAGTGTGAAAATATTAGATAGGCATCATTTTGGCCTAAACATTTTACTCTAGGCCAAAATTTTTTAATTCTTATTAATAAGGAGTCAAACAACAATAATCTTCAAAGACTTTATAACGACTTTTATATAATGATCTACCAGTTATCCGAATAATAAAATCTAACCCTCCTGTAAATTTTTATTTTTTCTTTAATGTTAATTTTTATAATAGATTAAAAAAATTGCATTTAAAAGCAATATCTAATCAATGATTGAACTAAAATTCAACGGGGGTTTACACTTGCTTTTTGGCAATACCCAAAGAAAGATTACTAATATGTATAGGCAATCGTCATATGTACGTACCAGCCAGGAAATGTGCAAAGCTCCGATACGATTTTATTGTTTTTTAGGTAAAGAAAAACTTAGCGTTTAAAAGAAAAACACTTAAGGTAGGTTCAGTTCGCAAGAACCTTATCGCTCAAAAAAAATGTAATATAATTTAGAGACAAGTTAAACTGACAAAATATTTTACAATTCAAAAAAATTAGGAAGAATGTTCTAATGACTTATTGATCTACATAAACCAATGTTTTTATTACATTTTCTGTTTGAATTTGGCATCAATGGCAAGCTTTTTTCGCTGGGGCCGTAAGTAAATAGAGGAAAACTCACAATGTTGGTCCCCATTAATGCAGGTCGCCGATATTCGGGTTTTTTCACGACACCCGATACCAACTGCTGATGTAGACAATTTGATGGACTTCTTGGAGCACCTACAACGTAAGCAGACCTCTGGCTCTAAGCTCAGTGCCAGTTCGCGTTCAAAGATGGTCATACAAGTCGGGTTCCTCTACTGGGGATTTCTCTTGGTTGGTTTGGCTTTGGCCACAGAAGCCTGGCTGTTGTCCCAATCCGGCCTAAACGAATCCAGCTACCACGTCCGTCACTTGTCGATGCACTTCTCGCGGGTGTTTCTTAGCGTTAATGTGCAAAGTAATGATTCCCCCACTCTGATCGAGGCCCAATGGCCGGTTTCGTATTTTCCCATGCCCACCGTGGTGTTTCCTCACATCGATGTTCATGCGAAGGGGGACCACGACGATTGCTCATTACTGCAGCAGGCCCACTGGTCCCAGGTGGATGCACTGAGTAGACTGTGGGTCATGGACATTGGATTCCCGGGCAGCAGGTGCTCGCCCCGATTGTTTGTCTTCGATCTGATGCGTAACAATGCCGAGCTACTCCGAATCGATTGCGGCCATCATATAGGGTCCAACGACACCGAATCTCTAGTGGTGCAAATGGGGCCCAAGGGTCCGGGTTGCGAGCAAGAACGCCACATTTACTTCATCCTGGGCCAGGTGTCGGAAATTATCGCCTATGACATCCTGGAGCAGACGTGGATAATTCGATCCCTCGAGAGTCACAAGTACGAGAACATGAACCAGTCGTTTCCCATAAGGCCAGTGGATTTCACATTCGGTATCCAAGGCGAACTCATCCTCTCCGATCAGGATGGAGACCTTTACAGCACAGTTGATAGACTGGAAGTGGATGGAAAGAACGAACTAGCAACCAACTCAATTAGCAACTCCATTAAACTCACCCATCTGGGCAGCCTCCTGGGCAGCAGTCGGAGCATGATCATCGATAACTTCGGAACTTTATATTATGTAATCCCCAAATTTGGAGCTGTTGTGCGATGTGCTAAACTGGCCAACATCACAGCAGAGGGCAACGAAATCATCTATCTCACATCGAAGAACATCCAGCAGATATTTTTGACCTCCAACGATGCCCTATGGGTGCTAAGTGATCGGGTCTTGAATGCAAAGGACATGTGCTTTCCTAGCTTATGATAGTAAACTATAATATAATTTATTAAATGAACTTAAACATAATTCCAAAGAGCACTGGCCTTGTGTATATGCTTTGTTTATTATTCGTTTCGTCTGGCTTGGTGATGTAATTCGTTTGGTTTGATAATAATGCTATGAATAGTTAATGGACCAAAAACAATTATATTAATGGCTAACAGTTTGCTTATTCAGATAACCCATTAAGGCCTGCAGCCGCTTCTTGATGTTCTTCTGATCATCCAGAGTGCAGCCGAGCAGAACGCTCTCGAACTTCTTGTCGATCGGGCCCACGTCGGCCTCAGGCAGTGTGTCCATGTGTCCAGATGGATCCATCGAGCTGCTGCAGCAGGCATTTAAGTACAACTGGCAGCGTTGGCGCGCTATCACGGGATCACCCATTTTGATCATGGTGTCGATCAAGGCATTGATCTGGCTGAGTGAATCCTCCTGCGAGTTGTCGCGCACAGTGCGCACATTTAGCTCCACAGTGCCCAAACGCGAGCTAACTCGCTGTATGTACAACATGATCTCCTCTCGTTCAGCTGTAAAATAAATTGATATACGGTTAGTTTTTTTCATTTAACAAAGACGAGGGAAGATAGAATAGGTAACTGGCTAAATTACTTTCAACTTTACTAAAAATACTTTCCATCATCTTCACTAATGTATATTGCAGTAATGTTTGAATCGATTGTATAGAATTTAGACTGATAAAAATGTGTGTTGCCTTTTCTATAATTCGTAAAATATGGCTAACCAAAAACGCACGTTTTTTTACGTGGTTTTACGTGCATTTCATCCACTTTTTAGGTTTATAATATTCTAAATAGAAGTTAAAAAGAATCCAACATTTTTTGTCCAGCTATAAGACGAACTTTTCCCTCCTATTACTTGTATATTACTATCCTATCACTTGTACTTTATGTTATTTTTGAGCTATCAAGGTTTACTAACAATACGCATTTCTCACCCTCGCTCATGTTCTGCATCATTTCGTTGCTCTTGATTAGATCCATGGACATCAGTAAGTAGTCTTTCTTCTCCTGCAGGTTGAGTGCATCCTTGCGCAGCTTCTCCACCCGGGCATCCAGCTGATCCAGTATGTTGACGAATCTGCAAGTCACCAGGAGATTAGTCATGGCCCATTGGTTATTCGACTAAAGATTTACCTCTCGCTGGTGTTATATGGTCTGTCACATGTTGGTTAAGTGTGGTTTGCGGTTCAGTGGTTAGGTCATGAAAAGAGACAAGCAACGTTAGACGGTTAGATCGCTCTGCCACGGATCGACCGACCACTTATGGAGCTATGAAATTATAACCAGAATAGGTCTACAAAAGAGGCGCTCGCACACAAAGCTCTTTTTGGAGTTGTGTGGGCGTTCGCAGCAGATACTTTAAGCTATCACCATTATTGTTTTAAAACTAAAAAATCGAATGAAGCTGCTAGCTGGTAGTGCGAAGAAATAATAGATAAGAAACTTATACGTTTTGTTTCGCTACGAGGTTGTGTGAATATTTTCGGTTTGTTTTGGTTTCGTGTCTGATTTGGTTTTAGTTAGGATGGAATAACAACCTGTCCAGGGCTCTACTGTCGTCGACGAGTCCATAGGAGCTGTTCCCGCCATTGCCACCACCTCCTCCGGATCCTGCCGTGGATGAGGAGGCCCTCAGATCTTGCAAGTAATCGAAATTCATAGATGACTCCGAGTGGTAGGCGCTGGGCGAGATCTGCTGCAGATGGGGATACAGCTGATGTTGCAGATGATGATGCTGGTGGTGGATTTGGTTCTGGTGATGATTGTCGCTAGTTTGCTGCGCTGGTGGCGCATCAACTTCCATATCCTGCGGCTGATCCAGATTTGATTTGAACCTGCCGCCCTTCCGAAAATCCGGTCAAGTGTTTATAACCCAAAATGGCTAGGCTGCCTACTGTTTCTTTTGTTATTTTTTTCGTTTAGCCGCTTTGGTCGCTACTTTTTTGGAATGTCTTAAGCTTTTTACGAGTGGGTGTCGAAGTGTTTGATGCTGTTGCTTATTTAGCTTAATTTTATCTGTTTCTGAGGCTGCAATAAGAGAAAAGAGGGAGCGTGAATGCGGAGAATTCAATTACCTATCTGATTGAGGGCTGTGGAAAGAAGCCTCCGACCAGGAGACCTCATAGCCATCACTGTACTCGGGTGTATCGACGTCTATATCCTCCGGATATCGGGGTATTATCTCCGGCACCTTGCTGACCGGGGGCGTGGGTGCTGGCGGGGGCGTGTCGGTCTCGCAGCGACGTCGTTTCCGAAAAATACCGCGCAAATTCTCCAACATCTTCGGGTGAACCACAAATTCTCTAGAAGATTCCCCTTAATTCTCGGGAATATGTTCGGGCAGCTGTTTTCTAGAAGAATCTCTGGTTTCTGTTTTGGATTTGCATAGATTACCTGCCGCCCGGGCTCGAAGTTCCGACTTTAATGCGCCTATTGCCCGATACAAATATATATTTGATTTTCTGAGAATGGGAGTTCGAGTTCGTTGACGGCAAAATTCGTGTTTTGTGGGGTTTTTGTAGGCTCCGTTTGTTCATATCCTCAGTTTCATTTTAAAGCACCTTCGTTGTTTACTTCTAGGGACAATCAAACATTTCGCTATGCTTATATACAGATAAGTATAAAAATGATTAATTTAACATTATATAGTGGGATTTGTAAGACCGTTAGATGGTAGCCGAAAAATAACAGACGCAAAATCGATACCGATTCCGATATTCCAAGGCCAGTGTGTACACATGGGATGTGATTTCAATTTGTTATCGGCGGGTAATTTAAAAAAGGCAGCGCAAAACACAAGTTGCTTCTACTTATCCATTTCTACTAATGATCTAAAATGGGGACAAAAAGATATATTTATAAAATCATATTGCCAATAATCAGTGTGCACAAATAAGCAAAAACTGAATTTTTTTGCAAATCAATTGTTGTTCAGTTGAACGATTTAACTAATTAAAATGTATGATATAATCCGTAAAACCAATCATACAATACTCCCTCAGATACAAAAAGTATGCACAAAGATTCAAAATAAAGTTTTTACTTTATTTGTGGCGCCAAATTCAAATCGCGCACACAGAGAGCCGTTCGCGACCACTGGCAACTTTTTGTGGAAATATCAAAGAAATAATAGAAAGGACACTGCTGAAGGCTGGCATGCCCTTTTACACAATAGATGAAAAATTCGCAGCGCTCCATGTGCGGATACAAATGTTGTCCGTAGGCCGGACAGTGGATAAGATCACTGGAAATGGATCCACCCGACTGAAAATTGGAATTGCCATTCGCTGGCAACGCCGCCTGGCCACCTAGGGTGCACTGAGCTCTCTCCGGAATATCGCACTTGCCCGTCATTGCATTCCAGTGCAATTGGGAACTGCACTCTTGCAATATCGCCTGTCCATAGTAGCAAATGTAGAAATGACTGCAGCTACTAGAACTACCGACATAGACAATTCTTTCGCTGGACTGCTGTTCCATTATGGTGCCACAATATGTGGCGGCATCCGTCACCATGTTGTTAGGATCATTATTATCTCCATCAAAAGGCGGTACCTCAATGGCATCCGTGCCATTTCTGCATTTTACATTTCCCGCCGCATCGCAAAGTCTGCTCTCCGAGTTGAAGAGCATAGTTGGTGGACAGGAGGCCAGGACAGCGTCGCCGTTCTCCACGCAGAGGTAGAACATGTGACAATCCTCCGCATGCTCCACAAACTCACCAACCAAGTGATTGGTACAAAAGCTTCCACCACTCTGTCGAATGGTCACCGAATTCGTCGGCTTCGATGGTCTCCAAGTTGTCTGCGCCGAGGCAAGCAAGAAGCTCATCATCACATAGATCTCTACAAATATAGAATTTATAAATATTTATTCATTTTTACGAATCAGTCTTACTAACCCGTATTAAGCATCATCTCTTATTCCTTCGTCAGACTCCAGTAAAGCGCAGTTTTATTCTAATTTCGTAATGCCCCGAGAACTTGAGGTATATGCCATACCAACGGCGCCAAGAAACAGGCAAATATCTCAGCCACAGTATCAGAAAATTAACATTTTCAATTGCTTGTAGAAAGACTTGATAACGCGGCTGGAGCAACCAAACTTCAGTATTTCTATTTTGTTTTGCCAAAATATGTGGTTATCTTTCCGCGCAATAGAACGATATGATATAGCAATTTGGCACTGAGATACATCTTTAATGCTACCGGGATTTTTTAATTTCAAAACCCGGTGAAAAGGGAGCCAAGATTAGCTCAGTTAGGTTGCAGGTGACAGTTCCAAGGAAATTGGTTAGTTTATATCGCAACACATGTTGTCCTTGTAAAGAAAATGGTATCATATCGGTCAATGAGAAACATTTCCCATCGACCTGGAAGGTTGGCCTATTTCTGTCAACAATTTTAGCAAAAATTCTGACTCAAGGTTTGCGTTTCGCAAAGATATGAAATAGTAGTCACGAATCACTAGAAAGTAGATAAATTTTAGGAGCGATTCAAGGTCGATTACTTTTATGACAGGTGGTACAGGAATGCGAATTAATTAAATAAATATAGTTTAAATAAACTTAAAAATAAATGTAGTTAAATTTTCGAACTTCTATTTCTTTCTCAGCTTAAAAAAAATTAAAATCATCAAGGTAAAAATTAAACTATCGTAAGAAATATTATATAAAATATTAAATATCTCTTAATTCAGTTTGGAGTAGAAGGGAAACAATTTTGGGATTTCTAGAATTATAAAAATATACCTCGTAAAAAATGTGTTTATAAATATATTTTTAATCCAACCCCATGTAAATTTTAAAAACGTAGTTAAGTTTTATCGGTTTTTATTATAATTTCATTTGCATTTGAATTTTATTATAGCATTTTGCCTGACCTAGAGCCACGCAGGATCGCTTCTCGTAATCCCATCCGTAGAAGAACGGGCACTGCTGCACCATCAAGTAACCAGAACGACATTGGTAAAAGTAGTTGCAATTGTCGGAATGCGGATAAACATCGATTACATGTCGTTTGCACTGCTCTCGGGGATTGTACGTCGTTGCCTGTAAGGAGTTATTGAATTACAAGAACTATGATTAACTAGAACTATGATTAACCCACCAAACATCTGACATTTTCCGGATGATCACATTTGCCTGTGCGGGAATTGAAGTGCAAACTGGCGGCACAGCTCAGGGGCAGAGCTTCGCCACGATAGCAAATGTAATAATCCGAGCAGGAGTTTTGATTTGGCAGCAAGGCGATACGGCTTTGATTATCCAGTTGTGGACACACGCTGGTCACAATAACCTCTATGCCGGGGGATATCGGGGTGGGATTGGTACTCCCGTTTTGATTGACTGACGGGCGGAGGGTAACAATCACCGACGGAGTTACTGTGGTATTCGCTGCAATCGTAGTGGGCTCCTCCACCTCAGATGGTCCCGAGCCACTAATCTCCGTGGAGCTATCGGCATTGCCTTCCGTCTGCACCGCCAATCCGGTGCGGCAATCAATATCGCCCATGGGCTCACACATTTCCATATCGGGACTGAAATATTCGCCCTCCTCGCATTCACCATCGTATGACTCATCGCCGTTGCAGAAAATATAATGTGCGCAACTCTTGGGTGAGTTAACAAACGACAAGCTATTGCCGTCATTACACTCATCGAAAACATCCGCCAGGCATGGGGCCAGGAATAGTAACGATGCCAAGATGGATCCAAAGACCAGATACATCTTCTCTGCTTGATTTCGAAAAGTAAACTGATCAATTTCGTATGCAGACTTTCGTATTTTTCCCTAGCCAACTGAACTCTGAAAGCGCCTATCAGAAATTAATTTGCCTAAGAACACGGTTTGATAATAACTTTATTACACAGACTCACAGATGAATCTTACAAATGTAAACCCGATGAACGATTGGGTTTTGTGGAAATACACTGTCCTTGCGAAGCGTCGAAATGAAAATTCTGTGGGCATTGCTGGAGGAGAAGATAACCGGAAATACATTGGTAGTAGTAATTGCTATTCGCTGGATAGGGATAGACACCATTCCTTCCACTCGTCTTGCAGATCACGCGGATATCGCTGCTCGGAATCGGGGTGGTACTTGAAGTTGGTGCAATCGATGGGGAGCTGGTTGATGGGGCACTTGTTGTAGAGGTTGTGTTCGCCGGTGGAGGGGGTTCTTCTTCAGTAGTTGTAAACGCGGGCCTTGGGGTGGTAACTGGTGGAGCAGGTGCTTTGGTGGTCAATTCTTGGGTATAACACTCGACGGCCTCGCGACAATCGCCATTGCAGTAATACGAATCATCGCCATCGCAGTGGACGAATTCGCTGCACTCCAGGTTTTCGTTTGTCACCTTATTGATAATCACACCCTTGCATTCCTCGAGGAAAACCGCCTGAACCTGGTGGCCAGGCAGCAGGCAGGCCAGGACTATCAACCAATGCCACATATCTCGATATAATTGGCTTTCAACTAACCCATCGCGCAGATCAGAGCCTTCTTTATAGGTGGGAAATACGGTTCGGTTAGCTTGTTCTGTGATAAGACGACTCTAAATTCATTTTATTTTCTAGCTATAATGATTTTATTTGACATGACAAGAGGCTTAATTAAAAAAGTGGTGTGTGTGCTTTGCTTTACTTCAACGTACAATCGTCAGAGTTTCTTATGCGACCACCGCAAGCTCCAGTTTGAGAATCGAAGGCATAGCCGATAGGACACTGCTCCACCAGTAGAAAGCCATCCACGCAGTAGTAGAAATAGTTGCAGTTCTGTGGATAACTAAACCTCTTGGTTACACCCTGACGACACTGACGTCGGATGTCGGAAGGTGAGGCGGTTGGCGTTAAGGGCGTAGTTGTAACCACTGGAGTTGTTCTGATGGGCGAGGCAGTCGAATTAGCCACCGGTATATCTATATCGGCACAGGTGAAGTTGGCATTGCAGGTCCTGTTGTCCGTGCAAAACATCGAGTCCTGGGCTGAGCAATTGATGAAGGAGTAACTGCAATTGGCTCGCGTGTTGTTAATAAAGCCATTCTGACCACTGCACTCGGGTATGTTTAGCCCGTTAATTCCCCAGACAACGAGAATAATGCCGTAGGCGATCAATAGGAGTTCTAGGCGCAAAGATTGCTGCATTCTCGATCTTTGTGGAGTTCGAGGCGATGTGCTAAGCTTTTTATAGCCGCTCCGCGGGCGGCAATCGAAATCAAGGTCTTTCCTAATAAGTTATATTTAATTAAACGTCTCATGTTGGCACAATCTTGTAACTTGTCAATAAATAGAGCTCTTATCGGCTAAGGGTAGGTAGACAACTCCACCAAGATATAATGAGTTGTTTTTCGGGGGGGAGTTTCCTACACTCGTCGGGAGTTTCCGTAGCATTTCGCCACACTTATCTGCACACAACTCCGGCGCTCGATATCCCAGCCGTAATAGAAGGGGCACTGCTGGAGCGTGAGGAAGCCCTTGATGCAGTAATAGAAGTAATTGCAGTTGTCCGGATGTGGAAAGAACTCGGTCATGTGCGGCAGGCATTTGTGCGATCGCGGATCTTCCAGCTGCAAAAGTATTTAGTTTAGAGCTTTGATTGACTGATCAAAAACGTTGATTGGCCTATAACCTACCGCACACTGGACTTTCTCCGGATAATCACACTGTCCGGTTAGCGAATTGAAGTACAACTCATTGGTGCAGTGCATTTCCATGGCATGTCCATGATAGCACAGATAGTAGTTCGTGCACGATTCGTTGCTGGCCATTAAGATAACCTGACTGGGATCATCACTGATCGGGCACTTGGGCTGCACAACGGGGGCTATGTTAAGGATATCCACTTCGGTTGGCGGTGGATCGGTTGGCTTCGGTGTGGCTGGTACTATCTCCTCCTCCTCCTTCACTTCCGGTTCCGGTTCCGGGTCGGCAGGTTCATCGACTTCGTCCAGAAAGCATTGCACATTGGCCGCCGTGTCGCATGCTCCCGTTTCAGAATCGAAGTATTCACCCTCATCGCACTCGCCCTTCAGGGAATCCTCTCCCTGGCAGTACACATAGGACTGACAGCTCTCCCAACTCTGGACAAACGACTCGTCATCGACCCCCTCGCATTCCTCGAAGTGATCTGCGTTTATTTGGCAACTCCCGAGCAGCAGCCCCAGGCACAGGTATACCAAAAATCTGTACATTTTATTGGTTTCGTCTTGAATCTTCTACTGAAAGAAGTCGACGGTTTCCCCATTATATTTATGGACCTGTTTCGATGAATTTTCCCGAAAAGAGAATACCTGCCGACATGCACTTCTTTTTAGTCTAATTGAATATCATTTTATCGAGAAGAAGACCTTCGAGATAACTTTAGACGAGTTCATTGTATTACAAAATATTCTGGTCTCCGTGAATCACCGCAGCATACAGCTTCCAACTACCCTCCATTATGTCATCATCACCTGCTTGCAGAATCGACATTACAGCGGTCGATGGTTCCACTTATTTCGCTGAATATGTTTACACAAGCCGAAAAACTTAAAAATTAATATTCAATATGCTCGCACATATATACCTTTGTACATACCTACCGACATACTGGGCAACCGACGAAAAAAGCGTCAAAAGCGTGAAAAAGACAACGCAACAGAAATCATTGACCTCAACAAACGCCGCATTGGCCGTATTTTGTTTATGGATAGCTAAAAACCAAGACGTCAAGCTGAAAAATACTTTGGATAAACGAACGCGACTGGAAGTTACCCTGTCGCAAAAAGTTTAATTTAAGTTCATTTGAAATTCAAAACATTCTGTCTTTATCGGCATAAATGCAGATACGAAATTATCTCTAAGCATGCTCCAGTTCGCTTTAAGTACCTCAACTTTATACAGAACAGGGTTCCTGGTAAAGTATCTAAAAAGTAAATTTTTCTTATTTAAAATATATCGGCCACAAAAAAACACGTATTTTATTTTGCACATTGTTTTAAAAACTGTAGAGAATCATAAATAACTCATAAATTGAAAGATTATATGTCATTAATATAAATACATTTAAGCTTTTGAAAACTTAAAACTGTATTTATTCTCAATATTTTCAAAAATAAATTCAATTGGAATTATTATTTTGTTTAATATTAGATTTTATCCCTTGCTTTTTGAATTTGTTCAAACAAAACAATAAATATTATTAAAAATATAAAGATAACAATTTTTAAATTCTAACTGTATCTGTGTTTTACACTACACACAAAAAAATTTGATTGGTAAAATTGACCAATGAAGATAGTTACGTAACTATAAAAATAGTTATGTGTATTTTGTTTTTGCTTTGGGTGTGTGTCTTTGCTAATTGTGTGTATTTGTTGTTGTGAAAGTAACTATTTAATTGGTAGAACTGACAATCTTTGTGGTTGGGGACTGTTTGACAATTATAACAGTTGATTTTACAAACTTTTTTTGTGTGTATAGATTAAAACAAATTTATTAACAAATTTTTGTTATTCCGTTAGGCATTATAGTATCAAAAGTGACATCCATAGGTATCCCCCGATAGTACAATGATTTGTATTTAGTGGCCGAAGAGTACCCAATCTTCGAACTCGCATTTCTCACCGCCCCTCCACCCTTTGTTATGATATAAATCACACGAACCTGCGATTTGCCTCAGGTATATTTCTTCTTCGGTATTCCTTTCCATTATTTGCACCATCATGGCGGACGGACTCCATCGAGTGGATCGATGGGACGGGAGAATTTGCACAAAATCTAATTTATTGTCAAGCATTTCCAATGACGATAAGACTGAAATAAGCGCTGCTGGTCTATGCTGGCCAACTTTATCGTGCACCTGTAAGAGGGGAAAAATTAAAAATATAAATATAAATAAAATCAACAGGGGCAGGTAGTCGGCTGAAGTTCTTTATGAAATTGTTTAAACAAGTGCAGACGCAACCAATCTTCTGTCGTTGTATTTGTACTTTATTATAGCCCATTTCTTATGGGCGATATTTGCTTTAAATGCAATTGACAGATGGACAGAACGGATGACGGGAAACATCGATCGAGCTGGAACAAAAGACCGCTCGATGCGCTGACGATATGTGGATTCAGTTGTAAAGACAACGACGGCAAAATGTCTGCTGCGTTGCGTGTGTTTACACGACAAAATATACATTATCCGCCCCCCGCCCCGACCATCTTCGATCGACGAATTGTATATTTAATTTACAATCCACATGTACATTTATTTACAATCGTGTGTTAATATCATTCGCCACCGTTTAAAGATACTTTTTCATGGGGCCAGAACAAGTGGCTGGAAATATGACGACGACGACGATGACACGATCGTTCCCAAAATGTCCTGAACAACAATGAGATCATTTATTATTTTTAGACAAAAGTAAATGCGTATCGCATCTCTAAAGGGCAGGTACGATACCACTGCGTGCGATCTCAACTCTGTTTTTGACAAAGTGATAATGATGAAACTAGGTCAGAATGTATTGTTCGGCTGATTTTGCTGTCGCTTTCAGCCAGAATATTTTCTCAATAGTACAAAGCTGATAGTACAAAACTGGAAGCTGACTAAGTGAGGAATGTCTAAGGCAATTAACAACTCCTGAACGAGATCAATGTCCTGCTTTGCTTTGTACTTGTACCCATCATATATTGAGATACCCAAACACGAGCACATATTTTTAGATGGCATGGCATATGTTTTTATGCATTTTCTTAGTACTTTTCCGAGGAACACACAAAAGCCACAGGCACAGCTGCTTTTTCATGTATGTCGCTAATAATAGCATATCATTAAACAAGAGAATTTTGTTAAATGTGCAGAATAAATAAAACTTATCAACTTGAACGCGAAATGAAATTCAAAGTTTGGGATATTTTGATTATATCGGATTGGGCATGGCTGCATAAATGTCTTTTTCAACATTGGTTCCAAGACTCCAACACACACAAGTTAAATGTATGCTAAATATAATGAGCGATAAGAAAACATTGGAACCCGCTGGGAATGGAAAGAGACCCTAAGACCTGATACGAAATGACTCATATTACCAACGTGATAAGCAGTCCTTTGTGTCCTGCCAAGGAAATCCTTATCTGCAGAGTATTCACAGAAACACATATCTCTAGAAAGAAACTAGAATTCCAGGTTGAGATAGTATTCATTTATTGAGCATAGTGGGTTCAACTTTATAGCTTTGTAATTTCAAAAACTTGGTAGGTAATATTTATTGTGTTTGTGTTCGTTTTGGGCGAATCTTAAATGATAACAGGTATCCGCAATAACAAAAATTCATTCATACGGGAAAGTTATTAAATTATCAACCCCAAAGGCATGACAGCAGAGGAATCTAATCAGAAGTTTCTGGCATAACGCTAAATTATATTCTAAAAGAAATCTCAAGTGCAGATTAAAATATTACTGCAGATAAACAGGAAGGGGTAAAGCTGACGAGAGTGTTCAGACTAACAGACACCTACATCGTACATACAACGTCCGTCTTTCATCTCCCAAAACCCACTGAATTTGTATCTTTATTTTTCCAGTGAACACTCCGCCTAACTCACACCCATATATCCACAACATTTTTTTTTCTTTTTTGATGTGACGATTGTGATTCACAAATCAAATAAAATATATATAATATTAAAAGAGAAAAAGGAAAATATACGAATAAGCGTCGTCAGTGGCGAAAAATATTTGTGCCAGCCATAAGATACAATATATCTCTTTCTCTATATACTATATAACTGTAAAAACCACTTGAAGCGTCGCCAGCAGAGTGCGATCGGATTTGTCAAGAGAAGTACGAAGAGAGGCGTAGCCCCGTAGATCTCGGGCTAAGAGAATCCGGCGAGCATTGTATTTTCTGCCTCGCAAATTAGGGGCGGTGTTGGGGTACGAAAAATATTGGGAATGGCCCGGCTCGACTCGGCTTTACCCGCCAGAGAAGCAGACTGCGGCAGCGAGCTATGCGGGTTCAAATGCGGCCAGCATGACGAATTATTACACACAGTCTCGCGACTGGCAAATGAAATTTAATGTGCACCGGAAGAAAAAGCGTCTGCCTGTGTGAAAGTTGCGAATAATTAGTAGAACAATAAAAACGGAAGTAACAGCCACTATTAATTTGATAACTAGATTTTTAATATTACTTTTGACATTTTAAATCGAGTTCAATTCTAATCTATTTGCATACAAGGCTAGAACGAGGCAAGTGGGATAGAAAAGGACCGGTTTCAAATTGATTAAACTGATTGAAATATTTAAAAAAAAATTTTACTCATCCCATTTAAGCAACATATTGCTTAAAACACATCTTGTTTAAAAAAACAACAAGTTGAAAACTACCTACAAGTGCCCGAGTTCAAATACCACCGGTAATAAAAAAATCGTTGAATGTTAATGCCAATTTTAATATTTTGAAAAAATCGATTTAAATGAATATGCTTACCAAGTTCGAGTACCATCGCCATTTTTTGGTCAAAAATGTTTCTTTCAATGTAAAATACAAAGCACTCACACATTTAGTCGATTCATGTGGCTGTTTATACACTCACAATGCACATTGATGATGTTGTTGATGGGATTGTGATTCAAGTGTGCACGAGTATATACATAAAATATTGAAACAAGAAGGGAAAGGCTACCCTTGCAAATTTACCATAAAGCGTTTAAATTGACACCGACATTCAATTGATGTGGAGCCATGGAATCGATCAAGTTTGACAAGATCATCTTAACCTTTTCCCAATTAGAAAGTGTAACGAAATGTTTTGGGAATGCGAACAAACCGATCTTCTCTTCTCCATTGAATATAGCGAACAAATTTCTATTTTCCATAATGACCAAATGGCTTAAAAAATCAATGTACCCCAAACCCCAAAAGAAAGGGCACCCAATGATCTGATCCCTCTCTGTGGCGTCTGGTTGGCCCAGCCAGCTATCGGAGCTCATTGATCTGGGAGTCTCAGTCGCGGGAGCTTGTCTATGGGGATTTTCAATGCGATAATCAAGCGAACGGGGCGAACTATGTAAGCCATTGGGGATATTGGGGATTTTCAAATTTTTAAATGAATACAATAAAATCACGGCAACAAATAAGAAATTAGTGGCCGAGAGCAGTGTGTGTGTATATTTTCTGTGGGATACATGACATGCACGGAGCTATGCCCCTCCATATGTATTACACAAGCGTTTTTGTGAAAACATCGCCGTTGTCATCGTCGTCTGCGCTGTATCTGTTGCCCGGGCAGCTTTAAACCGGATCTTTGGTTTGAAAGTACATTCACTTTACGCCGTCGACGCTGACGCTGCGTTGCAGCAGCAGCCCCAGCAGGCCCAGCAGCCAAAGTGGCAGAAGTCCAGGCCAGGCCCCAAAGATCCATATCCATATCCATGCCCCAAGACCATAGACTCCAAGCGAAAACTCCTAACTACGGCAAACAGCCTTCAAATGACTGAGCAAAACGACTCGGCTTGTCTTATGTATGTAGTGGCTCTCCTCTCGGTTTGGTCTGCACATGTGCATAGTTCAAATAACTTGGTCAAGTTGACAAGATCAACGGAGCGAGTGTTACCAAGCGGCAGCGGCAGCCGCAGCTAAGTCGGGTCTGGTTGCAGAGCGGGGAACCCCTCTGCAGTCGCAGTCCCCCCTCCTTTTTTTCCAAATCAAATACTCGTACCAACAAAAAATCTATAATAAAAAACAGGTTAACAAATGTTGCCGCAACGTTGACGTCGACGCAGCTCGGAGCGTCGGAAGAAACTTGTTTTCCTTTCCTATGCGGCTCCGGGTCTCGAATCTCAAATCTCAAATCTCAGGCCTCTCGGGTCCCCGGTCTCCGGTCTCCGGACCCAAAGACGACGTCAAAGCCGGCTTACGACAATCAACTTACATTCACTTCTCAAAGCCCCGAAGAGCGTGAAAGTTTCACTAAGAGCACGGTTTTCGGGAGAGAGTCGGACACCATCGAAGTCGAAGCCGGCTACCCGCATGTTACACAGTATCAGGGGTAGATCTGGCGTAGCAAGAACTATGGAAATACTTCAAACGTAAGGAGTAGATACAACAACCCCAAAAACACGTTTAGTAACATAGGGAACGAATGACTTCAATTCATAAACTATGCCATTAGATGTTCTCGGATGTGTGGTAATAGAACCCTAATAACTTCAAATAAGAGATGGGCTGTAACATTAGGTATACGATAAAATGACCGAGTACACCAACTTGAAATAAAGGATCAAGAACATAAATTAAAGAATTTTCTTCCGGTATTATTCCGTTATTTTCTAAATTCTGATTAGTCAAAAATATAAAAAAAAAAATTTTTTTTTTGTATATTTCAATTTAGTTATCCTAAAGATATATTTCAAATCCATAGGGAGTATCACCTGTTCGAGCTTTATCATCTGGAATTCTGAGTTGCCGGCAATTTAAACGCAGAGAGAGAGTAACAGAGATAGGCAGAAAGAGAGGGCTATAGGTGAACGAAAGAGATGGAGAGTCGCTGAGAGAAAGAGAGAAACGGCGAGCAGCGACGTCGGCAGAGGGCTGACGTTTCGATTCGTTCGTTCGCATTCACAAGAATTTCACCGACATTTAGTTTAGTACCGTTTTTGGCTGCAGTCGCACTACGGACAGTTTATTCTAATTGTGTGCTACCATCCCATATACATCCAAACATACAAATATTATTGCTAAAGTTAACGATATTAACTACACATATTAAATGCTATTATACACGGGCCGAGCAAAGCCATTTTAACTGCGGTTTACTGCCCCATCCACACACAAAACACATCAAAAATTCAATTATATCAATTGAAATCGTAATCAAGTCCAAAACACACAGCGAAAAAATCAAATAAACTAAATTATATGGTTATCATCGTTGAAATCTAAATATATAATAACTATTTTCTATGAAAATCGAGTGTTTCGTTTCCGAATCGGGAAAAAGTTAATAATTCAATTAATGTTAACGCCAAATATAATCCGACAAGAAAAAGCGCATGCAACAAGTTAAATCCAGCCGACAGTTGTAAACCAAGTTAGATCCGTACACAGATACGCCCCAAATACCACTACCAACACGAATGAATGCCCGGTATTCGCATACAAACGCAAAAATCACACACACACACACACGCAGACTTTAACAATGTCAAGTGAAAACATTCTCTGGAAGCAACAGGTTTCCCCCTAATAAGTGTTATAAAGAAGCAACCAACAGTCATCACCCAGAACTGTTCGTTTTGAAAATACAAAAAGAGAAAGAGAGGTAGCAAGAGAGCACGAGGAAAAAAGAAGATAGAGTATAAAGAAAGAGAAAGAGCGGAGAAAGAGCCACCTTTTCAGTCAGTAAAATTGTATGAAAATAATAGAATAAACTAAAAGAAGACAGTTTTTAAGTGGGTTAAAATAGAAAAAAAAAAAACAACAAATTAGTGTGACTGCAACCAAGTGGAACCGAATCTAACCAAAACCAAAATCCAAACCATCCCCGAACCGCAAGATCAACTAAAAGAGTTCTTAGAGCGCATCTGAAAGCGCCAACCTCAAAGAACCATGGAATTCTACGATGGCGACCTCAAAGATATATGGGACTCCGACTTAGATCCGGTAAGTGTTCAAATTACCGCTCGAAAGCAAAAAGGCGAATAGCAACTTGTACTTTATATCAGGCAGAACCATTGATACTTGAGAGCTTTTATTACAGCAGGTATGCTTGATATGGGCTATATGTGAAAGTTAAAGCCGACAACTTGAACGAAACGATAAGAAAATGTTCGAGATATAGGTAGCTCTTATAGGTTATAAGTTATAACACACCGAAAATATATGTATGTAGGTATTTCTTAACTAAGACTAGGCCATTCGAATATACTTGGTGAACTCCTTGAACTCCGATCTCTGGCCAGAGACATCTTCAACACACGATTATTAAGTCATTTCGGTATACATTTTAAACATGTAAGAGTCGTGCTTCCACGAAACGAAATTGCATTTAAAAAACTAAAGAAAAACATTTTAATGACCCACATTAAGCTTATCAGTTGGGTAGAAAAACGTGAACTTATTCATGAGCTGAATTCTAAGTATGATGATCGATTTGAAAAGGAAAAAAGAAACAAATTAAGGGTTAAGGGTCCCACGGAATTTAGCTAGTTTTCTTTTCTTTCTCTGCATATTAAGTGGTTCGCATTTATATGTATGCGATCACCTGAGAGAACGCCGATCACCACCAAAACTGGCCTACGATCAAACCTGTCCCAAGCAACCTCATAAAAATGTCCGCTCACCGAATCACCAAAAACACCACAAAGAAAAATAAAACTGTATAGTGAAAAAGAAACCAAAATCTAATCGAATTGCCCGGCTACCAGACATCAGACACCCGTAATATACAACACACCCAGAATCACAGTTTTGCTTTCATGTTTGTGGAGGACGTTCTTGGAGTGCCGAGCCCAAAAGCATTACCCAACAGAAAAAACTTTGCCAAATAGATATGATACGGCTGAATCGAACAAACCCTATCCTATGGTGCCGAAAAGAAAAGGCAGTTCAGTTCTCAAGGCCTTTATCTTGGCAGCTACGTTCCCGCTGTGAGAGAAAATACAATTTTTAGTGACTTTTTGTGTTCGAATATATCAATTTACATGGTTTTTGATAAGAGACAGCGACTATATCGCGCAGTCAGGAAACATTTCTGTTCATAACTTAGAAGTTTCGCTGTCCTACAAAGTTATTTTGTGTTTAGCGATAATGATAATTGGAGTTTTCCAAGAAATTAAAAGAAATTTATCATTAGCGAACGATTTCTGTTTTGTTTTGGTTGTTTTTTGTACTCGAAGTTCTTTTTCTCTATCACCCCCGCAACTCGAGCAATCGTGAAATGTTTCAATATAATGAAATGAGTGTGTGCCGGGCTGAGCTTCATTTGCGGAGTACTCATAGATGTAGATGCCGTCGTCTACTGCTTATCGCTGCGGAAACAGTAATGAATACATGTCGTCCGCCCGTCCATCCAGCTCCAGTCCGTCCGTTTCTCTTGTTCTTGCTGTTTTACACAGAGAAAAAGCAGATCTAAATACAATGGAAAAGGTATCTTAATTTTTTAATTCGTTTTTAATGATAAATCATAATTAATTAGAGTGTAGGAAGGGTCCGAGTTCGAGTCCTTGCGCTGACTCTTGAATTTGTATATAATGTATAATTCAGATGCATTCAAAATTTTATAACAAATGCCTTAATGATAGCCCAAAGTATCTGTTTTCAAAAACAAAGGTCCGGGTTCAAGTCCCACTGCTGCCCCATGAATTTTTATGTTTTTTTCTTGCCGTGTAGAGGAAGCTCTGCTGGGCGAGCACAAAAGAAAAGAATCTATTACGGAGGAGGACACATGTGGAGTTGATAAGAGGGCCGCTATCAGCTGGTCTAAATGCAAAGTAATGACTTTTTTTCGCCTGCCGCTGCTTCTGCTGTTGCTGCACTTTGCAGCTAGTCAAATAGAGTATGGCTCGTCAGTGTCATTACTATTAGGAGATAATAATGCGCGCCGGCGACTACTCGACTTGTAGACAATGTAGACGGAGGGACAGAAATAGGCCCAATGCCCGGGAAAATGCGCGTGCAGTTTTTATAGGTTTTGTTGTGTTGCGTTTTTTCCCGCCGTAAGCGGTACAATGTACCCGTAGTACCCGGGGCGTGCGCTCAATTACCTCATAAGTATCTCAAATGCCCATGTGTGCCCATAACAAGAAATTATCGGTTTCTGCGGCAAGTCGCCGTGCTAATACCCTCCGACGACTGGGAGGTATAAGATCAAGATCAGGTCAAGATATCATCCAGGGTTAGATAACGAAATTCCCTTGAAAGATCCCAGCCTTTTGTTTTCATAGCCCAAGCCTATCAGTTTCCTATTTTGGCATTATTTTAATAATATAAACTATCATTCTAAAGTCTCTTCAGGCATATCAACAATCTTATCTCAAAGTATTTTGTAACCAAAAAATAAAGCGAACAAAACTTGCGCCCAGATAAGGCCTGAAATGCCCAATTTTGATTAGCTTAGCGCACCATTTTCCAGTTAAATGGGTGACAAAAATAAAAAATAAATAATAATTATGATGCCATGGGATTTTTTTTGTTGAACCAAAACAAAAAACTAAAAATAATGACTTGACTTGGCGTGCCGATAATCAATTTTTATTAAATTGGGAAGGCGCTTTCATAAGGGTATGAAGTTGGAAAGTCCCAGTAGGGGTTAGCCGGTCTTCAGAGAGCTGCGATAATGTCACGTGCTCCGCATTGACGAGATTCCGCTCATTGCTATCAAGAAATCCCCTACCTTTTCATTCAGAGATCTTGAAGTGGTTCCCCGCTCTATCAGTTGAGAGCAACGAAGAGTTGACACTGCAAAATCTTTAATAAATAAATACAAAGTAAACTTACGTGTACATTGGCGATCGGGGGAATTCTGTGAAAATCGACAGCCGGGGAAAAACCAACAACAATACTGATCAGTAATCATCGGGTCATACATTTACTAAGAATACACTTTATGAAGAAAACAATTTCCAGTGCAAATATAAATATGAAAGTTTCAACTTAACGACTTTCGATTCTGGTCCAGCCTTGATAAGAAAATACATAATAAAATTGTTTCTGTTGAAAGCTGAAATTACTGCTGAAATTTTCACATTTCGTTGATAAGGAGCACATGGAAACAGAATGCCTAATTAAGCGCATTTAGAACTGGGCTTATCTTCTGAATAGCTAAGTAGATTTAGAATACTTATATATAGTGAAATATATAAAGGGTTGGGTGTGTGGAAAGAAAGCGAAATCTGGGGCTACGACCAAACTTGAAAACAAAGCTAGGCTTTGAACCAAATGTCACCAAGATCGTAGTCGATCTTACCTCGAAGAAGTAACTGTTGAGTCGAACTGCCGGAAGAGATTACCTTGGGCAAAGGAAAAAACCAAAAATAAACTGCACTTGCCTTCACAGAAGAATGCTGACCCAAGTCAAAACCCCGGCGACTTTCCTAAATTATTTTATTGGCCCGAACGGAGAGAGGTTGGGAGTTAAAGACCAAAGAACGGGAAAACTGCAGCATTAACAAGAAGTCAAAAAGTCAGCAACTTTTCCCCGCTTCCATTGAGATACAGGCAAACAAAAAAAAAATTTGTATATTTCTGACATTTATAGAGCTGTGTTCTTTTGTGGGTTAACTTTCGCTTATATAAGCAGAATATGGTCGGGCCAAAGGGGGCGTGCATAATGGTATTAGCAATTTCTTTTCGGCCAATTCGATACCCTCTATGGTCCATACAGCCCGTTAGCCTCGATGAATGCAAATGTGCATTTCGTTGAGGTTAGGCAGAGATTTTCTAACGGCCAAATGCAAGGCCCGCTACTTAAAATGCACACGAGAATACAACTTACTATCCAACAAGAAGCGGAAAACCGAAAACAGAAAAACGTGCTTGGCAACAGACGTCGACTTCGACTTCTACTTCGACTTGGAGCTAAAAGTCTTGACTCGAGAGTCTCGAGAGCATATTTGAATAACTAGTTCGAGCTGTGCACGATACTTTCAATATGGTCTATCAACGTCTATATATCTATTATAGCCGTGTACGATTTCTGTATTGGTGTATTGTGTGTATTGCTTAACTTTGACATTTCCAATGAGCCAAAGCGTTGCAATCTGCAAAACAGGTTAAAGCACAAAGCGAATGCAAAGAAACCCAGCGACTATTGCAAATTTAGCTCGCTCCAGCGACACAATTTCTATGCCAAAAGTCCAAACATATGGCGAGGTAGCAAAAAGGCGAAGGAAAAAAGCAAAAAGCGCGCATAATTAAATTTGTGCCCCCACATAGTATTGGTTTACATGTGCGCCAGTCTCGCTGGCTCCTCTCTCTCTCTCTCTCTCTAGCTATATATATATATATATATATATATATTTTCCCATTCATGTCGGCCATTCATGCGGATTTACACGCGCTGCGCGTTGCAGGATGCGCAGCTATATAGTGTCCACGCGGAAAACCCTCTCTCTTAGCGTACTCTTTTTGGCCAGTTTGCTAGTATCTCTCTTAGCCAAAAGAGTGGGCGGCCATTTGGCCAGCTGTTCGCGTTTGTTTTTGACGTCAATGTCAGGACGTCGGAGGAGTTGTTGTGGCCAAAGCCCAAAGAGTGTGAATTATTCATGGAGCCGCTCTGAATCTACAATATGTTACAGCCTCCTCCTCGTCCATAGGGGGGGGGGGGGGGGGTGTGGAGGTGGAGGACTTGGGCGTGGGCGTAGCAACATATTGCCAGTGCTAATGAAGTGTTATACGATAAGTGTAACAGCAGGCAACTGGCAAGCAGGAAGCAACAGTTGGAGGCCTTTTGGAGGCGGAGAAACAATGCGAAAGGAAGTGGCCTTTCAGCCAAAGGAATGGGGTTTCAAAAGGACCACCCACCGATATAACACGTTATTAGTCATATGCGAGCTGATAAACCCTTCAATTCTCCAGACCCCAAGGACTAAAGGCTATGGGAAGGGGTTTGATTTGATGACTTTCTGACTTATGACAATATTCGACTCCTGACTCTAAGACTTGAATATTTAATATCTCTTTAAAAATCCTTAGAAAGAGATTGCTTTAGGCGTTAAATACATTTTCAAGATGTTAACAAAGAGTTTTTGAAAGAACCACCCCTTACAATGATGTACCATAATTTTGAAGGCCATATGGAGCTTCAAGTTGCTTGGTAAAAGTTAAGGGAGAGTTAAGGTCTCTTTTGCAATTCTTTCAAGAAGTTGTATATTATAAGCAATGAGAATAAGTTAATCATTTTCAGAATAATTACTAAGGCCAACCCCGAAAATGTCCTCTAATCAGATTCCTCGGAAGCACAAATCTTCGATCAATACATCAAAATCCATTAGAGAGTCATAAGTTAAGGCCTAGAATTCCGTAATTACCCGCTGACAGCAAATTTTTCAAGCATTATCTTTCCGAGAAACCTTGAAAGTGAATTCATTATGGGTTCTCCAATAAGGTCGCCCAGCTCTCTGACTCATCCGCGCATTGCCAAATTGGTTATGTCTGCTTTGCATATATGCAGATGTGCGTTTTTCGCTTTTGGCCGCTCTTCAGCGATTTTGTGAAAGGCATTAGACGGTCTCCGTCAAAAGTTGAGACCTCACGGATCCCAGCTGAGCACCCACTGTTACCATCACTATCTCAACACCCAGGCCGAACTGCAAAAAGATACGATCTCTGGCGGATTAGGATAACTGAGGAGTGAAGATAGCGGGGACTTTACGATGGGGGAGTCTTTCGCCTCCCTGGGCGCCACCTTCTCGCATTTTTCCTTATTTGTTTTCATTTTTATTTTCTGGTTACTTTCACAATGATTTCCGTTTGGCAAAACGCTGGTGAGTGTACGTCAGACGTGCTGCTTACGTACTTTCCTCGCACAAAAAGGCGCACAAACATATGCTGGCGATAAGCTAAGCCCGCATTGGACCTTCCACCCACCCGTTCTCGTTTTTCTCCAGCTATTTTTATACATATTAGGTTATATTTATACCGAACGTACGGCCAATACGTCATGGAATCAGATTCTCAGAGAATTTGCATTAGCGGCGGCTGCAACATGTCGTATGCGTAATATCTGAGTTAATTTCACGTTCTGATTGAGATTTGGCCGTTTGCATGGCATTCTGGGCTGGGATTTCTGGCCAATTCGCACTTTCTTTTCAAGGCAAAAGGCATTTGACGATGGCCATTTACATCGTAGCCCCATTACCATTTACCACGATCACGAAAAACGAAACCGTAGCAATTTTTCAAGTTAAAAGGCAGTTCAGTTTCTGTGTTTTGTGTTTTATTTTTGTATTTTCGGTTTCTGCTCTTTTTGAATTGTGGGAGCACCTTTCACTTTACCAACACACCAGCGGCGAATGATGCAGCCTGGGCATAAAAATTGGAAAGAAATAAAGACTCGGCTAAAAAATGCTGTGCACAACACAAAGAAAACGATACATACATAATGATCCGCACGCACACGGCTGCAGTTTTATAAATGTGAAAGGTTTTCGCTTGCTGCAACATTATTTAATCAATCCAAATTGTGGAGCAAGCGAAAAAAAGGCAAAATCGAAAAAATGTATAGACAAAACAGCCAAAAAAGTGGGGGAAAAGGCCCAAAGGAGATACAGAGGTATAAAAGAAAGAAGAAAGAGGAGAAACCAAACCGAACGAAAAAAAAAAACTATAACCAGTTTAATTATTTTTTATGAAATTGTATGTTTGTGGCTCTTTTTCACCCTTTCTTGTTTCGATTTTGTTTTTTTTTCGGGAAGACTGAAGACCTGAAGACTGAAAATTTGAATAAAATTGTATAATGGGTAAACCGGGGGACCCGGCAACACCAACACCCATATGTGTATGTTAATTTAATGCCGTAAGATAAAGAAAACCCCTCTGGCGGCTATTTTGAATTTTTGTTTTTTTTTTTTATTTTCAATTCCACCTTTATCGTTTCCAAAGTAGCTGGTTGATTGGGTCCCCAAGTGACGGGCACCGGGAAGAAAAGGCAGAACAATTCTCTGCACCTGACATTCAAACGGAGCAACAGGTTTTTTGTGAATCGGCAACGTGAAATGAGGTCAAACGATTGCATTTCACAGGCTCCGTCTCCGATGGTTAGGCAATCGATCGCCAAGCCGAGTCAAGTCGGGCTTAGCCGCGTTCAAGCGGTTTTTGTGGCCCAAGAGGCACTCCATCTACATCTCCATCTCCAGTTCCAATCCCAATCCCAACTTCAGCTCCAAGTCGAGCACCGCACCGCACTGCTTTCCACTTGAGAAGGCGCCCTTAGCCATTTCACCGGTGCCGCGCTTTCATTGGAACACACAAAACCCACCTGAAACGTGCAACAAGCGGTGCTACAGGTGCACCCGGAAAAATATTTACCACAAATGGTCATCTATTCGGTGTGATTGCATAATAATAATTCCATGATATCACGTGAAGAATCGAATCCAAGTCCGCTTGTTACGTTTAAAATTCCAAAAAGCTGAATGAATATTTTATTAGATTTAAAATAGTTAATGGCAAGTACGTCATTTGAAGTTTGACGTCTAGAAAAATTTGGAATGATGTTGAACTTTATTTATAGTTCCCATGGAAATTTAAACTAAAAAGTCCCAAATCTATAAAATAGTATATTAATCATAAGGTCAAAAGATTAGCATTTGCTATTACTTAATGGATTATCCCTCAGTTTTTAGCACTGTATTGTAATCCAAACGATGGGGTATAAACATAATAGAATTTTCTTGTTTTAACATACTTTAACCTACAACCAAAAATAATCGATATGAAACGTAGATCAATTTTACATTATTAAAGATATGTGGCCAGGTACATTTGAGAGTACATCATGTAAAAACGATATGGGTTTTGCATGACATGAAATTTACATGGCCATATCGATTTTACGGTAACATGCTTTTTTTTGTGTGTAATGTCAATATTTATGCTATGATTTACACTATTTTCCGACAAGGTCGCTTTCGTACTTAATATGATTTTCGAGTATGTTCCCTGTCAAGAATGGGTTGGATTTCAGTTTGAAATTGATAAGATTTGCGATCCAATAATATAAATAGAATTGAAAATAAACAAAAGTTATCTTAGCACTATGATATTGAGGCTTTAGATAAGATATGAGGACTAAGAATTGCATTGGGCAGCGGGTGTGCGGATTTTCGCTCTGTGTACAGCCCCGCCTCCCGAACACGATGCCCCCACCTGATCCGCAGCAGCTAACAAAAGAGGTAGCAAATGCCTGCGAGCATTTTTGCCGTCTTTTTTTTTGTTGTTGTATTTTTTCTCCTGGCTTTCTTCTTTCTTTCATCATCGGCAGCATACATATTTGTATACAGACCGATGGGTATATATTTGTACGACTGCTTGGGCATCTGTGTCTGTATGCCGTATTCCGTATCCGAGTGTGTGTATCTGTGTTGCCCGTTTTGGTAGCATTTTTCAAGAATTGCTAATTCTCAACAATTCCCGAGGTTCGTTGAACTCATCATAAACACACACCACACACTGGGCACGCACACTCACAGTTTATTTACGCTTCTCGGTGCTCATAAGTAGTATACTGTATACAGTATACAGTATACTGTAGTATACTGCTTGCTGATTCTTGGCCCGATGTATGGCGACGGCTAAAATGCGGAGAAAGCACTTGTGTATTTGTGTTTTAATGCACTGTCCATCGAAACGAAAAAATGCGAGGGCCGGCCGACGAGTATTAGCATAATGGGCGGATCATTAATTCTCGGTTATTCCATACTTTCGTTGGCTTTCAGAATTCGTGAATTACTGTAAACATCGAATGGCAGTAGTCGGTTTGGTCAAGAGAAACTGCTATTGCCCCCTATTATTGCACTTTCTTTGGCCATTTGCCATTTTTTTTTCTTTAATTACAGTAAAAGTCATCAACACTTCACCATACGTTTTTGAAGAAACTCCATCCAAAGTTGTGAAATAAATAAGTCGTATGGTATTAAAAGCTATAACTAATTAATGGTTAAAAGTATTTAAGTTTAAATACCTGCACTAATCAGTTATTATCTGTTTTACTTCTATTTTTAAATGCTACTAGTACTGCTCCCGATCTTATTCATGATCATTTTAAGATCTATTGTTATTGCCTATTAGTTATTAGGTAATCTACAATTCTATGTGATCGCAGAAAAACAGTTAAAACAAATTTAGTACGAGTTTTATGTAACGTTTTGACTTAATGAAATGGAAACTTTGAAAAGTAAAAACTCGTTTTAGTTTTAAAAAAACTAAAGCTTTCAAGTTTATTTGGGCTTACACCTTGGTTCATCTCTTCTTTCATTTATACGATTTAATATGGCAACTCAACAATTTGTAAATTTAATATGATTAGAGAGTTTTTTATTTATGGAAATTAATAAAGCTAAAAAGTAGGCCGACTATATGTATTAGAAATCGAAGTATTGTAATATTTAATATAAGGAGTAATATAGTTGATCTCGACATTCTTCAGAGATTAAACCTATGAAACCACCTTCGTTTGGGACTGCCAATACCGCATAAACATATAACACGCGTGCAAACGGTAATCAATGTTTAGGCTTACTGGTATGGTAAGTACCTTGCTCGACGGATTGCGTGGTGGAACCCGAAGAATCCGAAGAACCACAGACCCACAAAGAATCGGGAAGAATCGTACCTGCTGCATACATATCTACATAACGCCGTCGACGTTCCCTTTTTTTTATGGCCAAAACTGGATTCCATTTGGTTTGGCTTAGAATGTGAACTTTGGTGAGGTGGGGCTGGTGCTCGGCTGGGTTTTTACATACAAATGTGTTTTTAAAGCGTAATTACATGCACTTCTTTATCGCAGACAGACGGACAGACAGGCAGACAGTCACTCACTCGAATATATAGTTATATCCAAGTGCATATTTGCCACAGAATGCCGCCTTTTAAATGGGTCAGCAATTTATTGCCGTAGATTGCCAGGGGACAATTAAGCGAATCCAGTCCAAAAATCTGGCACATTTGGGATTACATCATCGGGCGGGCTTTAGCGTTAAAATAAATACAAATATTCTGGAGCTGTTTGTTTTCACCATTCCATTCGGCTCTTCGGTTTTTTAGGCGGCAAATAATAGAATAGAACACGTTTGAGTTATTTGTGCTGCACTCTGATTGTGATTGTGAGTGATTCCCAAGGTTTGTTTTTGTGCTCATCTCGAAAGCATCGAAACACTTAACATTATAATTAATTACACTCTTGCACACTTCGCTTCATGCGACTTTTAATTTAAATTTGTGCCAACCATTTGCCAACAACTTGCGTTAAAACTCGATTAACAACTTTAATGGAAGCAGGGGCACTGACCGTTAAATGAGTTTAATAGGTCCTTCAGGACATTCCTAAAAAGCGTTAAAATATCAGCTAAATTTTGTAATTTTAGATCACTCACATTTTCCATCCATATTTGCAATCTAAACCTTAGTGCTAATCGAACTTTACCTGTTGATTTCTGAAACCGAATTACCATTACCTTTAGTAATCGAAAAATACCTTTTGCCCCAACCCAATAAAATTCAAGTACCAATTACCCAACCTACATGGAAGCATTTTCTGGCCCACCTAGGTTAGAAAAATTCCCACCACTGATTTGCTGGTCCCCAAAAATAATGACTTAACGAACGATTGATAACTTCAAAATGGTTCTCTCTGCTGATTGCCCAGGCCAACAACAATTTTTTCAAGGGTACGTCCGAATCGCCGAGCGTGGTCGATGGTAAAAAATGTCTTCTGATAAGATTGACAACAGAAATATATTGCATAGCCACCATATGCATGGGGCAGTCGGGATCTGCGCCATATATGTACTACTAAAATCAAATCAAATCAGTTTTCTATATATACCTTATAATTATTATTTGCTGTTTTTTTTTTTTTTTGAGCTATCTGCATGGCCCGTGTTGCGTTTTGGGTGTGCGATTCTCGTGTGATTTAGCCATAGGTCGTATATATGTACATAGGTACGGGCAATTGTACTTTTGTTTTTCGCATTCAGTTTTTGTGTTTAATTATATAACCGTGCTATCGCTGTGCAACACGACTATGAATGACTTTTGTACATTTACTAATTGCAAACCATTTGTTTGTTTCCATTTCTGTGCCCTGTTACAGGAATCCTTGAAAATCAGCCCCGATCACGATATGCACGACTGGCTGTTCGATCGCGACGTCAAAGATCCCACCGTCATACTCAACGACAAGCTCATCTCGGACGCCCTGCTCAATGGCACACAGCCGATCAAGACGGAGCACTCCTACAGCCTCAGCAGCGACGTTGACTCCCTGCCCGATTCACCAAAAAGCCTGCAGGCCAAGATCGAGGGTAAGTGTTTTAAGTGAACAAAAAAACATCATATTTATCTAAATCATAAATCGATAATTATCGATAATATGAACCTTATAGTCCTTATCCTTCCGAAAAATGCTTTAAAATCCAGAAAGAGGAAATAGGCAAACTATTAATTTAAAATTATATTTTTATATCAGGCTATGATACATTTTATTATTTAAAATGCAGTTATTTATTAGTTTCTTTGAATATTTTTAACAAAAGACCAAAATCTATAATAGACATTTTGTTGATCTTAAATAATGTTAAATTTATCTACGTTTCTTAAAATGATTATTGTAATATTATAAGTTCAAGCAATATAATATAATACAGGTAGTAAAATATTTTTATATATAAGAAGGGCCAAAAACTAGCCTAGTACCAATAACCCAGGCACTTGCATCCAGACGTAGACCCACTTTTTTTTGGGGGCTGTCTGTAAACCCCGAATAGCAATCCAAACACAGTTGACAGTTGGTTAATTTAGGCCATGTACATAGTGAAAACAACGCCGACAAGAATAACAGTTGAAAAACAGTTTCAGATCCGCTCTGTTCTTTTTCTAGTGTCGCGGTAGCATTTAGCAATTTAACGCAGTACTCGTGCATGAAGTTTTGTACTTTGACGCGATATCAGTTGTTCGTATGTACGGCAGCAAACTGTGTATAATTACCCTGCCCGAGCTCTGGGCTTCTCTTTTTTCATTTTTTCGAGCTGTTATTATTTGTAATTTTATGGAAACTGTACAACAACTGTGTAAATAAAATTAAAACGAAATATTTCGTAGTTGTGGGGGTGGCCGGCGGAGGGCAAAGTTTTGCCAGAAAAATATAAAAAACTGAAACAACAGAATATCAAATGCAAACACAAGTGCAACTCGGGGAATTGACGCGTGCTCTGGCAAAGGAAAGTGATCCGGTGTTTGCTCAGTTACAGACTAGAACTCCAGTTCTTGCATAATATATGTGGGTTAGTCGCAATAATATTTGGCTAGCATATTTGCCCACATATTGCTCTATTTGATTCTGGTGATTGTCTACCAAAAAATAAAATAAAGGGGCGACAGCAAATACGACTGTGAGCTAATTATTTTTGGGAAAAAATAACAATTAACGAAGACCAACTGGAACCGATTTTAACTGACGCAAACCAAAGCAAGTAATTTAAGGCCATGATAAAGGAAGTAATCTGATTAAATCGGGAATAAGTTCTATGTAAATTTTAGTTAAATTTTAAGAAAAAAGGAATTTATAGAAAAGAGCTCTAATTAAATCAAATGGTCCTCGTAAAATCTTTAAATTTATTAAAAAATAGTATTCAACTCATAATGATTACGGTCCCTGAAAAATACATAAAACTTTTAAAACATATTAAAAAGAGTAATAAAGTAATAAAAGTTTTATTTACAAACTGTTAGCATTTTATTCGGATGACGTGTCTTTTTAAAATCGAGTCTTTTAAAAAGTCAGTACTAACAGCTTCCATTTAAAAATTAAAATATAATTTTGGTTAACAGAAATTGACGAAGTGTCCTTTTCGACTATAATATCTAATTGTTATCTGACTTTCTCTTCGCAGACATGGATGACGAGTGCTTCCCCGCCATTTCACCGAAGACGGCGACCAGTGGGCGTGTGACCATCGACCCGAAGTGCCTGACCTTCCACACCCCGCCCACGCATGCCACGCCCATCAGCCGGCTGAGCAGCAATCCCGCCCTAATCACCTCCGTCGCGGATCTGACACGATCCTCCGGCCTGCAGGGTCTGCAGGCGCACCAGCCACACCACGGATCCGGGTCCAACCACGTGGTCAATGTGGTCAACCTGGAGCACTTTCAACTACCTCAGCACCTGTACGACAACGACTGCAGCTCCTCGGTGTCGTCGTTGCGCAGCATGTCGCCGGACATTTGCTCCGACATCGAGATCGACGAGTCGGCCATCAAGGATGAGCCCATGTCGCCGGACTCCAGCTGCCCCGCCAGTCCCACTTCGCAAGCGAGCAGCTCGCAGCACCAGCTCAGCCTAAATCTGGCCCACCTGCAGTCGGAGTTGCTATTCGAGCCGAAGGTAAGAGCACTCCGCATTACAGATTCGATCTAGCTCCTGAAGAATTCGCTAAATATACCAAGAATACAAAAAATATACCAAAAATATTAAGCATACTAAAATTACATAAAAATTCTATAAGTACATGTATCATTATTAATTATATCAAAGCAGTCGAATATGATATGATATCATTAAAATATACCTTAAATTATTTTTCCATTAAATAACTTTTTTTTAGAATTATCCCATATTTTAATGCATAATTCAGATTGATCCTAATTTTACCGACTGTTTTTCATTTTCTTTCTCAGCACGGTGGCCTCCTGCTAGCCACTAGCAGCAACAGCAACAACAGCCTCATCAAGTCCCAGCAGCGCCAGCAGCAAATCCTTGGACAGGACAATCTGCTGATGGCCAAAATGGAGATCAAGAGCGAGAAACAGAACGCCAGCAATAGTGGGGGCAAGACACATGCCCATGGCTATGGAATCCCGCTAACGCCTCCGTCCTCCCTGCCCAGCGACGATTCCGAAGGTAACTTAACACCGGAACACTTGTTTTCGCCCCTGTCGCCCAACGCTTCCGTTTCTATCTCCGTGGCCAATCCAGCCGGCGGCGAGTCAACCGTACGGGTCAGCCGCACCGCTTCCGGTATCACGCGCTCGTCCTCCGGATCCACTTCCGGTTCCAGTTCCAGCACAACGGCCACCACGACGCGGCAGCCGATCCACACGCCGCTAATCAGCTCGCAGCCGGTAAGTTGAAAATAAAAAAAAAATTATTTAAAAATTAAAAATGAGCTCTTGCCTTTCCTAAAAAAAGTATAACATTTTCTATAAACTAGATAAGAAAGAGATAAAACAAGATTAATTACAATATTTAAATGGAAATTTTCTTCATAAACTTTTATTTAATAGTTTATTTAATTAAATAAATAATATGAATTCTATTCTATTTTCATAATCGTAAATAAAAGTCAGATTATTCATAGGAAGTGAAAAGTGTATGTTTTAGTTTTGGGAATTATAAATTAGTCATTTAGGGAATTTTTCAAGACAATTCGTCACCCTTTTGTTTACAAATCTTTGCTCATTACGTATTTTCTTATATTTTGCAGAAGGGCTCCACTGGGACTCTCTTGCTGACGGAGGAGGAGAAACGCACTTTGCTGGCCGAAGGCTATCCGATACCGCAGAAGCTTCCCCTAACCAAAGCCGAGGAGAAATCGCTCAAGAAGATTCGACGCAAAATCAAGAATAAAGTAGGTTATGAACAAAACGTTGGCTATAAACGGTGCAGCACTAGCAGCTTCATCGCGTACAACCAGCTTAAGGAAATGCAAGAGTCTAATTCATTTGATTGCCTTACAGATTTCTGCTCAGGAAAGCCGCCGCAAGAAGAAGGAGTACATGGACCAGCTGGAGAGGCGCGTGGAGATTCTGGTCACCGAGAACCACGACTACAAGAAGCGCCTCGAGGGGCTGGAGGAGACCAATGCCAATCTACTTAGTCAGCTGCACAAACTGCAGGCCCTAGTTAGCAAGCACAATGTGAAAAAGTCCTAAAGCCCCGGTTTGAAAACCTCTGAAATCCAGGGATTTCTACAACCGAAACCGTTTCTTGTTTGCCCGCCCTTCCGAGTTATATTGTAGATCTTTATATGTGTATGTCTTCAGCTTTTTTGTTTCGATTTAATCAGTCTGGGAGTTTTTCAAGAATTTATGCGACGAAGAATGAAATTTCGATGAATTTTTTGTTCGGCTTTTGGTTAGCACAAAGCGGTAAACATTCCCCTCCCTCCTGCTCCACCGCACCCACAATATATATTCCACAAGGCCCAGATGCCTAGATGCCCATAACTAATACCGTATAATTAATGTGTATGTAATCCTAGCTACTTGTAGGACCTATATTATATAGCTATGTATATTAGTCATGCATTCCTGTTATATAAACTTGATCTAGAGCTTAGGCAAATGACCAGCTGCAACAACAACCACAATTACAATTACAATTACAATTACAATTACAATAACAATCGAGAAGCTCAAAAGCAGAAGCCAATCCAGAAAGCGTCTAAAGAGAAGCTAAATAATAATATTGTAATTAAACGAAATCAACAGACCAAAAACAAAAACATAAAAAACAGCAAAGTAATGAAAAGGTTTAAAAACAAAAAAAAAAACGAAGAAGAAGAAACGAATATAGCTGATCGCAAAATGAGCTCTAACTAAATTTCAAATCCAGATTGGAGTTGATTGCTGAGCAGCGACATGTACATTATGTTTTAATAATGATTGAATGAATGAACGAAAGACTCCCGGAGCCCAATCTCTGTGCTGTCTTTGGCATGACTCTTGTTCCTTTAAACGATATTTCTCAAAAAACAAAAACGAAAGCTGAGACGAGCTGAGACGAAATAAATACCTAAACAATTCCATAATGTAGCTTAGTAGAAGGATTATATAACGAACTATGTCTATATGTCAGCATTTAAGTTTCTCTTCATCATCTGTTTGCCAGCAGCCGTCAAGTTGGAGTTACAATAGATGGAATATATACGAATTTATAATGGGTATCCGTGTATCCATATCCATATCGATATCCGTATCCGTATCCGCATCCGTATCTGTATCCCCAATTCGGTTCCGTTCTCCACCTGCCGCGTTGCCTGGTCGATTTAAACAATTTCCGAGCCAATTATGAAAATGAATTATTGTTTGTTAAGTTTTATATTATAAGACGGCGGCTGCACTGACCGAAGGGATAGAGAGCAAAACCCAATTCAATCAAATTTCGCAGCAATTATTTTGTTTTTTATGTTTACAATTTGAGTTTTACGTTTTTAGTGCAATTTTTTGGCATAAATATTTATACCGATATTTTTGTATTCTTTCCGCAGCGTTCTGAATGAGTCATTCTAGTTTAAATTAGTTGAATTTATATAAAGAAAATTACTTAAAGAAAATTTTAAGCGTAACCCGATGATTTCTTATCAAATCGATAATATCTATACAAAATAATTTAGCTATTTTTATGTATGTCTGTGCATGTGTGTATAAATCAAGCGGACGAAGTTGTGCAATTGTTAGTAAAATTTTAAAAGAAGAATATTTAGTAAAAATACAAAAAATGGAAAATCGAAGTTGAAAAACAAAACGATCGTGCAATGACAAAAATTTTTATTAAAACGCGTTAAACAAGCAAATTGAAACCACATGAAAAATACATTATGATATATTTATATATATACAACTATAAAAAAAAATAATGTACGACTATATACTATTTTTTGGCTATAGCATTTTAAACGCATATATTGTATGTTTAACGTTGAAAAGGAAAAAACAAAACAAGAAAATACATCCAAAAAAATTGTAAAACTTTTATGATTGGTTGCTGTAATTTGGCAATAGTAAAAGTGCAATTCCAAATAAAATTCATACAACCATAACAACAGCAGCAATGTTCGAGTTTTATTTACAACCGTTTTTTACAAAAATGTGTCATTTCTTTTTCAGGAGTTCTGGGAGTTCTGCTGGGATCAGTTTGTTTATATTTTTCTATACCTAAAGTTTTAAATAAGACTGCAAAATAAAAATTTGTTAGTGGGCTTAGCTAAAAAAAAAAATAATTAAAAAGAGGGTGGTATTATTTTTTTAAATGAGACTACAAACAAACAAATATACATGAATTTAAAAACGGGGACACTGAGCAGCACGTTTAAAAACAGTATGGAAAGCCTTCAATCACTATGAAATTGATTTTACAACTAAAAATGCCCAGTAGCCGTTAGAAATGCATTCAATCAAAATCCACAAATTTTAATTTATTAAATTGGTTCATGACCACTGAACACCAGAAGGTCTGAAATATTATTTAAAGGCAACGTCCAATAAGTAAAGTGGTTGTACTAGTGGTGACTTTTAGTGAAAATATAAATTAAAGAATTCTTCAAGGTATGTAATTAGATGTAAAATTTATAGTAAATGGAAAATTAGCGCCCATTCGATAGCTACATTTCGATAAACGACTAGAAAAAGACAACATTTCCACAACAGCTGTGCGGCTCGATAACTAATCGCTCGGCTTTTCAAAGTACGGGTCTCCCATCACTAAGTGAGACCGTAAACAAAGTGCAACAACGAAAATAGCTCGGAAATTTTCTAAAGGAAATTAATCAAAGTTCTTAAAAGTTCAAGATGGGAAAGAAGAATAGTGAGTCGCCCGACGTGTAGACTTAAGAAAATATAACATTTAAATGTCTAATTACCACCCCCAGAGTACAAGCAAGAAGAGGAGAAGCAGACGCCTGCAGCTCCTGCACCAGCGCAACAACAACCACATGGTAAGTTCAGTTTACTGCAATTTGTCAGCGTAGGCAAAAAATGTACTCAATTCATACAATCTACATGGTTATTGAATATGTATGTATACGTATATGTACATGGTGTGCAGTTTGAGGCGATAAGAATAATCTAGAAGTTTTCTATTTTACGGGGAATCACCACATTCAATGCACCTATGATGAAATTAGGTGGGCGTGCCTGTATTGGTGGGAATCGGTTTGCTGATTATTGCCCTCTCGATTGTTTGTAATAATTGAAAAAAGTATCAAACTTTTAAGAAAATGTTAAAAAAAAAATTAAAGTTTGCTTTTCTAATGTTAAAAAATATTTTTTTTAATCTCCTGTTTTTTCATATTATTTTCAGCCGTACACATTTACTTAGAAAGTAAATTTTTAGTTCTATTAAACTTTTACTGCAAAAATAGGATCGAAAATATATAAAAAAAATTCGACCAAATTCGAACTGCTAAACGTGTCGTATGTGTAATTTTTAAGAAAACTTTGAGGACGTGTCGCAACGTCTAAATCCCGAAAAAAAATGTTTTGTTTTCACATACAGTATTTTCTCACTTTAATCTACCATGTGAAGGGCTAAGAATGGGATTTCATTTTTTGGACCTGTATTTTAGTACATACTTGAATAAAAACAAGAAAGGAAGCTAGCTTCGGCCAGCCGAAGTATGTATACCCTTGCAGATCATTCCTATTCATTTACAAAAACATTAAATTTAAATTAACTTGCGTATATGTATGTTCCAATAATCCAAATTTTAGCTGCTTTCGTATTACTTGGCATTAATTATACCCTTGCAGAGGGTATTATGATTTCAGTCAGAAGTTTGCAACGCAGTGAAGGAGACGTTTCCGACCCCATAAAGTATATATATTCTTGATCAGCATGACAAGACGAGTCGTCCGTTTCAACTCAAACTAGTCTCTCAGTTTTAAAGCTATCGGGCTTAAACTTTCCCAAAAGTCTTCTTCCTATTGCAGGTAGTATATATGTCAGAACCGACCGGATCGGACAATTATATCTTATAGCTCCCATAGGAAGGATCGAAAAAAAAAAACTTTAAAAAATTCTAGCTTTGGTGTTTTTTGAAATATAACCTTCTTCTTTTGGAAATACTATTTTTTAAATATTTCTGAATTTCGAATAAAATTTCTAAAAAATCGGATGACTATATCCTATAGCTGCCATAGGAACGGTCGGAAAATTAAATGGAAATTAATAGGAAAAAATTATATCTTTGTTGACTTTTATTACATTATCTTTTTCTCTGGGATATGGCTTTTTTTAACATTTCAAAATTTCGTATTTAATTTTACAAAATTCGGACGGCTATATTATATAGCTGCCATAGGATATAGTCATCCGATTTTTTAATAACTTTATTCGAAATTCAGAAATATTCCCAAAAGTAGAAGGTAATATTTCAATAAACACCAAAGCTAGAATTTGTTTATGTCTTTCTTTTCGATCCTTCCTATGGTAGATATAAGATATAGTGGTCCGATCCGGTCGGTTCCGACATATATACTACCTGCAATAGAAAGAAGACTTTTGCGAAAGTTTCGTTTTACTTTTGAGAAAAATATCATCAGATTTCATTTTTTAACCGTTGTGTGCAATAACGACCAATAGAATAACGGCAATAACAAAAATGTAAATACAAAAGTTGTCGAATTTTTCAACATTTTTGCTTAAAATTTTACTCAAGACACAAACTTTAAACCATTTTTATATTTTATTTAAAGCTGCGGTACGACAGGCGGCACCCCAGGCATCCACCAGTTCCGGAGCATCAGGCTCTGGTGGGCAGCAGGGCGGCGGAGGATGGCAGAGGCAGGGCGTCCACGGCGGACAGGCAGGACAAGGATGGGCCGGACAGCAAAAACCATCGCAGGGACAGCAGAGTCGAGCGGCACTGCAGCAAACAAGAGCTCAACAGCAGGGACAGGGCCAACAAGGCAGCTACCAGCAGGGTCAGGCCAAACAGAGTGGCTACCAACGCGGACAAGGCGGTTATCAGCAGCGTCCCCAAGCACCGGCTCAGCCAGCGGGCAGCATCAAGCGAGGAACGATCGGTAAACCCGGCCAGGTGGCCGTTAACTATCTGGACATTGACTTGTCGAAAATGCCACCTAAAGCCTACCACTATGATGTGAAGATCATGCCTGAGCGGCCGAAGAAGTTCTACAGGCAGGCATTCGAACAGTTTCGGATCGATCAATTGGGCGGTGCTATCGCCGCCTATGATGGCAGAGCCTCCTGCTACTCGGTGGATAAGTTGCCAGTGAAGACCCAAAACTCGGAAGTCACTGTAAGTTAATAGAAAAAGATCTCTTGTCCTTTGATGCAAATGTAAGTGCTAACTTTTCTTTCTCTCTGCAATGATCAGGTGACAGACAGTAATGGTCGCACTCTACGATACACGGTGGAAATAAAGGAGACTGGTGATTCGGAGATCGATATGAAGTCGCTAAATAAGTAAATAGCACGGAGTTTCAATAAAATAACATTTTTAACACGCCTTTTTGCAGCTATATGACTGAGAGGATCTTTGACAAGCCCATGCGAGCCATGCAGTGCATGGAGGTGGTGATGGCTGCACCCTGCCAGAACAAGGCAATTCGCGCCGGCCGCTCCTATTTTAAGATGTCCGATCCCGGTAGACGTTGGGAACTGGATGATGGATACGAGGCCCTGGTCGGTCTATATCAAGCCGTCATGCTGGGCGACAAGCCATTCCTAAATGTAGACATTTCGCACAAATCCTTTCCTATTGCGATGCCGGTTATCGAATATCTGGAGCGATACGGTCTAAAGGCAAAAATTAACAACACTACTGATCTGGGTTATTCACGACGCCACATCGAGCCGTTCCTAAAAGGCATTAATGTGGTGTACACACCACCTCAGTCTTTTGCCACCGCTCCAAGGGTTTACAAAGTAAATGGGTTATCCCAAAGCCCGGCCACCAGTCAGACCTTCGAGCAAGATGGCAAGAAAGTCACAATTGTGGACTACTTCAAGAATCGCAACTACAAGCTGAAGTATCCCCAGCTTCATTGCCTGCACGTTGGGCCGGCAACGAAAAATATTTTACTGCCCATCGAACTCTGCACCATCGAGGCAGGTCAACCGTTAAATGTGAGTATACCAGTTGGAATTTTTGTAAATACTTAATATCAATCCTTGTGCAATTCCGTTGGTGAATCATTTTGGAATATTCCTAAATATGTATTTATTTTGCAGCGCAAGGATGGAGCCACTCAGGTGGCCAACATGATAAAGTTTGCTGCCACATCGACGAACGAGCGAAAGAGCAAAATTATGAATTTGCTGAACTTCTTCCAGCACAATGCGGATCCGACTATCAGTCGCTTTGGCATCCGCATCGCCAACGATTTTATTGTGGTGAGCAACCGGACCCTTACCCCGCCGCAGGTGGAATACCAAGGAAACAAGTGGTGTGCAGTGAGGAACGGATCGTGGCGCATGGACAGCATGAGGTTCCTGGAGCCCAAGCCCAAGGCCCACAAGTGGGCTATAGTATACTTTGATCCGCCGCATGGTCGTAAGATGCACTTCAACCAGGTGGGCGACTTTGAGCGCCAAGTGCTTAACCAAAGCAAGTCGGTAAGCATGTGCCTGGCTGACAAGGCGGAGTTTAGGACGTTTAAGGACGAGCGTAACCTGGACGAAGTCTTCGGGGATCTGAAGCGCAGCCAGTGCGATCTTGCTTTCGTAATTATTCCCCAGTTCGGGGCATCATATGACATCATCAAGCAGAAGGCCGAGCTGCAGCACGGAATTTTGACGCAGTGCATCAAGCAGTTTACCGTTGAGCGAAAACTTAATCCTCAAACTATCGGAAATATCTTACTCAAAGTAAACTCCAAGCTAAATGGCATAAACCACAAGCTCAAGGATGACCCCCGAATGCCGATGCTTAAGAACGCAATGTTCTTGGGGGCCGATGTGACCCATCCGTCTCCAGATCAGCGCGAGATTCCCAGTGTGGTGGGCGTGGCAGCCTCGCACGATCCTTACGGAGCCGCCTACAACATGCAATATCGGCTTCAGCGTTCAGCTCTGGAGGAGATCGAAGACATGCAGTCGATAACTTTAGAGCACTTGCGCGTATATCAGCAGTACCGCAAGTCCTATCCGGAGCATATTCTCTATTACCGAGATGGCGTGAGCGACGGCCAATTCCCTAAGATCAAGAACGAGGAGCTTAAAGGCATTAATGCAGCCTGTGCCAAGGTGAGTTCGATTTTATAAGCGACCTATGTGGAAAACTAACTGATTGTTAATTATTTGCCAACATCCAGGTGGGAATCAAGCCCAAAATTTGCTGCGTGATCGTGGTGAAGCGTCACCACACTCGCTTCTTCCCCAGCGGGGAACCATCGCAGTACAACAAGTTTAACAACGTGGACCCCGGAACCGTGGTCGATCGCACCATCGTGCATCCCAACGAGATGCAGTTCTTCATGGTCAGCCATCAGTCCATCCAGGGCACGGCCAAGCCTACGCGCTACAACGTGATTGAGAACACGGGCAATTTGGACATCGACCTGTTGCAGCAGTTGACCTACAATCTTTGCCACATGTTCCCCCGTTGCAATCGCTCGGTTTCGTATCCGGCTCCAGCCTACTTGGCCCATTTGGTGGCAGCACGCGGTCGTGTTTACCTCACTGGGTACGTCAATGTTTTCTCCTGCAGCTTTCCGCATTTAATCGCTATTTAACGTCACAGCTCCACTAGGTTCCTGGATTTGAAGAAAGAATACGAGAAGCGCAAAATTGTTCCCGAATTTATGAAGACAAACCCCATGTACTTCGTCTAAACAACGAGTGTTATTTGTTAATTTTAATCATTTTTATATTTATCACATTTCTTAAACCATATACATATATATCATATGAAAAGGCTGTACTCTGTCGGTTGCATTATGAGCTTGTTTTTGAAGTGATGTCTTGAGTAGCGCCAGCATTTATTTTTTTACATTAATTACTTTAAAATGTGGAGCAATCCAGGGCGTCAATGAGATGGAAAGCTCATAATGGAATCCACAGGTGCGGTCCTTAATTTGGGCATATTGATAAACGTTAAATAATCATAAAATAATAAACTCAACTGACTTGGTTGAAACAAAACGGGTTACTTAGTTTACATTTAATTCACGACCTTACATCGCATCAAAATGGAATCTGTGGGACTCCTGCAGGCGCTCTTGCTTATCCTCGCGCTTCTCCTTGATGTACAGCACCAGGATGATAAAGACGATAACCAGGCAGGTGCCGCCCAGCGCAACGACGCTCATCAGGATCAGTTTGCTGGGCGTGACGAATAGCTGGGCCTTCCAGTGGGACGGGTCGTTAAGCGGTTTTGGCACCACAATGATTTGTGAATTGGGAATGAGCTGCGTCCAGTTGCGTAGCTTGCTGCCCAGTCCCACAGTCAGTTGATCTACGAAATTCGGCGTTCGGCCTAAGCCGAAGCATGTGTACGGCAGTTGTAGAGCAAAGTAGGAGGCCTGAGGCAGTTGAACGCTGCTGCCGAATTGCTGATCCCCATCCTGGGTGGTGGTGGTGTAGGTGATGCGGGGTCCTGGCAAATTGGTGCCATACGTGCGCTTCTTTCTGCCCAAGGGTGTGCGACGCTCCGGATTCTGCTTGTTATCCAAACCAGTCAGCACAATCACCTTAACAAAGTTGGCATCGTAGTCGAGGGTGTTGCGGAAGGCGAGGGGCTGGTATTTTCCCTTCGCGTCCTTCCTGATAAGGATCACATCGAGCACGCCGTCCTGGTAAAAGTCGTAGAACGCGCCGGCCACCGTATTGTTGCCCATCGGCGAAAGGGCGTTCCAGCGGACCTCGAACGTGCGCTTCAACGGTTTGTTGCACGTGGTGCAGGCGACATTCTCCAGCAGGAATGTCTGCATCACCGGCTTGCCCACATTCAGTGGCTGCAGCGTGACCAGAAGATCCGGATAGCCATCCAGATTGAAGTCTCCGCTCCTCGCCGTAATGGTCCGCAAGTAAACATCATCCGACACGGGCGGCACAAAGGCCCAAGTGATGCCCTGTGGATCGCGGAAGTTAACATGGAGATTCCGGAAATCGGTGCCATCGTACACCATGATCGAGGAGTTTCGGCAGTTCGAGTGGATGCAGAAGGGCACCACAATGTTCTGCACGCCCTTCAGCTCGAAATCCATGAACACAGCCTGTCCAATGTGGTAGTCATTGCCTCCGATCGGCTGGAACTTGATCTGGTACTGGTAGCTAAAGTTCTCCTTTTGGTCTTGCTCGTTGATGCCGTGCCACACTTCGTAGGAGTTATCCGTTTGAAGGAACAGATCGGCCAGAAAGTCCCCGTCAATGTCCACATAGGCATTAGCGTTGGGAATGCTCAGCAAGTTGCCCTTGACATCTGTGGGCTCTGCCTGATGGAAATGCTCCGGAGGAAGTCTACTGCTGTTGAATATCCAGAAGGTGCGAATACCCATGGAGTCCAATCCGTACAAATCGATAATCATGTCGCGATTGAAGTCCAGGGCCATCACCTCCCCTTTGCTGGTGAAGAGCGCCTCCTTGGAGCACTTCAGTTCGGTGGTGTTGCCCCAGTTGACGTGCACCTCGTAGATGTCCTTGTCCCCGGTCTTCAGGTTAACCATGACGTCCATCAGGGCGTCGCCATCGAAATCCCCGGGTATGACGCTCACAATGGTCTTATCTCCGTACTGGCAGTAGGGCCCCAGTTTCAGCAGAGGCTCCGTGTAATGCCCTGTGTGCATATGGAGGGGGAACCATTAAGGGGTTTTTTTCCTGGCACCCATTACATACCAAAGAGAATCTGCAACGTCTTCTGGTCGTCGCGGATCACAAAGACATCCGTGAGTTCGTCAGAATCGAAATCCCCAAAGGCAGCCACAATGCCCTCTTTAATATCCGTAAAAACCTTGTCCGTGATATCGCTGGCGTGGATTAGGCTTCCCAGGGCCAGCAGGAGCCCTAGTACTAAGGTTTTTCGGATCATTTCCGTTTTTGAATTTCCACAGAATGCGTTATTTTGTCTATTGCCAGTGCTTTTGTTGTCTTAGAAAATCAATAGTGAATCAGATGTGGGCTGAGAGATGTGCGTTTCCACTGTCGCGTCACATAATAATCGATAATTCTGAAGTGTGTTTCCACTGCGTCCGAAACATAAACTGGATTCTTAATTTCCAGAAATGTAGATGTTTTTAAGCAAAACTCTTTAAATATTTGAAAAAAACAAACCAACCCAAAAGAGTTGAAAAAATTAAAGTTAAATTAGAATGTACACTTCTAGATTTTCTTAACCCATTAATAATTTAATAGGGTACCTAGCAATAAAAATAAAATTTTACATGATTTAGGTTTAGTAAAAAGTGGCAACAGAAACCAGACTGAATACATAAATATTTAGAAAATTACAGTAAATGTATGACTAATGCCAATACAAATAATCGTAGTTTGTGATTTATTTCCGTCCCACCAATATAAAAAAACAAACAATAAAAAATTATGAAATCAAAAAATAAATTTCTGGTTTTGTAAAACTTAGGACTTCTATAATAAATATTTAAATAAATTTTATTTAAAAAATATTTTATTGCAGTTTGGTAAATTTCAAGTTTTGGTATTTTGTGTTAATGCGGTAAATTGGTATATAACTTCTGACCCTCTGCAATGGTATAAAAATGTAACAAATTTGTAGCGTGCCTTATTCTTTGAACAGTGATGGCTCTAGAAACATCGATGGCCCAAAAAAACATCGATGTTTTGAAAGATTGGAAAAAGATCGATGCATCGCTGTTTCCATCGATGTTTCTGCACCTCTAGCAGTTTTCCAATTTTGCGTAAAATAAACAAATAATATTAAATTATTGCCACAACAATGGTGAGTACTTCTACAAATCGCGGCCATAGTGTGGGCAAAGTTAGGACCAAGTGAGAGTCCGGGAGAAAGTGGAGAAAATGCTCTATTTTCGCTTCCGTAGCGTCTTCTTCTTCCTGCAGCGCCAGCTTGGGCACACAAGTTGTTGTTGTTGTTGTTGCTGTATTTATGCAATTCGCCTGGGCAACAAAACCTATAGTAAACAAGATAGAACGCTGTATTTCGTATAGTCGATTGCCCCGAAGCGTCACAGTCCTGCCTCAAAATATAAAGTCTGCCCCACAGAGCATTTCTTAGAAAATGGGGATGGAAACTTTCCTAAACGAACAAAAAAATAGAAAGCTATAAACAAACTCGAAAGGGTCGCCTTACCACTTTGTGCTAGCCCTTACTTATACCCCTTGACTCCATAAATATCAATAGTAAATAATGGATATAAATTTGCAGAATAAACTGAAATCCAGCCAGCACCGCGAGAAGGTGAAGAAGTTCATATCGCTGACACAAACGGGCGAACAGACGGCTATCTTCTGTTTGCAACAGAACGACTGGAAACTTGATCTGGCCAGCGATAATTACTTCCAGAATCCGGAGTACTACTACCGTGAGCTGGACCGGAAGCGCATCGAGCAGCTGTTCGTGCGCTACCGCGATCCCAGCGACCCCCTGAAGATCGGATCCCAGGGTGTTATCCACTTTCTGGAGGATCTGGACCTTAAGCCGGACTCCAAACTGGTGCTGATCATTGCGTGGAAGTTCCACGCCGAGGTGCAGTGCGAATTCTCACGGGATGAGTTCATTAATGGGATGTGCGACCTGGGCATCGATAGCATCGACAAGCTGAAGGCCAAGCTTCCCATCCTCGAGCAGGAGCTGAACGATGCGGGAAAGTTCAAGGACTTCTACCACTTCACCTTTAACTACGCCAAGGATCCAGGTCAGAAGGGCATCGACCTGGAAATGGCCATCGCCTACTGGTGCATCGTTCTCAGTGGGCGCTTCAAGTTCTTGGACATCTGGTGCCAGTTCCTCGAGGAGAAGCACAAGCGCGCCATCTCGCGGGACACCTGGAACTTGCTGCTGGACTTTGCCACCAACATCGACGACCGGATGAGCAACTACGATTCGGAGGGCGCCTGGCCCGTGCTCATCGACGACTTCGTTGAGTGGTGCCAGGAGAACGACCATCTCAAGGAGGACTCGTCGCCGGGAACCGGCTTCCAGCAGCAGTCCAACGCGAGCTCCAGCTCCCAGAAGAACATATCCAGCGCCTACCAGACCTCGCACAGTACAAACATGAACTATGGCTAACGAATTGTTACACTGTATTGTATTCTCATTAATGATAGATTTGCTTTTATTCTGATTATTCTAAATAACGGAGATTCTAAGCAAGGCCGGTAAAATAACATTTTCTCTATAAAAGCGTCGTAATAAATAAAGTTAGTAAATGTACATATTCCCGGCATTCTATTTATTGAGAAAGTCTTTAAAGTAGGTAAACTATTTTGGACTTGTTTGTAATCATTAAAAGCTTATGAATATAGGATTATCATTTGTCAATTTCAACCAACAAGCAACATTCTTTTCTTTTAATTTAAAGACCATAGAAACGGGCATCCCTCTGGCATTGTTTTAGGAATTTATATTTTTAAAATTATTAACAAATTTTCATTTCACAGAAATATTGTTTTTTTCAAAGATTACAAAATCCTTTACTTCTCTGGCACTCATTTTATTTTATTACAAAATTTTCAGGACACCTTTACTTGTTCGCGTAGTTATTTTAAATCACAGAAAATTAATTTAATTTTTTATGGTTCGATAAGGTACCTTATAGACTATAAGTTATAGTAACTAACAATTCTTGTATATTGAGTTATAAGAAATATATTTTTAAAACAGGTACATTTTATTTATTCGGTCACACTGACCACTACTCGAATTTTGTTTCAATGTTTAATATTTTTTGCACATTATTTGCAGCTTGTTTGTTTTACTTCTTAATTATTTTTCGAAACACCCGCCAATCAATCATTTTAATATGGCGATTCAAGTGTCATCACTGTCGTGACCTTCGATAACTTGCACAGCATCGGCTGTCATCGCTAGTGGTGTGACCGTTCGGCTGATTGATATTGTTACAACGATTTTTCGGTGTTAAAAATATTTAATAATACCCCTTAAATCGCGTGCTAGGCACGCGAGTGTGTGTGTCAGCCCCAGCGTCAATGCTGCGTATAAAATGTAAAGTTCCCAATCGAGTGTTGAGCGTTATAGAAGTGAGAAACGGGCAATTGATTGCAACAAAAACCCCGTAATCGCGACGTCTGTGGGGGCTAGTGAGTGTGTGTGTGTGGGCGGCGAAGGAGCCCCACACACAGACACCCGTACCAACACCCATACCCACAAAAAGACCCCACTCGTTGTTGTTGTTGTTTCTCTTGGCCATAATTAATTTCGACTCGAAAATCCTTTGCCCTTGGTTATTCTTCTTTTTTTTTTGGGTCTGGGGTTCTTGGGGCTCCATACAATATAATCAAATCTGAGCAAACAGCGGCGGTCGCATTTGCGAATCCAATTATCATGTGAATAACTCGCGCGTCTCGCCTCGAGTGGGCGAAATTTAAACAAATATACGCCCTGTTGCCCGTGTGTGCGTATATAGTGTACATAGTATAGTGAGTGAATAAATGCCACTAAACACACAAAAATAAACGAAACGAAAACAAACTGATAACCGCAGAAGTCGGACTACGACAACGTCTACGAGACCTCGGAGCACCATTTACGATCGTGCCATATAGCTTATACAGCGGTAGCCCCTCTCCATCGCGAGATCCGATCCTCACCTGCAGATAATCTGATAATTTAGTGGTCTTTTTTAAGACCAGAGAAAAGGGTAAACAATGGAACACAAACTGGGTTTCTCGCTTTGCACTTTATGTAGATAGATACCCAAAACGGGTAAGTTTCATAAAATTGGAACGCGAAACAAGCAGTTCAGTGTAAACACAAAGTCGCTTTTTATTAAACAGAAAAACGTATTCAAAAGCTTAAAGTACTATATTACAAATATTCTGGTTCGTTTCTGGAAATTGTAAACATATACCAATTATCTAGAATAGGAAACGCAGCTGAATTTTACAAAATTCCTACAAGAAACCCGGTGTTGTAGAGTATATTTAATCAACTGTTATTACAATATTCTAGATTCACATAAATAAATATTTATGGATATTCCGATGTTTTCAAAAAAAGTTCCTGGTTTATTTTAAAGGATAAACACTAACAATATACTAGATATAGTGATTCACTTTATCAGAAGCTTAAAATATTGGCTAATTCTTATATTCTAAGATCTCACAGAAATGATTATACACTACAACGAAAATTAAGCAACTGACCTTGTTGATTGAACAAATTCAAATTTCTCCTTAAGATTTCTGAATTTAGAAAATCTTGTTTTTGTAAAGTTCACATTGTAAACTTTAAAAAATAACAAAATCTTTGAAATTTAATTTTCCATGTTTACCATATATGTATAATTTAATTTAATTAAATTAATTTATGTTTTTAATAAACTTTGTATTGGCGACGTTAATGTATAATAACCACCTAAAAACTTTTTATACAATTTTCAAATATTTCAGAGAATTAGCTAAATCGAATAAAATACAAAGCAAACCAATTTTTAACTTGCCATACAAAATGTAATTTTCGAAAATTACAGATGTATGGATGTCCATTTTAATTTACTTCTGTGGATGTTATCTTGAGTGAATATTATTTGTCATATTCAGAATAGATACATAAGTTTATTGACTCAAAACCATGGTTTTTCACAAAAATAGATTTCTGAATCACAGGGTTTTGACTTTTGGTTGAATGAAATTTCCGTGACACCCTTGTTACTGCACGACATTGTGATTCAGCCTACCCGGCATTGGCTCATTGTGGAATTTCTGGGCTATCGCCCAAAACCAAGTGGGCGATCGCTTCCCATATACGAATATGTATAATATGTAATACATATTAAAATAATTCGATCCCATTTTTAACCGATTTATGTGTATATTTTTTGCTGCTTGGCTCGTGCAAAGTGACAACTCAACGAGATTAATTAGCCGGAGGTTTGTGTGTGGAAGCAATTGCCAGTGTCTGGGTACCGGGGATGGGTTGGGAAGTGAACTGGAAACTGGGAAATGAGAACTGGGAAACGCTTTGCCAGTCGTATGCTAATTAATCGCTTCACATTGCAGCCGCCGACGCCATGCCCAAGAGCCGAAGCAACAACGCCCCGGAGAGTAACAACAACATGCGATCCTTCTAAGATCAGAGCGAACGCGAACCCAGCCCGATCATGAGTCGCCAGGAGGGAGCTGCACCCCGTCCAGCCGAGGGAGCGGCCGGCCCAGTCACATCGTCATCCTCATCGACATCGTCCACCCACTCAGTGAGCGCTGTCCTGGGCAGCAAGATATCCACCTCTACGCCGCAGAAAAGCGATGAGCAGCAGGAGCAGGAGTTCATCAACCAGAGCGTGGCCAGCGAGATCGAGGCCATGTCCATCTCGGGCTCCGTATCTGCGGACAGCAGCAGTGGCACCACGGCGGGCGCCACCATGAGCGGCAGTCCGGTGCCCAAGCGTCACTTGAGCACGGCCAATCTGTCGCGGATTCGCCCGCAGTCGAGCTACTCGGCTCGCGTCCTCATCTTCGACGACTCCGACCAGGAGGCCGCTGCCGCTGCAGCAGCTCTGGCGGCTGCCTCGTCCTCGTGCAACAGCAGCGTTAAGTCCTGCAGCGGATTGGAGCTGCTGCCCACCTCGCCGGCCAAGCTGTCCATCGGCAACGACAGCACCAACGGCTCCTCGATGATGCGCAATCTAAATCTGACCAAGAGCTCGTCTGGCGGCCTGTCCGGAAGTTCCAGCTCTTTGCATTCAAGGGGATACACCGCCCTTCTTCGAAAGATTTCCTATCAGCAGCATACCAACTCGTTGCGCGCAGCTAACAGCGGTAAAATATTTTCCCTCTACTTAAATTCTTTCTTAAAATGAATTAGACTAAATCGATGATTGTATTATAAAGAACTTAATTCCGGAATTACGGGTAGGCATTTTTCATCTTTAGCCTAACGATAAAATTAGCTTTCAATTCGAGAAACGCGTGTTTACAAGCTATTTTTATCGTTACAGTAAGATGCGAATTCTGACGTTATTAACACCTAAAGATTGACACCTATATTATTGAAATAATCATGTTTGTCTGGCTGTCCTTGTAAGCTTTTAAACCAGATAACTCGATTAAATTGGTAACATTTTCTGAGAGACATATTTATATACTTATTATAAACTCAAATTCAACGTTTTTAATATCAAGAAGTAAAAAATATTCATTTTTCTTTTAAAGGAAGTTGTATAATTTAATATATAGCGATTTCTAATATATTTTGTCATAATAAATAATTTGTACCCTTTATAGAAGCCTCCAACCTGCTGCGCATGCGTCACTCCTCGCTTGGGAAATCTGCTCCCTGCCTCACGGGCAACTATTTCCGCCACGAGCTGGCTGCTCCGCCACCGATTCAGGCGCCCGGCTTTGGGGCTTCTCCTTCGGGCGGCCACAACATCTCAAGGTCGGGCAGTTGCGCCGGGATTGGCATGGTCAAGCACCACCATCACCATCACTTGCACGGCGTTGTGATGCGCGGATCGGCTGGCGGAGGCGCTGGCACCGCTGGCGGCTCCTCGAGTGGAGTGGCTCATCATCGCCTCAGCCTGGTCACCAATGCGGCTGCCGTGGCGGCGGCTGGCGGATCCCGGGCGCATTCTCCGTACTCGGCCAGTCCCGTGGACAGTCCGCGCCTCAATTCACCCATGCCATTTGCATTTGCTCCGATCAAAAGGATCGCCTCGTGCCGCGGCGTCGTGGACGGACGTCGCTGGTCCGTGGCCTCGCTTCCCTCCTCTGGATACGGCACCACCCCGGGCAGCTCCAATCTATCGGTGAGTTGAGTGAGACAATCTGCAAACCACACATGTTTACCTTGAATGTTTTCTGTATCGCAGTCTCAGTGCTCCAGTCAGGAGGGTCTCAACCAGTTGCCGCACAACATTCCGCCCGGAGTCCAGGAGGCGGATGCCGCTGCCGTGGCCGCCGGCGCCTGCTGTGCCGAGCACCTCAAGCAGCATTGTCCCAAGCACTGCGCTCTCTTGCTGGCAGTTTCTCAAAAACAGCTGACTCCCCAGCCGCCAAAACCATCGCAGCTGCATCCCCAGAAGCTGATAACAGCCCCTTGTAGCAATTGCTGTGCCGAACTGAGCCAGGCCTGCGGAGGTCAGCAGGCTGGTAGTAATGGGGGCCCATCGGCCAATACCTCTGCCTCGAGTGCGATGCATGTTGGAGGTCGGATGTCGCCCTACTTTCGTCCACGTTCCCGATCGCTCTCCAGCCCATCGCGTTCACCGATCGTGGACAATGAGATTGCCGTGATGAACACTCTGTATAAGGAGCGCTTTCCCAAGGCCACTCAGCAAATGGAGGAGCGACTGAAGCACTTCATCAACGAAAACAAGAGTGCTGCATGCAACAGCTTCAGGGATTCGCAGCCGATAGTGCGGTGAGACAAAATCTTGACATCTACTTAATATAAATATATTTTACCTAATTTACTACAATTTAAATACAAGCATATAAGAAGGCTTACAATTAAAACGAATTCTATTCCACAGCTTTGTGCATCATCAGGTGCTGGAAATGGCAAGGGATTGCCTGCACAAATCGGAGGCCAAGTTGATAACCTCGCAATATTTCTATGAGTTGAGTGAGAATTTAGAGCGTTTGCTGGTCGAGACCAAGGAGAAGTCGCCAGAGGCGGCCGCCGAGCTTAATGGTGTGATTAAAAAGCTCCTATTGATTATCTCGCGACCAGCACGATTGCTTGAATGTCTGGAATTCGATCCGCAGGAGTTCTACGAGCTATTGGAGGCTGCCGAGGGACATGCCAAGGCCATGCCTGTGATCAAGGCGGACATTCCGCAATACATTATCCACAAGCTGGGCCTGAATCGTGATCCGATCGCCGAACTGCAGCAAGAGTTGCGGGAGACACAGCAAATGTGCTCGGAGCTGGTCACCGTGGATGCGGATCCTCTGCAACCGAATGGCAGTTTGCTCCTCAATTCGCCCCTAACCAGTGCAGCCAAACAGTTGAGCAGCCTGGCTCTGGATTCCATTACTTTGGACTCGGGAAGTGGCACTGCGACGCCTCAACAGCCTCCTCAGACCCCCGTGGCTACATGTGAGAACGCTCCATCTTTTGCGCTGGCCATAAGCCAGATGAATGAGGAGAGAGCGGGAGCAGGAAGTGCAGTTGGTGGCGGTTCGGCTGTGACAGGAACAGGAGCTGGAGGATTAACTGGAGTGGCCGCAGGAGCAGCAACAACAGGGAGTGCAGCCCAACAACCCTCACCCCACGAAAACGACTTTGACATTGTCAAGCTGATCTCAAATGGTGCTTACGGAGCCGTCTACCTGGTGAAGCACAAGACCACCCGTCAGCGCTTCGCCATGAAGAAAATCAACAAAAATAATCTCATTCTGCGCAACCAGGTGGAGCAGGTGTTTGCCGAGCGTGACATACTCTCTTTCGCCGACAATCCCTTTGTGGTCAGCATGTACTGTTCGTTCGAGACCAAGAAGCACCTGTGCCTGGTGATGGAGTACGTGGAGGGCGGCGACTGCGGCACGCTGCTTAAGAACATTGGGCCCCTGCCCGCGGACATGGCCCGATTCTATTTCGCCGAGACAGTATTAGCCGTAGAGTATCTGCACAGCTACGGCATCGTGCATCGCGACCTGAAGCCGGATAATCTTCTGATCACGGCACTGGGTCACATTAAGCTGACGGATTTTGGGCTCTCCAAGATGGGTCTTATGTCGTTGGCCACCAATCTGTACGAGGGATATATCGATTCGGAGACAAGACAGTTTTCCGACAAGCAGGTATGTTAACTACAATAAACCTATACAATAAAACCCTTTTTCAATTTATTGAATGTTTTTTTTGCTCTTCCAGGTGTACGGCACACCCGAGTACATTGCCCCCGAAGTGATATTGCGACAGGGCTATGGCAAACCAGTGGATTGGTGGTCCATGGGCATCATTCTTTACGAATTCCTTATCGGTTGTGTGCCGTTTTTTGGCGAGACCACTGAGGAACTATTTGCGCACACCGTCAACGATGACATCGAGTGGCCGGACAGTGAAGATTGGCCCGTGCAATCGGAGGCGAAGGACATCATTTCGCAGTTGCTGCAGCAGAATCCGAGGGATCGTTTGGGGACCCAAACGGGTGCACTTGAAATGAAGGAGCACGAATATTTTCTGGGCATGGACTGGAACTCTCTGCTGCGCCAGAAGGCGGAGTTTGTGCCGCAGTTGTCCCACGATGATGATACCAGTTATTTTGACAGTAAGCTCGATAAGATAGGCTAATATCGAATAGTTTTATTGAAACCTTTGTTACTTTGTTTTTCAATTAGCCCGAATGGATCGCTATAACCATGATCTAGGTGGCGAAGATACGGACGACACGGATGATACTCCCGTTTTCGGCAGTTTTAATTCGTACACTCCGCAATATAGGAAGCAGCATTATAGCTGGTCTCGCCATGCCACGCCCACGGCGCCTGATGGCGCCAAAGCGACGGCCCCGCCACCACTTACATCGCTACCATCGCGTGCCCAGGAGAACCCAGTAACAACCGTAGGTCCCACATCGACTGGCGCCCTGCCTAAACTCAAAACGGGATTGGGAAGCGGAAGTGGTAGCGGCAGTGGTTCGGGTAGCGCCTCCAACGAGGGAGTGGTCAACAAGTTCTTGAACACGCCACAACTGCGAAAGCTAGATGTGAGTATTAGCTAAGCAAATACTTACTTAAAAAAAAGCCCAAAGCAAATCAGCTCGCTAGCAATTGTAAATACATGGATCCAATGTGTACATATGTAGTTTTATTTTTTCCGATGGAATTTTTAAAATATTCAAATTTTAAATTAAATCTGATAGTTAGCACTTCATTCACTTAATTGTGTAAATTATTATTATAGCGACCTTGTTGATCATTTCTTACAGCTCTCGTCCAGCTGCCTGAAGGTGCCGTCCACTCCGGATGCCGACTATTTGCCCGAATTGCTGCACAATGTCACGATTGGAAACGATGCGGAGCTGCGGATGTTGAAGCACTATCTGCAGCAACCGGTTTCCGGCGCAACTCAGCGCATGCAGCAGCGTCATAGCATGCCGCCAAACACGACGACGATCATCAGCACGCCGGCCACTCCGCCACCGACTCAAACTCAAGCGGCGATGGCGGCCACTCCGCCTACGGCGACGGTGGGCAGCTTTTCGCGCAGCACGCCGGAGAGCTCGCAAACGGACAGCGATGACTTCTCGCCGCAGATTAACCGAAAACGGAAGGGCGTCTGTGCCAGGGACATTTTGCCACGTTTCTCCATCTCGATTGAGGATGAAACTATTTCCGCGGGCAGCTCATCCACGGAGAACATGAACTTGCCAAGAGAGCAATCGCCTTTGGCGCTGCAGCATCAACCGAAATCCATGGATGGATGCAGCAGTGGAAGCAGTTTGAAGCATCATCGTTCCAGGTCGATTGTTAAATCTGCATCCGCCTTGGGTTTGTCGCTAATGACATCCCTGGACAACAGTCAATTGGCCGCGCAGCTGTGCGGCATTCAATCGCCAGGCGGCGGAGGCAACGGTTCCAGCACGGCCAGCTCCAGGGATACGTCACCTTGCCGAGAGCTCTCGCCCTTGGTTACAAATCTAAAGCCACCGATCATCATTCGACGTGGACCGCGTGGATTTGGCTTTACTGTCCACACCATCCGGGTGTACTATGGCGACACAGACTTTTATACAATGCACCATTTGGTCATGGCCGTGGACGAAGGCAGTCCGGCCTTTGAGGCTGGTCTGCGACCAGCGGATCTCATTACCCATGTCAATGGTGAGGCTGTGCAGGGTCTGTTCCACACACAGGTGCTCCAGCTGCTCCTGAGCGGCGGCGAGCATGTTACCCTACGGGCCACGCCCCTCGAACACACCAGCATCCAGAGCGGTGGCCGCAAGCGCGATCTCATGCAAAGCAAGCTGGCCAAGAAGGGCTTGAATCGCCAGAAGAAGCAGACAAAGAGGGAGCACGATAAGAAGCGCAAGACCTCGCTGTTCCGTCGAATAAGCAGCAAGCGTGCAAATGCAGAGATGCAGCAGGTGAGATCATATTTGTACAATGGTTTCAGAAATCAAGATCTAATTTATTATTGTACTTTCATTACTATTAACTATAGTACTCAGCTGGCACAAGTTCACCCACCACACCGTCGGCAAGAAATTTGTCGCCCTTGGATTCTTCGTATCACAGCAGCTGCTGCCAGTCGGCAGCCAACTCCTCATCGCAATCAACCTCGCCCTCGTCCTCATCGCCCAACACACCCACCGGTTCGAGTGGCTCCAATCACGCTGGCAACGCAGGATCCGCTCCAGTTGCCCCCTCGGCCCTCAGTGTGCAACTGCCCGCTGTCCCGCCACCCACACAGTTGGTGCTCCTGCCCCACGTGGGAGCTGTCGTCGGTAGCAGTCCCACCTCTGTGGGAAATGTGCCAGGTAAGCGGATTGAAAACATATAATCCCTATCTGCTTTATTAATAGGTCACCCCTTTATTTGTTTAGTGTCCCCAACTGGCGTCGTTCCGCAGCTGTATCAGCGTCCATCCACTTTACACGGTCTCAAGCACAAGCTGCATGCAGCCACCGCCGTAATAGCGGGCGGAGGTAATGCCAGCAATCCCGCCGGAGGACTGAAGACCCTCCACACCACGAGCAACAATTCGCTGCCGAATCGCCGGAAGTCTGTGGGTCACATTCCGCTGTCCCCGTTGGCACGGACTCCTTCACCCTCGCCGCTGCCATCGTCGCCCACACGATCTCCTTCACCATTGGCCTTTCCATTGGTTGGCCATCAGCCAGGTGCCTCTAACACCACACAGTCTTATAGTCCTGGAAGCACGCTGCCCACGTTGCAGACGGCGGTGAATGCCAATAGCAAGAAGGCAGGATTTGCACGTACCAAGTCGGCGGAACCCAGTTCTCCGCTGCTACGACGAGCGTTGTCCCCAGATCGCTTGCATCCCCGTAGCGCTGAAACGAAGATATCGCCACTTTGCTGCTCGCCGCCTATTAAACAGCCAACGCACCAGCGGGTTGTGACCACCACCTGGAGGTCGACGCCAGGCGGCAATGCAGCTGGAGCAGCAGTTTCTGGTGCTCCTTCTGCTCAGCCCCAGCAGCTGGTGACGGCCGCTTCTGAGGAATCTCAAAGACAAACTGCTGTGGCAGCAGTGGTTTCCACAACCGCTGCCGGAACAGAGCCAAGTGCCCCCGCAGTGGTTACCATGGCCAACTCTGAGCCTCTGCCTCGTATTGCCGAGGAGAAGGATTCGCCCACCAGCACCCAGGACAGCAGCAGTGTGTCCGAGGGATTCATGCCCGCCATCGAGGAGTACGCGGAGGGAGAGTCCTCGTCCTCGCCCACTCAAACCCTGGAGAAACCGACAAAGGTCAAGGCCACCGAGCAGCCAGAGATGGAGCCTGCTGGCAAGACCAAGAAGGTCGACCAGGGTGAGTTGACAAACACGATAATGGGGCATTTCAAAAGTAATACTCTACCAAAAAAATTTAAAAGAAATTAAGGGTTTTAATGTTATTTTTTACTTCTTAGAAACCAACTATTTTATTTATTTAACCCGATATATTAACTTGACGAACCCTTATCAAATTTAATACAAATATCCCCGATAGATTATTCAAACTTTATTAGTGGGTGTATCCTAAAGCTCTGGAAGGTGGAATCTTTTTGAATAAGTTTCTTGAAATTTCATATTTCTACATATTTTAATTCCTTTACTAAACATTAAAAATATTCCTAGGTATTTTAAGTTACTTTTAAGTGACATTTATTAAATCTACATCAAAAATGTTTTGTTTTTTCAGGTAAAACCACATCTGCACCCAAAACCAAGACCCAGAACAGTGGCTGTAAAACTTCGATGACAACGACAAAGCCAGCCAGTCCGAGTGTGACTATCTCCACGGGACCACGTAAGGACTTAACGGCTACGACAGCAGGAGGAACCACTGCAACAGGAGCCACTGCAGCCACTTCTGCTGCCAAGCAGAGAAAGTAGCGCCAGAGCAGCCGCGGTGGATATGGATGCTTGTGTTTTAAATTTCGCGTTTAAACGTTTATCTAAGATGAGTAAGAGGAGGAAGGCCATGGATCGAGGACTGGAAATGGAAGCCGCAGGAATTCAATATATATTAATAGGGATGGATTGCGTTTTAAACCTTTTTTCGAAGTAAGCTTGTGTTTTTTGCGCAAATCATACAATTTAGCAATGAAATTAATTAGAAAATTCTGAAACCTAGTAGTTTGTAGATGTCGTAACTAAAGGAAAACAAAAAAGAATACCGCTTGAAAACTCTTAATGTAAATTAGTAGGCACGAAATCAAATCGAGAAAAAGCACGATATTCCAGTTAAAGCAAATCTAAGAGGCACCACGCAATTATGTACTGTATATAAATGTGTAACATTGATAGAATTAACGAATTGTGGACTACGGATGATGAGTCGAATGGAGAGTCATGGAGCGGAATACGCGGTGTTTGGGCTGCGTTTATAACATTTTTGCGAATCTATACACTATGCCGAATTCAATATAAACTATATATTAAATAAATGTTATATGTGTGTGTATTAAAAGCGCCTTTTTTAATTTCTTCGGGGCCACGGATTACAAAAGGGGCATGTGCCTCTTAACGGCGAAAAAGAAAGGACTACCATTATTGCAAATTTCGATTAGCTCCTTCGATTTTGAAATTAATTTTAAGAATTATTTCTTAATTTATTTCGGCTTTACAAGTTTTAAACGTTTTATATTATTGCTCTTTAAGATACTTATTCCTATTAATGGTAGAGGTAAAAAATAAAGTAAAAGAGTAAATAATAAAATAGGTAGGTATTCTTAAAATTTGCTAGTTGTCAAGAACTGATAATTTAAAGTTTACCAATGATTTATTATTATTTATTAATTAACCGTTTTAACTTTCTTACAAACCAATTATTTATTTATTTTGGTAGTGTTTACTATTATCTATTCTTTTTTATTATTTTTTTATAATTGAAAATGGAAAAATAATGTTAGTCTTTAATTTATAAGTAAATTTCTTCCTATTTTACATAATTTATTATTTCGCCTAGGCTAAAACATTCAAAATATATATAAAATTCGAATTAATTTTTTACATTATTTCCATTTTGTTTATTTTTAAATTTTGTTCATTTTTCTCCCCCCTTTCCGTTTCTAAGCCCATGTCGATAGGTCTTGGCGTAGAGACTCTGTTATCGATAGGAATTTGCCAGCTGTGCAATAATTGCACTTGTGGCCAAATAACTTCATTTTTCCATATTATATTTAACGCAAATATGCTGCCGAAACTGAAAATATCCGCTTTCCTGCTAAAAGTAAGACTCTTATTGGTGCAATTAACAATGATTTGTAACCCACTAACTTCCGATTGCAGCGCCTGGAGCGAACAAAGCAACAGTGCAGTGGTTGTTTATACGGAGTTTTCTACGGAGAGGGAACCCTGCTCCTACTCAGCTTTAACATTGAGTCCAGTTTGGGGCAGCTGAACTACGAGCAGATCCAGCACCGATTCCCCGCGGAACTGGATCTCTGCGGATTGGTCAAGTTCGGCGATTGCACCGATGGCGAGGCGCACCTTAATGAGGTCATCAAATCGGTGGACATCACCGACAATCCCATACTGCTGCAATGCGAATTGGGCACCCTGGTGGGCCTGCGAGCATCGTTCTTTGTCCACGGAAAGCTGGAGGAGGTGCCCTACGAGGTGATGGAGGCGGAGCAGCTGTACAACGACTTCTGCTTCACCCGGCTGCAGTGCGGATTCTTCCTGCAAACGGCTGCCACTCCGGAATCCGTGGCGAGGGAAATGCATGTGCTGCGCAAGCGGGTTGCAGACGGCAATCTGGTGTTCAATGTCCCGCAGACGAAGATCTTCATTAACAGTTGCGGGCCGCTTGACAAACAGTTCACCAGTGATTCTCAGATTCAGAATCTTATTGATGTCATCCCCAGTCCAGGAAATGAAAAGGAGGCGGCCGGTGGAGACAAGAAGAAGGCCAAGGCCCACAACACGCCGGTCAAGAGATTGGCGCCCACTGGCTGCGACTATGAAGTGATCCCCATCGATGTGCTTCGATCGCGCAGTCGTGACCCCGTTGCCCGGGATTCACCGCCCCATCCGGCGCTAAGCATTGCTGTAACCACCGAAGAACAGACCCGAGTCCAGGTTCCATTGGAGATCGAAGCCATGGCCATTCTATGCAGGAAGACCAAGCTTCAGCGGCTTTACGACGTCCTAATCGAGAGCATCTGCCGTGCTCTAAGATTATTCGAGTTGAGTCTGATTGAGCACCTCACAGAATCGGAAAGCGGCAAGCTGTTGGTGCCCGCTAGCTATCACTTCTATCCCCAGGAGTTCGGGCACTTTGTGAGCTGCGCATACCTGGAGGATCTAGGCGACGATGAGCCAAACATGCAGGAGAGACGCAAGAGACTCCATCGGCAGTTTGCTTTGCCCGTCAGTCGTCCCTATTTCCGCAGAGCCAATCGGGTGCATTTCCTGGGCGAAACGGATGACGCCCCGTGGACTCCACTGCTGAACACCCATATTGGAGTCCGTCCCAGTGGAGTTACCGACGGCAAGGAGTACTTAGTGAACGGTAACTACCATTACTACCACTACCTGCAGCAGCAGGTGCAGGATAAGGGATGGGGCTGTGCCTATCGCTCGCTGCAGACGATATGCTCCTGGTTCGTGCTACAGGGTTATACCAACGCCCCGATTCCCACGCACTTGGAAGTGCAGGAATATCTTCACAAGATCAATGACAAGCCGGCTGCTTTTGTGGGATCCTCGCAGTGGATTGGATCCACGGAGATCAGTATGTGCCTGCAGGGATTCCTCAACGTAGACTCAAAGATTCTACATGTGGCCTCTGGAGGCGAGTTGGCCACTGTTGCCTCCGAACTGGCCATGCACTTCCAGACGCAAGGAACACCAGTGATGATTGGCGGCGGTGTGCTGGCCCACACCATTATCGGAGTGGACTACTGCGTTCAGACGGGTCAGGTTAAGTTCCTTATCTTGGATCCACATTATACAGGTGCCGATGAACTGGCCACGATTCAAATCAAAGGATGGTGCGGCTGGAAGGGCATGGACTTCTGGACTAAGGGCAGTTACTATAACCTCTGTATGCCCCAGCGGCCGATTTTGTATTAAGTTCAGATCCTTTTCCATTTGCATTTAGATAGCCTAGGGTGGGTCGATTTCATTTTTAATTTGTCCAAACATGTTCGTTGCTTTAAGACATTTGGTCTGATATAAATTGTATTTTTTGAATCCACAAAAATATAATCGGGAAAGTGACAATTGCATAAAAAGTAGTTAATAAGTTTTTATAAAGATTTATCTATTAGATGTTTATTTTCCCCAATTAAAAATCAATTCAGATTATGCTAAATATTTTAATTAGGCAAACGCATAGTAGTCCTTCAAAGTTACTTGACATTTATTAACAAATATATGTTTTGGCCATTAAAATGTTCCAGATCTTTGTTTGGCAATCTTCCAAGTCGACCCACCCTAAAGTACAATCTAAGGTCAAGCTTTCAAATGGTTTTGTTTGTAATTATTTCTTGTATATGATACTTGTGTACTTTAATTGTATTACTCTTGTACGTTATATGTCGATGCTATATCTCCCACTCACTTATTAAACAATATACTAAAATGTTAGCTTAGAAACGAAATGGAGACAGATGTGACCCTTGAGTAGACTTCTTGAGGGGAAGTAGTCCCGGGTTAAACACCACTCTTAGAGTACTTCTTCCAGTAACGCTTGACATCATCGTGGCCATTCTTCTGGACCACCATGGTACGGGTTCGTTCATTTTGCCACACCAGCATGTGGATCGACTGAGCGTAGTCTCTTAGCGTTACGAAGTCAGTCTGGGAGAGGAACTGATTGTACACCACGCCCTCCGTGTAGGTGAAGCGATTTCGCTCCAGTTCCCACAGTTTAATTTGATCGACGACAGTCGGTGGCAGGCAGGACTTGGACTGAATGGCTGACTCAACCAAACGCATATTGGGATGCGCATACTGTTCCAGATACGAGACAATCTGCTCTGCCGTGATTCCGCCCCGCAGCGCCTGACGCACTGAATCCCGGGTGAGAACGCCCACGACGAGATTGGGAAAGCGGTAGAGCAGCTCTGTAAACAGACCCAGCACGGCCACTTGGAGGGGTGAGTCTGTGTAGGCATACACCCGGTAATTTGTCTCCACCACTATGTAGCCGCAGTCCTGCGTCGCCTCCTCATCCATTGCCACGGAGGCGGTCGCTGCAGCCTCCTTGCTGGTCACATTCAGAGCCAAACGGGTGGGATAGAAGCGACCCTCCTTGCGCTTTCGCTGGAAGACCAATCCAAACTCCCGAAGATGCTGCAGGAAGGTCAGCATCTGGCTGTTCATTCCCTCCGAACTGTAGTCCCTGCCCAGCGTGGAAAAACTGAGCTGAAAAAGCATAGACAGGCATTCCGGCAAGCTAATACCTCGCTCCTCGCACGTGTCCAGGTATTGGAGCATAAAGTGCCAGACCTGAGCTCGCGTGTCCAGCAGCAGGAACTGAAAGCCCTGTCGGGTTATTGTGATGCCATCGCGTTCATCGCGCTTCATGAGATTGGCATGAAGCAGAATCCTCACGGCATCCGGACTTATGGCCTCCGCATCGGTGCCATTGCGATTTCCAGTGCCAACCATATAGTGCAGCACGCAGCGCCACCGTGACATGGCGTATGTGTCGAGGAAGGCGATGTCCCGGGGCTTCGAGTCTTTCTCCAGCGTGTTGGTCATGGGCCAGGGCTTTCCGCCGCCCAGCAGCACCTGGCGCACACTCTTCTTGAAGGTGGGCGACAGTTCCCAGGCGGACAGGCCGCCGGGTATGGCCGTAACCCGCCAGACATTCAAGGCCGTCAGGCAGCTGGTGGCCTCCGTTTGCTCCCTGCAGGATCAATGGATTACGGGGGATTTACTAAATTAACTTGTAGTCTTCTTACTTGGCACAACGTTGGGCCCCCCATGACGAGACCACCGCTTGGGGAACTGGTTGATCCACGAACAGGATCCGAATGATAAACTGCCTCGCTATTTCGGGCAGCTCCCGGAAGACAGCCAAACAAATGGGCGGATAGTTGTATAGCTTCTCCAGCGACTCCGGCGTTTGGCGGGTGCGCAGATACTCCTGGAAGTCCTTGCACTCCAGGTTCGCAGGACCCTGCACCAAGGGCGACAGGCCACTGGTTCCACTGCCACCGGCTGCCGAGTACCGACCGGGACCGGATTTCGTGTCGGCCATGTCGATTCGAATGTCGAAATGGTAAACAAAAGGAATCCAATCTCAATACATTCGCATCGATAGCCGGTATTTTGCCGGTCGACAATCGATAGTAGAGTGCAAGGGCGTATCAAAAGGGTATTTCTTTAATTTTGGAACCTTTTTTTTTTAATTTTGTTGTACAATATTTGTATAAAAAAAATAGATGGCATTTAAATGGTTTAATATTGTTTTATAATTTAGTAATGATACTTCATATTGTTAATTACACCAACTTTTTACAAATGATCTTTATTCCAATAAAATGTTGTTGATTACCGAACTAATTTTCTGATTTACAACCCCTTTTTCTACACCCATGCCTTTACGCAGTGCTTGAAATAGCGATGAATCTCCCTGTTATCGATAACACTTCAGCTGTTGCTCTGCACACGTGCGCGAAGAATATTCTTTATTTTTATTTAATTTAGGCGAGTTTTCGTATCTAAAATGAGTGACGACGAGGAGCACTACGAACCAAGGGCGCACAAGAAGCTGCTGCAGGCCATCGGCAGTCTGGGCAAGGTGCAGCACATCCAGAAGTCCACCCGGGACGAGCGCCAGTCGCGTCAGGATGAGTTTCAGCTGGTGAAGAGCGTGTCGTCGGCGGAATCGGAGCGTGCTCCCCGGGCGGTGGGGCTTAACGACCTGGTGGACATCCTGCGCTCCTCCTCGAAGCACAGCCAGACGGGCAAGAAGCTTAAGAACGTCCAGGGCAGCAAGAAGGTCCTGGAGAAGCCACTAGAGAAGCCGGCAGCGGATCGCATTAAGCGGACCATTGGCTACGAGGGAGTAACCAAGAGTTTGGGGCGCTGGGATGCTGTGGTGGCCCAACAGCGCTCGGCAGAGACGCAGGTGAGTCCATGTCATATCGATTAAGTATCTGCAGCCGCTTATCTGAGCCGAAAATCTCCCTTCAGATCTTTCCCTTACCCTCTGAGACGATTTACGTAAACACTTCGGCGAGTGCGCGTCCCCTCAACACACGGATTAAATCTAATCTTGCCAAGGAACTCGAGGCCAGCAACCGTAAACTACGTGAGCTACGCAAGGCGCAAATTGGCGACACCACGGATGAGAAGGAGCTGGCCAAACAGGAGCGCCTGCTCCACCAAAAGAAGCTCTCGCGGGATGAGCTCTTCGCCCGTCGCAAGGAGTTGGCCTACCTGAAGATGCGTGAGTCCCAGAAATCGGCCAAAGCGCGCATGCAAAACAAAATCAAATCCAAAAAGTTCCACAAGCTGCAGAAGCGCCAGAAGATTTTGGAGCAGATGAAGGAGTTCGAGCTGCTGCAGAAAACCAACCCAGAGGCGGCACTAGAGAAACTCAATGCCCTTGAGAAAAGTCGTGTGCAGGAGCGCGCCAGCCTGCGGCACAAAAACACTGGCACATGGGCCAAGAATCTGCAGGTTCGTGCCAAGTACGACAAGGATGTGCGAAAGGATCTGGCCGAGCAATTGGCTGTTAGCAGGGAGCTGACCCAGAAAAAGCAGGAATCCGACAGCGAGGAGGAAAGCAGCAGGAAGAGAGTGGCTCCTGTGGAGGAGGAGAACGACTACGATCCTTTCAATCCTTGGACAAAACGAAAAACTGTGGAAAATGCTGACAACGGCAACGGCGAAAGTGAGGATGCCAATTGGCGACAATATTGGACGAAGCGGAATCGAAATGAAAAGCTACTAAAAGAGCATCGTAGGGAATTGGAAGAGGGCGAGCAGGATGATGAGGGGCCGGCGGAGGAGGATGAAACTCCACAAAAGCCATTAATCAAAGCCAAACCTGCCAAGAAAAGCCCCAAACAATCAAAAGTTACAACCGAGAATGGCTGGCAAGTAGAAGAAGTTGAGCCAAAAGAAATTAAAAAACAAAAAGGAAAATCTAACTCCCAGTCCATTGATGATATTTTTGAGAAGCACGAAGACCAAGTGAGAGTTAAGCTAAGCAAGAAAATGGAAAAGTTGAAGGAACGAGTAAATAAACTTAAAGAAGCACCCGTCAAAGGAAAGAAGGCAAAAAAGAAGGACGCCCTGCGGAATCTAAAAAGTCTGGCTTTAAAAAAGACTAATCAGCAGGTTGAAGTTGATGAGCCTCTAAATTATGAGAAAGATGCGGATATAGAGAAAAAAATCCCAGAACAATTGGAGAATAATCCAGAAACAAAGGAGACCCCAACTGTGGACACCATAGATCCTAATAAGGTGACAACTCTACTGTTTACCCAAAAAAAAACCATCTCGGGTGGCATTAATGACGCGCTGATAGACGATGAGGCGGCAGAATACGATGAAGAAGACGTGGCCACCGAACGCCAGTTGACCATTAGCCAGGCCTTCGAGGACGATGATATTATTGCTGATTTTAACCGGGACAAGAGCAAGGACTCCGAGCTGAAGAACACAGAGATTCAGCTGGCCCTGCCCGGCTGGGGTTCCTGGGCAGGTGCGGGTATTTCGCAGGCGGTGATGGAGAGGCGTAACAAGCGACTCCTTCTCAAGCTGGCTGCTCCGGAAAAGCGACGGGACGACAACAAGGATGCCCTCTACCTTAACGAGTCGGCCAGCAAGCAAGCGCGCGAGCATATGGTCTCCAGCATCCCGTTCCCTTTCCGATCCCTGGCCGACTACGAGGCCAGCATTCGTGCCCCAGTTGGTCGGAACTTTGTGCCGGAGACGGCCTTCCGGATGCTCACCCGTCCGGCGGTCATTACGCGCAAGGGCCAGGTTATCGAGCCCATGGCGGAGAGCGAGCTGGTCAAGCCGGACAGGCGTCTGCGTCACATTGTGGACAGGAGAATAAAGCGCATACCGGTAGTTCCCCCCAAGGCGAAAATAGCTTAAAATTAGGAATAGATTTACGAATAAATTGGATACAAATGAAAATGTGTTCTAAAAATAACTCTTGATAAATGGAGATGTAATGAAACATGGTTTTTTTTTCCGTTCATAGCTTAGACAAAGTACATGGGGTTTGTCTTCATAAATTCGGGAACGATTGTTCGCTTCTCGTATTCTTTCTTCAAATCTAGGAACCTAGTGGAGCTGTGACATAAAATGGCGATTAAGTGGGGAAAGCTGCAGGAGAAAACATTGACGTACCCAGTGAGGTAAACACGACCGCGTGCTGCCACCAAATGGGCCAAGTAGGCTGGAGCCGGATACGAAACCGAGCGATTGCAACGGGGGAACATGTGGCAAAGATTGTAGGTCAACTGCTGCAACAGGTCGATGTCCAAATTGCCCGTGTTCTCAATCACGTTGTAGCGCGTAGGCTTGGCCGTGCCCTGGACGGACTGGTGGCTGACCATGAAGAACTGCATCTCGTTGGGATGCACGATGGTGCGATCGACCACGGTTCCGGGGACTACGTTGTTAAACTTGTTGTACTGCGATGGTTCCCCGCTGGGGAAGAAGCGAGTGTGGTGACGCTTCACCACGATCACGCAGCAAATTTTGGGCTTGATTCCCACCTGGATGTTGGCAAATAATTAACAATCAGTTAGTTTTCCACATAGGTCGCTTATAAAATCGAACTCACCTTGGCACAGGCTGCATGTATGCCTCTAAGCTCCTCATTCTTGATCTTAGGGAACTGGCCGTCGCTCACACCGTCACGGAAGTAGAGAATGTGATCCGGATAGGTCTTTCTATACTGGCGATAAACACGCAGGTGCTCCATCGTGATCGACTCCATGTCCTCGATTTCCTCCAGAGCCGGTCGCTGCAACCGATATTGCATGTTGTAGGCGGCTCCGTAAGGATCGTGCGAGGCTGCCACGCCCACCACACTGGGAATCTCGCGTTGATCTGGAGACGGATGGGTCACGTCGGCGCCCAAGAACATGGCGTTCTTTATCCGGGGTTCATCCTTGAGTCTGTGATTAATGCCATTTAACTTGGAGTTTACTTTGAGTAAGATATTTCCAATAGTCTGGGAATTAAGATTATGCACGACAGTATTCTTCTTGATGCACTGCGTCAAAATTCCGTGCTGCAGCTCGGCCTTCTGCTTGATGATGTCATATGATATCCCGATGGCATATGATATCCCGGAGTGGGGAATAATTACGAAAGCCAGATCGCACTGGTTGCGCTTCAGATCCCCGAAGACATCGTCCAGGTTACGCTTGTCCTTAAACGTCCTAAGATCCGCCTTGTCTGCAAGGCACATGCTTAACGACTTGCTTTGGCTAAGCACTTTGCACTTAAAGTCATCCACCTGGTTTGAGTGCATATCGAATCCGTGCTCTGGAGCATAGTACACGATCGCCCACTTGTGGAATTTGCGCTTGGGCTCCAGGAACTTCCTGTTGTGCATGCTCCACGAACCGTCTTTCGGCATGACGGGTTTTTGGTTTTTGTCCTGGTACTGCACCTCTGGTGCACGGAGGGTGCGGGTGCCCACTATCATGAAGTCGGCTATGATCTTGATACCAAATCGGCTGATGGTCGGGTCGTTATTGTGCCGGAAGAACTCTAGCAGCTTTTTGATCTTTTCCTTTCGAGCGTTCGTCGATGTGGCAGCAAACTTGATCATGTTGGCCACCTGAGTAGCTTCATCTTTGCGCTGCAAACAAAAGACAAAAAAACATAATTTTAAAAATGTTACCTTTGAATTGGGATTCGTTTTTATTTGTATCAAATTTCTCATAAAGAAATCAAAAATCTGTTCCTATTGGTAATTTCTAATACTGTTTTAGCAATGTAAAAAAATGTTAATTACTACACACAAAAAAAATGATTGGTAAAATTAACCAATATACATAATTGTAAAACAGTCCCCAACCACAAAAATTGTCAATTCTACCAATCAAATAGTTACTCTTACGTAATACGTAAACGTAAGGGTTACTGTAAAAAATAGTTATGCAACTGTAAAATGGTAGAATGTGCCCAAACCATAAATTGTAGTTAACTTACTATTTTTGTAGTAAATATACAATTTATAGTTATTTCACTGCAGCAAAAAAATGTATTAGTAAAAGTATAAAGATAGTTTTTTTTACCTTTTTAAAAAGTGACTTTTCAAAAGTGACTTTTCAAAAGTGTCTTTTCAAAAGTGATCTTATAAAGGTGCGGGTTGCACTTGACTTCTAGCTACCGTGGAAGTATATTTAAGACTTAAAGTAAAGTCTTATTGACTCAGAATCTGACTTGGGCTTGGTTCATAAAGGGCTAGACCCAGTTGGGACTAATATACATATAAGGCATCGCAGAAGATTTTTTAAACAACTATTTAAAATAATTTCAAGGTACAAAAACAAAATACACAATCCCGTAAGCGTAACTATTTTAATATTAGTTTAACTATTTAATAGTACGCAAAGCAAAAACAAATACACGGACGAATACTTTTATTGTACTGTATTGTATTGTATTGTAAAGTAAATATGTATATTCTTGATCAGGGTGACTAGCCAAGTCGATCTAGAAATGCCTGTCTCTTCGTCTGTCTGTCTGTATGAACGCTGAGATCTCGGAAACTACAAAAGCTAGAAGGTTGGGATTAACCACACATATTCTTGGGCTTCCTACGTAGCGCAAGTTTGTTTCAGCCGAGGGCCACGCCTCCTGTAACGCCCACAATCGCCTAACGCCCACAATTAAACGATTTTAAAAGGTGTCAGGCGCCCACACCTTTAAAAATTTCGGAAAAGTAAAAATGAAGTTTTCATTTTTAAAAAAAACTTATCGATTTTTTAAATCGGACCATTCGTTTAAAAGTTATGCGCGATTAAAGTTTTATATATCCATCTCCCTCGCACTCCCTTTAGCTGAGTAACGGGTATCTGATAGTCGGGGCACCCGACTAAAGCGTTCTCTCTTGTTTAATATATTTTTATTTTTAGTTGTAGCTTTAAGATTTTGAAAGGAAATAATTCGTACTTACAGTTAATGCCTGACCACCGTCGATTTGGCAAAGCTCGATGGGCAGAAATATTTGCTTGGTCAGGGATCCAACGAGCAGGCAATGAAGTTGGGGATACAGCAACTTGAAGTTGCGACTCTTGAAATACTCGGACACGGTGGTAGTTTTGCCCTCGTACTCGAAGGTCTGGCTGGTGGCCGGGCTTCGAGAAAGTCCATTAACTTTGTAAATCCTTGGAACGGTGGCAAACGATTTGGGTGGTGTGTAAATCACATCGAGACCTTTGAGGAACGACTCAATTGAACGCCTGGACTCTTCCAGACTGGTAGAAGCGTTGATTTTCTTCTTAAGACCGAATCGCTCCAGATATTCGATCACAGACATGGCGATTGGAAAAGATTTGTGCGATATGTCGACATTGAGAAAGGGACGATCGCCCAATACCAAGGCCTGATATAGACCGAGCAGAGCCTCGTAGCCACTCCCCAATTCGTGGCGCTGACCAGGCTCGGAGGTCTTGAAAAAAGACCGACCTGCCCGAACTGCCTTATTGTGGCAGGGGGCAGCCATGACCACCTCCAGACACTGCATCGCACGCATGGGCTTGTCGAAGATTCTCGTCGTCATATAGCTGCAAAGTTATACGTTGAAATTATATGGATTAATTACAACTCTCTGCCTATTACTTGTTCAACGAGCTAAGATCCACTTCCAAGTCTCCAGTCTCCTTGATTTCCACTGTGTATGTCAAAACACGTCCTTGGCCATCTGTCACCTAAAAAGCATTAAAGCAGAAACCAGGTTTACAGTCAAATATTGGTAATAGCTTACATTTTTTATAAATTTATAAAAAAAATTCACCCAAAATCTAAAGTAGGTCAATTACTTCACATGGACCAACAAAAACTGACCAATCGTACAAAATCGTATTAATTTTAAGCCAAGTTACGAAAATATTTATAGGTTCTTCTTATTTTAAACAAAGAGAACGCTAGAGTCGGGTGCCCCGACTATCAGATACCCGTTACTCAGCTACTTTTTAACGAATGGTCCGATTTGAAAAATTTCTTCTACATTTCGATAGGTATTGGTAATCACAATAAAACTGCATTTTTACTTTTCCAAAATCTTTAATGGTGTGGGCGCCAGACACCTTTCAAAAAATGGTTTAGGGCGATTGAGGGCGTTAGAGGGGGCGTGGCACCATTTTGAAATAAACTTGCGCTGCGTAGGAGAATATGCATGCAAAATGCCAATCCTCTAGCTGTTATAGTTTCCGAGATCTCAGCGTTCATACGGACGCACAGACGGACATGGCTAGTTCGACTCGGCTAGTGATCCTGATCAAGAATATATATACTTTATAGGGTCGAAAAAGCTACCTTCTCCCTGTTACATACTTTTGCACGAATACAATATACCCTTTTACTCTACGAGTAACGGGTATAATAATATACCAAACCCATTTCTCCCTTCTTACAGAGACTTGCGAGTCCTTGCAGTCCGTCTTCAGCTTGTCCACCGAGTAGCAGGATGCTCTACCATCAAAGGCGGCAATCGCCCCGCCCAATTGATTCACACGGAACTGCTCGAATGCTGCTCTAAGGAACTTCTTTGGGCGCTCTGGCAGGATCTTGACATCATAGTGGTAAGCTTTCTTCGGCATTTTCGTCATGTCAACTTTTAGGTAATTAACGGCTACTTGGCCGGGTTCACCTATGGTTCCTCGCTTGGTACTGATTACGGAGAGGGGGGATGAACTGCCAGCACCTGTAATTAAAATAAAACTTCAGAAAACACATCACTATCTTAATATTTGCTTTAAAATGCGCGTAACTACTTTAATTATTTTAAAAAATGTTTTTATTGGCCAATGCAATTGCAATAAAATTTTAATTTTGTATACTTTATTGCACTTGCAATACATTATATAAATGACAAAAATAGTGTGTACCAACAAACAAGATTTTTGTCTCTAATTTTAAAAATTATAAACAATTTCGAAGATTTATAAAACTTGAATAAACCAAAAACATGATTATATTTTTAACCAATTTATTAAATATACAATTTATCCAACCGACCTTGTCAGCTTATAATTCATAATGTATTTATTGGATGAATAGAGCGACCAGAAATAAGGACGTCTTCATTTGTTGAGTTATTGTTTTAAAGATTTTTTAAGGATCTTATATTTACTCTTATCTAATTACCCACGCAGACATTCCTGCTTATCTATAGAATGTGTTCATGTTTGAACAATGGATATAGATCCACGAGATCAACTCAATATTTCAAGATCAAACAAAAATACAAACAATTTATAATTGAAATATTTATTTACAATTTATTGATATTTATTAATCAACAGATTGCTGATTGTAATATGTTGAAATTTTGTATTTATATGTCCACAGAGAACCATAATAAGCTGATAAGAAAAATAATGTTGCCTCACAAAATATATAATTTTTTCCATCTACCCCTCAGCTTAACCCCAAAAGCTTAGTCACAAAAAATAAAAAAAAAATTTATTTTACCATCATGGTTTAATGATTGTTAATATGTACTTATAGAACACATGTACTTGCCTTGTGGAGGCGTAGGAACTACGGGTTGTTCCTCCTTTGCCTTATATTCTGGGAAATTTAAAGATAAACAAATACATACGTATCCCAAAACTGGAATTTTTAATGAACTCACTGTTAACTTTTCCCATCTTAAAGAAAAATTAGTTTAATTTATTTCAAACCCTCTGATAACTATTTCCAAAAAGTGGTTATTGATTTCTAAACCAACGAAAGGAATATGTAAAAGATTTAATATAAACAAATTTGACGCGAAAACATCCACATGCGACGTTGTCGGCGGTCTAAAAATCACTAACTTATCAGTGGAAAAAATATAGAATTTCTAAGACCGGCATGCCGCGGCACCGAAACATAATGAAGAGAAGAGAGCGTTTCTGAACATTCATTACTCATGAGGAACAAATGCTTGCGCCACTTAAATAACTAAACCCAGGAGAATTGCCATACGATAACATTTTATTTCCAAAAGAGTATTTTCTTTAAGACTTAAGTCTTGTGATGTGGTAGATGTTACTTGTTTTACTTTTCCTAATCCTAAGTATTGAGACTTAAAACGAGGCAAGGAGAGCCAAATAAATGTGATGTTTTAAGGCCGTGCTCTTAGAGAAAAGACTCTTTAAAGATTATCGTCAATTTTATGTATTTTGATAAAATAGCTGGAATGATATAGGAACAGTAGGGCGGTCCAAAAAATGAAATCTTATTCTAATGTCTGCAAAAAATGTATCCAAAAATCAAAAAAATGTTTGTTGAGGGGTACCCCTTGCGAAACGTCCTCAAAGTTTCCTTACAAATTACTCATACGACCTGTAAGCCAGCCAGAACTTTTTTTAAAAATATCGTTTTCCCCCCTCCAACTTTGACAACTCTCTGATATCATTCAATATGAATCTAAAAATGGAGAAAAATTACGAAATGTTTTTGTTTGGGAAACTTATATTTGAAATACCCACATCGGACTTTTTAACGAAAAGATCCGTACTTTCTAGTGTTCTTTATAGGACTAGATTTAAAGGACATTCTGTACTGGAAAGCGCAAATGAAGTGGCAAATATGCTGATTGATATTTGGAATCAAAGGAATATTCGAGTCCGCCCTTTCCACCACATCCTAAAATCAATATCGCGCCTTTACAAGGACTATTTTGACTTAAAAAAAATGTAAATAAAAACGGAGAAATTCACCAAAACTGGGAAAGTCGTTTTAAAACAACTTTAAGTGAACGATTTTGCATTTCCCATGCCCTGGCGCCATCAGATGCATTTTAGCAATTAAGTGAATTACTTTAATAAAAAAGCTTATTAGTTCAACACCGATTTAAATACCGCAATATTATATTTTGCCTCTAGGTCTGGCTAGGTTTTTCCAAATATTAAAACTTTCAAAGTCGTCCAAAAATGTGACAAGCGAATTTAGAAAATAAAACCAAGTCAGGGCCACCTATTTAAAAAATAATATATTTGATGAAAGGCAACAGTGCGTATGAGTTTGAGACCAATTCGCAGACCCTAAAACGGGTTTTTTTCAAAAAATTTCCTTAAGCATGTCTTAAATACCTCAATGCGCATCGTATAGGCGGGTGAGAGTAGGACCTTGAAAATTTCCATACAAATGTGGACCGCCCTAAGGAACAGTCTGATGAATGATTAATAAAAAGTGTTATGGTTTCGAAGACTTTATTTTTTTCATAAAAAAAAATCTTCATACAAATTCTTGATAAACAGATAGACATTTTAATTTAATTTTGATTTCTTCTTGAGATCAGCTTTAAAGCACATTTTTTAGGATTATTTGAGATAAGGAAGGAACCTTTTTGGATTTTTGTTTTTAATTATATATTTAATACCTAATATAATTATGTATTTCCTAATTGTTTTTTTAAATCAGAGGCGGCATATGGATTTTTGAAAGCGGGAACAATTCGCCATTGCACCCACCAGTGATGAGTCAAACCAAAGACCAATCTAATCTCTAAGATGAGTAACGGGACATACATTCGTTTTGCAATATGCAGGTAATTTTTTGATGGCGACGAAAATCTCGCTCTCTCCGCTCGCACAAAGTTGAGAGCGTAAAAATCAAAAGAAGAATGCACATGCTTGTGTGAGTGAACACAACTCGTAATGGGGTTATTCCACTACATTGTGCGGCTCATTCATTAAAACATTCATTAGAGGCTTAGAAAGGGACAAATATATATGCATTTACTGGGATTTGTTTGGATAAGATGGCATGGTCACTCAGAATTTATAAGTTAAATTTAAACTTTAATTCAAATAACTTCAAAGCTGTAAAATTAATAGTGTGTATTGTCATGAAAGCAGACATTTCTAACACGCTTTTAAAATGTTTTGGGCTGTACAAAGTATTTGTACATACGTATTTATATTTAATTGTATAAATTTTATAAAACTTTATAGACGAATGACTTTATTTTTAGTTAGAAACGGAGTAATTAGGCCGCTGAAATATTTTTTGTATTGTTCTTATTTGTTTATATATTTTTTATTGATACCATTTCACATTTGCTCTAGTGAATGAGCAAAATTGTACTTTTTAGTATGGATGTATTTAAAAATACCTCAAAAAAATACCGAAAATGCCCATCGGTTTTTACAATTTTTCTGATTGATTGCTCATTGCAGCCGACATATATCTGTCTTGCTCGCACCTACGTAAAATCGTATAGGCTGAGAAAAATTTGGTCTAATGAGTAAGCCGAACAATGTAGTGGAATACCCGCATAAGAAAGTGCGTATGTGTCCATACTTAATTGATGAGACGATTTTCGGCCCGAAATCAATTCTGAGCTATAAGCCTAGTACTCAGTACGACGAAAACTGCTAGCTAAGCATAGGAGCGAGAGGCAAATAGGTAGCTAAAGCTTTTAGCCGGGGACTTTTTTCACCGCGGTACTCAGATGAGCTAAGGAAATGGTAAGGAAATACCAAAAAAATACCAATACTCTGAAAACTTCGGTCACACTACAAAAGAATAATATTTTTCGACTAGTGAAACTCTTAGCCGAACTGCAAAAAAGCAATAAAAAGGGGGTGGGGGGATATAAGATCGAACAGGAACCCGCATTTGCTAAAAACTAGTAGGGTTAACGTGACTTCTCTCTCTCTAGCTTTTGAGCAAGAGAGCCTGGAGCCAGCTCTAGAGCCAGCTCCAAAAAATCGTGTGCAAAAAAATAGTATGGCGTTATCCATCTTCATATTCTAATGTCTTTGGTCAAACGATATGTTCATAGTGAGAACCAATCTAATCGAAAAACTTGATCCTTTTTACAATACAATCATTGCTGGTGATTTCAATGCAAGAAATACTGCCTTTAGTGTTAATAATAGTAAGGGATCCTTTTTACGAGAAAGGATATTAAGTGCTGGGTATATGATAGCTAATGATGGTAGCAAGACCTTCAAACGAAATATTGATTCGGAATCTTTGGGTCTGTTCTAGACCTAACTTATCAAAGGCATGCATTGTGAAAAATGGAACTGCAAACAGTTTTTGTTGGAAGGCAGTCACCATTTTCCTATTATTTTTGAGGTTTCAGGTAATCTAAGTATGCCAAAATGCTTCGTAGCAAAAAGCACTGTTTTTAAAACAGGCTATTTAAAAATCTACAAAATATAGAGTTAAGTGGTAACATTGAGAACCTAACCAAAAATATAACAGTCGAGATTAAAGCAGCTACATATAAAGTTGAAGAAAGTAGGAATGACAGGCTAAAAGTTTTGTTCAACGCATATGCCGAAAGTCAGAAAAAAGCTTGTACGGTTAATCAAAAGATCAAGTGGAAAAAGGCTGTAAAAATTGCGAAGAGAACGAACTACTTAAGTAAGATAGATCAATTGAATGCCAAGGCCAACACAAAAGAAGCGTGGAGATTTCTAAGAAATTTGAAAAACTGTCAGGAAGAAGTAGTGGAAAATTTTGACTTAGACAACTCAAGCTTGTAAAGTAGAGCTGTGGATGATGAATTGTTTGCCTTAAAAGAGCATGATAATCCGTTGTTTAGTTTGGATGATTTAGAAGAAGTTCTAACTGCAAAACAGGAAGTCTCTTTCTACAATGATAAAGTATCCAAATGTGATTTTCCGGTTGAATGAAGAAACATCAAAATAACTCCCATCCCGAAGCGAAACAAATACCTAAGTGACATCAAAAACTTCAGGCCATACCATTAATATCTGTGCTAGCGAAAACAATAAATTGCATGATAAAATCTAGACTTTAACAAGAGAGAACGCTATAGTCGGGTGCCCCGACTATCAGATACCCGTTACTCAGCTAAGGGAGTGCGAGGGAGATGGATATATTAAAACTTTGATCGGTCATAACTTTTTAACGAATGGTCCGATTTAAAAAATTTCCTCTACATTTCGATAGGTTTTGATAATCACAATAAAACTGCATTTTTACATTTCCAAAATCTTAAAAGGTGTGGGCGCCAGACACTTTTCAAAAAATGAGGGGGCGGTTAGAGGGGCGTGGCACCTTTTTGAAATAAACTTGCGCTGCGTAGGAATATGCATGCAAAATGCCAATCCTGTAGCTTTTATAGTTTCCGAGATCTCAGCGTTCATACGGACGGACAGACAGACGGACATGGTTAGTTCGACTCGGTTAGTGGTCCTGATCAAGAATATATATACTTTATAGGGTCGGAAAAGCTTCCTTCTCCCTGTTACATACTTTTGCTCTACGAGTAACGGGTATAAAAACATATACACGACGATGCTAGTCTTCCCTTCAGGTCATATGCATATCAAAAGAACAAGTCAGCTGCAGTGTGCATTACCGATGTAATCAATTTTTTAGCTTCACGGAAAAAGGATAACAAATCAATTGTAATGCCTGTTGTTGATCTAAGCAATGCCTATAATTGTGTTAATCTGAACTTTTTGAAGCTGCTTTTCGACAATGAAGGTTTTCCTAAGGTGTTCACTGATTGGATAATTAGTTTTATGTCAAACAGGGTGTTAAGGCTGGGTAATGCGGTATAAGTTGTTCAAGGAATTCCGCAAGGATCTTGCTTGTCACCAATACTTTTTAATGTGTACACCAAACGGCATTAAATTGGCTGCTGAAATCATCAAAAGAAATAAGTACAAAAAGGCTCTTAGGTGCTACAAATCTTGTGAAGAACAAAGGCTGTGATTCGTACATTGTACAAGATATACATGAATGTATTGAAGACTCGGAGGTTGAAAGATTAGAAGTAGTATGGTTTCCAGGGCATAGTGGTATCAGTATAAATGAAAAGACGGACAGTACAGCTAAGTTAGCTGTGACTGAAGGGGAGATCGTTGAGGTAAAGTTGAGTGTCAGGAAGGCCCTAAAGGAAATGAAAAAAATTGTACATCTTGAATGGAATGAGGATTACAAAAACAAATGTCGACTCAAAGGATCCAACCTGATAAAAATCTTTCCGGACATCCCAAACAAACCATGGCACCAAGTCCTAAGGTGGAGAGCTAAAAGCATTAAAAGAATAAATAGACTTATGACTGATAACACATATCACAAAGATTTTCTTCACCGGATTAAGGCTGCTGAAACAAATTAATGTGATACCTGCAATGTCTTGGAGTACGCCGAGCATTTGATTTTTGATTGCCAGAAACTTACCAGTTTGAGATCTAAATTTAAAATGTTCAGATATTATCGAAACCTTAAAGAATTATTAACAAGAAAAGAGCCTCTCCATCTTAGAGAAGTGGCAATCTTTATTAACAATGATAATTTTAGCTTTTAATCCACCTCTTTATATAATTTTTAATCTAATTATACAAACAACTAATAAGACTGGCTTTACGACTAGTATGCAATCTGTCGTACCCTTTCATAGGAAGTTTTTGAGGACCACCTTCTGTGGTCTATAAACAATGGCTAGGGGTTGTGGGTCAATCATGCATTTACTCCCATCTCAATCACTTGGTTGATAAAGAGACAAGCAAAGCAACAGCTTGTCCAGTTTGGAATGAAGTCGATCTTTATTTGACGTTCTCTACATCTACATCTACCTTTTGAGTTGAGACAAACAAATTGTTTAAAAGAGAAAAGTCATTCTACAGCTTATCTTACCCAGGAGCCGAACCAATTTTTGTGTTTACGACATGTGCATTGTCTCGCACAGGCGCTCAAACCACTAGCATGTGGTCAATGCGGCAGTGTTGTTAACAACACACGCAATAAATTAATACAAAAAAAAAAAAGTTTCCATAATTTATTGTGATTTTGCAAACTATTTCGCCGGGAACATGTACGAACTAAAGACCCTGCTGCCGCAATTCGACATAAAGCTGCCCACCTGCATGTATCCTCTGAAGAATGTGAGCCTGGCGGCGGATTCCCTGGCCAGTGGCTCATCCGCGTCCACATCATCATGCGTAAGTTAATTGCCAGGCCAGTCAGAAATTGGTCGGGATCGCAAGGACAGTGAAAAACAACGTATGTCAACAACGCCACATCCATTCCATTCCCCCCATGTGCGATCCTTGCCAGAAATCGGAGGCCAACGGGAGAAGCAAAACAAGCCGAAACGCAGCCACATGTGCACTTGATTTGGACACTTTAGGCCGACAAATTCAGCAACTGCTAAAGGTTAAGACCACCAAAACTAAAATACGAAATTCTATTTATAAACCACCGACTAACCAAAGAATCAAAAAGAAAACAGAAATATGTATAATGCATCCACGCTCCGTTTTTCGTTGCTTGCTCTCTGTTCTTGTGGCCTTGGCCAATGGATTATGGTGATTTGCCCTCTAAACATGTTACCTTACATTCTAGGATGACACGGCATCGGTGGCTGCCCGCCAAGAGAAGGTGCTCAAGCAGCTGGAGGATCTCAAGGAGCAGCTGGGTCAGATCCGGGCCGGTCTCGGAGTTTGTGGCAAGACCTTTCAGCATACAACTGCCTTCCAGAATGGTGGCTTAAAGGAGGTACGACCTGAATTTAAAAATCTGAACCCTTAAAGGCAAATACATGTAAAATCAATAAGCTGTCGCAAGATGGTCAAATCTTTTGTCAGCTATAAAATTTTGTTGTTTTAAACATATGTATATATACATTTAAAATATTCATTTAATTAGGTTCCCCTGCAAGATGTTGTCATCAATGGACATCCCAATTTCATACCCTACGCCTTGTTGGCCTTGAAGAACGCTTGGCGGGATCTGTACACGATTGATGTGAAAACATTCACGCACTCCACGATGGCCGATATTGGACCAGCAGCTCGGGAGTTCGAAGCTAACTTGGCTAAGGTTCCAGTGAACCCGGCTCTGCCTAAGATTAGTGTTACGCTTATCTGGAAAAACTGTGAGTATTTACAAAATGCCTGAACCAAATCCTATTAAAAATTTAACAAAATCAAAGCGTATTGGAATTTATCTTACAGTTTAACCGCTTCCAATAAAATTATAATTAATTTGCAACACTTATGATCCATTCACAGGCGAACACACCGAAATGATCAGCTCACCCACCATGTACGTCCCCATCTACGGAGAGGTGAACATCATCAGGTATCTGGGTCGTGTGGGTCCTGCCGAATATCGTTATGAGGGCTCTCCCCTGTGCAATGAGATCGATCTCGTTCTGGACATTTGCTACCAGCTGCTGCGCTGCAACACGCACAAAACGCAGGTGGCAATGGTCCGTCTGTTGGACAAGCGACTGCAGCAGCAGCAGTATTTCGGCGGCTCACAGATGTCGGTGGCCGATATCGGTGTCTACAGCTCACTGATACGAATGCCCGCTATAACCGATAAGGATCTGACGCCAGCGCTCCTGGCTTGGCGAAAACGGGCGAAGCTCGTGGCTCAAATTTAAACGATTAAATCGACAAAGGCGAACAAATAAATTATACAAATAAATTGAAGGAGAGGTTTAACATTGTCTTATTTCGATAATAACAAATTATGAGTTTATCCTCGGAGTTATTCCCATTCAACCCATAACAGATTTGATTTGTTTTTCAGTATTTTATTTGGCTTATTTATCTTTGTTGCAATTATTTTACTGTTTATACAATGCGGTTCTTCGTTTCTATATTGCAATTGTTGGTTTTTAACTTACTCTGTCAATTTTGCACTTAAAAATGGCTTAACTGCTAGGCTCCGTATTTGCTTTTATTCTTGAAATCCATTGATTGTTCATTATGTGTATGTTATGCGGTTGTTCACCTTGTCAGTATGTACGATAGGATGTCGTGTCCCGAAATGGGACATTTGTTTTTCGTTCATAAAAATGTGTGTATGTATATTTTTAAATATTAATGTATATCTAGTACATATGCAGTATATATCATGTGTATTGATAATCAGTTTCTGGTTGAGTTTCTTGTGTGATCGGTTTTATTCTCATTTGTTTCTGTTTCTGTTATTTAGCTGCATAAAAAGGATTTGGAGAAGTCCCTGAACTCTATTAATTGCATTCCACAGGCTGGAAATTGAGTTAGCCCTTTTTTACCGATAGCTTATACGAATCACCTTAGTTATGAAAGTAAAATTGAGTAGGTAAAATCAGCTTAGGACCATGGTTTCAACTACCCTCGTATAAACTAGGTAAATAATTGTGTTCTCAGTTTGTTCGGTTTAGTTTTGAAACGTTTATAATTAGCATTAATCATAGTAATAATGTTGGAGAAATGAAAAGGCGGCGGTTCGCCGCCGAGGGCAGGAGTGGGAGGAAGAGATGATGCGACTCCGGCCTGGCTGCATTATGTGGTCTCGCCCTTGCCGCTGTCATCGGCGGACTCGGCATCGTCCGCTCCGGCAGCAGCTGCCTCCCTGCCCAAGCCATTGTTCTTGCACTTGCTGCTGCCGCCATTATTTTTGCTAATCGACGCCGTGGCACTGTCATCCTCATCCTCGTCCTCATCATCATCATCGTCGTCCTCATCGAAGTCATCATCAGACGGCAGATCGTCCTCCGTCTCCAGATCGAAATCATCATCGTAGAAATTGGCATCCAGGCCAGATTCCGTTGTGGGCTTGCGCGTGGGCTTCAGACAATAGTCCTCCAATGTCATCGGCACCACAATGCCCTCCCGCTTGGCCTCGGCATTGGCGGCCAGGGCCTGTTTGCGTATGATGTTAGGATACTCATTGTCCTTACCCTGAAATTAGTATGTCCTTATTAAAGAGCCAATTAGCGGGGTAAATGTCTAGCATACGGACTTTAAGCGAAAAATCCTCCTTTTTTGTTTAGAACAAAATGTAAGGTATAGAAATTAATGGAAAATCGTTTATCATTGCTCGCTTTCATGGTTGCAAGTCCGTATACTAGACATCTACTTTGACTAGAAGAGCCAGTCGAACCTGTGAGTCCCGCCATCTGCGGTACATGACCGAGGCGTCCACATTGGCCGGCGAGAATGTGTTGGGCTCGTTGAGCAGCGAGATGACCGACAGCAGGATGGTGCGGACGTTCTGCGTGGGATTCCAACGCTCGCAAGGCAGCTCGCCGCTCTGCGGATCATCCACCGGCGGATGCAGTATGGATATGCACAGATCCCCGTTCTCGTAGACATTCGGATGCCAGACCTTGGTCAGGAAGCGTATGGATGGCGGTGAGTACGGATAGTCGTGCGGGAACTTCATGTGCGCCTTGAAGTAGCCGCCCTGATAGAGGGTATCCGGTGGCCCGAAAATGGCCACCTCCCATTCGAACAGATTGTCGTCGTTGATCAGCTTGACGCGGAAGCCCTCCACCGGCTCCTCCTGCAACGACTTGTACTCCATGGCCAGGGCCCGGACCGCCGAGCTGCTGGGCGTGGTCGTGGGGGCGGACCCGGAGACGGACGACGAGGTAGCCAGGGATCCAGAGCCCGCCATCATTGTGGAGGACGATGTCGCATGCTGCGATGTGGAGGCGGCGGTGGTCATTTGTTCACCCACTTGCAGTTGTCGCCGTGCTCTGTTGGTGTAAAAGTTTTCCGAACGTCGGAACATGTCAGTGTTTTATGTGAATTTATTTTTGGGGTTATTATGTGGGTATGGGTAGGGCTACTATTTCTGCGCCCGCGAGTGTGTCTATGTGCAGGGTCAATATCTTGCTGCCTGCTGATGAATTCAAGGTGAGCACGTCACAAAAGCGATGACTGTTCGACTGCCTTGGATACTGATACTGGGGAAAACTGAAAAATTTCGTCCAATTTCTGGTCAAGTTGTGAGGGATAAAAAACACTGCTATATTTGTCGTTTTCAAAATGGGAAGACTATTTTTGCTCTTGACGTTACTCTTGATTTTGTTGTTGTTACTTTCACAGCAGACAGCACAAAACTAATTACCGATGGCCAACGGTGTTGTGAGTGGAAAATGGATTTAAGCACCGCGTTCCCGACTACTGGATGATACGTACTTGTTTAGCCAATAGTTCTCGACGATTTTTAATCGTTTTAATGCTATATGTTATTGTTGTTTGACTTGCAACAATTTCACTTTACAAAACAAAAACCAGGGTGGCATTAGCTAACCAGGGGTGGCACGGCGAGTCTGCGTCCTTTCCAGCACTGGTCTTTTCCAGCACCGGTCTATTGCGGCCTAATAAATTTAATTTAAAATTATAAATGGCGAACAAATGGATATATCGCTACTTAATATCCTCCCTTATAGGCTCACCTTTGTCACTGCATATCAGCAGTACGCTGCTGTAAAGAATGTAAAAAGAAAATAGATCATAAAAGGTAGTTTGTTTTTATATTCAGTAGTTTAAAACTAGAGAGAACGCTATAGTCGAGGACTTCGACTACCAGATACCCGTTACTCAGCTAAAGGGAGTGCGAGGGAAATGAAGTTATGCAATATACATTTTTGCTCATAACTATTTAATGTATGGTCCGATTTAAAAAATTTCTTCTAAATTTTGATAGGTGTTTTGAAACACAACAAAACTGCATTTATACTTTCCCTAGACATGAAATGCCGGAGACATTTTAAAGTCCTTTAAGGAAATCTAGATTCTTCTTTTGCTGGGGTGCGATCGTAGGCAGTGTTCTTCATGAGCTTATGGAGATTAGCATAGCTCGAGTGCCGGCCATCGCAAAGCTCTGAAAGTGCGGGGTTGTCATCGCCGAAAGAAGGCTTTGTTGGGAGTGGGGCTGAGGCCCGTGTAGGCCACCTGGCCCATATCGCTGTGGCTGGGTGGCATCATTCAGGGTGATGTTAATCTCCTAGGCGCTTTCCGATGAGGATCGGATGCGGAATTAGTCTCCTCGTTTTTCTTCTGCATTTAAGGTTATGCTCCAATTGCCAGATGCTCCAATAACAAATCCTCCAATTGTAAAATGCTCCAATTGTAAATGCTCCAGTTGCAAATGCTCTAATTTCAAATTCTCCAATTGTATAATGCTCCAATTGTAAATGCTCCAGACACATTTTAAAATCGTCGTTTTACTCTACGAGTAACGGGTAATTATAGTAATCGCTAGAATCCGAGGCATGTGAGGTTTCATTGGTATTATAAAACCAGTAAAATATCTTCATGAAAACGCCCTAAACCATTTGTCTTGTAATCTTTCTTTTAATTCGAATCAGTTTCACGTTTGCTCCAAAAAACTGGAAGAAAACAGGACCACAGGGTGATTCAAATTAGATGGCGTAAGTTTTAAACTCGATACATCGATAACTCCACCGACGTTTCTACTCCAGTTCTGTTAACTTTCCACCTCAATGTTAACTGGACCAAAACCGCAAAGACAAAAACCAAACACCGATGTTCAAAACCCAAGTCTCAAAAATATATTTTTCAAATATTTCGATACATCAGGGGTAAAAATTAAATATTTATTTTTATTCAAAAAATATCGGTACATTGATATATTTCACATCCCTAGTTCAGCCTCTCTCCTCTCCATTTAACAGAAATATTAGGATACAACGTTTTCTTACATTGGCAGAACTGTTACGCCTCTGCCGCTGCTCCGCCAATGTAAGAAAACGTTGTATCCTAACATTTCTGTTAGAAAATCGCCCACCTAACATTTGAGAGCGCCATTGCGGCCGAATAGGGAACTAGGGAAAATACCGCGATGAGTATTTATTTTTATTATAAAAATATCGGCACAAATTTGAAGTATTTTTATTTTTCACAAAAATATCGGCACATTGATATTTTTATGTATTTTTATTTTCCACATCCCTACCCCACAGCGAAAAAAGTCGGGCGTCGTGCGGGCGAAACGCACAAAATAATTAAACCCCGAGTAACACGGCCAACTAGTGCAAACCAACCGAAAGTGAACGTCGAACGCCGCGTTTTCAATAAAACCAATCGAATTGCAATTGCAGGCGTTTAATTCAACAAGCAGCGAAGCCAAAAGGCAAAGCAAAGGCGTTGGCCAAAAAGAAGAAAAGCGAAAAAGAAACGCAGTTGAAAAGAGAGACGCGAAAGAAAAAAAAAATGCATACAGCGATTTTTTAATCAAAGTAGGCGACAAAGTCAGTGTTTTCCAAGCTAAAATCAAACTGGGACCCAAAATTAGCAAATAAAGTAGTGGGCCAGCGAACGAACCAGTTAGGTGAACATGTTTGTGGCCAGCATAAAACCATAAAATCGAGCACATTTTCCCCCGCTCGTGAAAAACTCGCATACGCACACACACCAAGACACGCATACACACAGGCAGGCAGGAAAATCGCGTGAAAAACCATGTCCAGCTGGGCAGAACGCGTCCACAGGCGCGCCGCGGATCTGGGCAACGTGGTGACCTCCTGCGGCCATCCCGCCACCGCCCCCGCCTATCCGTATCGCCTGGAAAAGGTCAAGTTCGGGGTCCCGCTGGAGGAGGTCTGCAAGCACAACAACAACATTCCCGGGCCACTGCTCGTCCTGATCCTCAAGCTGAACAAGGAGTCGCCGAATCGCCGGGATGTGTTCCGTGCCCCAGGACACCAGGGCGCCATGAAGAAGCTCATCCATTTCCTGCAAGCGGGTCGTTTGGTCAACGTGGACAACTATTCGGTATTCACCATCGCCAGTGTTTTGAAGAAGTTCCTGCGCAAGATACCCAATGGAATATTCGGGCGCAGCGGCGAAATGGAGCTGTTCGCCATCAACGATCTGCAAAACGAATCCGAGCAAACGGAGAGACTGCACAGGTGAGTGCCAAGAAGGTGGGGCAGCCGAAACGACAAAGGTCGCGAAAATAGCATCGAAAAAATAAATCAGTGTAGCAGCTAACATATATTTGCAAATTCCATACATTAATAATAACAAAAAAGTGGGTTTTTTGGCTTTAACATGTTTTCTTAATCAATTTATATACAGAAAGAATTTCATTAATTCCTTTGAAAGCTCTAAAATTAAGACATAATGTATTCCAGAAAGAATTCAGAAAATCTGGAAAGCACTGAACGATGATTTAGTCATTTTTCAAACAGAGTTGATAAAATGGGGTGTTTTTTTCAGCTTTAATCATTCAAAAATGGTATCTTCAAAAAAATATTCGAGCTTAGAGACTGCGTCCATTTTTTTCTTCAAGAAGTTAGGAAAATAGATTCAGAAGTTCAAGAAAATTAATGATTAATGATTCAGACATTTGGGAAAACCACAAATAAGGGGTTTTCTCCGCGATAAAGAAAAGCCAAAAATCTTTTATAGGAATCGAGTTTAAAGACCCCTTGAATAAGTTATTTAAACTATTAATGGAACTGAACTGAAAGGGGGAAATGAATAATTACTCAACATTATATTGATAGGAAAATTTAAATTACATTTTTTGGCGATGTATGAGAAATACTCTTTTTAATTTGAGTTTCGTTTATAAATCAAAAATATGTATGTAATCTTAAAGTAAGCTTAAAATGTTTCCCTTGGGGATTTAATTTAAGGAAAATTTCGATTATTTTGAAAATTTTTGTGAGATGATTCAGATACTTTGGAATCCATTAATTAAAATGGTGTCCCTAGCATTAAAAACAAACATTTATATGGGCGATTCATTCAGAACATTCATTTAAGAAAGAAATCGAGTTTATAAAGAATTCAAAAAAATAACAACTGTATCATTAAGAATTAGGCACCGCAATCAGTAAAATTGGAAGTTCCATTTGCGTAAAACTAAAGATAGGTTGAATAAAAAACACGCATTCATCTGAAAAAAATGTACATATTTTTAATTCTATAATTAATTTAAACGAAGACTAAATCAGTGTGAAATTCCCATCTGTATTATGGTTTCATATTTAAAAAAATTTAATTATAATGAATAATACATCAGTGGATTGAATAACATTTAATATAAACAAAATTAATTCGGTAATATGTTTATTTTTCATTGTTTTGCTGAAAGTAAATCTACTGAAAGTCACAATAAATTTGGCAACATTTTGAAAATGAGTAAATTTAGACATTTTATTAGTGGTTCAGTGGAAATCGTTGCCATAAATTCTTTAAAGGCATTTGATTATATTTTCAACAAACCCAAAGTGTTCGACAATATCATAAATTAATTGTAGACAAGTAAGTGCTATGACTCCTTATTCGGGATGGTATTGCCCGCAGCATTAGTATTCAAATTGTGTTCGAGACTACAAGAATTTATACGTTACACCCTTGCAGAGGGTATTATCTTTTACAGTATAGATTAGCAACAAGGTAAATACTGTAGGGAGGTAAAAAATAAATATTTTAGATATTATTGTATGATACCTTAGTTTCCAATCATGCCAAATGCTATTAGTTTAACCGCAGGTGTGCGGCACACACATAGATTTTTACTTTTTGTTGTAGTGTAACTAGCTTGCGGTAAACTTGCTGAACCGGATCTTTAGATGTACATATATAGATGTAGATGTAGATTCGGTTGCAGCCCCAAGAATCTTCAGGGGGAGTTAATTCACTGGAAAGAGCCTGCCTCTTGTTGTTTTCATTGCCTCCGCACTTGTTGTTGTTAAATCGCTTTCGTTGTTGTTTTCGTTGTCGTTCTTGTTGTTTCTCGGCACTTGTTGACACATTTGTGTGGATTTTCACCAATTTTCACTTGAGCGTTAAGCGTTCGCTTAACCCTTAGATGTGCCAGGCAATTTACATAATTTGTGCGGCAGCAGAAAAAACAAGCAGCAAATGTTTGGTTTTATAATAAACAGTATATCTTGCAAATAGTGAACCAGCATATGGTGGTTAAATATGTTGGTAGCATACAAGATTTTAAATATTTCAAATATGTGAATAAGATCTATTGTAAAGCGAAATATTCAAAAAATCAATGTAAGAGTTAGGGAATCTGATATTGAACTCTTGGTCAAACAAAATTTTCTTAAATATATAAATTTTTCCGAAAAAATTTAAAATTACCGAAGTAGAAGGAAATGAATTGCGTGACTCATTTGTCTTTAAGCTACTGTAATCATTCCATTGATCTATAGAAAACTCACCAAAGTAAACTTATAGAATTGCGACTGTATATAATTTATTCAGATTTTCGCTGATTCACTGTTCAGTCTTGTATGGGTTTTAAGAAACTTGGAAGTGTAAACAGAAGCCACTGAAAGGGTTAAGCTTGGATTTTTTGACTCGCTGTTGGTTAACTCTCGGTAGCTGTTTGTTTGTGTTTTTTCTTTTGTTGCAATCGATTTCTAACCATCTGAATTAGAGCATAAAGCGTGGGCCAACATAACACAAAGAAACCCACGAACGCAGGCTCAATTAAAAGTAAACGAAGTATTTGACTGCTGCAATTTGTGATTGTTTTCTTTTTTTGTTTTTTGCTCCTTCTTCTTGTTTTTCGCAAAGTGAGAGGCCTGCAATAATTAAGAAATCGAACATTTACAGCCGATAGATTGCAATTGACAGGCAGAAATGATTTGTCTGTTTGGGCTTCCTCAGGCGGTTGGTTAATTTGCTAAACAATCGCCTGATTGAGATGGATATGGTTGGGGATGGGCGATGGGCGATGGGAGATGGGAGATGCTACTGCGTCAGCAGATCAGATCCATTGGTTACATTAAATGCCGAACACTAAACACCGAGCACCGAAACACCGATCGCTAAACGCTAAATGTGCGTGTAAACAAATAACGTCAGCAATAAAACATAAATTTAAACTTCTACATGCGTAGAAATCGACCGCCAAATTATTTTCATTTCGCGCGCAGCTCTTCGGAGGAAAAAGAGGTGAATTGGAAAACGTATATTTTCAGTTTGGCAACCTGTGCGTTGCTGCACACAGCAGCGGTTGAGAATTTAGTATTGTGCTTCCAAAAAAAACTCATGTTTAAATATAATAATATTAGGTAACGCTTATATCGTTAATAACTAATTTATATTGGTTTTTTTTACATTTTTAAAAAGGGTTTAATAGGTAACAAATAAAAACCTTTTTGTGTTGCGATTTATAAATTGTTTTTGTTTAATAAATTACAAAAATAATTTGTAATATATAATTTTAAACATGAATTCATAAATACAAATACTTTAACAAAAAAAATTTAATTTCATCATTATTTAATAGTTTTTTAAGTAAAAATAATTTGTAATATATAATTTTAAACATGAATTCATAAATACAAATACTTTAACAGAATACATCTAATTTCATCATTATTTAATAGATTTCAAAGTAAAAATGTAGCTAAACATTGACTTTTGTGGACTATTTTCTTGACCGCCACTGTGGGTGTGTGTAAACTTTTCAAACCTGTACAATTATATACACATTTATTGTAATTGTTGCTGCTGCGCTGCGTTGGCTACTTTTGTTTATTTACTTTTTGGGGGCAGGCGCACCAGCAACAACAAAAAGCAGCAGCTACTACAACAACTACAGGAGCAACAAAAAAAACATTAGGCAATCACAATCGAATCAAATCAAACAAAATGCGCGAAAATAGCGCCTCTGCCGAAGGAAACAACAACAACAACACCTTTAAAAATAGACACGCGTTGGAAACTTTGTATCAATTAAAAGTAAACGCGAAAAAAGAGAGAGGACGAAAGAGAGGGAGATAGTGCTCAATTCTATCAGTTGGCACATCATTTTTTTTGTTTGTGTACTTTCCAGCTGCTGGCCTTTTTTTGTATTTGTTGTTATTGCACCGCATCGACGTCATTGATGCACGTTTTTGCAATAGTCAAAAATATATTCATACATACATACATACACATGCATATATAAATCAATTGTGTATTGTTTTCTTTCGCAGTTTTGTTTTGTGTAAATTACAAACACGGCAGAAAGGCGTAAAGGAAAATCCAAGAAAGCAGCTGCTGGAAGAGAGTGTGATTAGTGCTTTCCCTCTCCCTCCCCCCACTCTCCCAATTTCTCTCTACTCAGTTAGTCCTGTTATTCGCAACTTGTTGCCTGGCTAAAAAGAGCTTTTGCAAGCTTTTTCCAACGCCTGTTGCTTTTTGTTTTACTCCTATTTGTACAGTCGCACTTCTCCAACTCCTTAATTTTAAAGTTCTGGGAAAGGAAACAACTTTGACCTACTTATGATGTACAAACTTAATAAGAAAGAAAAGATTTAAAACATTTCTTTAAATGATTTATAAAAAAATTTAAGTACCATTAGAGTTTTTAAACATATGTTGTAATTTACAAACACTTTAATGTTTAATTGTTGTTTTATTATTAGGTCAGATTAAAAAGTGGTTCTTACTCTTATTTTGCAAGGCCAAAATCTGTTGGGTTAGGATTCTGAATCACATTTCCACCCGATCAGCTGTCTTATTGCCAGCTGCTCTTTCTCCCTTTCTTTATTTCTTTCTTTCTACATCCTCCTTTCTTTTCCCTTTCTTCAATTATACACACATACTGCTTCTTCTTAGTCGTTGGCCATAGTTAATAGGCTATTTACACAATTGCCTGCTGGACAATTGTTGATGGCACAGGGAAAACTGGCTGCAGCGAATACTGATAAGTGCAAAAAAGACTGAAAAAGAGAGGAATGAAAATTTCTGCCCGCTTTTGTTGGTCTAGACAAACGAATGGTAAAAACTGCAAATGGCATTACCAACAACAACAACAACAACAACAACAACAACAACAACGTTCTTGTCTATAAGTCGATAAGCCCGTCGTCATCATCCGACGTCTGAAAGGGTCCTCCCCCTTCCATCGCCCACTTCCAGACGACTGAGGTTTCGCTTCCTGATTATTATTGTATTATATGTGGTTCTTTACAGGCATGTCATTGTTTTCTCTTTTAATTTATCGGCTTTTTGGTCGGGGTTGCTTAAAACAAAAGGTTTTTAGATACGCATTTACAGCAGATATAGCTTGCAAACTAATTCTTTACAATTTTAAATTTCTATTCATAAATTGTTTAAAAAATGCATTAGCCTAAGTATCAGAATTTGGTTAGCCCTTAAATATAAATAAAGTTATAGAGGAAGTAAAGTATTAATTTTTTCATTCTGCGATAAGAAAAAGGAATTGAAAAGTACAAAACTAAAATTCATTGTACTACAAATTAAAATATTAAGATATTTTAAAAATACTATTGGTTGTAGAATTTCAGGTAGGGTTTGCTAATCTCTCTTTGTTTTATCGACTGCCACCTCAGGAGTAGCCATTCGACTTTGACTTTGCATAAATATAAACTTGAAACTGCCGCCGACGTGTATAAACAACAATGCCAAACAAAACCAATAAATGTTAAATAAAGCGAGCGTAAAAAATGTACTTATAAACATACGAAAAGCGTGGAAATTTACGTCAGTGGACTGGACCGTCTGTATTTCTTTTCTTCAAGGGTTCTCTTGGGTTCGCAGTTTTCCCTCAGTGAATCGCCCTGAACGTTGAACGCTGAACAACCGAACAACCGAACAGTGCAGACGCAGCCACTAAAAACATATGGCGGATATACACTGGCCATCGCGGAATTTTATTGGGTTCCTTGGAGGTCAGGGAACTGTTCTTATCCGAACAAATTTTGCCTAATGAATTTTTGATAAGATGTGTTTGTTAGGCTTTTTTTTTTGTTTAATTGAACCCTTATCTTTCTTTTTGTGGTATTTTGTATACCAAAGGGTATTTTAGTTTCGGTAACAAGTGTTTCGATACTCTCTTTTTGTTTTGAGTTATTGTTATCTTTAGTATTATAATAAGTCGTGACGTTATAAAATTGTTTTCTTAGATAAGCAATGTAAGGATTTCATAATTTTTTTTTAAATACTTAGAGTTCTTCCATTTTACGTTATATAAAAACGTGGTTCTGGTAATTTCTTACATCGGAAAGCAAAGGAAATGTCTTATCTGATGTTCATGATTGATCACCAAGATACAAAACAAACAATCGGTTGTCGAGTGTAATCAGGGCATTGTCGTTAGCTTGGTTGGTGGGTCATAGTCGTCATCCATCGCATATCGTGATGTTTGCACTTAGTATGTGTATGTTGAAAACTGCTTTTTATTATCGTGCATTCGGTGTTGTTGTTGCGAGTATTGCTTTAGCTTGGTTCATTATTATGACGTATTGTCTTTTGTATTGTGCCGACCGACTTGCTGCCGCTGCTGTTATGTTTTCGGATCTGTTAAACGAACACAAAGGCTCTCTCTGCCACTTTATCCAACTGAATCTGCAACTTGCACAGAGAACATTCATAAACAAATCTAAAGTGATGTCTTCATTTAAGAATGCCAAATACAATAAAATAGTTCAACCGGGCTTATTTCCACATGGAAATGTTTGAAAAGATATGACTAAATTTGATTATATCATTTATTATCTGATAGCATCTCAGAATAAACTTATTCTTTCTGTGTACTTGACTCTCCGGTCTGGAAACTTGGGCGTGGAAGTGAACAGACGATGCAGATTGAGCTTGCCGCAATGAATATTGATGCTGATGCAGAAAGACAGAAAAAAACGGAGGGGGAGCTTAAAGATATAAGCGATATGGGCAGCATAATTATAAAACTGCCCGATCCGGGCTGCTTAGTAGGCGAAAAATGTTGCCGATGCGATAAGCAATCCAGAGATACACACACACTTTCCATTTAATAATCCCATAGGAGTCTATAGACACTTAATGCCCTTTGTTTGCTCGAGCGATGCGTAATTCTCTTAACAGACTAACATAAACTTATTTCTTTATGACCTAATGTAAATGATTCATTAACAACGGCGACCACATCAATTGATCTACATATTTTTCTTTTTATAGGCCCATTCAGCCGATAGCATTGCATCTAAAAACAAGAGAGAACGCTATAGTCGGGTGCCCCGACTATCAGATACCCGTTACTCAGCTAAGGGAGTGCGAGGGAGATAGATATATAAAATCTTTGATCAGGCATAACTTTTTAACGAATGGTCCGATTTGAAAAATTTCTTCTACATTTCGATAGGTATTGATAGTCACAATAAAACTGCATTTTTAGTTTTCCAAAATCTTTAATGGTGTGGGCGCCAGACACCTTTCAAAAAATGGTGTAGGGCGATTGAGGGCGTTAGAGGGGGCGTGGCACCATTTTGAAATAAACTTGCGCTACGTAGGAACTCCAAGAATATGCATGCAAAATGCCAATCCTCTAGCTTTTATAGTTTCCGAGATCTCAGCGTTCATACGGACGGACAGACGGACAGACGGACAGACGGACAGACGGACATGGCTAGTTCGACTTGATCCTGATCAAGAATATATATACTTTATAGGGTCGGAAAAGCTTCCTTCTCCCTGTTACATACTTTTGCACAATACAATATACCCTTTTACTCTACGAGTAACGGGTATAATTACCAACATTTGTCTGTCGGTTATAAGAATGCTTGTAAAGGCATCCGTTTGTTGATAGCGGAAACCATTTCAGGGTTCAGGGTTTTAAATAGCTTAGATATTACAAATACTTCTTTTTAAGTTTCGCATTATTTGTAAATGACAGAGTAACTTTCTATTTGTAAATAAAATTTAAATACATATTTCTTCGGTGAGATACAATTTTAAAAATATTTTAATAAAAAATGCCATAGTTGATATTGGAATTACAATTTTCGTTTTCGGTTTACTCTAGTGTACTAATAAATAAAGACCTAAATAAAATTTGATTTCATATTCCTTGTAAAACCTTGTAGACCACATTCCCGTAATTCCCTGTTTTTTGTCTCGAAAAGCCTTTGAATAATACAGTATTTATAAGTTATCAGTCAGCTGAATTCCATAAAGTATATTATGCATTTGTGCATTAATGTAAGCCATTGAAGTATGCATATGTATATGCATTGCGAGGAAACTCAATTATCTTGTGTATGATATTTCACTTATCACTTACACAGACCTCGACAGTCGGCATAATTCACTCACTTGACTTACTCACTTCGCTGTGGGCCACTGAAACCGCTGCGAAGATGGAGATGGAGATCTCCTCTCGAAAGTGTCACAAAAGAGTTGAGGAGTTTGTTTTGTGGGAATATCGAGAAACTGGTTTCTCTGTAGGGCAGAGCATCGCATCTTCCGAGACTTCTCATACGTAACGAACTGAAAACAAATCGCATATATCTGCAGACAGACATATAATATTGTGATAAAATACTGTTACAAAAGCAAATCAAATGCGGCAAAGCACAAACAAAACTGAGAAAAAAGAGGCGAATAAAAAATGGTCCGACATATTTCATTTTTATGAATGAAGAAAACAAAAAATCAGCCAACGGCAGGGCAAATAAACAACGTTAACAATAAATGAAAATGATTCATCTAAATAATATGACGGGTTTGTCTGACTGTCAATGAACAATACGCAGAAGCTACGCATGGCAAATACTAAATTTGGAAAAAAAATCGGAAACTATTTAGCACTCTTTCGTGGAAATGTGTATATGCTAATGCTTTTGCCGGTTTTTTGTATTGTCTTTATTTGTGCCTCGTTTTGTTTGGCCTATTGATTATGTAAATGAGTGGAATCAAAACGGACTGATACGACGCATGCGCAACGCGATTATATAAGGTAATCCACAGACCCTAATGGACCGTCGATTCCAAACGCGTCCATCAATCACGAAGAAAAGGTAAAAATCATCAAATGATAAAGTAAACAATAAAGCACAATTACTCATGGCATTAAGGTACTTTTTGTAGGGTTCGGAAATACAGTTTGGTTCAATGATATTGCTTATCTCTCGAATATCAACAGACGTAAACACTTGTTCCGCTTTCGGTCGCTGAGGTTTCTGCGGTCTTTGCTTATATTTTTTAACAGCATTGCACGTAATTAAAGTAATTAATAAACGATTTGTACGCATTCCGCTTTATAGGCGGTTACCCGACACCAAAGCAAGCAAAAACTAAATGACTAGTAATTGATAATCGTCGTTATCAGGCGAATTTTGCCCAGAGTTCAAGGTGATCATTAGCTTAGATCCACTATCATTTCGGCCTCCAAGGAGTTCAAATGTGTAGCTTAAATTTGTATAGATAAGATAAGAATTCATCCTTTTTTTATTTTGGGATAACTTTAGCGGCACGTTTTTTCACTTTTTATTTACAATGCAATGGTTGTTTGATTAGTGGTCGTTCGGAAGGGGTTTACCATAGTGTTTGTTTGGCTTGGGTTGGGTCTGGTGGCATTGCTTGGGTTGTTCACATCGCATTATTGACTCGCTTGTAGTTTTGGGTAAACCAATTGGGAGATATCAGTGAACTAATGAACCTGGGAACTTGGCAAAACCTTGACCAACGATAACCCTAGAAAGGCTCAGATGCGACTTTAAATTGGAGTGTCTTCGATAAGAAAATTTAATGGGAGATGAGATATTAACAAAGTTGTACAATTTCGATCATTCTCATAAATAAATATGAAATTAGTAAATTAAATGAGCATTCAAAAAAAGGTAAAAGGTGAAAATATTAGACTCGTATTGGTCATATTATATACATACATATAAAATACTTTTTTTTATTCTTTTGACTCTTTAGTTAATATCTAAAACACCATTAGGTATTCCAAGAAATTTCTGCTCATCTTGGTCTCAGTTTTCTCCAACATGTTATAGATTAATGTCTGGTGTGGGTAATTTACGGCTTTTAAGGTTCCCACCTCTCACTTTACCACTTTGGATTTCTCCATTTGTGACAGTTCATGCGGTTTCCATCATCGTATAAATTGTCTTGGCTTATTTCTTCATTTCAATTAACTGAGACCTGAGTCTGCCCAATATTTTCCATTTATTTTTCAAAACCCTATCATTGCACTCCCTTTTCGAACAGAGATATTCATTCTAAATGCAACACTTATCGGGCTAAGCTGTCGTTTCTCTCGTTAGTCTGTTTTTCTTTCTTCGCGGGCAATTCACACCACATTTGAAAATGAAAATAGAGCCAAACAGCCATCGCATTATAGTATAGTTCATTGTCAAGCGATTTTAGCCCCCACTTCGCCAGCTCCCCCTGCATTGTTGTTGGATCTTGAAGTTTTCACTTTTTAAGCGCCAGCTTCGGAGAGATGTTGCGCGGAGAGTGTTGCTTTTAAAGCATTAATTGATTGAGTTGAGTTTTATTTTTCCTTTTTTCTTTTTTTTTCGTATAACCTGCCTTGCTTGTCTTGTCTTGTAGTGTTGGCTTTTGGTGCTGGCTTTGGTTTTTGGTTTTTTTTATTTTTTTTTGGTTTTGGTTTGCTACCTCTATCAAGTTGTGTAATGTGGACGCTTAGGAGGCTGCCAACCAGTTTTTCTTCTTCCCCGGCCAAAGTCATCGAGCTGCAGCTGGGGCCCCGCAGACTTGGCTCAACCATTTGTTTCGAAAAATCATTAGGCACGCCAAAATGAAAGTGTGAACAGAGGAGCTGCTCTGACTTTCTTTGCCGGCCCGGCCAGGCGATGATTTGGATTTTGGATGGGTAACAAGCGGCCAGCAGTAGTTCACCTGAGAATGAGTCAGTGCACTTCTGTAATGGTAATAAAAACAAAAAGCATGACTAACAATTGCCCTGCCAGCTCAACTGGCTCAAAGCCATCATTTCGCTATGATAACAGATCTTAATAAATATTTATCAAATCTACAATCAACATTTACCATCACATGTATTTAAAAAAATGTACTTTGGTTCTAAATGTAAGAAAAAATTTCAAAGAAATATAGTTTTAGATAATATGACATCAATTGACAAATCATATACAAATATTTTAATTATTTATTATATTATTATTAAATTTTCTTTAATTTGTTTTCTTATTTTATATAGTGTATAATTATTAATTATATTATATTAATTTAGGCTTAAAGATATTATTTCTAAAGCCAATAGGATTACTAGGATATGTATGGAATGGTTATTCAAAAAACACAGTTAGGTAGCAACTAATTTTGTTCAGTGTGCTTTTGATATCTCTAAGATTTATGTACCGACATTCTTTTAAAGAACCTTTCTCTTTTCCCCCTTGCAGACTCTTCGGTTCGCTGCCGAAATACACACAGCATCTTTTAGTTTTACTGTTCGGCACATTCCGGGTCATCGCGAGCAATGCGGCCCACGCCTCCACAGGAATGACCAGTGAGGCGTTGGGCGTGTCCGTGGCCCCAAGTTTCTTTCAGTCCTGCGTGAGCGATGGCAAGACCGCTCGCATGGAGGATGTGCTCAAGTTCAAGGTGAGTTTGGTAATCCACTTGGTATTAAAGAATTATTTTTGAAATGTGTGTCTTTGTTTTTTTTAGGTCTCTACCAAGATCATGCAGAATATAATTGATAAGTTTGCCACACACGACATTTTTGGGCGAGATAATTACGAGTACTACGCCCGCGTCACAGGACGCATTCTCAAGGTGCAGGACGAGTGGATATGCAGCTTTCAATATCCACCACCGCCACGTGGCAAGTTGGCTCAACAGAAATACGCATGTGAGTGGTATATCACTGTAATATTGAAGCTTTAGTTTAGGAACTAAAAAAACCAGTTGAATAGAAGTTCATGCACTCAACAATGGACAGAATATTAAATGGAATATATATATTGTATCATCAATGTGTATAAACTTGATTGGGTTAAACAAAAATGGACTGTAATTAAAGAAGTTAGAAGACATTAAATCAAATAAGTTCAGGGAACAACAAAAAAAGCTATCCCTTAATTGGACTTTACTTAAAAATCCAAATTGTTCATGAATCATTAAGAAGTTGACTCATTCTGCCTAGCTTGTCCTTAATCGATATATTGATTGGTAAAATTATTTTCCTAACCCAGTCTTCAATATAGAATTTGTAAGCATTCGAAATTCCTCTGGTTAATAACTTTTTATCGCTTTCCCCACAGTGCAACATTCTTTGGAGGCGGAGAAGACCTGGCTGCAGTGCCAATGCGAGCGTTGGGGCTTACGTGAGTACCTGATAAGTGTTTACCTATCCGTAGATATAGCTAGAATCATACTCTCTATTGTGCTTTGCTTCTGGAAATCTCCACCTCTTTCTACGCCACACTGTCCGATCTAACTTCTGTCTGTGTGTGTGTGGGGGAATGCGATCAACAAACATGTATCCAATATCTGATAAGCTCATCTTTGGTCATCTGGTGTCCCGAAAAGATAAGCCTTAAGTCTATAGCCCCCCCACCCGCACTGCACCATCCCATTCTCTAGCTTTTTGCTGCATGCCCAGTAGTTGTTTGTACCCTCTCATTTTGACGAGTCATCCATCCAATGCATTTGTTATAACCCACTGCCGACCTGATTTAGTGGCCCAGGAGGAGTCCCGCTCGACGCCCGCCCTGCTGACCAGCTCCAGTTCGGCGTTGGAGAACAGTGTCCTGTCGCTGGGAGTTTCGCCGGAGCACTCGTTCATCGAGAGCTGTGCCCGTCTCTCCGTTTCGCTGGAGGGACCCGGCATCTACGCCATGACTTCGTCCCCGTTGCCGGCGAAGAGAAATGGGAATGGCAATGGCAATGGCAATGCCACGGACTACGACTACGATGACTATGCCGACGACGATGAGGATAACGATGAGCTGGACGGTGTTCATGACTTTGGTGCCGAATTGGAGATCAGCAGCATAGCGCCGCCACAGGGAAGTCGGGGCATCTATCGGCACAAGCAGAGAGCCCAGCAGCCACATCACTACCAACAACACCAGCAGCAGGTGCAGCTCCAACACCAGCGGGACTACGATGATGACGACGACGAGGATGAGGATGAGATGACCTTTGTCAAGCGACGCTATCGGCAGAACAAAAAGAAGCCGGCACCGCCGAGTAGCAGTCATCATCAGAGGCGTTTGCGCACGGGCACCAAGAGCCTCGATGGAGGAGGAGAAAGGCGTACGGGATCGGGAGCAGCTGGAGGATCAGGAGGGGCTGCTCCAGCAGCAGGAGCAGCTGCTAATCCCACGCCACCGAAGCTCAAGCAGCGGACCTGCAGCCGCTGCAATCGGGGCATACGACACAGCAGCTCCTGCAGCTCCAATTCGGCTGGGGCGACTGGCTCAAATTGCGGAGGAGGAGGCAATGGAGGATCGGGAAACGGAAACGGAGGTGGAGCCGAGGGCGGCATGACCATGGAGGAGCTGAGGGCCGTCAACCGATATGCGGAGAGCACCAAGAGCCTCTCGTATCTGCCACAGGTGAGGGACGAGTTCTTGCTGGGCTCACGCATTTCTGTTTGAGATATTGCGACCGTTGTGTAGAACGTACCATCTATTTAGATCCTAGGTCTAACCCCTTTGCAAATGCTCGAATTTCTTTTAAGTTCTGGTTTCTTTTTTCCAGGAAATGAAAAAGAATCAAGAACCAAGAATATATTAGTTTTTAAGCTACCTTCTTTATTTCTTCCATTTTCTGTTGCGAATTTTTGATTTATTGTAATTGAACCTTATGTAATACCTTAATTTAATTTTTTTCGTTTCTTGTGTTTGAGTTTTGTCAATTGGAAATGTTCCCCCTCTAATCTCTTTATCACTCACTCCTACTTTGACTCTCTTCTAACTCGAATCACTTAGCAAATTGCTCAAAATTGTTTCATTTTTGGAAATGTTTGCCTAGTTTTTTCTAATATTTTCATAATCTAACCAAACAATTTGCGCCTGCCAACGAAAAACAACTACTACTTACACAACAACAACAACAATCAACAACACATTTTATATAATTGTACGACATAAGAAATTGAAGAATCTACGCCCTCACACCCTTTACACCCCTAAAACTGTACAAAAAGTACAAAAATAATCAACATACTTCACCAAAACTCTGTACAAAAAAGGACTAAAAACGGAGCAAAAAATTAATTAATATTTTTTATTTACATATTATGTTTATATTCTAATTTCATTTTTAATTTTGGTTCAAACTTCTCTTACAAAGAAAAACCGAAACAAAAACATTTCAAACGAGAACAACAAATGTTAAACCATTTCAACAAAAACATAAAAATCCTTTATAAATACATTTTCTATGCCCAAAGACCTATTTTCACTAAATAAAAAACGAGTGCTATATAATGTTGCAACAAAATAAAACTAAACACCAAATTGCGTATTTAATAAACGAGAAGCTTGGGAGTGACAAATTTTTAAGCAATAAGATTTTTTTTTTGTATTTATCAATTTTATATAAGTTTGAATTTAAAAACTGTAAATACTGTTTAGAATTACGGGAGTTTTTAATCGTGATCCGGGAAAAAAAAACATGTTAATGTTTTAAAGTTTTTTTTTGTAATTTTGAAGCGACAGTTTAAAAAATTCGAATGTTTAAATATTTATTGACTGTCATCAGTTATGCAAATTAATAAGAATAACGATTTTACGGATCCGTGGATTGTCTTCCTAATTAATCTTTTATGGACCAAAAACACTTGGATCAATTATCGCAGAAGTATACAAATCTTTTCAAAACTCTTGACACCGTATATAAATGTAGTTATCTTTAGATGTAGCACACCATGTACAAATTAATTATTATTTATTTAATGTTCTCAGTCTTATCATTTGCTGTCAAAAAAAGTGGCATATCAGAAATAACTAGAACATTGTGTATTATAAGCTACCGATATGATTTCTATTGATTTTGTTGTAATCGTTACTTTGTAATATATTTTTAGACACTTAAGCTACCCGTGAACTGTGCACCATTTTGATTTATTGTCGCTTGTCTGTCTTGTCTATGTAGCATAGAAGTCTTTGTCTTGCCTGTCTTGTCTCTAAGTTGTTTGCTGCACTCCGCATAAATGTATGTAGTTAATTCTTAACCAAATAACATTTAGTCTATAAGCAAACCGAGAAAACACAAAAATGCGAAAACATAATCATGCAAATACTACAAAACACGAGCCAAAAAAACCCAAATTGCATTTGTAATTAATCTTATTTTTGGCGGATTTAATTCTTGAATGTTGTTTCCACCTCAAGATAAGCAATCAAAGCGCTTGTTGGCGGTTTTTTCACTGAATGTTTCTACCTAATTATAACGTGCTTGTTTCGAATATTTGGGGTATTCATGGTAAAGTTAAGCCGGACTAAGGATCTTCTTCTATATCTCTAAAATAATTTTACGGTGAATACCCTATAATATTCTCACCATCATTTTGTATAATCTTGCACTTTTTCCACTGCGCTGATTTTGCTGAATTCTATATATCACTAAATCATAAAATTGTTAACTCATTCTATTTTGTGAACTTTTGTTTATTTCAATATTTTGATTTTGCCTTTTACATTTTTTAAATTAAGTGAATCAAGCAAAAATTACAGCTAGCTAAATCGAAAATTTCAATTGCCAAAAACTCTAATGCGAAAATTTTGAATCCCCCCCGTCTTTCCACCAACAACAACTACACGACAACCAACAACAACCAACCAACAACAAATAAATAATTGCAATGTTGAAAACATGTACGAAATGGGAAAATGTGTTAGGTCCATGAACGCCAAACCGCACGCATGCGCACCCGCTCCGAATGGTTCCTGGGTCCCCGGGATGCGGTGGTCACGTTGCAGTTGCCGGCAGACACGTGCAGCAATTGCTGTTTGGCCGCTGCCGCTGGATATTTGGGAGGCGGCAGCACCAGGGACATGCGGCAGGCGCAAACGGAAGGAGAACGGAGCCAGGCGGCGTTGCTCTATCACTTTTATCGCAGGCAGCAGCAGCAACAACAGCAACAGGAGCAACGCTTTGAGGACATGATGGACACCGAGGATAGCTACGGACAGCAGAAGGAGCAACAACAGCAGCAGGAGCAGCAACAGATACATTCCAAGGGTCTCTTGAGACCACCGCAACAACAGCCACAGCAGCAACGTCGCCTGCTGCTGGACGTCAATTCGGGTACTTATAATGCCGGACTAACTACGCTCACCACCACCAACAACAACACTAATTTCGGCGACGATCTGGCCAACTATCTACACGAACCGCTCGGCAATTCATGCTACTACTCCAGTCAATGCTTGAACCGGCTGCAGCCTGTTGTAGTTGTACGCGAGGAGCAACTGGCGGAGGTCACCACCGACAGCGATGGCGATTCCCTGGATGGCAATGGCCTACACACTTTGATGGCTCACGAGCTGCAACATCACGTGGAGCCCAGGCAGGCGGCTATGTTGCTGCTGCGGCACTCAACGCCACGGCAGCAACATCGCAGCAGCAACGCCTCATCGTTGTATCAATCATTCGAGGTGACCTCCGCCAATTTGCCCCAAGACAACAGCAACAGGAGCGGCCACAGCAATAGCAACAATAACCACAACAACAATAACTTTGCCACAGTCATTTTCAATGTTTTGGACTTTTTATTTTGATCAAAAAAAAAAAAAGAAAAAGAAAAAAAACGCAGCGGTTAAAGCGAGCTGAAAAATCGGAATGATATGTCTTGTGTTTTGTAGCTACCAATTGCATCCAATCATAAATTTTGCTTATGTCCAACTAATGCTAAACATACTTAGTTTTAAGATTTTAATTTATTTTCGTTTTGTTAAAGGGAATACAAAGTGTCTATCATGCCTAAGAATTAAGATGTATTTGTGAAAAGGGAATACCCAATCTAATTTTAATTCCCATAACCAAGCATGATAAGCCAAGATTTCTTTGTCGCCACCAGCAGCCCATCGGAATTTTGTTAGACTTACCTTTTACTTTGTATTATTTTTGATATAGCTATCAAATATTGAATTATTTATTTGTATTGTGTACTTTGCTCTCATTTATCCATTTATTATTTTGCCTTACAATAATAAACTTTATTATTTATTTATACTGTGTATAACCAAAATCGAAAGATGTCGAAAGCTTTTTGTGTTGTTTTTTGTGTGTTTACACTCGATACAATCAGACATGTGATACATGCATAATTACGTGTGTTGTACTTGTTGTTGTTTGATTTTGCGTACTAACCCCGAGTTTTGTGTGTTTTGTCCACATTTTGTACATTTATTTGTTAACGTTATTGTGAGTTGTTGTCGTCGGAACGCCCACAAAGACGGCCAGCAGCTGCAACAACCACAGCAAACAACAGTAGTAAGCCATCATATAACATCAAGAAAGCGCCTCAACCACAAACCAACACCAACATTTATTTGCCACTCCAAGACCAAGACCTCCAATTGAAACAAAGTAACTCATCAGCAATATTATTTCTCCTCTTTTTTTTCTTTGTCCCAACTTTATGTCCGAACCCGATTTTAGTTGGCAACATCCGTTTGAGTAACAGCGCCGAGTCCATTCAGTATGCGGCCCGACGACCGGTCGCCAGTCTTGGCCTTAATCCCGGCCTTGGAGGCGCCACCAACACCACCCACAATCCCACCACCCGGCGGCTGCTCATCAATGTGCCCCGGCAGTATCGATCCTCGTTGCGGCGAAACAAGGAGAAGCAGATCGGCGGCAATAGTCAGAGCAACAGTAGCAATAGCCTGGGCAGTGATCAGTTGACCGGAAATCCTGGAGCAGTTGGAGGATCGGCCGGCGGTGTTCCGGTGCTGAACAAACCCCTGCTGATGGTGGGTCTACTGCCGGGTGCCGAGCAGCCATCTTCGGTGAGGAATTCCATTGCCGAGTGCGGCATCTCAACACCAGATGCAATGGATGTGGGAGTGGAGTGCAGCACCACGCTGAGCTTCAAGCCGCCGCGGCTGTAACATGGACAACAGCCTAATGAAACGAAAACTGAGGACACCCAGGACACATCGGACTATGTTAAGATCTAACCATTTTTAAATGAAAATCATTTTTAATACGTATACTTCCAACACAAACACACACACAAAATCGAGGGTATCGAAGAAATCTCTGGAGATTTAAATATAAATAATCATTAGCTGGTTGTAAACGGTGCAGCGGCAGCCTTGTAAATCAAACAATCCCATTTTGCAGTCTCAATGTCCATTGCTACATAGAATATCATACTTATGCAGTTGCTCATTTTTTACAACCAGTTTTTTACCTTATTGAGAATAATGTTAAATCTTCAGAGATTCTCGTGACACCCCAAATAACATCATATATTAGGTTATGGTAAACGATATATGTATTTAATGTGTATAGCAAGAAAAGGCTGATTTTCTTTAGTTAAACAAACAAAACAAAAATCAAGAAAAAAGAACGATTGAAAACAAAAATTTACAACTGAAACAAACTATATAAAGCAACAAATTGCCAAATTTTATTCAGCATTCATTTCGTTGTGTGATTTAGGTTGATTTTACTTATTTTTTAGCCAAGAATCTCTTAAACTTGAGCATTGTCAAGATTAAAATAAACGAAACTTTCACCTGATCGCAAACCGAAACAACGATACAAAAAGCAGAAGAATTTCTTAACTGTGTAGCATCTGAACAATCCAACCAATCGATTTCGAGGCCGACTCTCTGTCTTTATAAGCTCCAATATAAATGTTACTTCTAAGCTATTCAAATTTATACTGTTCAAATGAATGCAGCTCTTTAAATGCAATCATAGACCCAATTACAGATATACATTCATTTTTGATACAGTCAAGTACAAAAGCAAAACTAAACAGAAACCAATCGAAAATATCTAATATAAATTCTACATTATTCTTACAAAGATAAAAACAACAACTTAGCATTTAATATATAGTTAAGCGTTTTCAAATTATACGTGTAATTGCGAACGGAAATCAATTTGTGAATCGGATGTTATTTCAATGATGTTATCGTTAATAGTGCTATGTGTACATATATACATGTATGTCTATGTGTCCAAGATATATCTAAAATGTATATTTACTACACGATATGCGAAAACAGCCCTTCTCGCGGGGATTCAGGACTACCAAACGACAGCAAAAGCAAACGAGATAATTCCATTTTATATATAAATTTATCTAGAGAAACCTCTACGACTAGTTTTTGATACTTCCAATCCAAGTATATGGTCTGCAGAAGGTCCCTTTGAACCCTACCCAGACCGATTTCCACTGCCCCGCTACTAAAGAGAGTTCTGTTTCCCCTTCACCCCAGACTTGGAGATTTTTCAGCTTAAATTGAAAAATTCTTTGCGAAGTTAGAGAACGAAACAATTTCCTCGCTGTGTAATGCATAATTTGGTGTGTTTGTTAAATTGAATTTACATAAATAATTAATCTGAGTGTTAGCTATGGAAATAAAACGAATGTAAAAGAAAACCACTTCTTTGGCCATTTCATACGTAGTATGAAAAGCATCCATTAAATATTAAAAATTAGTATATAAAGCTCAGAATGTTGCCCAGAGTATAGCAATGAATAATTAAAAAAACACCAATTTGTTGATTAGCAAAAAAAAATACTTTATTGTATCGACATCATTTTTATTGCTGTATATGATAGGCTATAAGCTATAAAATATATAATTGTATAAATCTTACAGAGTACGAGTTCGAGTGAAGTACATTCATTAGCCACTAAAATACTATTACATAAATATAAATCGTATTGTAAATGATGACGGAAAGGTTATAGATATACGCTATATTTAGTGAGCAGGATCTGTTCCATAAAATTTCAAGTGTAAAATGCATTTCGAATACATTTTTCAAATATTTTTAATCGAATTTTATTATTTTTCCGAGACATTTTCCATTTTGTGAAAGTTGCACTTTAAGAAATTCTGTATAAAAATAGGAAGAGAAAAGAATCATACATATAATGTAACTAATTACTGAATGGAAAAAATAAATAATTAAATTGCAAAATCTAAAAGGGCGGGTCTGGCTTAAGTACTCTTAAATGCTAATCTTACGAACACATATTTGGTCAGGTGTTGTGGGGGCGTTTATTCCTTAAATTGATCTGACAAGTAACTCTGAGATTCACTCACCTCACTTCTAAAAGTTTATAATTAGCCATATTTCTTTTCATTACTTTCGTAGTATTAGTTTATACCCTACATCCGGTTGCTTTTTTTTAATTTAATGTCGCCAAGATAGATATTGGAATATAAAACTATGGGTTTTAAATACTCAGCCATGGAATATGCCTCTTTTCAGTTACTTGTCAGTTCATAAACTAAGGGCTGTAGCCAATAGCTTAATTGTACAAAGCTCTGTCCACTAAAATGCCATGCTCGATGAGAAAACTCTCGACATCAGAGGCGAAGAAGTCGTCGCTGAGGTCGTCGGTTAGCCGCACAAAGTTACCGATGACCGCTTGGGCCTTATAAACCAGGAGGGCTGGCAATCCTTTGGTGCGGAAATCCCGACTCATTCCGGCCACAGAACTGCAGATCTTGGCGAACTTGATGGACGGGTAATCGCTGGCCAGGCTGTCCAGGCATTTGTTCAAGGTGGTACATGCGGCCAGCTGTCGCTCGTAGATGTGGATGATGATGGTGGTGTGCTTGTTCTCCTGCTCCACGCAGGCGAGGAATTCCCCGTGGCTGGTCAACTGCTGCACTTTTCCAAACTGCTGGTGGTGCCCCGTCTGGCGGAGCATCTCGGCCATCCGCTGTTTCTGGTACTGCTGCAGGAACTCCTCGCTCATCAGTTCATCCAGCTCGGCGTCCAGCTCCTCCTGCCGCTTGCGCTCCTCATCCTCCGCCGAGGTGGCCGTGGTAATGGTGAGCTTCTTGGCCAGTGCCAGACGCTGGCGCTCCGTCTCGTCCCGGCGCTCCGCCTCCAGCTGCTTGAATCTCTGCCAGTCCTTGACCACGCCCTTGGGACCCGTGTTTGTCGAGACCTGCTGCTGCCGGTATCCGCCAGCCGGAGTCGCATCCGGATTTGTGTCGATGGTCAGTCCGCCGGATCGGGACTTCCCAGAGGCCCCCTTCGAATCGTCGCCATTGTCCTCGCCCTCGCTGCTGCTGCAGTAGTACTCCAGTTTCTCACCCAGTAACTTGTCCTCCAAAGTGGCCATGATTTGTAATTAACGAGTTTTTCTTTTTAATTTACAATTTAATTAGAATGATTAACCTGTCAGTATCGATAGGTCGATTATAATTAATGGCATATACCATCAATATTTCAGTTTCGATAGTAATCGATAGCTAGCACTCTTAGTATTTTCTTAGTCTTTTTAAAGTGTTGGTATTATTAATATTTTGTCAGTATGTAGCCCGCGAAATTCAAAACCTTTGCCCAATTACTAACCAAATTTAAAAAAAGTATTTTTCTAGTACATAAAAAGTAATATTTATTCCTTGCAATTTGCACTGCGTATATTTTAGTACCTAGTTTTATGCGTCTTCCGAATTATGTTGAAAATATCCTTGAGCTTTTCGGGCACAGCAAAGTCCGGCATAATTTGCTCCATGCTATTGAAGTCGGCCTTTTCCAGTTCGTCGCATGAATCCTCCGATCCTGACTCATCGGCGAGTGCCAATCTTTCCGCGAATGAGACGATTCCGCACCAGGCGCGGAAATCCAAGTCACCCGATCCCTGTGCCTCGTACCCCAGCATTCTGAGAGTCCCTTGCACATTTTTCTCTGTTCCATGGAATTCCAAAACATCCTCCAGAGCCTGCGGCAGACTCTGCCAAACGAGTGTTCTTTCCCTATACTTATACTCCGGCAGTTCATCGTTTCCCGCCAACTCACTTTCCGGCTCCTCGATGCGACTTAGGTATTTCAAAAACACTCTTTTATACAGCTGTTTTCTCTGTTGCGATACCCAGACGCACTTGCTCAAATAGTCCCATGGGGTCATATCTATTGGAATAATTAGATAAGGATTAGGTCCTTAAATAGATTCGGATTTACTGACTTTTTAACATGGAAAGATCCATGGGGACATCGAATCTCGTCGCTGATTTGGAAAACTTTCGCGGCATCTTAGATGTTGTTTCTGGGGGAACCTTATCTTCGGCGGGCTTTGGCACCGTTTTGGGTTTGGGAGGCATGTACTTGATGGCCTCTCGAAGAGCTCGATTAAGCTTAAGTGAATATATTATTGGTATTAATAATTGTGAATATCTTTATGTTTATTTTTAAAACCGTGTCTTACATATCTTCCAAATGTGTTTTCTATGAGATCCACATCCAAATCGGTTTTTAGGGCCTGAAAGGCTTCATCGGTGAGAAAACTTCCCTTCAAGAGGATCGGTTCTCGTTCAGTCTCCCGTTTATCCTTGGGCAGCAAGGTGAGTGAATTGGGTATCAAACTGGGTCTGGTACTGGGATTTAGTGAATCGGGGCCCAGAGCAGCCACCTGGGTCTCTGGATCCTCACTTAAGTGAAAAGTGGTGGTGGCTGTAATATAGAAATGGTTTAACTTATAACCTAGTATTTTTTTCAAAGCGTTTTAGGTATAATGAGATCTTTGAAAACATAAACTAGTATGACCTCCAAAATTTCTCTTTTCACCTTTTTAAATGCAAGTTGATAAGTGAAACAATTTAATATTAAAATCTACATTTTAGGTTTACCCACCTTGAGCTGGTTTCAACTTCTTTCGTTTTTTGCCCCGGCGCACATCCTCGTCGCTAAGTTCGTGTTCATTGATGCAGGTCTTCGGCTTGGCCTCCTGATCACTGGTGGCATCTCCTCCTGGAGCCAAATTGGCAGTGGCCATCGAAGATTTGGGTCTCTGCTCATTGGAAGGCTGCCTCTTCGGTTTCTTGTCCTCGTTGGCACCCGCACTCTTGGGTTTCTTGTCCTCCTCCAGGCCGCTTTGGGTCAAGTCCGAACTGGGTTTCCAGTAGAGGGTCTCCTGGGAGTGGGATCTCCGCAGGTCCAGTATGATTTTCTTCCTCTTAATATTTTCGTGTTTTCCCCACTCTGGTGTTATGCATCGTCGATAAAAGGATCCCGCACTGGTTCTCGTATGGATACTTGTTACCGTGGGAGTTGGTGTCATTGGTCGCGAATCCGTTTCTGCATATCGCCGGAACAGATCCTCCGGAATATTATCCGCCTCATGGGGTTGCAGATCCGGCTCCTCGGGAATTTTGTCCTGTTTTCCATGCTGCTGACTTTTGCCCTCAATCGCCAGCGATGTCTTCAGCTGGTTGATCACGTCCTTAACCCCAGATGGAGCTGGATGATTGCACAGCACCGAGCAACCCTTGGCAAAAGGGTTAAAGAGCCCGCCAAAGGGGCGTAGCGAAAGCGGCATGGGCGTGGCCTCGAACTTGAGCGGCATTCGCGAAACATCGCCATGCTGATTTTTGCGCTATAAATATACAATTTAATTACCTTGAAATCGGTTTCTTTTTCTTCCATTAAATTATTATTAGCATCTTAAATCATAAAATCAGCGAGTCCTAAAGGGCTCTGAATATATTTCCATTACTACCTCCAAATTATATTTTTCTTGTTGTCGAACGAATGTAAACAATTTGTATAAATGTTAACTAGTTTTAAATAGGTGTGAAATTTGTTTACATTTTATAAGCCAGAAGCCAAATAAATATTTAACCTTTAAAAGCTTGGTTAATTTTCACTAATGTTAGTTTAATCTAAATATAGCTGATATGCTTTTTTAACTCTTCAAATATGTTTCCCTTACCTTTTTAAGATACTTGACATGCCTCTTGGGCGTGGGAACTAATCCAGTACGTGTTGTGGCGCTCATAGCTGCTAGTAAAATAAACTCTGAGTACCAAACATGACGACAAAAGCCGGGTTTGATATTTATAAACAATATTTTATGTTTCCATAGTTATCAACGGAGTTGTGTGTGTGTTTACGTGTCTTTATTGATTTTTAACGATTTATATAAAATACATATATAAGCATGTTATACAAAAGCATTAGCAATTAAAAATGTCTGCCAAAAAATGTACCATTTCTAGTTTTTCATGATATTTGGGTTTTCCTGAGGAAAATTTCGATGTAAACTTATGTTTCATCCCCCACAGGTTCCGCTGTATAACTAAGAACACAGAAAACCAATGTTTGCCGACTTTTTAAAATATGCGGCCTACAAAATTGGACTTACCTTAAATATTAAAGTTGAATTCCACTCTCAAGACCACACTCTATTACAAACAAGAGAGAACGCTATAGTCGGGTGCCCCGACTATCAAATACCCGTTACTCAGCTTTGATCGCGCATAACATATTAACGAATGGTCCGATTTGAAAAATTTCTTATACATTTCGTTAGGTATTGATAATAAATAAAACTGAATTTTTACTTTTCCGAAATTTTTAAAGGTGTGTGCGCCATAAAATCGTTTAAAACGATTGTGGGCGTTAGAAGGTCGTGGCCGTCAGCTGAAACAAACTTGCGCTGCGTAGGAACTCAAAGAATCTGCATGCAAAATGCCAATTTTCTAGCTTTTATAGTTTCCGAGATCTAAGCGTTCATACGGACAGACAGATGGACATGGCTAGATCGTCTCGGCTATTGATCCTGATTATATACTTTATAGGTTCGGAAACGCTTCTTCTCCCTGTAACATACTTTTGCACGAATACAATATACCCTTTTACTCTACGAGTAACAAACATAAAATTTAAAAAAAAAACTGTGCACACAAAAAAAATACTTGGTAAAATCAACTGTTATAATTGTCAATCAGTCCCCAACCACAAAAAATAGTCAATTCTACTAAGTAAATAGTTACTTTCACAACAACAAATACACACAATTAGCAAAGACACACACCTATATCCATGACAAAATTGACAATTTTTTGTGGTTGGGGTCTTTTTGACAATTTTTTTTTTGTGTGTAGGGCTCCAGCACTAACAGAATTCGCCATCAATTGCTGTGAAGCGCTTGAAGAATATTATTTTGTAAACTAGTGCTATCTACTTGTAAATGTTGTAAAATTTAAAATAAGTCGAGTCAACCTCCGAGCTTGAGGGAATATCTGTATACTCGGCGTCCAAGTCAGATTCACATCCCTTGGCAGATTCTGCTTATGCGGGTATTCCACTACATTGGTCGGCTCATTCATTAGACCAAATTTTTCTCAGCCTTTACGATTTTACGTAGGTGCGAGCAAGACAGATATATGTCGGCTGCAATGAGCAATCAATCAAAAAAATATTTTTAAATACATCCATACGGTATTACCTGGAGCGATGAGCAATGAGCAAGAATTGAATCTAAAGGAAAAAAAAAGAGAAACACCTTAAATTTTGACAAAGTATTTGTACATACGTATTTATATTTAATTGTATAAAACTTATAATTTATTTTTAGTTAGAAACGGAGTAATTAGGCCGCTGAAATATTTTTTGTATTGTTCTTATTTGTTTATATATATTATTATTGATACCATTTCACATTTACTCTAGTGAATGAGCAAAATTGTACTCTTTTTAGATTCAATTTTGCTCATTGCTCATCGCTCCAGGTAATACCGTATGGATGTATTTAAAAATACCTCAAAAAAATACCGAAAATGCCCATCGGTTTTTACAATTTTTCTGATTGATTGCTCATTGCAGCCGACATATATCTGTATTGCTCGCACATACGTAAAATCGTATAGGCTGAGAAAAATTTGGTCTAATGAATAAGCCGAACAATGTAGTGGAATACCCGCATAAATATATAAACAAATAAGAACAATATAAAAAATATTTCAGCGGCCTAATTACTCCGTTTCTAACTAAAAATGACGTCATGCGTCTATAAAGTTTTATAAAATTGATACAATTATATATACATACGTATGTACTTTGTACAGCCCAAAACATTTTAAAAGCGTGTTAAAAATGTCTGCTTTCATGACAATACACACTATTAATTTTACAGCTTTGAACCCTAATGATTTAACGAGTTAAAGTTATTTGAATTAAAGTTTAAATTTAACGTTTAAATTCTGAGTGACCATGCCATCTTATCCAAACAAATCCCAGTAAATGTATATATATTTGTCCCTTTCTAAGCCTCTAATGAATGCTCTAATGAATGAGCAGAAAAATGTCGTGGATAACCGCATTATGAGGCAAACATATTTTTTTTAAATTTCTTTCAAATCAATAAGAAACAAGTACAATCATAAAATAAAATAACGTATGTTTATTGTGTCTGTGTCTTAAAACTAAGAACTTTTGGGATATGAATAACGTAAGGAATACAATTTAGGAAGGAATAGTCAGGCAGTTAGGATGCTCAGCTTCGGTTCTCAGTAGAGGGAACCGCGATGATGCAAATGCCTGAGGCGTTGATCCAGCAACTGGCGCTCGTTGGACAGTGAAATAGTGGAAGTGGATCGATGCAGGGCGGGCAAGATGGTGGCTCCACCATGGCCATGTCCACCGTGGCCTCCTGACCCGTGAATGGCCACACCCACCGCCCCCTCCGACGGACCCATTCCGGCTGTATTTCCCACCGCCCGGGATCTGAGTAGATGATTCCTAAGCGGCGATTGCCGACGCACCGAATTGTTGAATGAGATCTGCAGGGAGAGTCGTTTCTGGGACAAGGAGGCCAGGTGTTCCGGCGACAATTCGATCACCTGGGGAGGAGCAGCCGCCGCCACTGCCATGGCAGCCGCTGTGGCGGCACTGTAGCTGGGCAGCGACGAGGTGGGCGAGGAGTTGCCGCAGTTGCAGGTGGTCGAGGCTATCGACACGTTGTCCGCCCCACCATCTGCACTCGATATGTTCGTCTCCACCAGGCTGTAGCCCACAGCCTGCTCCTTGCCGTTCTCGCACTCGAATATCTTGATGATGGGCACCACAGCCGGGGTCAGGATAATGCCCGCCTTGCGGAACTCCTCCAGGGCATCGTCGTAGGTGGGCAGTCCGGACACAATCGTGTAGGAAGGCAGCGACTCCGCCTCGTAGTCCGGCGGGCAGCGACGGCAGATCTCAATCGTCGGATCACTGTGATTGGCACGGTCTGAAAAGGTAAATAATGGAAAATCAGTTAATCCGATTAGTACGTAGCGAAAAAAGTTCCAACTGTAGGAGTTGCCACTTATTATTTTACAATACATTTTTATCGAAAAGAAAAATAGGTGTTATAGTAAATATTAATATTAATAGTAGAAATATTTATGTTTTTAAAATAGTTAATCGCACAATCGAATAATTTTACTATTTAAAGTTAATTTAAGCAATTTCTATAATTTCTTTAAAACTATTTCAGCTATTTATTCAACTTTAAATACACAATTAAAAAATGGTTACTTCAGTAAATTTTAAATTGAATGATAGAATATTCAATATATAAAATATAATAAACCAATTTTAAAACCTTAAATTTTTTTAATGGACTATGAATCTAGTTAAATTTGAAAATCACATCGTATGCAGCTCAAATGATAGTTATTTATTTTTTTGTCTTTTTTTCATACTCTTCCCTGTGTTTTATTCCCCCAGATTCCTGCTCGCTACTTCCGGCAATCAAACGGGGAAAAAAGAACAATCAGAATTATCAAATCAATTCCCCTTTGCTGCCCTTTGGGACTTAAAACGGCAGCAACGGCACTTAAACCGACCCCAACCCCCCGCAAATGGTACCTTTAGTTTTTGGGGATGCTGCTGCGGATCTAAATGAAATTTTTATACGGATTGCTTGTTCGCTTAAAAGCTAGTAAAAAGCCCTAAAGGCGTCCAACTGCAAGCTGCGTCCCAACCCTTAAAACTGGGCAACAGAAACATTTATTGCAATTGTCCAGCAGGAGGAGGCGTATAAATGTGGCTCCCGGGATGGGAGTTCCCACCCCCCTCGACCTCGAATCTTCCCCCAGAAAAGGTGAGTCAGCAGCCCAATGATGGAGTACACGGAACTGTTGATGCGGCAAGCGTTTTCCCCGTGACGTGGTACAAGATTTTCAAGATTAGCCGCATGCTGGGTGGCTTTGGCAAATATTGAAAACGGCCCACGCTTCGGTTCACACCCTTTTTTGGATACTTTCGGGGATTTAAAGCCTGCGGGTCGACATTTTCCGACATTTCACACCCACATGGATGGACGTTCATTTTTTATGCAACGCTTTGTGAGCTTACGAAATTAAATTGATGATGCCCAGAAGAAGAAAGCGGGCGGAATGAAAGTGAAAACTCATTTTCGGGTGGGGTTTTTCCGGCTTGGAGCCGGTCCATATGGCCATATAGACCACCCCGGGGAGCTGTCAGCCCCTGGGCTCCTTGCCTCCGACAACAGCTCAACGTGCTTAAGCCTTTTTGTAATTTTCAATTGACTTTAGTTAATTATGGGCCGGCTTACATCGAGCTTAACGTATGGCTCCAAGGGTCGTGACGCTTGTTTTAAGTCGGCTGGGTACACTTTTGATTTTGCGACAGGTCGACAGTACTTGTAAAGTCCTTATTTAAATTTCAGTTAATACAACTCAAAGGGATTATTTTGAACGCACTTAATACGCAATACTTAAAGGAAATACGAATTTGTCTAAAATATTAATGCCTTTAAAAATCTAATAGAAATGAGAGGCTGCAAAAATAATTACTACTACTATTTACCTCAATTAAATTGATCAATTTGTTACTTTTATTAATCAATGTATTTTTTTTAATAAATAAAATAAATTTCCCGATGTTTTAAATACCGAAATAGTTACCAAATTCAAAATAAAAATTCAATTTTTGTAATTAACTTTAGCAATTAACTTTAACCATTTCTTAAATAACTTTTATAATATGTGACTTGGAGATTTACTTTAAGATGGATCTTCCTTAGTTCACGTGGCCAACCCGCACTCTGCCATAAACTGGCCATCCCCAAACGAAAAGGACGCTATTCGACATGGTCACAACTACTACTTGGCTTGATGAACTGTCTGGTTCTGGGTCTGGGCCCATAATCCTGAGCCCCGGGACATACGCATTCAATTCCCCAAACGCAGCTTAGCACGACAATAAAATGAAGTGCAGCGCATAAAAAAGCGAAAGCCGCTTGGCAGATGAAACGAAAATAAACAAAGCCCAAAGTGTAAGTGCGTTGTGCATAAAATATTCGCCACAAGTTATAAGCCAGCAGCAAAATGGACACCGAAATTTCCAACTAGTCAATATGCCAAAGGTCGTGAAAGCCCCAACGCATCCCCAACAAAAACTTTCTTAGCATCGGGATTGGAACTAAAGCTACACCGAAAATAAAGTTGATTACTCATTAGATCAATTTCATACTTGTATTAATTTTATAAAATAAATTTAAAAATGTGAAAAAAGTATGTAGATAAAAAGTAAACGTACTTTTTACTTTAGTACTTTTTCTGAACTACTCGTTAATTCCAAAAAATTATCCTTATGTTCTCCTAAATATTTTTTCTTTGTGTAAGTACAGAGAATCACCTAAGGCAAGCCAGAGATATTTGGGCGTTCTCACAATAACAAAAAAAAAAGTTAAACACACTTTATGTTGGGGCTTCGTTTTCGAGTTTTGGGGGTCTCAAACGGAGCTGGATGAAACGCAGGATGTGGGTGAGTGGGCGCTGTGCGTTTTGTGGATTTGTGCGCCAAACCACCAAAGCAGAAAAAAGAAAACAAACGACATACAGCTCAAGCAACCAAAAGTGACGTGCCCAGGAAGAGGACGATGGAAATGGCGATGGCGATGGCGACATGCCTGCCAGCAGACCGAAAAAAATGGAAGAAAGGGGAATGGGAAATTCTCTTCTTGGGTGTTAAGCACAGACAGGAAAATTATATAATTATACGTAATTCATAAAATAAAGACATTTTTTATTGGAATATAAAAATATAAAAATAAAAAAAACCCAGAAATTATTAAATTTAAAAATTTCTAAATCTGTTACAAAAAATTTAAAAAATATATATTTTATGTGCGCAAGTAAGATTGAAGGGCGGGAACACTCTACTATTTTGACCGCAGCTGTATGTTTTTATGTTTAATGGCTAAGTTTTCCTTTATTTTTTGCTCCTTTAAAAAAAATCCTAACGTTACTTTGAGTATGGGGTTTGAAAGATAAAGAGTTGCACTTTTAAAATACTTTAACGCCACAACAAACCCAGAATCCGTTTGCCTGTTATACCCCCGAAAAGTTGGAAATTTTTAGGTTTTTTCTACTGTTTCTCAAAATCTTTGCGTTAGGGAACTTTTCGGAGAACGCAGTTTAATTCGGAAAATCGTAACGAATTCAAATTTATCGCGTCCTTTGAGGTAAATTTTAGATGCAACATTGTGTAATTATTTGTTTTTTTTTTTAAGTTTCAATAGTTATTTTTTATGTTCCATACTCAAAAAAAAAATGTTTTTAAGAAGAACTGAGTAATTACTTTTTTAAAAATAGTATTTTTACTTACAAACATATTCAAAAGTTATTTTTATGAATTTGTTCTCAGTGCAATATGGATGGCAGACAGAAGCCAGCAGCTCGAAGGCTTCCCAGGCACGTAAGCAGTTTGTTCCCCGCCGCCCCCCAGATGGGAGCCAAAAATAAAAGTTCAGCCCACATTTTTGGATGCTGCCGTCGTCGTCCTTTCCTCGTCCTCCTACTACATCTCCTTGGGGTTGGTAAACACGGCACCAAATTGCCGTTTAAATTTCTCCCCAATGTCTACGCCTGGGGCCAAAGCGGCCTTGAAACATTATTATGACTGTGACGCCCCGTTTTCCCCACCTGTTAGGCCTGCCCCAAGATCCGGGAACCCCAAGCTCCGTGCCCTGGGGTGCCAGTCCCCCAACAACTTTGAATTTGAAGTTGTGGCTGGCGGCAGACAACAGTTCCCGGGGAACCGTGAAGACAGGCGTTAAATGCTACCTATGCCTCCCACTGGACTCCTGGATCTGGGCGTCTGATCCACGTCAAGGGTCTCTGGTCTGTGTTCTGCCTGGGGTTACTCGGCTACTCGGCTACCTTATGGCTCTGTCTGCTGCAGCCTCTGTTCTTTGTTTAACTAATTAAACTCTTGTAGCAGCGGGCATGCAAATACCATTTCGGCCTTCATCGCAAAAACACGTGTCGGCCTGGCATGTGAAAGAGGGGAAACAATGGAAAAGAATGTTTTAGGCCCTGAACTAAACGCATGTCAGAATTGCATTGTTTTCTTTGAGCCGGAGACAAGAAAAATGATGTTGCCCAGGGCCAGGATCTGGACAAGATGCCATTGGTTCGAACTCAAAGGCTTGCGAATGGCCTACCATTAAAGGATACATTTTGTAAAAATGTTTAGGTTATTCTATTACAATTTATATTTTTTTTGTAAGTGGAAAATAATATCCCTAACAAAACATTAAAAAACTCCCATCTGGAAATTTAAGATATATATATTTTTTTTTAGTTTTCTTACAACATATTTTTTGTTTTTCATTTGTAAAACATTTTAAAAATAAATCAGTTTTAAGGAGACTAAGTGTTTTTCCTTATAAGGAAATAAATATTAATAAAATAAATAATAAAACAAATAATAAATATGTTGTACAAGTTTTTAAGAAAGTTCATTCATGGGTAAATTCAGATATATTTTCCTAAATTATTTTAACTTTCCATTTGTTGGCGACACATAATTATAATGGTTCAAATCAGATAGGCTCGACGGGAAAATTTGTCGCTTTATTCCGTACGTTTTGTGTGCTCCCTGGACAAATGTCCCATCATCAGCAACTGTAGCGCATTAAAACTAACTGCTAAATTATTAGCAAGACAACCCATCCATCTCGGGCAAGGTCCTCGGTGGGTCTTTGCACACGAAAACAGAAATGAAGAAAAATTGCGGCTTGTCAGTGGAAGGCAGAACAACAATAAAAAGGACAAAACCGACAACATGAAGACGTCTTCAGCATCTTCCGCTGGAGTAAACGAAACACGCGCCAGGAGCATCCAACATCCAACATCCCGCATCCAGGACGAAAAAGTAATAAGTGTGTCTATTTGTTTGCGAATATTTCATTTCCCGTCCCGTTTACTTTCTATCTCTTTTTGTACGCCCACAGCAGACTTGGAGGGAAAGGGGGAAAACGCCGGGGGACTGTCACGAAAGTCGCATTTCCCCAAAACTAAATTATATAACCGTATATCAAATTTAGTCCCTGTTTATGTTTTTGGCCAACAAATTCAATTTGCATTGGCAAAATATTACTTAAGCCTGAGTTAAACGATAAACTGTTGAGAAATGGATCCTTTGGTTAAACAATAAATCCCATCCGTCAGGAACTGAAGTCAAATTATCATTATAAATGGAATAAATACTCTGTTATAACCAGTATAATCTTGAGAAAAACTTACGAAATTAAATATCAAGATATCTTTAAAAAGCTGACTGTCCTGTTTTATTTAAATATTTTGTAACATTAAGTATGCGTTTAAAAATATTATTTTACCATTTATATACCTATATGATTGCCTCTTATGTTTGGGATATTTATGTTCCACTTTTTCATTTACATCCTTACAATACTTACAATAATTTTTTACAATCTATAAACTTATTTACATGGTTTTAATTTTGGTTTGAGATATTCATTTTCCACAGCTTTCAGTCAGTCTTAAACTTAATATTGCACATTTAAACGAAAGATTTGTGTTTTTTTTGTTTAATTTGAGTAACTGCTGCTCAACCATTTGATTTATGTACTTTGAACTTGCTGAAAGTTCAACTAATACATAAAATGCAAACGGCGTGCGTAGGCAGAGGCAGAGGGAAGAAAAAAGTTAGTGTAATTTATAAAATGCACGCCACACATGGTGCCCTTGCCTGTGCGAAACGCTGAATGTTATTAAAAACAATATAAACAACTTCCCGGTGGGTTGTTCCGGGTCGATTGTTTATGGACACCAGTGTGAGGGGGCCGTGGAAAACAAGCCTTAAACCACAAAGTACCACTTTTCCTGCCTATTGGGCGGTTGTGCGGCAGTTGCGGCAATTTTCAAATTGACTTTTGCACATGTTGCCGCCGTAGCGAAAATGCGGGCAAACAATGTAGCCAAAGTGGGCTCCACTAAAACCAAAAAAAAACAGCACAATAGGCTTCAACTGTCTGGGTATGTGCGAATCAGTGCTGCCAAGACTCTATGAGAAAAAGCTGAAGGACCTAAGAAAGGGATTATAGTAAGTACTTATAAGAAGCTTAAAATTAAAAAAAACCCTTTCCTTGTAGACTTTTGGCGACATTTAATTAGGAGCATTTTGGTATGGGTTTTTTGTCTACAAAGGATTAGTGAAAACTTACATTTGAACATGACTTTAAAAATATGTGCTGAATATAATAACATGTTCTTATTTTACATTGAAATATTTGGCCAAACTTGAAATTTTGTTTACATTAGTTTATTTACAATTCCAAGAGAAATTAGACTTCTTAAATATGTAATCCTTTAAATCATTTTTTATTGATTTGTATATTTTGAAGCCTCTAGTAATAAATGAAAATTTAAAAAAATTCCTAAACTTTTAAATGAAATTAAACCTTTTCAAATGTAATATTTATTAAATCCTCAAAATAAAATCAAGGACATTTAAAAACTCTAAACTATCTGCACTACCTCGAGTTTTGGCCATTATGTCAGCCGCGAAGTAGTGCAAAAAGAGGGCGAAACACACAAAAATGAGTGCAAAAACGTGACAATTGGGCGCGTGAACTGAATACCGAACAAGTTGGCCGCTTCTGCAGCAAAAGTCAAATATCTATCAAAACGGCATTAGTGGCGGCAGCTGCTGTTTTATTCCAGAATTTCGCATTTAACGCCCCATTTTATTTGAATTTTGGCGCGCACCGCAACCGTCGATAATAATCGATTGTAAGGCGAAAACCCGATTTATTTTATCGGACATCGATAACAAACGATCAGACTGGTAAAAAAGAGTTGGCAGCTCCGCCATTGGTGTAGAAAAGAGTTGGCAGCTCCGCCGCCGAGTTTTTTGCACATACACACATACAACAAACAAACACAAACAAGGGTAAGAACGCCAAAGAGAGCGCGGAGAGAGAAAGAGAGTCAGAAATTAAACGGCGTCGGTGGATTTTTTAAGTTCTCAACGCTGCGCCGCAGTTTCGACTTTTTGCCTGTTTTATTCCACTCCGATTTGTTAAAAGAAAAGCAAGCGTTCCATGTCAGACATGCTGAAAATGGCCAATGTTGCAAATCCAAACGCGCCGCAAACAATGAAGAAAACTCACGGCGACGAGGAGACCGATGAGTCCGATATGGAGGAGGAGGAGGACGATCTGGACGATCTGGATCCGGACGATGTGGTGCTCCAAATCGACAGCGAGGACGAGGCGGAACTGGAGGCGCAGCGCATCCGCTTGGTGAAAGAAGAGCAGCAGCAGCAGGAACAACAACCCCAAGCGCAGCAAGCGCAGGTCAGTAACGGTAAAGCAGAGCAGCTGGAGGAAGCTGGAAAGCCGAAAAACCAGAACAAACGTGGAAGGCCCAAGCGCAGGGCTTCCACCAGCTCGCAGGCTTCCAGTGCGTCCATCGCTTCCCTCGTCTCCGGTGCTTGCCTGGTTGCCGCACAGGTTCTGGCGGATGAAAAGTCGCGTCGCTTCATCTACAGCTGTTCCAGCTGCACTCACCACTACGCCGACAGCCTGATCCTCTCCAGACATTTCCAGCGGGATCATGCCGAGAAGCCGAAGAGAAAACGTGGTAAGGCCAAGACTTCTCCCGAAGAAGCACCGGTCACTCCTCCCCTGAACCTTGACCTCATGGAAGTGGGCCACCTCAAGCCCTGTGCCCAGTTGCTCGTCCAAGGGGACTCCCTGCTGCAGCTGTGCCTCGCCTGCAACTCACAGTTTGTGGATGAAGTACGCTTTCAGGAGCATCTCACCCAGCAGCATGGTTATTTTAAGCTGCTCGTGCCCAAGGAGGAACCCACCGATCTCCCCCCGCACGCCATGGTCACCATTCCGGGGGCCCTGACTTTGGGCAAAGCCAATGCCCAGCTGCAGCTGCCCATTCCAGCACCAGAAACTCCACCGCCTGAGCAGGATGCCAAGGAAACCCCACCAAGTACCGTGTCGAACGACAAGGAAGATCTGGCCATGATCAACGCCATGGTGGCGGAGATTGCAGCTGAGCGGGTGAAGAAAACCAGCAGTCCCAAGGTCAGCAAGATGATCATCAAGCTGCCCACGACCAACAAAAGGGGCAGAAAGCGAACAAAGCCAGAGAAAATCCGGGTCGGAAAGGATAAGTCGGAGAAGAGCAGGGAGAGGAAGCCGGAGAAGAAGACCAAATTGGACAAAAAGGAAGAGCAGTTGGATTCGGAGGTGTTGCAGCCAAGCAAATCTGATAATAAGGGTGAACCACAAAAGGAGAAGGCTGAAATCGAACAGCAGCAGCCAGCGATGATTGTTACAGAACAGTCACAGCCGGATAATGTTGAAATTGACCAACAAAAACCGGCGGAATCAGAGAAAGATCATCAGGCGACTGAGCAAGCTGTAGTAGATACCCAGGACCCAGAGAAACCTGAGAAAGATGACCCCCAGTCGCTGGAAAAGTCTGAGGGTGATGGGGTGTCACCGGAGAAAGAACAGCAGTCGTTGACAAACGATGTAGGGGAGCAGCAGGGTCCTAACGATCAACAGTCGCCTGAGAAAGATTTAAAAAAGCTAGAGAATTCTGGTGAAGAGAACCTGTCTGTGGTGACAGCAGTAAAGGACAATATACTGCCGGAAGAAGCTGTGAATGAGCAGCCGCCACTGGAGAAAGATACACAAGAGCCAATCGAACTGGTAAACGATTACACGGAGACACAGAAGAATGTCCTTGCCGCAGACGATACTAAAAAACTGGCATCAGATGAAAATGAGTTACAAACAGGCACCGAAGAGCACCAGGAAAAGCCAGGACCAGGTCAACCCCAGCCAGAGAAGGCCTCAAAATCAAAAAAGGTAGAGAAAGATCAGCAGCTGAGATCGGACAAATCGGAGAAGAGCCAGCAGCATAAAACTGAAGTAAGATTTAACTTAAGTTGACCTCACGAACTCCCAATTAACACCCTTTTATTACAGGAACCGCTCATCCCAACAAAGCGCAAGCGCGGCCGCAAAGAGCGCAAGTCCCCCACACCAGTACCCATTCCGATAGAAGAAAAAGAAATTAAGGAGGAGCCAGAGCTCCCAGAGAGGCGCATGCGTAAGAGCCGCCATCAAGTTGAATATGTGGTGGAAGTAAAAGATGAAGAGGAAGAGGACGACGACGATGAGGAGGTGGATGATGACTCCTCAGCGACTGTTTCGCCCCACAACAGCTCAACGGATGAGAGTTTCACCTCAATCAAACGTGAGTCATCCGAGGAGTCGCAGCGTAATGGAAGCGGCGGAATTCACACCTGTAATTTCTGTGGCAAAACCTTCAAGCGCTTCTCGAGAATGCAGGATCACCTGCGTCTTCATACCGGAGAAAAACCATACATCTGTGGACAGTGTGGCAGGGCTTTCCGCCTCAAGATGCGTTTGGTGGAGCACCAACTGCGTCATCGCACAGAGAAGGCGTACAAATGCGAGATCTGTTCAATGCCACTGGCCACCAAGCAGGATTTATCGCTACACATGCGTCATCACAAGAACGATCGCCGCTACAAGTGCGACAAATGCAACAAGGGATTCGTTCGCAGCTCAGATTTGTCTATCCACGTCCGGATTCACACGGGCGAAAAGCCCTACAGCTGTGATCTGTGCGGCAAGGCGTTCCGTGCTCGCCAAAACCTGGTGGTCCATCGACGCACTCATCTCGGCGATAAACCCATTCAGTGTGAGTTGTGCGACAAGCGTTTCGCCCGGAAGATCGACATGCGCGTGCACATGCGCAGGCATACAGGTGAAAAGCCCTACAACTGCGATCAGTGCAAGCGCGGATACTCCTCCCGTGTGAATCTGTTGCGCCATCAGGAGCGGGAGCATGGCGACGAGGAGAAGGCCCCTGAAGTTATCAAAGCTGATAAAAAAGTCCGGAAAACGGCAAAGGAGCAAGAGCAAGAACCCAATGCCAAAGCAGCGCCACGACGTCCGCGACGCGAAAAGCTGCAACAGAAGATTGCCGCCCAGGAGAAACTACTGCATGATCTAAAACGCAGCTTGAGTGCTCTTCCAGAAATACCCGAGGAGTCATCGCAGGCCAAACTAGATGGAGGTGGCCAGGAACTACCAGCAGATGCAGGAGCAGGGCGTGCCCAAGTTCAAGTCACGGTGTCCATGCAAATAGACCCGGCAAGCAATCCCGAAGACGATGAGGAGATCACACCGGAGAAGGAGAACGCTTTGTCCAGCTCGACGGCAGCCGATGGCAAGACAAAGGCAAATCGCAAGATCACCAGCTACTTTACAGTTGTGGGTCAGCAGGCGGAAATCTAAAGACTTAAGTTCAGGGTCAGCAACACTTCTTACTCATTACTATTAAGATGCCACTGTACTTGGAAATGATGGAGACATTTCCCCAGCGTAGCGACCACCTCGCAATTTAACTTTTTTGGATTTTAAATGCAATATTGCAGCAGGGTTCAAGTATTTTCTATATATCCTATTTATATATTTACGAATTAGTTTTGAGGTTCTACGGAGACGGATACCCCCAGGAAATATTTAATGTTGTGAAGGACATATAACCAACAAGAACAAGAAAGACTACTTTTTAAAAGAAAACAATGATATTTAATATGAAAAAAATCAAGCAAGAGACTGCAAAGAGTTTTATACCATTTATATATATATTTTTCTATAGACAGAGCAACTTTTGTGAACAAAATAAGTTAAACTATGTAAAAATACCAATAAACTAGTAAGTAAGTTAGTTAGGGAAATGTTTGCAACCTTTGAGCTACTGAAATATCTTGAAATTCAAATGCTGCATCTCGGATTTCTTTTAAGCTGAATTTAAGTCCAAATCAACGTTTTTTATTGAATAATTTGTAAACAAACGCCCGGCCAATTCAATCTTATCGAGCTTCAGTATCAGCAAAATATGATATTTATAAACAAATGCGCACAACGATTCGAATTTGATTTGCAAACATTTCCTCTCCATTCCCCCCGCATTTATAAACCGTACAAGCTGAAGAATATTTCACAATTTCATTTAATTTCACAACACACATGAAATCAATTGCAAGTCATTTAGTATGCAATTTATACGAAATCTCCAACATATACTCAAAATTCCAAAACAAATTTAATTTAATGAATATTCTATAATTTAACTTTATAATGTTTAAGCACTCGAATTGCTCTCGGGAAAAATTTATATATTTTCCCTTGGAAAAAATTCTGCACTATCTCAGCACTCTGCTTACTATATTTATTTTACATACTTTACGCATTTACTTTAACGTATTTACTTAATTTTTCGAATCGTAAGCGTAGTGAAAAGACAATGCAAAAAGTCAGCAACGTTTATTTCCTACATACACTGAACGCATATTTTGTAAATTGAATTTGTGGCAGCTTCTCTCATTCTGTAGCATCTAAGAGAGTCCAATGAATATACGTTTATAATTTCACATTTGTCGTTCTTAATTTGATGCCACTTGCAAATTGTTGCGCCGGTACTTCAACCCCCGAAATTGCAATTATTTGAATGGGGGTGTGCGAGTTTTATGTTTTATGTTTATGGCATAGGACAACAAAAGGCAGCTGCTGCTGCAGGCTTTGTCAATTTTTCAGCACTAACTATTGCTTGAGAGGATTGGGATTGGGGTGGACGCAGGACCACGGAGAGACCGAGCGACCGGAGAGTAAATGTCGAGCGGCAGTTTGTCATTTGTAATGGGGTTGTACACGGTTCATTTCATAGTGCCAAGGGGTTGATATGTGAGAGAGATAAATAAAGAGGGACAAATGGGGCTGTAAGAGAACGGCCGAGAGTGATTTATGCATAGATCCAGGTGGAAGAGTTGTTCCCTAAGCGATCGTTGAACTCTTTCACAGGGTTCGAACATATATTCTTTTTAAGAAGAACCATTTTAATATAACATTGGAATACCAAAACTATAAACCTAATAAATATTGCTGTGATATTATAAATCTTACTGGTAAAAATAGGTAAAACTATAAATAATAATTCACTATTTACGGAATTTTGAAATGTAAAAAAAAATGTTTATTTTTCCATTTTTCATCTAAAGCTGTTAGAGGTCACATCCTAAAAACCATTTCTGACTAAATAAATACAACAAAGATGTACAAAAGTGTAGAAAAAATGTCTGTAAAAATATGAAACTGATAAGTTTCTGTAATCACTGTGTGAGTGACATTTTCATTCCGCCCTGCATTCTTTTCTAAACAAAAACCCATTTCTTTTGCTTCGCATGTTTTGGCCATATGCTTATCATCTGGTCGCAGCAATGACAATTTATTTAGTTCTGGCTTTCAAACAAAAGCGGAGGCAAAAAAAATGCTAAAATCAGCGAATAACAGAGGCCAAATATGAGAGAAACAAGAATTTAGCTTGCTGCATGCTTGCGTTCAATGCAATATTACGCATACGAAGCGTGGTACCGCGTGCTTTGTTTGTGAGATTGTGCCAAAATACAAAAAAAAAGTAAAGAAAAATAAAAAGATAGTCAACGTGACACAGCGCACACACACATGTGCACGGAAGTTGTGCATGTTGGTGTGTGCGAAAATATGCAAATTAAGTGTGGCGACTTTTGTTCTCGCCGTTTTTTGGTGTAGAAAGCGTAAAAAGCGAGAGAAAACTGTACGTATACACATTATTTTGGCTGGCGATTGTGGAAAGCAAAGCGCCGAAAAAAAAGAGTATACGCCCCGTTGTACAGTCAGTCGATGTGTGTGTATGTTTGCGTTTGTGTGCCGATCAAGCCAGCTCTCCCCCCTCTCCACTTATAGGTTCTCCCCTTTTGTTTTGTTTTTTGACCCGTCCCGTCTCGTCAGCATTTTTACACTTTTATGTTGCTGGCTTTTAATTGAATTTTGCTCCAGTCTCAGACTTTGACTTCTTCTGTTGTTTCTGCTGTTTCTTTTCGCTGTGGTGTGGTTAATTTTAAAACTACCCATAAAAGCCACACGCTGCGCCGACGTCGACAGAGGCAGCGGCTTTTGCCACTAGTACAATTACGTTCTGACATCGAGTTTATTCTGGAAATGCACTAGCAAAAAATCCATGCGAAATATTTTGGTTACGAAGGGCTTCTAACTAAAATAGTAACTGCAGCAGAACTAGTCTTGAATTTATAAAAGAATAAATAAGTGAGGAAATAGGTTCATCAAATTGAGTTTTAACTAACTTTTTATGTTACATATTATAAAAAAATAAATTGATAAATTGTGTAATTTTAAAACTTTTTTGACTAGGTACATTTTTTTCTGAGAAATATCTTTGAACTTAAGCAACATTTTTTTTCTATGTGGACTGTCCTTCATTTCACTCTCTCTCCCCGTTTTTGTTTTTGTTTGTCAAGTCTGCGTTTCTTCTGCTCTTCTGCATTCTTTCTGCGGTCGTTAACTTGCAACTGAACGTGTTATTATTGTTGTTGATATCAGCCGCTCCGCTCTCTCTCTCTTTTGTTGTTTGTTTCCGCCTGATGTTCTAAGTTCTGCGCTCTCGAAATGCACCTGTATTTGTGTCGATGTCGGCTTTGTTGATTTGTTTGCGCAGCTCTCATTGCTTTGTGTGTGAGCCGATTTGCCATCGACGTCTGTGTGCTTGTGTGCGTGGGGCAAATGAGAGTTCGAACTGCCAAGTTTTCCAACACTTAAGCGAACGCGCGCCATTTGAAGATTTTAAATTGCCAACGGTGCGTATGGATGATTAATTCGAAAAGTTGTATAAAGTAAGTTAAGAAGGAAATATAATTTAACTTATTCTTTTTCGAAATTATACAATTATCATATTAAAAATTTGATTAAAAAGATTTTTAAAATTTTTTATTATAATTTAACTAAATTCTTTATTGGCGTACATGATTTATAAAACAAAATAAATTAATAATAACCCGAAATAAAATTATTAGATTCCAAAATACAATTAGGAAATACCAAAGCCCAGTTACCTTTTGTATTTCCAATTTATTTTAAATAAATGATTAAAGTCCTACATTAATATACGCTTGAATAATTCTCAAAATGCCTTGTTTTTATCAATTGAACTGAATTAATGTGATTAAAACGGAGAGAACCGCAAAACAAATTAACCGTAAATTATATGTTCTATGTGCAATATAATTGACTGGTTAAATATTTAACGACACCAGGAATGCGACTTTCTTCGATTGGCCCAATTGATTTACACATTTACCACACGATATTGCCAGCTTTAGCGGCAATTTTTATTCATAAGTCCTGCTGACAAGCCTCATCCACATGAAATGCATTAAAAATTATTTATCCATAAATCATGCAATCGTTAATAAATAAAAAGTGCATTCGAGTTCATTTCCCGTCGACAGTGAAATGGCACATAAACAAACAAACAAAGTCGAAAACGTTAAAAATGGTAATAAAGGCGAAAAAAATATAGCCAAATGCATAAATAAATCAGAGCAGCGGGGAAACAACAATGCGGCCTGTCGCTCTGTCGAACAAACAAATATTCATAATTGTAAAAAAGCTCAAAGTCAGCTCCTGCAGGGCTTCAATGCAAATGGAGTGAGCGAGTGTGCGAGTGAGAGGTGCGCATAGAGGGAGCGAGATGGTCAGAGGCTGCAACTAACCGCTGAATGTGCATAATTTATAAAGCTAATTAAACGCGCATTTAACTAATTAAAAATATAGCGCGCTTCAATTATTGAAATATGCTGCCCAATTATGATGCAGTCGGAGGAAATTTGCAATTAATATATATGTATGTATTCCGCTCACACACACACATTCGATTCGATTCCCTAGCCGAATAATGCAGAATCGAATGCTCAGCGTGGCGTATACGTAACGCTAATCAAAGTGTATATTACGTATACGACAGCTTGACATGTGTGAGGGTTCAAGCTAATTCTGGTAGATGGTAGCTGCTGTTATTGGTTTCGCTGGTGTTACTGCTGCCGCTGCCTTTTTGGCTTTTAGCAACCAAATACTAATTGACATTTCGCTATGCCGCCTACAGAGAGAGAAAAAGGGGGCGGGCGGTTGTTGAATAATAGGGCCGAAACACATGTCTATAGCTTTACAGTTAGCCCACTACTGCTTGCCATTGCAAAAACAGTTTCAATTAAGCAATTAGCGCCATTGAAACAAATCCAACACGTTTTGTGGCTTATAAACTGAAGCATCATGTCGATTGGTTCGAACCCTGCGGTCGCTCGAATGGAACCGGGAATAGGCCATCGGATTCGGGATTTCGTTTTCTGCGGCCATTCATTTAAGGCAATTAAAGGGTAATTGGGGTGTGCGTGTTTGTTTGGGGGTTGATTGATTGACGGAGAAATCTGTTTGCAAAAGAGGAAAATACAAATTAACATTAATCCTGCCTGTGTAGGGTTTTCCAAAAAAAAATGCAGATAAATTTTGAGATTATACAGTACCTTTGGTAAAGTATAATTAAATAAAATATAAAATAAAAAAATGTAAAATTACCATATCCTGAAACTCACTTATTTTTGCAGTAAATCCACAGTATTTCACATACTATGTTTATACGATAGCAATCACGATTTCTTGAAAGCGCGAAATAGAAATAACCCCTGTTTATACGACAGCAGAGAATTCATGCTTTTGTTCACTCTCAGCTGATAGGGATGCCGGACCGGTAAAAATAAGTGATCATTTTTAACCTTTAATAGCTCTGAGTGGAGAAATAGCCTACGAAGGGCATTACATTTCTAGCGATCTGGCAACGTTGATAATTTTTAACAGAGTTACCAGAGCTGCTTATCACCAAATCACGCTTTGAGGCTGAAATCATAGTCAACTTTCGTGTGTTGCCGAATTCACGAAATGGCGTTTATACAAGCACGAATCGACCGAAAGCGTGAAATGATAGCGTGAATTCGGCATCGTATAAACACAGTAATAGTCAACTTTCGTGTGTTGCCGAATTCACGAAATGGCGTTTATACAAGCACGAATCGGCCGAAAGCGTGAAATGATAGCGTGAATTCGGCATCGTATAAACACAGTAACAGTCTACTACAGAATTTTTAAATACTGATTAGTGTTTGCCTTATTACGTCCATTACTAATACAAACGCGAAATGCCATTTTAGTTACTGCTGCTAATTTTTGGCCCGCTCAGTTAGCATGTTTATGCGAATTTCGCGCTTCGATTCAATTTTAGCCGCAAATCGAAAACAACAAATGGCATTTGCATATATGTATACATGTTTAAAGTCTTGATCCTAAACGTGCGTATATATATGTACATCCGTAAGCAGCTTACGGCTTTGTTGTCTGCCGTGAAAACCATTCTGTATTGACGTCAGTGTTTTGCCCTCCTGCATTATATAAAGCAGCTTAAACCGAATCCATTGCGGGTTTTTCGGGGAATGGCGGAGAAAGTCGGATTCGATTCGATTCGATTCGATCTAAAGACCTCCGTGGACATTGGCCCTGATGATGCATCGCCATTGCCGTTGCAATTTGCACTTTAATAAACCCGATAAAGCAACGTGAATGTTAATTACATTTGCAAATTCAATCAATTTCGAACGGCCTAATTTAATTAACGAATCGCTAAGTTTTATTTGCCGGTTAGCGAAGTTGATTGAAATTGTAGCAAGAGTTTTCATTACAGTTTGCAAAGTCTTTTGGTGAGAGTATCACTTGAAAGCTTATCGAAAAAGTTTTCACCCGATTTCAAATAATAAGGTTTTCTATTAATAAACCACATTTTTATGACCTGGTTTATTTATAGGGGATTAACGCACATTTTTATTGGTCTTTAAACTCCTTATCTTTACTAGGTACTTCGGCATTTCAGCTAATTGGTATCACCCACAATAAGCTTATAACTTGGGGCACAACAAAGTTATCTTTATAGTCTATTGATTGCCTAGGTAGTTGTTGTCTAGTTAAAATAAATACTTGTTCGTTTTCACATTAATAAATTCCTTAGTTTAAGGGAATTGCTGTACTGCGAACCCGCTTAATGTTTACATAACTTAACCAGCTTATCAACATAAATCCCCTGGGGCAACAGAATTTAATTTGTGGCCCAAAGGTCTTGGCCGCAAACAAATATTAAACATATATTTACTATTTAAAGCCTTTAACCAAGCAAACCAGTCAAGGGTGTCAGCTTAAAACAATAAGTGGTTCAGGCCAACAGCAGAAAATTGGGAGGCAAATCAGTTAAAATAATAACAATGCGATGCCCGCAACAATGACGGCGGTAGCAACAGCAACAATACAAAGATAAACAACTCATTAAAAGGAAATTAAACAGCCGTGAACCAAAACGAACGCCATGTCACGACCCGTCACTCATACGCACTGTTGTCTGGGCCTACGTGAGTGACGTTTCGCGGTTTGATAAAGACTCTCTTTACTTCTCCAGAAAAAAATGTCATCAAAGGAAATTGGAAAAAGCGCACTCATATTTAATTCGCTCGAGGGAAATGTTTAATACCTTATATTCTATAAATAGAAGTACAAATGTATTGTTTGAGCAGATCACCTAAAAACGTGTCTAGGCATTGGGTATCTACAAAAACGAATGGGTAAAAAGTATAACAAAAGTTATCGCCAATAGACCAGGGGTGTGGTTAGGCAAAAGTATTTAGCATCTGACTGTTGACTTTGCTTGGTTGCCAAGTCGAACATTTTTGGTGGTTTTTATTTAAGCTTATTCGAAATAAACAACACCTGAAAAGTTTTTAAGAGAAATGTGTTAGAAATAACCAAGCTTAGACAGTGAGAGAAATTAAGAAGATACTTAATGCCAGTTCCATTTGCTTTTCATTAAATTTAGTTAAATAATTTGACAAAATAAAAAAAAATATTTACTAATTCTTAATTTTAAGAAAGTTTGAATGTTAAATAAAATTTAAAATTGAGTAATTACACAAAATAAACTGCTACCCATTTTTTTAATAAATATAAAATAAAATATTTAGAACTTAATTGTAATTTTAAATTATATATAATAGTTAAAGATAAATAAAAAAAGAGTTTAAAATTCATATCCTTTCTTTTTTGCTTTTTTACATTTTAACTTTTATTTTCGTAAAATTAATTTGTAACCTGAGTCTCTTAAGACAAATTGAAGTACACTTTGAATTTTGTAAAATGTTTACTTCTTTAATTGTTGTTAAACCTCTCTATTATAATAGTGAACACTGCCATTGCTTCCATCCCCATGGCAACACCAATTTTATTGCGTTAGGCTTTATCAGTGGAAAAGTCACTTACACATTTATTTTCTTTGGGCCGAATGTTTGCTTGAACCCATTAATGCTTGAGGTCTCTGACTTCCTGCACTTGACTTACATTCGCCCCTTATCGGGGCAATCGACTTGGCTTAATTGAAGTCAAACGAAGGAAAGAAATTAGCCAGCAGTCATTTTGACCATAAGCAAACAATTGACCGCCAGTCAGTTGGCCAAATGCAGGACAAGAGAATTTTAATTAATTAACACAAATTTGCAGTGTAATAGAGAAACGCTGGAAGCACAAGTATTGGGGGCTCGAGATGTTGGCAAATGTAAACAACAGCCAGTGCTCGAGATTCTCACTCTAAATGGGCCACTTGACTGCAACTTTAATTAACTGGAAACGTTATGTTTGTTTTTGAAGGCGGCCAACGGCAAAGACAATGGCACCAGGAGCCCGGAGAAGGGGTTCTCGAAAGATAAGAGCCCAAACGCATTGTCTGGGGGCTCTACTCCGCCCACTGTTTAATCAATGTAGTTGGGAATTTATTGGGCTAATTGCTTTATAATTTATAGGAGAGTCAAAACCGGACAAAATATTATTATGATTCGGATCGTTGTCGTTCCTTACACACAAAAAATCCATATTATAGCTTACATTATCAATTAATTTTTTTAATGTCTAAATAAATTTGATTTATAAAAAACTATAACAATCGTGAGTAGATCCACGGGGGGTATTTTGGGTGATAGATGAAAAATAAAACGAGTTTGGTATTCAAAAAGGTTGCAACAAAAAATTGTTCTTATATCACCCTCCATAAAAAATCCTAAATCCGCCACTGATAACAATAGCACCTATATTATATTAAAAAGAAAAATAAAAAACGTTCCTGTAGAAAAAAAATTTTTTTTTAACAGAAATGACAACTTTTTTAAAGTACCTACTCTTCAAAATAAAATAGAATTGTTTTTTTTTTTTTAAGTATGGCAACTAAGCGTTAGTATAAAATAGTTATAAAATATTAAAGAGTTTAAAAATTCGTTTAAACGAGTTTTAATTATTTTAATAATTAAGTGATATTTCTTGCAGTGCCTTAGCTCCTGTTCTGCGGCTTCTAATTATCATTTTGCCAAATTGTTGGCGCAAACAGACAACTCATAGTGTACACCCATGTATTGTTTATTAGCCAGCAAAGCTGTGAAATGTCTTGTGCTCCTCGCCACCGTTTCCAAGTCACAAGATACGACTGTGTGGTATGTGCTAAATAAATACTAGCTAAAATTTCAATTCCCCCTTTGGAGGTGAATCATTCTCCGCTGGGCCCGACTTTATTGTTCTGTTTTTGTTTTACGCTTTTTCCATTTGTTTTGGAAAAGTTCTTTCCTGCCGCAGACTTTGCTTTTGGTACTTTTGTTTATTTGCTTTTATCGGTTTCTATTTTTGTTTTTTATTTGCTTGGCTCTCGCCGCTCTTCGCGCCAAAGTCCAAGTCTAAACGGGTTTCCACTGACGTTTAATTCAGCTTCAATGATTCTGCAATTTGATTTATGGATTACCGCGAATTTGAATTTTCAATAGCACAATCGGGTTACGTGAGTAATTGTTTATGTTTGATCTGTCAGGTATGTAAATATGAAGGCATAGTATAGCGAAATAATATTGGATGATTGTTGGTCTGTTGACGTTGGTGAAATTCAAACGGGTTGGTCAAGTGGCTTTAAACTATTTGCCCTTAGATCAGTAGTGTAATTTGTGCAAAGGAAATAGTTGTTTATTGGTTTATATTAATTTCTAAAATTAAAATCCCGGTATTTATTAATTGTAATAATTACAATACCTCATTGTTAATGCCTAAATGTATAAATATAGCAAGATTAAGATGCATTACAAATATATTTTTTTTTAATTATTATTATAAAAAAAACGTAGTAAATCCAAAGATATTATATTCAATTTGAGTGTGCTTTACATTCATTGCTGTTTTTATTAATTTTAAATATGAAAAAATTACATTTATATTTAATTTAAATATTTTAAACTTTAATATAAATATAAAATTTTTTCTAAAGAAGTAAAATATTTAAAGTAAATATTAATTAAAAATATTTTTGAAGTAAACCATGCAATCTTATATATTTGTATATTAAATATGATTATTTTGTATTTAATTCAAATGTGTACTACAAATCCTTGCATTCAATATGCAGATATTTATTTTAACTATTGCATTTTCTATCAGTGTAGTATCACGAATTAATTTATATCCTTTAATTTACAATTAATTGCTTTTACCTAAATCCCATTCAACTAAGAAGTAAGCCCAACATCGCAGTGCTTTAAAATTTAAAGTGAACCCCACATCACGTATACGCCGCATTGGCCACACTTACATGAATTCTTCCACTGCTGGAACTTGTGATAAACGAAGCAAGCGCAAATGAAGAATATCACAAAGACGATGAGCAGCGTGAGGATCACGCCGATCCATATGTCGCTGACCACATGGGCAAAGTCCTGGCCATCGTCGCCCGTATATATCCTCGATCCGTGGGCTATATGCGGCGGCGGAGCCCGGGCAGCTGGCAGTACGTCAAAGAGATCGTCGGCCACATCGGCCACTTCGTTGGCGGAGGCAGCGCCACTCAAGTTGATCTCAACCTCCTGGCGGTCGATGGTGAAATTTCCCAAGGCCGAGTCCAAGCCCAGGGCCAGCTGCTCCAGTTTGTTAATGAGTATCGAGTAGTTCCCAGGCAAATCGAAGCCGCCAAGATCGAGTTTTTCGCCACTATTAGTGGATGTGGCATCCAAGGTCGTCGCCGTACCATTGAGGCCTTCACTTAGAGTGGTGGACGTCGATGTGGCAGTTGCAGTTGCAATCGTTAGATTGCCGGTATCTTCGAGGCCTGCCAGCAGGTTGCCCGTGATATTCAGCGCTTTCAATAAATCAGCCATAGTTCGGAACTATATATTCTGTAATATTTTGTTTTCTTTTTATCACTTTAGCTTTAGTTTCTGGCACATGTGTTTTTTTCTTCGACTCAGCCGCGATGCTGGAGCTTCATTACGCGACTGAAAACGCCCGTCGAGTGTAAAGTTGCAAATTTGCTGGCCCGCTTTTTGTCGGCACTCCCGAATGGCGTATAGATTTTATTTTATTTAATCTCCTGCCTCTACTTTATGTCGTTTTTCACTTTTCAACTAATTGTGTTAACGCATCGGTGTTAATTCGCCTCACGCATCTCGTACGGTTTTTATTTTTTCTGAAAATTGTATCTGTATTGTCGCTCTCATTGCTGATTTGTTGTTCAAATATTGATCGTTGGCATTAAGCTCTCCTTTTTTCCCATATATTTTTACTGTTTGCTGTTTTGCTGGCGGGGAATTTATCTTAGCAATAAACATATGCACATACTATACATATACTACATCTCCTTCGGCTGTCTATCTGTATGAATTCAGTTTATTGATTTGCCAAGTGGAAATGAGGGAAAACATTTGTCATGCCTCCGGAGCTCTGCTCTGTTTCGTTTAATCTCCGCCACTTTCGAGGCTGTAAAATCTCCTCATATTTGCCTGGCTAATTCTCGATTACACGTGAATTGCATATAGCTGAATCCAAGGCAACACACGTGTAACCTGCCAATTATCATTTTATTTAGTAATGATTTATACATTCCTGAATTTATAAAAAAACATAAAAATATTCTTAAGATTTTTTGATATTTTTTTTATTAATAAACCAAAGGAATTAAAATAATTTAACCATCTTGAAATATAATATTTTTGCCTATTTTATTTTTATAAATAAATTATAAATGGTCGGATCAATTCACTTTAAGAACATTTAACTACATTTTATCTGGTATAAATTAGAAATCTTTACTTAAATACTTTTGATCGACACACAACTAGATAGGCGTAACTTTACTCATCAATCAGATACTTTTCCGAGTCTTAAAGCACACACCCATCTCATTAAATGGCAGACGACTGTTCTATATTTAGAACAGCTTCAATAACAGTCAATTAGGCCGCTTGTTGTCAGCATCTATAAACATTAATTAAAGCTGGGGGAGCCCTATTGAATTTCAGTACAGATATCTGGCCATTTACAAGTATATATACTTTAAGTAGACCAGACGGAAAGTGTATGCAATTAATGAATAAATCAAGCGGAAAATTTTAAACTCTCAACGCCTTTGCATACAAAATAATTGGAAGCTTATGAATATTAGATTAGACTGGAAACTGATAGTGCATATACTATATATACATAGATCTGGAGGCACGTGTTTGACAAATCATTTAAATGTCATAACAAATAAGGAAAATATTGGCAGCTAACATTCATTGAAAAGAAACTGAAACTGATAGAGAGGAATCAAAATCCTGATGCTGACTTTTCACTGATAAATATTTGCATTAAATTTGCAATTGTTTGGCATTTCTGTTCTTTATTTTCTTTCAGAAAGAAATTAAGAATTATACTATTAATTTAATTTATATTTTTAAATAATTAAAAATAGTTCTCAGTTTATGATTATCCGCCTTTTAAAATTATATAAACAATTGATTCGCTCTTGTATTGAAGAGGCAGCAAAACAGCAAACATGCTATATTGAAAAGTAGGAAGCTTTAATTAAATCTTACTTTTTATGTACAACGTTCACAAATCATTTGCAATTAATTTCTATATATTTGTTCTACTTTTTCACTGGCTGATTGAAATAGCCGTTCATTTCACGTTAAACATTTGGCGCCATTCGTTTTTAATTTTTCAATTCAATTTTCACGACCTTTATCAACAATAAAAGCTGATTGAACAACTCGCGGAGAACTTCTGGTCGTTTGTTTTTGTTTTGCCAAATGAACCGAACTCGCGCGCTTGTTTACAACAATTAAAACTGCTTTCTTTGCGTCTTGCAATTATAGCCACGTTAACAGCGAGAAGTTAACTGCCGCCAGCGGTGACAGCGCGACGTCGACTGCGACCGCGAAATATCGCTCCAAAGGCAGCGACTGCTGGCAAACAAACCGAATGAATGAACTGCCAACTGACTAACTGACTGACTAAATGACGGAACATAGGGCGATGCTGAGATTGGGATACAGATACGGATCGAGATTGAGATTGAGCTATGTATGGCCCAAACTGCTTCTGACGTGAAGACGCCGCAAAAAATTAAATCAACTGAGGCAGCGCGATCGACGGCACCCGGAGACAAATATGACACTTACAAAAAATAGCACAAAAGTTTGTCATTCCAAAAAGAGTTTGAAAATTATCGATATTTTCGATATTTCTAACATTTTTCGATATTTTGACAATATTGATTCGATAATATGTATGTTTTAAAGGGAAACACAAATTAAAATTCAAGCTCGTTTCCAAAATCATTGTTACCTAAAAATATTTTAAATTATTTATTGTTAATTATTATTTTAAATAAATTTAAACAAGCATACTGCAGTATGGAAAATTCATATCTTAAGCAATAATCTTAACTCTTAGATATGACTTTTAAATTATAATACCAGGTATATTTAATTGTTTAAAGGTTACTTATTTAATTTTGTACTCTTATTCATTTTAAATTAATTTTTACTAAGATTTTTGCTACGTGCATCTGCGCGAAAGCTAAAACTAGCGAATCAGTAATCATTCCGAGTCGATTGCAGCAATTGATTTAACTTTACTGTAGACTTTTTATTTGATTTATTTGCTTGTGACGTATTGTTTTGATTTAGCTTCTGGTCGCAGCTATATTTTTTATTTTAAAATATTTATTACCCTAGTAATTTAAGCCTTGTTAACCTTTGTTTATTTACAGTCTTTTTGAGTTTTGATTAATGTTTTTAAATAAATCCCGCGGTATTAAAATAAATATTGTAATTTTTAGTTATTTTTTTTAGCAACTAATCTATTAATTAATTTATTTATTTATTTCAAGATTTTTATTTAAATGAACTCGTACATTTTCTTCCTACCTGTTTTATTTTCAACAACTGATTTCTCACAATTTGTGGTTTATTAGTTTCTAATATATTCTATATTTAAATGGCAAATTACCTATTCTAGTGAAAGTAATCGTAATTATTTGTATTTTAATAATTTGTGATTACGATTTACGATTTGCCTTAAAGGTTTTATTCTAACCAGTGCAATTTATTCACACAATGTATTTTGCATTAACTTAACAGAACTGATTGCCTACTTTTTAATATATACCAAAGTATATTTCCATTAATGCATATACAGTGCACAACAGCTTTAATGCATTTGAGTGTGATTTATTTCTCGCTGCAATTCTGCTGGAAACTATCTGAAATTCTTCTTCTAATCCGGCCATGCATATTTCATGTTTATTGCATATCATTTACATTTAATTTTATGCATTGGCATTATGCTGCCGAAACGTGAGCATTTCACGGACAATTTCGCAGCGAGCATTTTCATTAGTTTTTGGCAACATTTGTTATTCGGCTGTTGCAGTGCATGTTTTATTATCTTTTTGGTGTTTATTAAAATTTGCATTTAATTATTTCGTTTCATTTCATTATTTGCAATTTGTGGCTGCTGCACTTTGCTGCCGATATTAAGTCTGAAATGTTGTAGGACAATTTCAATTATGTTGTGCTTTAATGCAATTGCATAATAGCCAAGTTGCTTTGTCTGTGTGCTTAGTGGAAGTAATTTTTCCGGTGTTTGCGGTTAACTATTTGTAAATCACAAATTGATTCGATCGAATGCCTGATTATGAATTTTCCATTTGCTAATATTGACTTTTCTGTGTGTGGTGTTCTATTTATGAGCATCAATTGCAATTAGCATTCTGCACAGGCTTAGTGACGCATGATTAGAGCTTTATCAATTTCGAATTATTTTATTGATATTAGCACTTAAGGCCGGTACACTGTTTGCACCCAAAGGGGTCCTCTTAATCGGGTTTGAAGAGCCTTTGTCATGGGCTTTCCAATTGATAGATTACTGCAAATCTTTTTTATGGCGCTCGTAAATGTGTTTGCAAACAAATGGCACTGGCAAATCAATCAGCAATTGAGTACATTAAAATGACCTCTTTTTGTGCTTTAAATGCTAAATGCTAAAAGCTAAATTGAATGGAAATAATTGGGTTAAAAGGCTTGAATGAGGAAGCGGGACAATGCCTGATTGAGTTATTGTTTTAAAATCATATAAATAATATTTATTTGCAAAGCCACGCATATGTGCAAATGTGGGTTGTGTATTTATTGTTATTTCCAGGTGTCTTTTGTGGGCAATCCCCTTGGGCACTTCGCTCTAACATTTATCTCAAGTATATGCGTACTCATGATTTATTTGGAGTAGCCGGTTGCATTGTTTATCACGGCGATTCCTTATCTCGAGTGGCTCACCAATCATCTTGGCAGCTTATACATACGTCAGATTACTATTTACGTTCTATATTAAACATGTGCTAAATACTTTTCGTTTTAAGCAACACAACAAATGTTTTTCTGATGCGGGGCGATATGATTGCTGTAAATATCAGTTCGATTTGGTTCTAGCTGGAATTTTGCATGCTATTTGCATTAGCTTGGCAATAAAGGCTCGAAAGTTATAAATTTATTTTTATGGATGCAATCAACGGATGTTTTTCCTTACGAAGAGGTGACAGTGCTTACTATTTAATAATATTTTAAGATATTTAACAAAAAATATTTTAAGCTAAGTACTTTAGTTTTAGGCCCTTAATACTTAAATAAAAAACAAGAGAGAACGTTATAGTCGGGTGCCCCGACTATGAGATACCCGTTACTCAGCTAAAGGGAGTGCGAAAGAGATGGAGATATAAAACTTTCATCGTGCATAACTTTTCAATGAATAGTCCGATTTGAAAATTTTTTTCTACATTTCGATAGGTATTGATAAACACAATAATACTGCCTTGTGTGGGCGTCAGACACCTTTTATGCGATTGTGGGGGGCGTGGCCGTCGGCTGAAACAAACTTGCGCTGCATAGGAAGCCCAAGAATGTGTGTGGTTGATACCAATGTTTTAGCTTTTGAGTTTCCGAGATATCAGCGTTCATACGGACGGACAGACATATGTACATACGGACAGACGGACATGGCTAGATCGACTCGGGTAGAACTATAATGATGTTTTAATTTTTTTAATAATAATAAAAACTATTATTAAGTTCAAATTGTTATTGCTTAAACTTTTTGAGTAACACAAAAATTCCAACATTGCAGAGGGAAATTTGTTTATTATTTATTTCCCATTTAATTCAGAAATTCACCACGACAATATCAATCGTAAGCACGGTTCCCAACCCTTTTAAGTCAATCAAGGGTTCTGGTGCTCGCTGATTCCCAGTCTAATTAGACCAATTAGATCAAGAAAACTCACCCCCGATCGATACAAATTCACCTGAAAATAGTAGTTAATTTCCAAAAAAAAACAATATAATAAAAGTATTAAAACCAGGCGCGAACGTGTAATTAATATTTATATCATTATAATGTTTACTTTCGTATTTTTGCGTGCCAGACGCCGGTTGGCAGAAATGAACAGGTGTGAACCGGTTGCGCATGCGCAAGGCAGAATAATCAAGTGACACAGCTCACTTGATAACTTCAAAATTACACACAACTTATTCAACCCGTTTTGGAATATCTGCACTATAATTAACCGGATCATTTCGCCATACTGTTGCTAACAGCTTGGTTAAAAAAAAAAACAAAGGAGGTCAACAGATACAATGCGACGCCTCTGAGTCTGGTGATAAGATCGTGATAAAAAGTATCAAACTCATAAATCAATCACCTTTGGAATTTGAGTCTGGATAGATTACCGCTGAAAAGTTCAGAGTCATGCTGATTAAGGCATCAATTAAGTAACTCAGGAATGGTTCATTGTGCCTGCTATTAACCCCCGGGTATTTCCTATGTCGGCCCCGATCCGATACGAACATTCCAGCCAGTTGAATATACTTGGTAAATAGTCAGCGTTATTTGCGCTTTACTCGCTTCACTTCGCCTCGGGGAAAGGTGAGCAAACAAAGGAAGTGCGAGGGTATGGTAGCCGCCTGTAATGCACTTAATTATAGAGTTCTGAGTAAGCGGGGTCTTTGAACGAGATCTGACCACATAGGAAGATAATGCTACTGGATTATGAAATAGTTAGATAATATTTTTAGCCCAAGATAGGGGCACAGAGTTTGAAAATTTTTTAAAATACCTATATATAATAAAAAAAATTGTTGGAAACTGTTCTCAATTTTAATTTTATATTTTATACTTACAGAAAGAAGGTTGATTAACATTTAAAAATGTGCAAATGAGATAAAAAAATAAGGAAGGCCTTATTTAAAGAGATTGAAAAACATGCAATGAATAATTTTTGCTGCTATTGCTCACTAATTAAATATTCTTTGAGGCGTATAAGTTTATGTACCTTTTTAATTAAACGTTTACTCTTCAACTCAGTGAATTATAATATACATAATAGCCATAGACAATTTAATATATTTCCAGGAAAAATCAAATTAAATATTCAATAACAGTTGAGAAACCCTTCCAACCCTTTGCATACTCTTTTAATCCTCCAAGGAAGAAAGAATGGCTTCTCTCCTTTGAGTAACAATCTAGAATCCCCTAACACACTCAACTCCATTTCCATTCTATAACGAAAACCTTGTCTCCCGTAAATCCCTCATTGGTAACCCTATCGCTACAATCTTTTATCCAAACACAACAAGCGGCATCCTCAACCTCCGACCCTTCGAACGCCGTCAGTTGGCAGAGATGTTTCCCGTGTTCCCCGATTTTCCGTTTCCCGTTTCCCCGTCTCCCCACCGCACTCCCCGGTTCTCCGGTTCCTTTAAGCCAATTTGTAAACCATCAAATCGCGTTAAATGCGCTTTTCCGGTCGCGGCCTCTTTTCCTCTTTTATCTCTGAGTGACTGCCGCAGAGAGGAAAAATCTCAATGTTATTGTTTTGCTTGCTAAACGGAAATGGTTAGGCTGACAGCGGCTGTGTCTGTGTATCCCTTTCGGCTTTGCACCTCCGACAGGTACAAGGACGACATATGCCTTGATAAGGATGCAATCGTTCGCGCTTCTCTCATGCCAACTTATTGATTTGTTTACCTTTGGGCCATGCCTTTGTGCCATTCGGTTCTGTGAGAACGGAAATTGAAAAGCGGTTGGGGAACGGATTCCTTACAGAGTTATGCAAGCGTTTTCTGTAACCATTTTTCGCCCTCAAAAGCGGATTGTCACCAGGCAAGTACCCATATATACTATGCTCTTCATGCCCTTTTGCGCCCAACCTCTATTTGAACTTCCGTTGCAGCGCAAACGACCGAAAACCGTGGCCAATGCACTCGGCTCACATATAGTAGCCAGCTTGAAAGGTCGGTTTTGGCCCGGTTCTGTTCATAAAATGTCTGAAAAATGAGCGTGTAATTTACGAGCTGTTTGTCAACAATGCTGGAAAATCTATTTTGTATTTTATTAGTCGAAAGAGCCGAAAACTGGAACCGAAACTGACCAGCAGCGGCCTAATGAGGCGTTTTTGATCGCTTCCGCTCGGTGTGGAATAAATTTAAATACTCATTAGGCCCAAATATCGAACAAATCGTCTTAATGTCACGGGGCGACAAAGTGTCTCATTCATTATCCCATTTAATTGAGGGGTATACCTGAGAAGGAAGCGAGGAAGTTAGGAAGTTCCAGTTGAAATAAAGCTGGTTAGAAAATAGTTCTTAAAGTATAATGGGTTTTAGTGTGAATAAAATTTTTAATTCTTTTAAAAAACGGTTTAACTTTTTGGTTTTGTCTAATTAAATGTTATAGATTTTGTATTAAAATACAAAAATATTTATTTTCGAAGATGAGCACGAATTTTGATTTTTAATATAAAACCCTGTGGAAAGCCATGTTAGAAAACTTATTAAATCGAAATAGATTCCAATTTAAAACCCCCTTTTTAGGACGGAAAACTTTTGCTCTGTCATGTAATTTGAAATTCAAAGTTTTCATCACTTTGTTTGCAATAGATTCTTCTATGTCCGGGAATCTTTCACCGCTATCTACCTTGTGAGATCTCAAAAATTACTTTGGTATAGTTGGCTGCCTTGTCAACCGTTGGCTTCCTGGCGTTTCTTCCCTGGTCTCCTGGACACACAATCAATCAAAATTGTTTCTCAGTTTGTCAACAAACTCGGAGTTCGGTGGCGCTGGAGTTCCTGAGTTGTCTGTTATCGCAATGCAACCAGGTTGTGGCCGTGGGCGGCTGGCCACGCCCACTTCGAGCGGCATCAACTAAGTTCCAGCAAAAAGCCATTGACATTTGTGGGCGGGAAAAAGGGGGTGGCGAACGGGAAGTACTCGCGCTTGCTAGCTTTTGGCGGCGTCGCATATAAAGTTGCAGCAAAAAGTGCACCAAGGGAGCCACAACAATAACGAAGGACGAAGGCTGATAAGCGTTGGAACGGAAGTGGCACACAGACATGGGCACCAGCTGAATGGGTATTGGTACACTTGGAGATAAAAAAATCTAATATTAAATACGAGATGAGTAACGCAAAAAAAAATATTTTACATAAATTATATTAAGTGAAATTTAATTTGTATTCAAATTATGAATAAAATCTGGTGAAATTTAACGAGATTTAATTATTTTAGTATTACCAAATAAAATTATTATTTATTTTAAATTTTATCAGATTGATTATGGTAACTTTGTTGTAAAGTACGTTGTAAAGTTCGAAATAAGAATTTTTTTTGTTAAAAACCAAAATCTTTGGAAATATTTTCTAAGTGCAGCGACTAACGTGCGGCAAAGAAAAAATCGGTTGGCAAGCGAGGATGGGCGACGCAACAGTTTGCCAGGGGATATTGACGGACCAAAGTCGCGTTGAGTTGCTATCAATGGCATTGGAGGAATTCCCCAGTGTGCCCTGCGTGGCAGCAAAGCATGAAAACCCGATTACGCTCAGTTGATATGCAAGGACCTTCCGTCCTTCTCCTTCTGCTGCCCTCCTACCACCATTGAATACATATATGTATATGAACATTACATGGATATATCTGTGCAGTCGACGACAAACGAGAAGAAGAAGGCGTCGCGTTAACATATGATTGTCGTCTGCCTCGCCCAAACATAAAAAGGGATAAAGGATAACGAAGCGCAAATTTCAAATAATCATGAATATTACATGAGCTGCAAAAGTAGACAAACGCTACACACACACACACACACATGGTGGCCAGAGCTCCTGTTCCGTCCTTCGAAACCTCCTCCTTCTTGGCGGCGATTTATATGAAAATCATTCACACGTTCCAAATTATTTATTAATGTCTATGCAAAATTGTGTGAACCCAGGGACCTAGAGCGGGGAGCTGAAAAGTGCCACAGTTAAAGAGGGTTTAAGCTGCTCAGAAGTCAGGACTTGACAGTTTTTCTTGTTTAATTTCCCGGCTTTTAAGGACAGCAGAAAATGCCTGGACATTGACAAGGGGTTGCAGCTGAAAATGTTTTATAAATCGATTTCTAACGTTTGAAGTCATAGTGTAGTACTATAGCTTGAGATTAGATTTTAAAGTTAATTTAATATTACTATTAAATATAATATTAATTAATATTACTACTAAGTATGTTTATAAAATAACAATAACATAAAAGTAATAATGTTAAACCATTTAAATTAAATTATAATTAGTGTAATAAAAAAATATCTTTTATTAACTTTCTTAACTGAAATTGGTTTTAATCTCTGGACTTAATCCCATTTTGTAATACCTATGAATGATATTTTTCTCTACTCCCACACACAGGTAACGTTTGCTAAAGAGAATTCGAGACAGCTTGACTGATATCAAGCTCTTCTGCTGGCAAGAGTGTGTATCTGTGTGTGAGCTTAACAGTATCTGTGGACCCCTGTAAGTCCTTGTGTGCGTGTGTCAAAAGAGAAGCCGCGGCAATGAGCTTGCAATAATGTGATAAGCGCAACGGAAATGAAAACAAGAATAAATGCAAGTGCAAACCGAGCGATGACAGTGGCATAAAATAAGGAAAGAGAGTGTAAGTGCCAACAACAACAACCAAAGCTGCAACAACAAAGGCGAGCCACAACAAAGACTGAGCACTTAAAAGCCATGCGAAGGCGCCAACGTCAACATCACACAGGTACACTGAGAAATACTTCCAAGCCGATTTAAAAAAATTAATTTTTGCCGAAACCTTACTGATTCCGTGTTAATTGTTACGCAGTTCAATACATTTTTTTTACTTTTTAAGGCCATTTTTTAAAAATAATAATTCGGTCTTGAAAACATTGAATATGCTATAGTTATAAATGATATTAAATTTATGTATCACACTAAAATATTTTTATGTTTTGTCAATTTCTTTAATAGCAATTTTTTTTAAGAGAATATAATTACAGAAATGTACACACTTTTAATCTAAGGTCAAAAATATATAACATTTTTTCAGTGCATTGTCAGCGGAACGAATTGAAAAAGGCGGTGCAATGAGGAGCTGCCGTCATCAGGCAGTCAGGCAATAAAAGCAAAATTGCCATTGGAGCCAAGACTCCCTGGATTTCCGCTCCCCTTAGCCCCCTTAACCCCATTCAGCCCCCCTCCCCTCCACCCATCACATGTGGCGCTTTTGCCTCAATTATTTTTATTGGTTCGGCGCAAAAATTTACGTTGCATACTTTGCACGCCGCCTGGCATGGCGTTAATTTCGTTATGGAAAATTGCAACGACTTGACATGTGAGCGTGTGATGGGGAACCGGGTGATGGGAATCGGGAAAGCCAGATGGAAATGGGGCATAAGAGGGACAGGCACGGAGAAAAATGGTCTTCTTATGTAGTTATATTTTAACATTTTAACATTTAACATTTCTCGATTTGACTTATATTTTTGAAACGATAATGTTATTTCATCTATATTAAATAAAATTATATAAATATTTTTATACCCTTTTATACCCTATTATGATTTCAGTCAGAAATTTGCAACGCAGTGAAGGAGACGTTTCCGACCCCATAAAGTATATATATTCTTGATCAACATCACTAGACTAGTCGATCTAGCCATGTCCGTCCGTTTCTACGCAAACTAGTCTCTCAGTTTTAAAGCTATCGGGCTTAAACTTTCCCAAAAGTCTTCTTTCTATTGCAGGTAGTATATATGTCGGAACCGACCGGATCGGACAACTATATCATATAGCTCCCATAGAAAAAATCGGAACAAAATCGAAAAAAAATCGAACTTCGGTTTTTTTTTAAATATTACCTTTTACTTTTGGAAATACTATTTTTTAAATACTTCTGAATTTCGAATAAAATTTTTGTAAAATCGGATGATTCTATAATATAGCTGCCTTAGGATCGGTCGGAAAATTAAATATAAATTAATAGGAAAAAAATCATATCTTCGAAAGCAGCTAAAATTTAGATTGATGTAAAGGTAAAAGGAATGATCTGCAAGGGTATATAAGATTCGAAGCTAGCTCCCTTTCTTCTTTTAATTTCAAATTATGTTCATAATAAATTTTAATAATACTTTTATTATTAACTGTATTGGTGCTGTGAAATTGATATTTTTCATATGAAACACTTTATTTAGCTGGTATTATTTTCTCCAGTGTACTAGAACCTGAGGAAAAGCGGAAAATGGGAACCTGCACGTTGGTGTAAGGGAGCCGACAATGCGGCGCCACTGCATACAATTGAGCTTAATATTGAAAACTTTTGAGTATCTTAATTAAAGGTTAAGTGTGTGTGAGCCTTTTCAGAAAGAGAATGGGGAAAAAGCTCGAATTATGGTAATTTGTGTTGAAAGGCTGCTAAGTGGGCAATTGAAACGGTTGAATGGGTGCAAGATTTACGGCTAAAGAAGAAGGAGCATTAAATGTCAATTAAGGAGCTGTTGCCAAATATTGGTCAAATAATTAAACTCTTTCGTATTCGTTCTGATTTAAACAACATTAATTGATTAACGTTAATCCAATGAGTTACCTTCCTTCGCTCGGCACTGCTACTCCCACTGACACAATAATTAAACCATTAATTCATTTTAACTCAATATGCAGTCAAAATATATTTATTGACCACTTTAACTGACACTGTTCAGTCATTTATAATCCAAAAGGGCGTATAAAAGAAGAGCATAGGCAAATAAATTGAGCATTATTTATCAAAATAAATGGCACTACAGAATTTGCATTTATTCTATAATTATACAACAAAACCAATTAAATTCAGCTTAATCAAATTGCAAATTGACAGCTTCAAATGCAGAATCACCCCTCGATAAAACAAATGCAATTGACCTGAATTTCGAATTGCAAGTGCCGAGCACGAATTTACCTCCTCTCTTGAACAAGTATCGAACATCTTTCAGTGCCGGAGTCCAATCAATAATCGAACGTGTGAAAGAGAGATATGGCGGATTGATGGCGAAAATTTGAGAGAGACGGGGAAATGGATGTTCGAAGTAGCCCGCGCTAATAAAATATGTAAATTGTATGCACAATTTGAATAGAAAAATCCAACACAATAAATATAAATTAGATGAAATGTCAAAGCAAAAACAGGGCAAGTCGATTACATAGGAACTGTTTGCTAGGGTGAACCAACATTATTGGAGCCTGTTATAAAGATTTGTTATTAAACATGTTTTTTAACTACAGCTATTAAGTTTTATAATTCACGTTACAACATTTTAAAATTTTACATATATTTATTTATTTTATTCAAAAAATTTTAAATTACTTTCAGTACCTTTTTTTTTTCTCGTAGATTTCCTAACAGTCTTTTTTAATTTATTTTTAAAAACTGTTTGCAATATATTAATCAATTTAAATAATATTCCACCTATATTATTTTTAGCCGAGTTAAGGTCCGACCCAAAAGCATTGTCATGCTTCGTCACTGGCTAAAACATGGAGCAAATCCAATCCGCCGGCCGAGTCCCGAGCAAGTACAAGTTTCAAACTCACGTAGGACGCCGTGACCTCCTCCCCCTGATAAAGTCCTGCAAAGTCCATCCCCACTCCCAATCCTTGATGTCTGCTGTTATCGCCGAGGGCGATATTTTCAATGCGCTGTCGATAAAAATTACGCACTTTTAGTTGGTCGCCTCTGTCCGCGGATGTTTTCAGCGAGTTGTCTGCCGTTTTTTTTCCGTTTTTTATTTTTTGCTAGCCAACGGCAGGACATGAATATTTTAAAAAATTCGCAGGGCTCATCGCAAGATTGAGACGATGTTTTAGATGTTAGATGGCGAGCGAGGAGACGCAGGAGCCACGCACACGCACAATGAATAATTTAAGGACCCCGAAGACAGACGGGTCCTGGCATCATCAAATAAATGCCAAATGAGCAATCAAAGTGCCATGAAAGACTAACTAAGCAGAGCCACCAACTGATGAGGAGCTGTAAAAAATGATGTACACGAATTATCGGGACAGTGGGCGGACTAGGAGGTTCTGGGTGGTTTATGGTGGGTGGGTGGTTGCGAGCCAAGTGGGCGGCGTTTTGGTCCCGGCAAATGAAGCGCGTAAACAGCAAATAAAGTTGGAAGAAATTTTTACGCATTTTCGCTTGCATAAATAATAAAAAGTTTTTTTCGGGTTCCCTATCACGGAGTAGAAATCCCTGTACTTTTAAAGTATGTGTATTTTTTATAACATGAAATTTACAGGATTTTTAAAAGTTGTACATTTACATTTTTTTTTAGAAAAGCTTGATTTAAATTCTTGCTCATATTTATATTTCACAGTATTTTGTTTAAGAGTTTGGAAGATGTTATTTACAAATAAATCTGATTTAAAAATTGTAAAATAACTATTTTTACCTCTTATCATATTTATATTGTATTAAATTTTTAAATCATATTTAAATTGTATTAAATTAAAAATAAAGAAAAATGTTTTTCAATTCACTACTTATTTTTAAACTTGATTTTTTGGTTCCATTGAAACATGCTTTTGGGATAGAAAACCACTTATTTCATACCGTAAAATTCTCTTATCCTCTTGGCCAATTTGTTAAGAAAATTTAAAGTGCCTTACGCATCGAAGACAAAAGAAAATAGCTGGGAAAACTGAATTATAGATTCAACTCGAGGCGAAGAAGTTGGCAGGCGCTTCTCCACGTTGGAAGACAAAAACTTATTATACGCCCGGGCTTCTGCCGCATCAGCTGGGACCCGATGGGTGGATGGGTGGCAATATAGGGGGGCTGCACTCACAGCCCCATATTGTCGATACATAAGCAATTGGTATGTACAACTGCGCCTCCTGGCTTTCCGCTTTCCCCCCCATTTTCCCGGCGACCCGAGAGAGAAATGCGGTTATGAATTCCTGAACAGAAAAGTCGGCGGGCCAGCAGCATCGAGTGCAGTTGGTTCGCACAAGAGGCCGAAGTTTTTTATTAAAACTTGTGCAGCGAAATGAGCGTCAGGCTAAATAAAATATACATATAAAAGAATACAAAAAAAAAAAACAGAAAGTTTCATAAAACATTTGTGACTTTGCGCAATTTTTATGGCTCTCAACTTTAAGTTGCCCGTGTGGGCCAAAAGGAGACTAAGGAACAGGGGCATTAACTAGGCAACTATTGGAGGATGAGGGAGGTCTACGGGACCCAGGCACGTTTTGTGGCCACAGTTCGAAACGAAAGTGGAAGAATTTATTGCACTGGCATACTAAGATGCTTCTTATGTTGTTATCGAAATGGGCCAAATGCGCTCAAGCGTATAAATTGAATGTACCCCACCGTGAGGTAGATAAAAAGAAATATGTTATCTAGGTTAGTTGTATACGTAGAGGGATTATTGATCTGGCGTTTGTGTGATAATAAAATGGGTGAAACTAGAAAATTTTGAACAAAATTCGCTGGGCTTGGTAAATACGAAAGAAACTGATATCATACATAATTTACAAGATACAAATTCAGGTGAGACCTGCTTTGGTCTAGAACACCAACAATTTTGCTTACTCTTCACAAACAAGACAGATATTCCATCGCAAACGTCATCGCTTTTAATTGAACACACTTTCGTTGCCTTAAATGGGCGTAACAAAACACTATTTATGAGCACTTTGAACCTATCATCTGTGCTTACTCACAATTGCGGTTGTTAAGTTGAAATGCCAGAACACAAAAGCACACCAAAAATCGACAGATACCATGGCAGAAATGCAACAACTTAAGCTTCTGGTAGCCATACAATGCACAAATCCCAGTTTCGGCTTAAATGCCAAACAAATTTTGCAACAAATTTTGCCGTTATCGAAATGACCCATTGACTGCTGTGCATTTTGGCTAACGCACACAGACACACATATGCACCCACACAGGCGCAAACAAACACTCTCGAACCCATATCGCTCTAATGAAACGCAATATCTTCGAGACAATGCTAATTGCCAACGATGCAAACAGAAGCTGCATTGAGCGCAGCATATGCAACCAAATTATCGGACGAAACTCTGGTGTCTCGGCACTCAGAAAAATATTTTAAGTTATATGAGTAGTGAAAAAAACATTGATAAATTCTATATTATAAATTATAAAATATATATATTATAAAATCATTCTTAAAGGTTAAGCGTGTCTCAAAATTTAAATTATTTATTTTAGGCATTTTGGATACCCTTTATTAATTATCAATTATTTCCTTAATTACTTTTTACAGATGCATAAATACTAGAATTTATTTCCTTAAAGAATATATATTTTTTATCGGTGTATATGTGCGAGCCTGGCTGGTATGTTTGTACATACGTACATGTTTGTGTAGAAGCATTCATTCCTCTGAACGATTCGTTAACTTGGCCAAAAGCCAATTTTCGGTCAAAATGCATGCCAAATTTGCCAAAAACGGAGCGAAACGAAATAAGAGAAATAGCTAAATATTTTATGATATCGATGAGGCAGGCAGTTCCGCAGAGCAACTCCCAAATACCCAGAAGCCCCTTCGTGTTGTTCGAAAAGTAGTTCAGCATTGCCAGCTAAGCGCATTGACAGGCCATTGAAATGCATTTTTATACCCTGCACTTTTTGGAACCCTTATGAAGAGGTAACATTATAAGTTGAAGTTATTCTCTAGTCAAACATTTAATTTTCCAAACAACTTAAAGGGTTTATAAATCAGTTTTTATAGATCTTTCTTACAAATTATGATTTAAACTTTTTATCTTACAATTTAAACATCTCAAAAACGAATTATTTTTTAAAATTTGTAAAATTATTACTGCTATAAGTTTCTAATTTAAAAATGAAAACTTTTAAATTGAATTTGATTAATATGCCTTTAGCCCGATGACAGTAAAGGGTATAGAGCCCTTTCAAACCTTGAATATCCCTGCGGCTGCTCGCTTATTGTTGCCTTTTATGGGATATTCGTGAAATATGATTCCAGTTATCCAGTGGCAAGGGAAAACTGGCCTGACTTTGTTTTTTCATGGCAGCCTAAAAGTATGCATTCGAGCCCCCCACACAAAAGCTTTGATGATGGAAAACTTGGACTGCACTCACCTGCAGCTGCATCGTGGGCGGGGGCACGCCCATCGCCACTCCCACCGCCTCCCTGTTCCGCCCGGCTTAGGCCATCGATGCTGGAGCGTGTCTTTTTGCCACGCCAAACGCTAACGCCGCAGCACTCGGCGCAGCAGCAGAAGACAAAGCCCAAAATGAGGAGGATCCAGGCGGCAACCATCAGGACTATGGTCGAGGTGGATCGATAGCTATAGTTCTCCTCCCCGATGAGGACCAGAACACTCTCCGCCGTGAGATTGGCATGGGTGGCAGTGGCAGAGCCATTTCCATGGAAATCGAGTAGTCCGGCCTCCAAGGTCGGTCCGTAAAAGCCGTCGACATTGGCCAAAGCCGCGTAACTACTGCCCACCGTATGCAGATATGGTTGCACTTTGGTCACACGCACCACTGTGTAATTAGCCATGATTGCACCACTCCCTCAATCAATCAATCAATCAATCAACCAATCACTTTAACAGTTTATTATAAACCGAGTGTGGCACGAAAACGAATATACTGAGCCGCCAAACGTGACCGTTTCTTTGGTAACCCGCCAACAAACTAAACTAGTTGGTCTGTTCGGTTATTTCGTATATTATTTATTTTATTCCTTCGCTTTTCGTTTTTCGGTTTTCAGAATTCGGATTTCGGTTTTGTGTGTGAAAAACAGCGACAACAGCTGAAGACTGAAAAGATCGTTTTAATGCCCGCAATCTTCGTTATCACATTGTGTATTTAAGCAGATAGATCGAGCTACAGTGACAGAATCTCGTCTCTTGTTTAAACAATATTGTACGCGTATTAACGCCTGCCTGCCAGTTTTTGTTTTTTTTTTTTTTAGCCAGACGGGCCTGTTTCGGCGTTTTCCTCTCGCGGATTTTTGACCGACTTTTGTTTACCAGCGAGAGACGCAGCTATAGTGGCTCATTCTCTGAACGATCGGTTGTGGTGGGTTTCTCCCTGGGCCCGTGGTAAAGCTATGTTCTAGGGAATATTCAAAAGCTTTCAGTATTTCTTTAAAAAGATTCTAGTGCGCATTGATCTTTTGTTAAAAAAATATTTAATTTAAGTTTGAAATGTATGTAACCGCACCTACAAGGAATTATTATTATACTTAATTACCTAGTACGCCCTGCCATATTTTAAAAAGTCTACGGTAAATACGAGTATAGCTTACTTATATATTTGTTATTAAAAATGCTGTGTAAATACTGGAACCGTATCAACACAGATATAAGCAATGAATTTCTTCATGCCAGACGACAGTTTTACATCTTAGTTCAAAGCTGAAAGATATATAATCTAAAGATAACTGAAGAAAATTTAAAAAGTGATCTTGTAAACAAAGATTCAGACTAATCACTGGTTTTATAAAGCGATATTATTTTTGAAAAAGTATTTTTGCTTAGTATATTTCACAAACATGAGTGTTTACAGGTTTTATAAAACAAGACATAATTATTTAAAAAGTTTGTTTTCCAATTTTTGTAAAGTAAACTTTTGACCAGGGTAATCGAAGCTTCGATACCATGTTTATAATTTTTGCAAAAAAATCTAGGTAAACAGTAATGAAAAATGCTGTCTAAATATGATACAGCTTGCAAAAATAAATGCAATGGATTTTAAGAAACCGGTCTTCAGTATTATATTTCTGTTAAGAGCTGTAAGATATACGAAGGAAATATGGAATTATCTCTTCGTTTTAATGTACTATGCGTTTTATTGCTAGTGGGTAAGGCAATTATATACCCAAAAAGTAATTTTAGGCTATCAATATTTCAATTCATAGAATTCGGACAACCAAACGTAGAAAATGAAGATTATGTTGATCCGGAGGAGCCCCTAGATGACCATCTAACTCGGCCTGATGTGGAGTATGTTCATGGCGATAATGAAATGAACATATTTTATGATGATCACAACGAAAGCCAGGATCATATTACAGTTGGCCCTACCGATCAACCTCATATCGAATTGTCATCTGATATTAATGTTCAATCAATCGATGATCATTTAACAACTGAAATAGAATTCTTTGGTGACAGTGTAAATGCCGATCTTAATGAACGAAAAGTGTCGCGAATATTAGATGTCCTTAGTGAAGGTTTGCTAAACAGAGAACTTAAATATTCAGACTTAAATCACGATCAAAGTAATAACGAAATAGAAGATCGAATAGTGCGGTATGCAATGCAAAAGTGGCGTGAAGAAATTTAATTTTTAAAATTAGTTTTGTAAATAAAAAGTCTTTATAGTTTTACTTTAATGCTCTCTTTTGTTTTTATTTAATCATCAGTTTATTCATTAGTTTTTCTGGATCAGTCCCTCCTTCGCTCCATGCCAGCCTGTTCAGCAATATCGGCACAGCTCAACCGCCTGTCCCATCCTAATGGAGAAAACGATTCAATTAATAAAATAAATACTAATGAGTTTTATACAAGACTTACCCAAACAGTTCAGCCTGGTTAGCTCACAACGTCCTACATTCCTCCAGCGCCAATTCCTTTGGGTCCTTTCCCTGCACTGCCTATTGAAGTTGGGTAGATCACGATCGGCGGGATTATTTAGACGTCTCACACACGACTCACAACTCCGGGTTAGTTCATCACAGTCCCGTTCTTGGCCAGCAACCAGGGTCAAACACAGGACTATAAAGCAGATTAAAAGTTAGTAACTAAAGTTCTGAAACAGATTCCTGAACAATTTCGATTCAAACTTACCAAAGATTACACTCAAAAGGGTTTTAAGATGCATTATGTTAACTTATCGTCTCTTGACGGGAACTTATCGGTTAGCTCACTGCAGAAGTCACTGATCCGACTTGACTTTATATAAACACCCAAAACAACGAGATTCACGCAGTGCAGGTGTTTTAAAACATGTGGAAAGTTTTTAAATCAGTATTAAAAGCCTGTAATAAAAAATGGAAAAGTTTCAAGAAATGTATACAAATTAGAAAACCTTTTAAGTGGATTGAATAGGCTATTTATTTATATTGTTTCCAGAATATAATAATGAGAGGTGTGTATTCAAAAGTCTGAATTTTGTTCCTGTAAAGTGGCTAGCACTTTATAAAAGCCCGAGTTTGTACTCGAACTCGGCACAGAAGTAAAGTGAGTTTTTAGCGGGAAAATCACCATGTCAAAGATCAGTGTGTTCATTGGTAAGGTCCTGCGAGTGAAAGGTTGTATCTCCAATACTAATTTTATTCTGTTTTAGCTTTCGTTTGCCTTTGCGTGGTCGTTCAGGCCCAAAGTAACAGAGAAATTTGCAGGCGTGTTCACGAGAGATGTCTGTCAAGGGCCGACAGGAATGGAAGGAACAACGATGTCTCGGACATTTTCAACGAAAACTGCCGTCGTAATGACAGGAGATGGCACAACATCACCCGATGCGAACTCGCTAGGGCCACTTGTATTTGTAAGCCCCTTAAGTTTAAATATTATTCTGAAAATATTTATTAATTTCGAATATTATCTTTGTGCAGTGACCCTTGAACGATGTGATACCCTGTCCTGTGACAATGTTCGGCGAGCCCTCGAACGTAGACCCACTGAATAAGAAAACTAGACCGGATATAAAGATAGCTCAAAAAACGAAATGAAATCATGCGAATTAATAAACACTTTGATGCTCTATTTTGTTTAGTTTTATATTTATGTTGGGATATTGTAGGGAAACTTATAATTATTTAAACAAAGATGGAAGGAAGAGAGAAATTGTGGGATAAAATTTTCAATATATTAAAATAATACTCAAATTTACATATTTTCTGTTTTTATACTCGTTTAAAAGAAAAACTCTACTTATATAGTACCAAACATTATCATGAAAGTAATTTTTTGGGAATCAAACAAAATCTTTAAGATTGTATAAGTATTCTACTTAAATAACATTTTTTCTTAGGAACTTCTTGGGATTCGTCAATTTCGATAGGTCGTCAATACTATACATTAGTATTAAATATATTTCCAAATCCACGATTATTTTCCGTTTTATTCTGCGGCTTATTTTTTGACAATATACAATATACAAATTTATTTTAATGTTGAACCACAACCTCGAAAAAGTTTAATAACCTTTTGTGCGCATTTTTCTGCTTATTTCTCATGCATTTTAAATTTATGTTTATTCAATTGTTTCAGTGTCGAGACATTTAAAAGAAAAGTGTGAGCACGACGAGTGTTTTATTTATTTGAAAAATAGACCTTGTACAAAAATGACCCCAATAAGCTCGGCAAAGTTAAATAGCAAACTGGCCACCAGAGCCATTCTAAAAGAAGGTTAGTGGGCTGTAATTCGGATTATTATTAAAGAAGTGTTGTAATATTTTACTAATAGGACGATCCAACAAGAGATCTTGCATTTGCTTGATGGCTGGAATGGTGGTCGGAGTATGCTTAGCCGGAATTATCTTTTACTCATCGCTGCCCAATGAAAAGTACCGGATTAACTCGAAGAATTTACTAAAAATTATTAAACTGGATGTGCCACAAAATGTAAGCAATAATTCCACGTCGATGTCGATCAATATAACCAAGAAGCCTGAAGATTTTAGCGTTGTGCCCACCACATTGGGTTTAAATAGTACCAAAGAATCTCCTGAAGAAAATAACAAAATAAATGATTACCTAAATGATTAGTACAATTAATTTTATCTATTTATTTTAAACCAAAATCAATAAAATGTTAAATAAATTTTCATAATTTTGCATTGTTTTTGCATTGTTGTTTATGAAATTAACACCAAATTATAACTTTTAATTCCAAAAAAAAAAAACACTTTTATCCCTTGAAGAAGAAGCAACAGTCAGTTGAAGTCAGACATTTTTTATAGAGAGCATTGAAATGTTTATTGGTTTTCAGGAATACACATATTAGTTAGCTTTGTTTTTAGCAAGGTGAAACATTTCCTTTAGGAGCTTAATCTTCGGAAGGTCGACGAGTGGTAGTACGACGAGGAGAAGGAGTTCTAGTTGTTGGGGTCCGACGAGTAGTGGTTCGACGAGTAGTGGTTCGACGAGGAGAAGGGGTTCTGGTTGTTGGGGTCCTGCGAGTTGTAGTTCGTCGAGTATTAGGAGAAGGCGTTCGAGGACGCTCAGTGTCAGGAATTCGAGGGGTAGTCGTTCGTGGAGTAGGAGGTCCACCGGGACCGCCGCCGCCAAGGCTTCTTCTAACGTTCGCGCAGTTTATAGCTGCACATCTCTCGACAGTCACTGTAGAAGGAAGAGTTATTTTAGAATCAACTAGTGGCTTTCCTCTTAAAGATATCAATAAGTTACGTACATCGACAGGAGGCCAGAGCCAACTCGCAGCGGGTTACATTACGCCAGTTTGAATTGCCTGGGGCTTGGCGGCAGTGATTATTAAAGATGTTGGATACATCACTGTTCCTTCCCAATCTACGTTCATTTTGTCGGCATTTTGTGTTTTCAGTTCCGCAAATATTGCTTGGCCTAGGCGTTTGAGCCTCAACAGCCACGCAAAGGCAAGCGAAAGCTAAAACAGGATTGAAATTGGATTAATAAAGTAATATTATTTGCAGGCCGGTCAAGATCCTTACCAAAAAGAAGAGTAGTTTTGAACATATTGGTATTACCGCTGAGAACTTGGTCAACTACAGTGTAGAATGAGAGGCCGTACCAGGGCTTTTATAAAGTGCTAAACAGCCTTCGGAAAAAAACACGTGGCTACTTTGTAAGTACTAGCCCTTTATTAAAACCAGGAAGTGATTGTTTTCATGCCCTTCAATGGGCTCAAAAGGTGACCCATTTTGTATGAATTTATTGAAAAGAGCTTTTGACAGTATTGTAACGATATTGTTCTATATTAATAACTTCCACTTTTTGTCATAAAACAGCTGCTTTGGTGGCTGCAAAAGTGCAGTATTTGGTGTTTATATAAAGTAGGGTTGGAGCAAGGTCTTCGGTAGTTAGCTAACTGATAAGTTCCCGTCCAGAGCCACCAACACAAAATAATGCATATCAAAGCTATTTTTGCCGTTTTAACTGGTGAGTTTTAGTCTAAAACTAGGTCCTTAGAAATACTTACCTTATTACGTGGCTTGCAGTCCTTTTTCTGACCCTGGTCGCTGGACAAAATCGTAACTGCGATGAACTGACCCGGAGGTGTGAACGCTGCGTGGAAGGCTTAAATAATCGAAATGATCGTGACCTGCCAGTTTTAAACAGGGAGTGCAGGGAGAGAACCCGAAGGACTTGGCGCTGGAGGAATGTGGGACGTTGTGAGCTGACCAGACTAAACTGCTTGGGTAAGTTTTGATAAATACCAAAAGTGATGTTCTTAATAATGATTACTAAACATGTCTTTAGGATCGGATCGGCGTATGAATTGTAATGATATCGCAGAGGTCGCTGGCATGGATCGTATTAATTGATTAAACTGATATATTTACTGATTGATTGATAATAAAAAAAACAGAGAGCATTGAAATATCCACCTTATAACCTTAAATAACACACAAAACTTGAATTTAAATGTAATAGTAAAAGAATAATGGTTCTGTCATATTCTTCTGATTTATCCAAGTGGTTTCTACTTCAATTAAGAAAAGATAATTCATTCAGAAACTTTGCAACTATTCAAGTTTTTGGGGCCTTGGGCTTTAAGTCCTGATTTAATGGCTTACAAATCCGCCCATCCTTTACTTGAAGCCGCAAATCCAGTTCACAAATTAGAAGCCACAGTAACCAGCCAAACAAACCGCAGTAGCCCCCTGCGGAGTCCTCGGAGTCCCTTCCTCAGGACTTTTGAATAAAGCCGCAGCCAAAACACAAAAACCAAAACGCCCACCCAAAAAGAGACAGAGCAAAGCCAAACAAGTGACGTCCTTTGTCCGATGGCCAGTGTCCAAAACTCTGGGATCTTTCCTCTGTTGCATTTTTGAATTTCAACTTGGTCTGCGTGTAAATTTACTAGCTCAGATTCAATTCAAAAGCGATTATCACCACTTAGCTGTCAGCGACACGACGCCAAACTCCGGGCCAAAAAACCGACATCGAAACGGAGACCCACACTCCAAAGCCAAGTCCAAGTCCAAGACCAAGTCCGAGTGCAAACGCCAATATCGCTGGCCGGGCACTTTGGAGCTCTTGACAAAAGGGCACGGTTGAATGTGAGTATCTACATGTGTACCTACTACGCTGGCTCAAATAAAATTTACACTTACAAGTGGCGCTAAAGTCAAGTGCAATGCATTCCATATACCCTTCTCCGAGTCCTCAGTCCCGAACCCCCATTCCATTCCGACCTCCTCTAACCACTTTTTGGGACGTCAGCTGGTCAGACATGTCCAAAGTGGAAACGAAAGGATAGGAAAGACGTTTTCAAAGGGCAGGGGAGTGGCGACGGGTGCGGCAAATGTGGTCAAGAGTTTTATAAAGTTCATCATCATGGCCTGGTCTAAGCATTTTTCAAGTGCAGCGCCAAAAAGATTTTCAATTTTCAAATATTATATAAGCAGTTGGCACAGGCTGAGTGGAAAAATCATCACCACCTATGCCCTGAATTTTTTTCAGGCTTATTCGCTATTTAATAAAATATTATAAAGAGTGAAATAAAAATTTGTATAAAAACTTTTTTGCTTTTTCAAAACTAAGAATTTATTATAGGGACTGAAAATAACTGTTATTATACATTTTTCTTACAAAAAAAAAAACATGCACATTGAAGAGTACTACAATTTTTCTAAATACAACATAATTTTTGTTAGCCACTTTTGTTTATAAATAATGATCTTTTATTTCTTCGATTTTTATAAAAAATTCAAAAAATAATTGGTATTTGTTGATTTTTGATTTTTATATATAACAGATATTCTTTGACATTTCTGAAAAAATGAAATAATTAAAAAAGAAATGCTTACCGTATTTTTTATAACAATAAAAGTTTTTATAAAAGCCAATCGCTTATATTGTATAACTATATTTTCTTTATATTTATTTTACTCACGAAATCACGAAAATAAATCAAGTTTGAGTTTTATTTTTGATCCCGACGAATAACGTTTATTTTTCAACTTATATTATAAAACTCAAAAAATACTCTTAGTTGTATAAGAGTATTTAAAATTCGTTAAGTTTTATGCGTCCAATCGCTTCTCTGCACATTCATAAAGTACATAATCATGTTCATGACGTGAACTGAAGTGGGTGTCGGGTGGGAGTTTTGGGGTCGGGGCAGCTGGACGGATGGCTGGTAAGGGTAAAAGCTTAAACCGCTACAAGTATTTAAAAAGCACTTCATACGGACACACGCGCGTTCACACAGTTTATATTAAAAGCATATTGAGAAGCCATGCTTAGCTAAGTTTCATTAAATCAACATAACAGAAAATTCTTCCTGGGGCTTAAGAGCCATAAAATGCATAACAATTGAATTACCGAAATCGTTTGGTAGATTCAGATGTTCCAAATAACATTAAGATACATCACTTAAATGCAAAACAATTTATTTTATTAGTCAACACTATAAAAGTAATTTTGGTTCAGTAATCGATTGGTCAGTTTTCGTGTTCTTTTAACATCTTTGGCTTTGTAGGATGCATTCGTCAATCAGTAATTGAATGCGTTCCACGGTAATACGAAGTTCTTCGCTAAGTTCCTCCCTGGGTGGACATTCATTGGAGCAGCCACATCCACATCCGTTACCTCCTCTATTGGGGATGACAGGACCGGGTCCGAAAGGTCCGGGAATTCTAGGGACGGGTATTAGAGGACTGTCGGGATTCCAGCCTCCTGGGCAATGTGAACCAAATCCGTTTTCTCCGTTAGTGGGTATAACAGGTCCGGGTCCAAAATGTCCGGGAATATGGGGTATGGGTATTCGAGGACCACCGGGATTCCAGCCTGGTGGGTTTCCCGAACCACATCCGCAGGGTTTCTTGGTGGTTGTTCTTCTAGGGCCGCCAGGATTCCAACCCGGTGGGTGACTTGAGCCACATCCGCTGGGTTTCCGTGTCGTGGTTGGAAGAGTTGTCCTTATAGGGCCACCGGGATTCCATCCTGGTGGGTGACTTGAACTACTTCCGCAGGGTTTCTGTGTGGTGGTTGAAGGAGTTGTCTGTAAAGGTCCGCCGGGATTCCACCCTGGTGGATGACTTGAACCACATCCGCAGGGTTTCTTGGTTGTCGTTGTCGAGGTGGTCTTCTCAGTGCAAGGAGTTCGTTGAGTAGTCTTCTCTGAACAAGGTGTATTGGTCCTTTGAGTTGTCTTCTCGGTGCAAGGAGTCTTCTGAGTAGTCTTCTCAGTGCACGGCGGTTTGGTCCTTTGGGTAGTCTTCTCTGTACAAGGTGTCGGATGTGTAGTCTTTTCTGTGCAAGGAGTCTGATGAGTAGTCTTCTCTGTGCAAGGTGTCCTGTGAGTAGTCTTCTCTGTGCAAGGTGTCCGATGAGTAGTCTTCTCTGTGCAAGGTGTCCTGTGAGTAGTCTTCTCTGTACAAGGAGTCCGATGAGTAGTCTTCTCTGTGCAAGGTGTCCTGTGAGTAGTCTTCTCTGTGCAAGGTGTCGGATGTGTAGTCCTCTCTGTACAAGGAGTCCGATGAGTAGTCCTCTCTGTGCAAGGTGTCCGATGAGTAGTCCTCTCTGTACAAGGGGGTAGAGTCTTTGGCGGAATGGGTTTCCTAGTCGTCCTGACGGGTCTCCTTGTTCTTCTTGTGTGAGGTCTTGTGTGGGGCTGTCTGGTGATGGGAGGTCTAGTCCTTCGTGTCTCACGTCTCCTAGTTGTTCTCACGGGTCCTGGTCCCCCTCTATGCGGTTGCTTAGGATGTCCCCTTCTGGCACCTTCATTACAGGGCTCAAGTCCCAGGGCCTTCTCAATTACCTCCAAGCAGGCGTCACTGTGCTCCGCATATTGCAGCAGAACGAAGCTTACTGTGAAAATACCATTTTAGTTAAAAGGTTACAAGTATATAGAGCTTTACTTACCCAGTAAACAGATAAGAGTTAGCTTCATGTTGAAACCTCTTGGAGAAGTTCTGGGAAACTGTGTGCAGCCGTAACTCCATCCACAACTTTTATAGCACCCACTCTAAACCAGTAACTTGGCAATTGTGTCAATAATTGAGGATACATTTTAATTATAGACTTGAACTCGGGTCGCTGCCAGTTTTAGGACAAGTAAATAGGCAACTTATTAATAGGCGCCACTCTGTTTGCCCATGTCGTGGAAATTTTACCCCAAGTTCAGATCCCTAGATGAACTCCCGTCTGGCGATTTGAGCCAAAAACATTGACTGTAATCTCAGACCGCTGAGTAATAAATTCCCATTTTTTATGGCATCAAGAAAATCAAAACAATTTCGTTTGAAAAATTATGTTTTGGAAAAGAAGGGGAGGGGGGGAGGAGTTTTGAAGAACTGCCAGACGAGATGACGGGGATGCATCAAGTGTAAGACAAGCATGACGATGTGCTGTGCGTGCCTGGCTCAACTCATCGCGATGCTGGTCTGGACCCGTCTTTACGATAATGCCCCGTACGTGGAAGATGCACTCGGGGACGGGCGACTGTTGATTCCTGGAAGGGCTTCGAGCTGAGGACCCAGAGAAATTGAAGGCCAAGACCACGAGGCCAAGACAAGAACATATCGCTTTATTGACCGGGCAGACAAGCTAGAGTAACCAACTCAAATCTCTTCGCAAATATGCATTTATTTGGACAAAATCACTTTTAATATTTTAGCTGCGTTCGTTCGGATAATCATTTTGCTGGTGGGCATTCCTCTAAGTACGCCTGGGCATGCCAGCCAGTTCGGCTATAACCAGGCAATCCATTTTCCTCTTGTGAGCTGGAAATGTAGGGGATACCAATTAATAATTTTTAACAATTTTTTGTTTAAAGTTATCTAGTGAACATTTCCGATTCAGAAAAAGATTAGTTAAAGTAGTTTGTTAAATTGTATTCTATTTGAATTTAGGATTTGTTTTTTCATCTCCAATGCTTTATTCTTCAATTTGTTATTTAAGATGTTCGAATTAAATAATGTTTATCCTATGTAAACTCACCTCCACAAGCGATCACCTGAAGATCGCATCTTGTTTGATTTTTCCAGATGTATCTGCCACGGACTTTCTCGCGGCATCCTTCGTTCATGTACTCCACGTTGTTAATGGGATTATTCAGTCTTCGGATGCAAGAATTGCAGGTTTCCTTGAGCTTTCGGCAGTCAGGAGCTTGCCCATTTATAACCACACATCCGAGGATCAAGAGGACACAGCTAATAAGTGTCGTTTGCATTTTGAAGCTAAGTACACGTAAATCAAGTATAGATTTCCTTCTGACTAAAAATCAATAAAAGTTCAGCCTTATATAAGCCGACAAACAAGGAAGTGATCCGTCCCAGATGAGATCACATCTGTTTTAGGAAAGATAAAGAAACAGATCTGTGCCCAATACAACTCTTTAGCCTCAGATAGTGTGAACTATTGTACCTGGATTGCATTGAAAGAAGAGCTTTTCACAGCTGTTGGCGGATAATCTCAGATTTCTGCTCACTTTATTCATCCAAAGTGTATAAATACGAAGGAGAATGTGTCGATTTAGTCAGAGTAGTTATCAAGTTCTATCTAAAAAGCTACTGCAATGTCTAAACTTTTGTTCGCGTTGGGTGAGTTAGTGTTCCAAAGGCGAAAGCTCAATTTAATCCAGCTCATTGCATTAGCTCTCTGCTGCATTTTGGTGGCCCAGATCCTGGCTCAGGATTCCTCGGGTCGCCGTTTCTGCGATCGCCTGTTTGACGATTGTCGTCGCGAGCAGGCCACCGTGGGAACTCAGGATGATACCGTTGGGTTCTTTAACGCCTATTGCGGACGACACGATCGCAACTGGAAAAAGATAACCCGATGTGAACTGGTCCGCGCTTCGTGCATATGTAAGCATATATTTATGCACTATTAGAATATTTTTATTAAGTGGTTTACTCCTTAGTGACAATGGTTCGCTGTGATAATGGGTCCTGTAAAAATGTGGCCGATAGCCTGCGGCCTTAACTAAAGGCATTCTGATCATCGCTCTTGAAATAAATAAATGTGTTCTCAGCCAAATTATATGTACAAATTTCTTGAACCCCAATTTAATGTTTTAATATGTGGTGGGATTATCTTCTAGCAAGATCGGCAGGACTTCTATATATACAGTTTATTATAAAATACTACTAGTGTTTCAAGTTCGCAGTCTGTGACTTGTGAATAGTAGTTAACTTTCATTAAACATAAATAAAATATAATTTCGATTTCTGTTGAATCAATATTATGACAATTTAATTCAATTAAAGCCGAGATTGTGGTTTAGATTGTTACATTGTAAAAGATTATTAAAGTGAACTAACTTCTTTATTTCGTTTAAAGTTCCTTTACCCTGCGCATTTGGGTAACTTCCGCAATGGTCAAGCAATCCTTTTTCCTGTTTCCAGCTTCTGAAAAATAAATATTATTATGTATTTTGATAAAATTTTAAAGGACTTCTTTGCTTACGTTCACAGGCGATTACCAGCATATCGCAGAGATTCTGATCCTCCCAGATGTAATTTTCGATCAACTTTTGCCTGCATCCATAGTTTACGACCTCTAACTTGTAATAGCTATCATTGAGTTTTAAGACGCAATGAGAACAGTGCTCCTCTATTGTCCGACAATCTGGTGATAGTCCATAAACTACCACGTAACCGAAAAGGAAAATAACCCAATTGGTTGTAGCCAACTGCATCTTCGATGCTTCTGATTAATCGAAATCGACGATCGGGATTTATATAAGTTGGTCAACAAGGAAGCGAATTCCCAAATATCTCAGATTCATTTAGTATTTACAGAATCTTGGATAAAAAAAATAATCTCCCCACAATGCCACTGTTGATCTTGTGAAGGCTCATAAAGCCATTGCACAGCTGTTGGCGGACAATTGAGACTGACAGTTTTACAAACTCATTTAAAGGGTATAAATACCACGGTATACCCAAAGATTTAGTCATTCTACACTCGAAGATCCATTTCTAGAAGTGGAACCATGTTAAAACGTTACTGGGCACTAAGTAAGTTAAAATGAAGCTTTGTTTTTGGTTAATAAGACAATATACCTCGCCCTTAGCTTTCTGTTATCTGTTTATGGCTCAAGTTGAAGGCTCTCTTGAAAACGAAAGGCTTCATAACACCTGCATGCGCATTTTCGATAAGTGTGCTGCTAATGAAGGCACATTGGGAAAACACGACGATGCTTCTAAGATTTTCAACGAGTATTATCGGCGATCGAATTCTAGTTGGTCCGATGTTAGCCGATGTGATCTGCTCCGGATAGCCTGTTTATGTGAGTATTCTGTAGGAGCCGGACTTAAAGTTTTTTCTTTTCAGCTACTGTGCGCGACTGCGAAAGTCCGACTTGTAAGAATATTGCCCAACGTATGCGTCTTCGATAAAAATCGTAAAGGCACAACCTGACGTCACTTGAATAAAATATGAGAGCAACACAAAGTTTTCTTTGTATTTTAACGATAAAGTCTGTTGCTACCTTTATATAATGTATTTTAAAAATTATGCTTGCATAAAATATATATTTATACCCGTTACTCGTAGAGTAAAAGGGTATATTGTATTCGTGCAAAAGTATGTAACAGGGAGAAGGAAGCTTTTCCGACCCTATAAAGTATATATATTCTTGATCAGGATCACTAGCCGAGTCGAACTAGCCATGTCCGTCTGTCCGTCCGTATGAACGCTGAGATCTCGGAAACTATAAAAGCTAGAGGATTGGCATTTTGCATGCATATTCTTGGAGTTCCTGCGCAGCGCAAGTTTATTTCAAAATGGTGCCACGCCCCCTCTAACGCCCTCAATCGCCCTACACCATTTTTTGAAAGGTGTCTGGCGCCCACACCATTAAAGATTTTGGAAAACTAAAAATGCAGTTTTATTGTGACTACCAATACCTATCGAAATGTAGAAGAAATTTTTCAAATCGAACCATTCGTTAAAAAGTTATGCCCGATCAAAGATTTTATATATCTATCTCCCTCACACTCCCTTAGCTGAGTAACGGGTATCTGATAGTCGGGGCACCCGACTATAGCGTTCTTTCTTGTTTTATTTACGATCTAAAATGATTAACCTTTCGGACGGGTTATAGAGAATGGTAAATATAAAATTTGTCTTTTAGAATTGTATTCCATATTTATTGATTTTTGAGAATTAATTTAACGTATCCTTCTCATTCCAGTTATCCTAGCCACATTCTCGCAATCCAATCTGCTCTCATGATCTGCAATACACATGAGATATATTTTAATATTATATATCATTAAATATATTTTAATTTAATTTTCAAAATTTGTTTTTCATTATAATCTTACTTTCGCATGCAACAATTTGCATATCGCAACGTCTGACGTCCCGCCAAATCCAACGTTCCCTGACTTTTTCCCTGCAATCTCTATTTATAAACTCCAGATTGTTAATGGGATCTACTAAACGTCGCGTACAAGGACGACAATTTTCACGAATCCTGCTGCAATTTAGGCGCTGCGCCCTAATTGACAGGCAGCAAAGGATAATAATTATGGAAAAAACGCACACGCACTTCATTTTTAGTGTAGCTGATGTACATCAACTGATGGTTGGACGGTTTTATATCCCTTTTTATACACAGTCGAACAGACAGAAAACACTTGAAAATTACTGTGTTGAACAAAGACATTATTTTATTAAAATCAGAGCAAGGATTACCCTCAAGAGTATTGTATTTTATTCATCATAAATCATGTAAATCGGGTTTACAAAAGGCCACCTGAATAAAAAATAGATCTGATATAGATAAAGAAATTTAGGACAAGGTGTGCCCTTAATTTTTTGTAATCTGGCAATTAATCTTGATTCATTTCGCCCATATAAATACAACTCCACAGATAATCACGCTTCAGTTTATTCAGCTCACATTTGTTAAAAATGTGGAAAATTTCACTGCTATTAGGTAGAAGTTCTTTTTTGTCAAACCTTTCTTTGTAATCCCTGACTTAAGCACATTTATTTTACAGTCCTTTGTGTCCTGCACTTGTCCTATGTTAAAGCTCAATCGAATCGAGAATACTGTGAGGATGTATACAACGATTGTCAGCGATTTACGCCCCGAATAGGACGATTTGATGAGACTATAGATTCGTTTAATCGACATTGCCGTCGGGAGCGTCGAGGCAGATGGAATAATGTGTCTCGATGTGAAATGGAAAAAGCCACCTGCCTTTGTGAGTTTTCTTTCTGAGGTTAATTCAATTAAAAATAAAAAACAAAAATTTAATTTTATATTTCAGTGATCTTACGTCGCTGTGATGATATGTCCTGCAATAATATTGCCGAAATCTTGGAATTGTAATTAAGATACAACAAAGAAAAGCTTATTTAAACTAAAGTATATTGTCTTTATTAACAGTTGATTTTAACAAAAGCTAAAGCAAGTAAGACTTTTGTAATAAACATATGGATTAAAACATTCGGCAAAGAGTTTATTTAAACAGAATGGCGAGTTAAAACAAAAGAGTTTGGAGATGTTTTACTCTATATAAGCGGAATGGAATAAAATTACGTCTTTAGTTAAACTCAATATGTTAATAATAATATCGCTGTTGGGTGAGCGGTTTTAAATAAAACGTATCAACATTTAACATTTTGACTTTTAACATTTAAAGTTATCAGTGCTTTTAATGGATGTAGAGGCAACTATTTTGGGGATCTCTTCAAGTGCAATGATCTGCTGCTAAAGTGTCAGGAAACTGAAACCGAAATGGGTAGGTTCAATACCATTGCACAAGAGTTGAATCGAAATTGCAGTCAAGAAATAGGCTCCAAGTGGAGTAATATCACCCGTTGTGAATTGGAAGCTGCACAGTGTTTGTGTAAGAATATATTAAAAGATTTTATAAAAAAGATATTTTTGAAAACATTTCTTAATTTTAGTAACCCAGATGAATGGAATGGATTCAAATTGTGAAAATATAGCCGATATAATGCACTTGTGAAAATTGGGAAAATCGAATATAATATAGATAGATGTAAGGTGAGTAAACATTCAATTTTCCATAGAAAACAAACATTCATATATAGTATAGATCTTACATTCACCCCTTCGGATTCCCTCCCCTAAATTCAGCTTGAAGTTTACTCTCAAGTGGAATATTTCCTTTGCCTTCGGGGTATCTGCTGTCTCTGTACTTACCTTCTCATAAATCTCGCCCTCGACAGCAGGAAATATTTATGAGCTAATCATTTTTAATTATAATCGAGCGACAACAAAGCTGAATAAACTTTTACTCGAAAATCTAATCACATGCTGGAACAGAGGACAGAAATAATTACGCCAAGAGCCCGGGGCAAAAAAGACCCCAAAAAAGACAAAAACTCTCAACTAAAATAAAAATAAAAATCAATTTCAGAGCATTTCCTGGCCACGTTGCACGTGCCACGTGCCAAAACAACAACAATAACAACTTGAGTGGAGTTGGCTGGGTTCCCCCGTCTATATGTACGAGTATATGCTGATAGCACTCGAAGCCAAAATTTCATTACCATTTCGGGGGAGCAGTTTTGTGCCCTTTGGCAGAGAGTCAATTACGTCAGGGAAGCGCCCGATGATGTCGTCACCCGAATCCTTCTCCGGATCTCCAAAGAGAAAGCCCTCCGCATAGTTGCTTAATATTTATCTAGCGTCGGTAATCAGCCATCCCCGACATGTGCCCATGATCTCGATAACAAACAAGGGACGAGACCAAAAGCAAACAGTAATCCCGGCAAACAAATCAGAGCAGGCCAGCCAACCCAATGAGTTTTTAATAAACTGTCAGTTAATAATAAAATTTTCAGTGAATGTTATTATGATTACAATCGCAGTGATGACAAGATTGAGAGATACGGACTCCCCTTTTGCCGCCCCCACCCAAACTTTTACTTCGTTAGGTGTGCTCGTTCGTTCGAGTTATTTCAGAATCAGAAACTGAGTGTGAAATTTGGCAGCTTGTTAGAATTTTCCAGCGGAGCGGGACGTAGGGTCCCTGCAACCATTGACCCTAATCATGTAGCAGCTTGTAAAATGCGAGCGTCAAAAGAAAATTGAAAAGTTAGTTCGACGTTGGGTTTCCCACTCCCCCTCCCGAAATTCCCCTTCGCGTTCATTCGGTTTCTGAAAGGCTGTTGATTTGGGAAATTCCTTAAACTTGTCCGAAAGTCGGGTTGGTAGAAGCCAAAAGTTGTTGAAGGTATGTATATCTAAGAATATGGCAAGTTTTCTTAAGTCGGAAAACGAGGAAAGCTATTTGAGTTCTGGAAACTATGAATGCAGTGCGGTGGATTTCGGAGTGTTCTGTAATGTAATGCTTTTATGTTTAACTTCTTAAGAATTTTATAGAAGTTTATGGATTTGGTTGAAATAAATTACAAAGGAAATTTCTGAGTAATTGAAATCGAACTAATAAAATCTTTTTGAAATTAATAATATATTTTTGAGGATATTATTTTTTTGTTTAAATAATATTTTTAAGCTACACATATAAGCAAAGTGTAAAAAAATGTATATTTATGTATAGATGGCTTACACACATTTCGATATAAATAAATATATTGATACAAACACCCTTTTTCCTAAATCTTTATTGTTATTCTTATCTTTTCCGGCATCACATTTCCTTCTTCAGCGTCTTGCTTACTTACACTTTAATTTCTTTGGAACAAAACCTTTAAGAACACTAAAAAACACCTTCCGAGGGTAATCGACAGCACACTCCCCCAAACAAAGGCCAAACCACCCACCCAGTGCAGTGAACCACCCCCTTTTTTAAAGGTCCCCATCCACATCCACATCCCCATTCTCCTGCCCAAAGCACCCCACAAAAATCCCCCCAAATAGATGGGCACACGTTTTGTTGCAATCCCGATGAGGAAATGCTAATCCGCATGTAATATTCGAAAATGATATGAAAATGCCAAACCAAACAACCACCCACCGAAGCAACCTGAATCCATCCCAGATCCCAGAGTAAAGCAGCCAGGCTGAACGGAGCCAACATTACTCAATGTCAACATCAAAATTGCTTTGGAATTCATGCATTCATTTATTTCGCCTTCAACAAAAAAGCGAACTAACGCAGTATAGAAATTTTCATTTTCGGCTGAGTTTTAATTCGGGGGAATCGGAATCTCCGGGGCCCTTAAATAGCTGAACAGCCGGATGGGAACGGGAACTTTCATGCTGATTAAAAGTGGCAACTGTGAGTCTACGGGGTTGCGATGCTTTTTTTGGGTTTCGTTTTGGGTTTCGTATTGCAACCTTTTCCACTTGCCACCGAGGGTTGCCCTCTGCTTAAAGGAGGGTGACTCATCCTGCTCACCGCTGCACTTGTCCTTTGCTATACAAAAAATTTCGTCACAGGCGGTGGCGTGAAATTTCGAAACGAATTCTCTAAACTCGCTCATTGTAATTTCTGTAATACCGGAGTGCATGGGCATGAGGCATGTGGCCAGGAAGTTTGTTTTGTTTAAAGTTATTAGAATTCAGTTGGTTGTTTCGCGGGTGGAATTTGTGGTGGCTGCAAGGTGGTGGGTGGTTGGGTGATTTTCGGTCGGACTTTTGGGTGGTTTGGGGGGGTCGAAACAACAGCTGGTGCTCTTGGGCCAGAATGCGACCAGTACTTCGCCGCAATGTGGTCAAAGTGGAGGGCCCTTGTCTCGCCTCAGCACTTGTTTGCTCTACGCTGATATGTTTGCATGTGTGCCGGGGATTTTAATTCATTGGAAGGGCAAACAAAAGCGCAAAAGTCAAGCGATTTGCGAGCACTCCTTCCCAACCTAAAGTGTGGGAAATGAGAAGACTGTGATTTTAATGGAAAGTACAAATTGTTTAGAAAGCATTAAATCACAGACAAAAAACAGATAAAAATTTTCCAGACATTGAATTATAAAATAATTTAAAAGGTAAAGTTTTAAAATTAATTATTATAATTGATTATTATTATATTGATTTAATAAAATATTAAAATAATTTTCCATTTACAATATAGTCAGAAAATAATATATATAATTTGAAATACAAAGTTGTATAATTAATTATTATAATTTATTTTAAAATTTAAAATTTTAATAAAAATTTAACTTAATAAAATTTTAAAATGATTTCCTATATAATTTTCCAAAATATTGTAATAATTTGTAGGTGCCACATAAAATCATTCTGTTATTTTAGTTTGCAGCCACAAGAAAATGTTCACATCAAAAATCGCATTAAAACGCTCCTTAAAAGCAATCGTTACGACTGAGTCTTGCAGACATAGTTCATGATTCATAAGTAATTGTTGCAATCTCAGTGCAAGCAAACAAAACAAATCCATAAAATTTAGCCGGCTAGACAGATAAATCGAGTAGAAAACCTCGGTCAACCCGGCGACGTGCTTGAAGCTGTTGACATGCCACGAACCTGAAAACAATTAACGTCCGATTTTGATATGTGTGAGAGCTAATCGAAAATCCCCATCGACCAGACAGACGGACACCAGACAACAAACATGGGACAGTCCAGGTAACAATGTAATATTTGCCAACCGACTGAGCAGCGAGGAGCCCTGGATCCCAGGACAAGTGTTTTCGGCGATAACAAAAGGTGTTGCACAAACGAGGTCCTGGCTAGCCGGGATTTATGTAAGAGAATGCACTGAAAAAAAGAAGGAGTAAAAATCGTATAGCACTAATCTGTTCTCATTAAAAAAATTAAATAATCTTAAACCACCTTATAGATGGAAAAAATAACAAAAACAAAAATGAAAAAAGTTTTTAAACATTTAATATTTTATTAGGTAACAAAAAATTATATCATTTTATTAAAATCAGGGCTGTGAACCGATATTATTTTGCCTTGGGTTCGGTTGGTGGTTCAAACCTAATCGTCCGATAAGGTTCCGGTTTGCGAACCGGTTCATTGATGAGCCGGAGCAGGGTTCAGGTTCGAACCAGGGTTCGAATAAATCGATTTTTTGTGTTCATCAGTTAAGGTTAACTAACATTATATCCTCCAAAACATCACAGACGAATTTTGAAATAATAGTTCCGGTTCGGTTAAATTTTAAATAAATTCGGCGCTCCGGCTTACGGTTAGGTTTCTTTTCTTAAAATTTGAACCAATACGAACCGGAGTGGTTCACAGACCTGATTAAAATTATTATTATTATTTGATGTAAACACATTTTGATTGAGAAATTATTGATTTTTGTTTTTATTTGACTTGTATACTTAATTCGATAAATATAAGACAGCAATCTTATATTTAAAAAACACTTTCCATAAACAATTGTTTTGAGTGTTCAAATAAGACTCCCATCGGTGCTGCTTGGGAGCGAGGAGGATTCTGCTCATTAAATGTCAATTTCTAGTCGCCGCCGCACATCAAACGTTGGCAAAAGGACATCGCACATATCCCGCTGTGCGCGTGTCCTTTGAATTAGGGCCGATCCCGAGTCCATAATGCGGTCGGCCAGCTCGTTGAATCCCTCTGAATGTCCTTAGTTCATCTGGCGCGCCTGAGTTATGCGACCATTGTTCCCATCGCCTTTCGGCCAGTGAATTATTATCCCTTTTGCATATGTTGCGGCCCGGCATTGTCCTTCGGGCTCCTCGCCTTGTATCCTTTCAAATGTCTGTTGCTCGGACACGCCTTGAAAACGGGGCGTTTTGCAGTTAAACGTCGTTGCTCCAAAGTTTTCGGGGCGTGTTCGCTTCATAAATTGATTTTTGCTTTCTGTAGAAATTTGGTTTCTTTTATTTTTGGGTTTTTTAGATTTTCTTTGCCTCAAATTTCATAATTATCGGGGCGTGTGCGAGCAGGCGAGCACTCTGGACACATACATATATATGTATTCGTTTTACCCGGATCCTGCACTTGTTCGCCGAGGAGATACAAAAATCAATTTATTGTTTTTCCCTCCCCTTCGATTGCCATGTTTTCTGGGTCTTTGTTTTTTTTATATTTTTTTTTTTGACTGCGGTCAATGTTCTTGGCCAGGCCAGCAGTTGTGGTCAACCAAGTGTTGGACAGCATTATAAATATTTAAGCTTGCCTTTGCAGCTTACTGAGAACGAATGTCTGGAGCGGAGAAATTACTGCTGCAGTGCGTTGAATTGTTAAGGAATCTCGAGCTCTGAACTTTGGCCCTTTTGCGGGATAGTTGTTGATTTTATTTTCTGCCATAAATCGTTGTAATGAAAAACTTGTTCAGAGGCGGATTAAAGTTTACTTGTGCACTCTACATACATATATGTGGTGAATTTATTATGATAAGCTAAGGGTTTTACTCTGACCCAGTTTTGGACTCATATTTTGACACAAATTGGTTGCAATATTTTCCAAAACTCAGAAAGTTTGAAGGCAGCGTAAGATTACCACAATTAAATGGCAACCTAATATTGCGCAATTCAGTCCCACTTAAAAGTTTAAACTGCCTTTTGTCTAAAATGACTGGGAAGTTCAAATCTCGATTAGCCGAAATATCCTGTGGAAGCATGTCCTATCATTATATATCAACTCGGAAAGGCCTCTGCATCTATGAAAATTACACATTTGCCAACTGCTAATTGCAAGTCATAAATTAAACCCTCACCCGGGTCTCGAAAAGGACCAGGACACTCACAGGACTCCGGTCACTGGAGACAGGACACGGGGCTGTGATCCTTTTGGGCCCAGCACACAGATACGAAACTGAAGTGCGGGACTGTCAAAAACTTTAGATTGCATTTAAACCGTTCATAGGCCAGCGGCATAGTTGTGTGGCCTTCACTGGAAAAAATATGTGCCATGAATTATGGTAATTAGTCTTCTTAAAAATGTTAAATTTAATTAATGCTTATAAACAAAGTTATCCCAACAAAATTAAAATAAAATCTATAGGCAAAAACAGTTCCAAGGACCGTTCCCTTGTTCTTAAGATATATCAAAAATGTTGTTACAAACCTTAAAAAATTATAAATTATATAGTATTACATTGGGGAAAAATATGAAGGAGCTTATTTGAGAGATTTACAAATTATAATTCTGACTTAATATTAATTTTGAACGATTTTCGTTGAGTGCCTGAGAGCTTTCCTATTTAATATGCGTCCTGCAACTAGTGCTAGACATCCGCACGCATTGCGATGCCGTGGCCAAAGCTTCAAAATATTAATTATGACAGATCTCCGGAACAGGCTCGCACACACATATGTACTACGAACTACGAGCGGGGGCGCCTGGCGAATGCCGTTGGCGAAATTTGCATTTATATTAAAAACAAACAGCAAGGAGTCCGGGAATCTCGGCCAGAAGCCATCAGCCAGAATCCAGAACCCAGAAACCAGAAGCCGGGAACCCGATGACAGCGCCAGCGACTTGCGGCGTAATCAAAGACACGTCACCAACAGGCCATGGACCAATTTGCAATCAACCGACACGCCCCACCACCCACTGCCTGCCACCCAACGCCCACCGCCCACCGCCCATCAGCCACCCCAGCAGTCAGAAGCACCCACCGCAAAACTATTGCACTAAACCAAAACTGATTTCGTGGTCCGGACTTTAATTACATCTCATATATCAGAGGAAAGCTTGTCGTGCGGAAGGGCAGCGGGGATCGCATAAAAATGATTTCGTTTTGATTGCAATAACTCCCCCAATTTTCTTGGATAAACCCCACATCCACATCCTTTTCTAATGGCAAGTGCACTACTTGAGGGTTGTTTTTTTCCCCCAATTCGAGCACACAAGTGTTGCCAATTGTTTGTAGCTGTTTTGTCAGCGACACAGCCTCCCAGAAATTGGCATCACAACCCCCAAAAATTACCCCATCGAAATTATTAGATTTTATTGCATGTAGAAATGAAAATGGAAAATTTTTCATCACTCCTCGCGGAGCGGAGGGAAAAGTTGTGCGTAAGCGATTTATTGGAGAGCGTGACTGTCATTGTCCTGCGGCTGTTTTTAATATTTCCAAGTGGCTTTTGTGGCAAATTTTACGATTGTATTATGTAGTGTGCTGTGCATTTGCCATGGACCATGGACCAGCTGGCGAACCCATCTGAACCCGAACCCTCGAAAGGGTTGTTGGTATCCGTATCCCTAAACCCCTTACCGTCCGATGGGTGGCCGCCCACAAAGTGCAACGAGCCGTGAATATTTTCGTCGAAACAAAAATTAGTTTGGGGATTTGCATTTGAATGGCATGCGGGGGGGATGTGGAGCCCCGCCGTTGGAAAGTTGGCAAATAAAAGTTGGTTCGAGTCCTGTCAACATTTTCGGTGTATATAAATCTGTTTGCTATTTGCATATGTAATAAGTGCGAGAACATTCCACTGATAGGACACGCAGCATGATAATCAGGAGGAGGACAGGATAAAAAACAGAGAATATCAAACGAATTATGGCATGCTAACATGAATGCAAATAAACATGAGCACTTTCGAAATATTCCGGCAAAGTGAGTGGTAAAGTTGTTGTGGCTGCGACGAGATTGGATTGCTAGATTGTGACTATTTGTTTTGCTTCTGAAAAAAAAACAATATCCGAAATTCCAGGGGTCATGAGTAAGAGGCAATAAATGGAATTTATATTATTAGAAGAAACAGAAATTCTTGCCTTATTATTTTACTTTTCACTTAACCATTCATACTAATATTAATCCCCATGATATTAAAAGTAAAAAAATATTTCTCCCCATCATATAACATCATCTAAGGGTGACTTGAGAAAGTGACTGTGTGGTCAGCTCAAGTGGCGATACCTATCTCGTATTTGCATCATATCTCACGGTTCTTTCACGTACTTAAAGATACAATCTAAAGCTGTTAAGTAGATGGGCAAACGAAGAGCCGGCACTTGAGGTAACTAGATCAGCCATCGGCAGTTGTTCAACCGAAGGATCGTTTTGCACTTCTTCGTATTTAATTATGGGGAATTTCTAACATTTTCAGGCACCTACTTTAAAGACCATTCAGCGCACGCCCTCGTTAGCATACAAATGCGAACCTACCGAACCCAAATCCTCTCAAATGAACAATACTTCGCTATAATTTCCATTGAGGTTCAGGTTCAGGTTCTGCTTCAGGTTCGCTTGGTCGAGGCTGGAACAGCTTGCTTTTGTCTACGAGAGCTGTCTGGCATTGGGTTACACAACTCCAAACTCTACTCAGACAGATGCCAGTCCGAGTTTTCGTAGACAAAGGATGGGGCATTTAGCGCATCCTAACAACTGCTACATGACACCATATTATTAAATTAAATGCAGACACGCGTTCGGGCCACCAAAATCGTATGGCCATCTAGCCTTTGGCCAACAGATGCCTGATGACCATTAATTCCTGCCAAATAAATGGTCAGCCGCAGTCTCCTTGGCTTCCCTCGCAGCTTCACCATCGGCTTGTTAAACTAACAAGCCAAAGCCAGCATCGCGGTTCCAGGAAAGGCAATCAATAGATCTCTATGCCGAGATAATGGAAACGAGCCAAATGAACGATTTTTAATTATACTTCTGATGGCCTGGACCGATGGTGATAGAGATCTGGTCACATATCATGTAACGTTAGGGAAATCTCTGACATTCAATAGGGGAATACGCATATGCGGGATTAACTTTCTTTGGGATGCATAATTTCATAATTCAAACGGAATAACAGAAGGTAAAAAGTCACCTGCGCACTGCTTGAGTTTATAGAACACTTAAAAAAATAAGGTATTCTACTTGGATTAAAAAAACCAATACTTTTGGATGACTTTAGTTGTTAAATTATTTCTTGAACTATTTTAACAAAACGCAGTAGGATAAGGAAAAAATGTTTAATTTCTAAAAGTGTATTTTGATAATTTATTTTAATTTAAATACCTAATATTAATATTAGTAACATAAAATTGTTATGTTAATAAATTTATATCCTTCTAGTTTATTCTTCAGTATTAGTATGAACATTTTGTAAAACTAATTGGTCTGCGATTTGATGCTCAGCTTTTCTGAGTGTACAATCGCACTCGCTGTTGAATTGCCCTTTGTCCTGAAGATCATTGATCATTGATCGTGCCTCCTGCTGTCTGGCAGCTACCTGCGGCACTCAGGGCCACTTAGTGATTTTGGCCGTTGTTTGTTGACCAGGCCAAACAGCTGCCACTTTTTTTCGGGCCCAGACGACTCCACAAAATTGATGACGACAGGTTGTCGGGCCAAGGCAGAAATACGAGAGAGAGAGGAAGACAACGATCGCAGCGGGCTGATCCCTCGAAACAGGGATTCCAAAAGTCTGGATCTTCGGCTGAGCTGACGTTAATCGACTAAATTGTAGCAGCTGAACTGTCAGTTTAGTTAAGTGGGCTGTGCCTCAAGTCTCGGGTATACTTTTGGTTTGATGTATTGCTGGCCAAAATATCGATGATGAGTTGCCGATAAAGTCCTGCCCAGACTAGATATATTTTTCATGGCGAGTCCGCTCTCATTAAGTCCCTGATTAATGTTAGTTCTGCTCTCGTTTAGAGCTTTACTGTCGCTCCTTTCGGCCAGAGCAATTTTATTGCCTTCAATTCGCAGTATCTACAATGTCGCCGTCTTCATCGTCGCCCCAACTTCATCATCAGATTTTCGCTTGTTTTGGTCTCTTCTTTCCTCGTCGCGTAATTAGTCTCGTTTGTTGTCATAAATTTTCGGTAAATTTTGTTGAAAAGTCGCATTTAATTGCACTGATTTACAGTTTTGTGTTTTTGCAGCTCGGTTGGCGGGGTTTTTGGTCTGGTTTTCGGTTAGGTGTTTTACCACTTGGCTCACATAATTACGTGCAAAATTAATGATGTTTGTGTTGGGTTATGTGCAGCACTTTAAACAGCTGAAGACAAATATTTCGGCTTTAGTTTGTATGGTTTCTTTTTTTTTTTGGGTCTGGCTGGCTGGCTTTCAAGCAGATCGTTAGCACAATTTAATGAATTCAGCAGGTGCAATTTGATGATTCCATGTGAGAAGGACGTTGGCGGGCCGAGATCCTGCGGTTAGAATTTGAAATGATGCTGAGAATGAAAACAGAGCAGCAAGGTGCAACTTGGATTGATGGATGTGGTGTCCTCTTGACCGTAAATTATCCATAATTGGGATTGGAAATGTGAGTTTGTGGAATCAAATTTATTAGGATTGCTTGGCGAAATTATGGAATTCATTTTCGTTCGAATTTTCTCTCTTTCAAAGCCTTTGGCAACAGTCTTTTATATTGGCATTAATTTGTTTAATTCAATTTATTTTTACCTAGCGAACGCTTTCAATTCAGACTATTTTATGAAACGGCGGACAGCAAACTAATTTCCTTTGACTAATATTTCATGAGCAGCGAGTGAACCACTTATTCAATTTTCTTTTGACTTTGTGAATCGGTAAAAAGAGTTTCATCTTTCAAAGTATTTCTTTAAAATGGAACGGGCATGATGACCACCAATTCGTTTGCATTAAAATTCAATTAAGTTTTAACTATTTGGAACACATCTAATCAAGCTGATGACTTTCCTTATCAAAGATCTAAGACAAAGAAGAGAACGGAAGTTTATTACTTCCAGAGCCATTCATAGTTAAAATTCGACTTCTCATCAGGCATTCCCCCTGTCCGGAGAATAATTGAAACTCATCAAGCTTTATTTGGTTGTCGGAAGGTGGCGGCTTAGCCATCATTAATGCCCTTATCACGTACTTCAGTGCGACAGAAGCGACACCCCACAGCAAACCCCCCTCAATTACACATCCAATCCGAACGAATCCATCGAATCGTTCAGGGGAACACCTTACCCCAAGGATTTGTCTTAAAATTGCCACCCTTAATTACTTGTAAGCTTCACGGGTCATCCCCCAGAAAAAGTTCGGGCAGTTTGACTTTGCAATTTGGAAGTGCAGCGACTCCCACTTTCGCCCCCTCGTGCGAAGGACACCCCAGTGGGCTGACCATTGATTAAATTGATGATGTTTGATGACTCCTGAAGCCGATTTCATCGTACATTTCTCCCGTTAACAATATATATGTGGGGACCACATATGGTGAGCCACCCCCCGCTCATTACCCTGCATTCGACATGAATCAAGAGGCCGTCAAGTCAGATTTTGGAAGCGGTCCTCTAACTACGCTACTGTGTGGGGCTACCTCTTACACTCGGATAAATATTCAAGAAAATCGACTTTCTTTATCAAAGTAGGAAGCAGGATTTTTTTTTTAATTTTTCTGATTGTTTCTATTACATTTTTCCACAGAGTGTAAGACAGTATTATATCATACATTCTGAAACCATCTTTTAATCTAAGAATAAGAGGAAATCGTTTTTAAAAACTTTTCGGGATCTAAGTTAAATATAAATATTCAATCATTGAAAGTAATTTCAATGTAATCTAAATTTAAAATTTTAATCAACATTTTAATCTTTATGAATTTTGTTCAAATGAGTTAGTCTTGTAGTGTTGAATATTTATTTCATTATTTATAAACCTAAGGATACAAGACCTTAATCATATTTATTGGACGATAGTCAGTTTATAATAAAATAGTTAAGTTTGTGTGTCCTAACATCTTTGATTTTCTTTAAATCGACACTTGAACTTGAGTTAGCTAAACTACTCCAAACTCTCAAAATTTGTATATATATTTTGAAGTGTAGGGAATTCAGCGTGCCAGAATTTTTAATTTAGCCGGGAAGGGAAGGAAGTGAGAAAAGAGGCTCCACTGCTCTCCCATATTAGTTGGCATGACTAGACTGGGTCAGCCGTCTTAGGCGGCATTCTTTTGAGCCTGAACTCCCTGCTGACCTTAATTAATCTTCGGAACTGAACTGAGCCCGGCACCTACATCCGAGTGGAATGCAACCGGCAAGCGGCAGTGGGCAACTGGCAACTTGGCACCGGCAACGTGCAACTTGCGACGCGGCACTGAAGCCAATGTTGATTAATGTAGCCGCGTGACTGGGCGTTATTTTCCTATTTTCCCCAGTTGTTGTTCGGGAAATGAGTTGCACGAGGCGGGCTATCAACTAATTGCGCTGCATTGTTGCGATGTAAGAGATATCCAAGAGGTGAGTAACTGTAGAAAAGTGGAAATTCCAATGCAACTGCCACAGAGGGAACTTCCGCCTGGCAGAAGCTGAAAGGCGAATTTCAATGCAAATCCATCGCTCCAGTTCGAGGGTCCATCGCTGACTTTGACTCGGACTCCGACAACGACTACGGATTGTGACAAACGCCCCGGGGGTGCAATATATTCTACAGACTGTAATGAAAGTGTGAATAAAATGCTCCATGGCCCCTGCTTTTCCTTTTCGCCAGCACAAAAACGGATGTAGAAAGTTCAAATAGAATTTAACCCCAAGCGCATATTTATACCATGTTTCCCACACCTCTCCGCCGCTTTCACACTTTCAACGTAAAACAAATACCAAATGAGACAAGTGTGTGCGGGTGGGTTAAGTGTGCGTTGCCGGGGAAATGCCTTTTCCCCTCCCCTCTCACCCCTTTCACCATATTAAACCCTTCCTTGGCATGCTGAAAATGACCCAAGGAAAGAGGAGATTTCCTCGGTGGCTTTGCATGCAGGTGAAAAGCGGATTCAGCTTGCCAGGTTCATTTTTTTTGTGTGTGTGTCTGCTGAAGGTTGTTAGCCCGGGGCCAGATGCGAAAGTTCAGCTGCATGATATGTCAATGATATATCAGGAAGTTAGGGAAAGTTGGGTTTTGGCTGCAGTTAAATTCGCTTGAAGTGAGAGGTGATCACTTACCAAAGCGTGTTGAAAACCGGTTGTAAAAAAATGAAAACGCAAAAAAAATTCTTTGAATGATATTAGGTTGTGAAAATACGTTTGAATAGCTTAAAAAAGAAATTTTTTTTATAATTCGACAAGAATTTTGTAAATGTATTATTATTTTTTTTATATATTAAGATAAACCGCTTTATTAAAATATTCTGATTATGTTTAACCTACTTCCTTACATTAAAAATGAAAAAATAATGTTTTAAGTATTATTTATAACTTTTTTAGAGAAAAATTTATTATTTAAGATATTATAAATGGTTATAAATTAATGACTGTTCAAAACTATTTGATAGTTTGCAAACAATTTGTCAGATTTCCATCTCTGCTACGCGCCTTCATGTTAATTAATTTTCCCGTCTAACTTTTCAATTCCAAAACGCGGTCGTCCACATCCTAGTCTCTTTGAGCGCCCCTCCCCTCGAATGACAGATCACCGAAACCACTTGAGCCATATAGAGCCTGTCAGCTGAACTCAACCAGAACTCAGTTCAACTCAAGCCGAAACCGTAACACAAACCCAAAGAAACTATAACAATAAAGACCGGAAATTAAAGTGTGAAAGCGGCAGGCAGGAAGTTGCCTTGATTGCAAGTTTAGAGGGCTGGGGGTGAATAAGTTTATGTACCTCAAAGCTCGTATCTCGCATCTCTCAACTCACAACTCGCATCTGACAAATAGAAAAGTTTACAAATGCATTTCAACTGCCGACACAGACAGGGGTTCGGTTCGAATGGAGTTACGAGTAGTTAGAGTTGGCCACCGTCCCTGATTGAATGTTAAACATTTAATTTAAACTTGTCCACAGGCAGTCGCCCAACCCAAGGAAACCCACCGAGCAAACCAGAGCCGAAGTGAGATACGGATTTGAGACGTAATTTATGCACGCACATCAATTCAAATGCATCTAATTTGGTAAACAGACCGAGGAGATGGCGGGGCCGATTCGAAGGAGACGGATTTGCACAGAGAAAAAGTGTTATTAATTTAAATTTTTAATTCCAGACTAGCATCTCAATTCAAAAACCAAGATGACAAAATAATAAGACAAGTGCCTTTAATATTTAAAACAATTGTACTAACTTTTTAATGTTATTACAAATTTTTAAAACAAAAAAAAAAAAATTTTATAAAAAAAAATTTTCTTTTCTTATATGTCAGTTTAAAAGTCAATCATCTTCAGCTACCCACTGTTCCTGTTCCATTTCCATGTTTATTATTAAATGGTATTTGCAACTAATTTTAGAGTTCTACATAAATTCTACATAACATAAAAATAAATAAAAATTAATTAATAAATAATAAATTTTTAAAGTCTTTTTAAAAAAAAGGTTCTACAATTAAATTTTCGGTATCCGCTTGTTTTTCAGAACATTTAATAAGTCCGATGTATTTGTACAAAACGAATATTTTGTTTAAATTTATTTTTCCCAGTGTAAAGACAAAGTTTCAGTCACACCTGCCTGCCACTCGACAGACAATCGGCTTAAAATAGTTTTCATTTGTTTTCGGCGGCGAGTGCAACATGTGGCATTGGCAACGCCACTAAGTAGCCCCAGTCTGCATCATCAGCATCTGTTTAGGGGCTCGTTCCTCCACCTCCTCTGTCTCTAAGTCCCTCGGTCCCTCAATCCCGAACCACATCCATTTCAGTAGTTCGTCTCGCCTCGCTTGGCTTCCGTACATGCAGCTCATTTAGTTGACATTTATTAACGTCACATAGCGCGCAATGTTTGACAATTAATTAGACACTCTCAGATGCCGAAAGACGGGTCCTGAGATGCAGCTTCGGATGCATGTACAAATATGCAGATACAGATTCGAATGCTAAGCAGATACAGATACAAATGTCTGAGGACATGCACAACTTGAACTTGAATTTTCATTTATTTCTAGTTCTGTTTGAGTATAAAATTAGATCTGATTTAATTTATGAGTGTTATTTTTCCACTTCTTTTGTGGTGAGAATAATTGAATGTTTTGTAAATCAATGATTTTTATTTTATTTATTTTAAAAAACATTTTGTAAACGGTTATAAAGAATTTTTTTTTCGTTCAAATAAATATTTTCATTATTTATTTATATATTTTCTGGGTATGTATTATTTTTTGCAATGTTAAGTAAATAACTGAATATCGCTTTTAATTTAATCTAGATTTGATTTAGAACTTAAATTCCTTTAATCACAACCGCAAACACATGCAAATTCTCATTATGGCAATCCTCCTCAGGGCGAATAATTTTAATCTGCTAATTCAACAATCATTCAATTTTAAACCCCCTTAAGAGACGCCACTTGAGTTCCTCCCTTTTTGGTCCTGCTCGCAAGGAATGCAAACGAACTGCCCCGAACCACAGCAATTTTCAAAGTAAACACACAGAAATTTTTCCCTCAGAGCTACCCAGGCAGAGTGAGAAAAAGCGAACTTTTATTTATAAAACACTCGAAACGAGAAAAAATGTCCAAACTGTTTTTCGGGCATATTGACGCAAGGATTTCCCAGGCCGGCAAAGATGGGGGATTGGCGAAAAAAAAAACTCTGGAAAGCAATGCAATGTGAAGAGATCAAACAGTCGGCTGAAAGTCCTACGCTTGGGCGAAAGTTTGTTTTGCTTTTTTTTTTTGCAAATGTCACATGAAAAATGCGTTTGCTGTTTGCCAAAAATGCCGGCACTTTGCATGGCTCAACCCTCACTCTCGGAAAATCAGTCCGAAAAGCTCTACCCCCAGGACATCCTATTCTTAAGTTGAGCCAAAAGGATGGTGGTGTTGGTCGTCTTGCACGAAATTTCCATTTAATGTGTTTGCCCAAAGTATTAAAAGGCAAACGACGATTGAGTATCGGAAAGTAGTAAAGCAAAGTTGGGAGCGAAACTCTGGGTTGTCCATGGACATAACGCTGGAGTTTCAGTCTTCGCTGAGACAGAGAGAAAAAACTTTTTTAAATCGGCTAAGTGGGTGGATCTATTAATATTTAAATTAAATAAAGTCACAAATATATAAGTTACGATTAACTTCATTACAAAGTAATTTATGGAAATGTTAATAATGAATTGTTCCTTTTAAAAATATGGTAATTTTATGGATATAAATAAACAAAACAAGTGTTTAAGGCACGAGTTTTGGATTTACAAAATACCAGTAAGGTGTGCCACATTCCCATGAATAAACATAGAATCGATTATCAATTTAGTAGATATTTTCCTCCGTGCAGAGGCCAACTCCCCGACTGACTGCTGAGTGATTGCCATGATAAGTGGCCCATTATGATGCCAGTTTGCACAGCGAGATTGCTCTGCGCTCCATTGGAGTTCTCCATAGCCATGACTTCGACCATCGACTCAGCCCTCCTTCGACCCGCCTTTAATGCATATCAGAGTGGGCAAACTTTTGGCCGAAAAGTGCGTCATTGTCCGTTCGCTTTTCGTTGTCTTTAGGCCATATCCCGCTCCTTCAGTCTATATCCACCATCCTCCGACTGCCGCCAGTGTTCCTTTTGCAGCGTCTGTTGACAAAAGACATTTAATTTTCCCGCAGCCTTGCGTCGCCTGCCGTCTTTCACCTCCTCGCCGCGGAGGACGAGTATCTGTATCTGGGGCTATGCAATAAAGTTAGTCGTCGTCGTGGTTTCTCTTCAGCTGTTTTTCGAATGGTCCTCATCGCGTTTTTCCTTTGCTCCATTTTTGGTCTCCGCCGGCTAGCGAAAACTTTGATAAGTGAAATTTATTGTGGGTGCTTTGTGTGTCCACTATGATGGCAACACAGAAAGAAAATTGTTCACTCTAGTCAAAACTTTTTTTCCCAATGGTAAATATTTTAAAAAATTTAAAGGGAAAATTAGGTTGGGATATTTTTAATCCTTAATATAAATATTTTACTTGACACTTATATAAATCCAAAAAGATAACTTAAATCATACAAATTTATTGATAAACTATATTTTTTTAATTTTTCTCTGTGCAACTTCACTGGAGACAGAAGAATGTCCAACTGATGGCGCTCTTAATGTTTTACGGCATTCAGTTGATGTTTATTATTTGCGGCATAAATCAGCAGAGCCATAACCGCAGGGCGATCGTCTCGCGATCTGTTTAGCGATCCTAAAGCAATCATTCGCACTACCAGCATTCCTCAACCCATGACCAACATCCTGTATAGCAATTTAAATAGCCTCGGGCTGCCATCAACCCCCGAGGAAAACTCATTAATTTACGTAAAATCCACTTAACTTCTTTCCCGTACGCAATAAATTCCACAACTTTGCGCCTCATCAAACGAAATGAATGCTGAAATTTACCACGCGACAAAGTCAGACAATAGAATAGATATAATCTACATGAAGTAGACGCCTCGTCGCCGTTGAATTTCGGAACATGTGGTGTTATGATGAGGATTGGGACCTTCGAGCCACTGAGCCACCGAACCACCACCCACCCAGCAGCCACCCACCCCAGAAGTTGGGAAAGCCACCCCAAATCCTCGGACTTCGGTAGCTTGAAAGGGGTGCATTGATATGCGTAAGCGAAGCGATTTTTCCAGCCTGCTTTGTGCTTTGTGGGGGAATTCCCCCGGAAGACCGGAAGAATTACGTGCCGGCAGACCCGGGAACTCATGCCAATGCATTGCCATCATTTCAGGCAATTGTCAAACAAAACGCTGGGTGGTGGGTGGATAAATTAGATTTTTACTTGCGCACAATTGCATAAAGCCCCAGGCCAAAAGCCCGACAATGTAATCCTCAGAGGACCTCGTCGTAAATATTCATTGCATACGGCCGGGCGTTTGAGCTTAAAGTTCTATCACTCACCTCCACCGCCCCCCAAAACCAACTCCCCTTCGCTTTACTTTTTTTTTCAAGGTCTTTGCCAAATTTTGGGGCGGCAGCAAATTCATTTTCACCACCCACCCAATGTCCTTGGCGTGCGCTCCCCCCGAATCTTGGGGGTTGGCCTTATCCGGCAAGGGTGTCGAACTATAAATTGTACCTTTTGTTGCAGTTTTTGCTTGAATATCTTGAAGAGCCGGGAGAAGGGATCCCCGGAACAGGCAACCCTCGACGGGCGATGTCTTTAATAAATGTTCGAATGTTTCGTTGCGAGATTAAGTGGATTCCGTTTATGGCATGAGTAATGATGGATGCATAACGCGCACGTATGTGACAGGTGTGGGGGATGGGAACTCTCTAGTGGCTGCGGTTTATTCGAATAAATGGAGAGTGAGAAGATGATATTTTCTAGCACAATTGGAATATTATTAATAGTTTTTATTATAGTTTAGTCATTTATCAGTAATGATAACTAAATAACAAAATCGATCAACTTAAAAAAATATATGGATTACACTTTTTATAATATTTTGTCTTGTTTAAGATTACTTTAAACTTATTTATCTAACGCAATGGTAGGGCACTACTGCTTTAACCTCCGCATTTTTAAACACATTTTCCTTATCAATATAATGAGCTTTAGTCGTAAAAGAGAATTTTAACAGTATAATTCTACTTAGAATTTGAACAAATTTTTAAAGTTGCCGACCTGTAGCTCACAATATACTGAATGTATCCTATTTATTAATTCATTAATACAATGTGAAATTATAGTTGTAATTTAAAAGAAATATCATCCAAATTGGTTAAGCGCAGTTGTGCTTACCCGGACAAACCAAAAAAAGTCTTAAAAAATATAAATTGTGTTTTTTAGCGATCTAAGGGTCCAACTCAACCAGGAACTAACATCATGTTTCTTGGTGTATTTTCAAAAAATTTCTTTGTAAACTAGTGTTATTAATATTGTGGCTCCTCAATGGTATTTTATAGTTCTTTAAAACTTGGTATCAAGGTAACAATTAAAGGTGTAATTCGTATCAATCCACAAAATCAAATGGATTACGAAACAGGTCAAAGCAATTATTCAATGCTTGATTTTTGGACGGGCAATAGATTAATGACTTTGTTGCTGATAAGATTACTACATGTTATACTAATAGTTACACTAATAGTTTCACATTCACAATTTCTCTTATACATTAATTTCTTATCACTTTAAACTATGCTAAATATACACTTGTAGTTAGTATTTTCGCCTTATTATTCGCATTACAACGAAACTTCTCAACGCAGTAGGTCAGTTGATGAAGAGCCCGCTGGTTTTTTCAGTATGAACTTAAGTAGGCCATTTGAATCTTTAGCTTTAAAGCCAATGTATCAAGTTCAGTACAAAGGATCTACAGGATCAGGTCCCGAATGGGTTCCTCTGAAACAGGAGTGGAGCAAACGGTGGTGCTCACTTCCAGTTACTTATTCGGAAGATTTTGCGAAACAAATCCTTGACTTTAGAACGCGAGAAAGTGATGTTTTCGTGGTGACTTTTATGAAGTGCGGAACTACTTGGATGCAGGAGTTGGCCTGGCTTTTGCTAAATAATCTGGACTTTAAAGGAGCAAAAAATAAGCATGTAGCGAGGCGAAGTCCTCATATTGAGTAAGTACTTCTTGAAGCAATTAGTAAATAATTTTTAAGAATCTTCAAAAAAATTATATACTGTAACTACCTACTATTATGCACCATTAAGATTTAAATTTAGATATAAATATAGGTACTAGAAGAATCGAGTTAGTTAGGTAGAACAATTTTATCTTATCAGATACGCCTTTCTTATGTTATTTCTAGGCTCTCTGCTGTAAACACAAAAATCGTTGGGATTAATTTGGCCGAGTGCGATCAGTTGCTGGATGATTCTCGCCTGATAAAATCCCACTTGCCAGCTCAACTGCTGCCTCGTGAGATTTGGGAGCAAAAGCGGAAGATCATCTATGTGGCCCGCAATCCAAAGGACGTTGTCATCTCCTCATATCATTTCCTTACTGGCATTGGAAATTGGCGGGGAAACATGGAGCAATTTATTGATCAGTTCATTGAAGATAGAATTGTGTATACATCTTACTGGTCACACGTTATAGACTTTTATCGAATGCGTCACGAACCAAACGTGTTGTTCGTTACCTATGAGGAAATGAAGACAGATTTAGAGAATGTAGTTAGGAGATTAGCTCATTTCTTGAACATCAATGTTCCTAGTGAAATTGAAATGTTAGCGCTTTTAAAGCACTTATCGTTTAAAAACATGAAAGGTAAGTACATATTAAATGTTTGTTTATTTAAGCGGATTCTAAAACGTGTACCACCTTTCAGAAAACCAATCGGTCAATCCCACAAATTTAATCAAAACAAGAGAGAACGCTATAGTCGGGTGCCCCGACTATCAGATACCCGTTACTCAGCTAAGGGAGTGCGAGGGAGATAGATATATAAAATCTTTGATCAGGCATAACTTTTTAACGAATGGTCCGATTTGAAAAATTTCTTCTACATTTCGATAGGTATTGATAGTCACAATAAAACTGCATTTTTAGTTTTCCAATATCTTTAATGGTGTGGGCGCCAGACACCTTTCAAAAAATGGTGTAGGGCGATTGAGGGCGTTAGAGGGGGCGTGGCACCATTTTGAAATAAACTTGCGCTGCGTAGGAACTCCAAGAATATGCATGCAAAATGCCAATCCTCTAGCTTTTATAGTTTCCGAGATCTCAGCGTTCATACGGACGGACAGACGGACAGACGGACAGACGGACATGGCTAGTTCGACTCGGCTAGTGATCCTGATCAAGAATATATATACTTTATAGGGTCGGAAAAGCTTCCTTCTCCCTGTTACATACTTTTGCACGAATACAATATACCCTTTTACTCTACGAGTAACGGGTATAAAAATTGATGGAGTAAAGGATGACTTTGAGTGAGTAAATTGTTTGATATATTGAAAAAAACCGACACAAATACATGTGTATATTTGTTATAGATTTATGCGGCGGGGCATTATCGGAACACACAAAGATGAACTTACCGTTGAACAAATAAATAAGATAGATAAATGGACGAATGACTACATAAAAGAATATGGGGTTTGTGAATCGGACATATTTGATCAGCTGTAGTGTTTAAAACTATATTTAAAAAACAAACCTATATTGCTTATATGGTGCAGGTCAAAATTTAAGAAAAACCACCTTTTTAAATGTATATTTATAAAAACGTTTGATGTAATTCTAATTGTTTCCCTGATTTGTTAATCTTTAACAAAATACAGGCCTTATCTAATGAATTTATCTACACTGGACAAAAAGCCCTAAATTAATATAAACCATTTAAAAATGAATAATAATAATCGTTAATTGGATTTTAAATGCATTCAAATTTGTCAGCTAATACTATTTAGCATAAAATAGAATAACGTAAGTATTATTTGTCCCAATAACAAACAGAACTATTTACCGTACCCTGTATGAATTCATAGAGACAATTAGTTGAGTGTAGATTTGCTAATCTTATCAATTTTAAGGTGATAAAATATTTTTGGCAAACCACTTGCTTCTTATACCAGCAACGACATTAGAAGAGAAGACCTGCAAAAGACCTGATGTACACTTCGAGGCCAATCGATTCTTCGGCCTCCTCGCCAAGAATTCAGATGCAATGCAAAGGACCCAATGGATTAGGTCCTGAGTGGGTGCCCTTAAATCAGGATTGGAGCGAGCGTTGGTGCACACTCCCCGATAGATTTACAGAAGATTATGCGACCTGAATTCATGACATCGAAACGCGAGATGGTGATGTTTTCGTGGTGACTTTTATGAAAGCCGGCACTACGTGGAAATGAGCCGAAATCGTGGAGATGTAATCAAGAGACTATCGCTGTTCTTAGGCTGCAAAGATCTAATCGAAAATGAAATGGATAAACTCATAAACCATTTGAGCTTTATGAATATGAAAGCTGTGTATACTACAAAATAATACAATTACCAGAAGATAAATAAAATGTTGTACTTTCAGAAAGCAAGTTTGGCAATCCCACTGGCTTGATGAAAACTTACCGGAAAATTGGCGATGATTTTCAGTAAGTTGTAATGTCTTCTTCGGTATTAACAAGTAATCCATATTTTTGTATGTTTAGATTTATGCGACGTGGTATTGTCGGCTCCTACAAGGATGAGTTAAGTTCTGAGGGCAAGGATAAAATCGATCAATTAACTTACACATTTCTGAAAAAGTATGGACTTACAGAATCCGACATTTTTGGCGTATTTTAAAAACATATTTCTGTACTTTAAAAAACTTGAGAACCTTACAACTTTTCAGTTACAATGAATTAATTTTCTAAAGAGAAAATCCCGGGTTTTTTGATGTTTTTAATAATATTAATTATAGAATAATAAGTGTTGCCCATGTCGTTCATTGATTTCATAATCTTGATTGGTGAGAGTTGTGAGAGCTATAAGCATTTATATGTTAAACTGTTTACGTACTAACGCCCGAAGGCAACGTATATGTTAATCACAATAATCAATGATTACTTTATATAAACAATTGCGTCTGTACTTGGAAAACTACACAGCAAACTACATAAAAATCGAAAGGTATTGGAAAAACTAAAAGGCTTAATACTTTTAAAAACATTTGATTAAATTTGTTGCGCATGTTATTGAGAATAGTATAGATTCTAATCAATCTTATCAATTGAAAGCTTATAAAAGTCGCTATACAAGTCGCTGGCTTCTAATAACAGTGCAGCATTTGTCGGGAAGACGTCCAAAAGTCATCATGTACGCCACTAGACGGATAGATTCATTGGCCACTTTGCCACTAATTCAGCTGCAGTGCAAAGGAACCGGTCCAGAGTGGGTGCCGTTAAAGCAGGATTGGAGCGAGCACTGGTGTACCCTCCCCGATCGATTTACAGAAGATTATGCGACCCGAATTCATGACTTCGAAACGCGAGATGGTGATGTTTTCGTGGTGACTTTTATGAAATCCGGTACTACGTGGATGCAGGAACTGGCGTGGCTTTTGGTAAATAAATTGGATTACGAAGCAGCTCAAACAAAATATGCGATGCTTAGGAGTCCATACTTGGAGTAAGTAAAGCCATTTACAAATTTAGAGCTTTAATTTATTTATTAATTTTAGGAGATATATTGTTTTTCCTGACGCACCCGATTCTTTCTCACATTGTGATGAAATTAAGGATAATACCCGATTGATTAAATCTCATTTGCCTGCTCAACTGCTCCCCCAACAATTATGGAAACAGGGCCGCAAAATTATATACGTGGCTCGAAATCCTAAGGATGTAGTGGTTTCGTCATATCACTTTACCACTGGACTTAATTATTGGCGTGGCAGTTTAGATGAATATGTGGATGAATTTATTGCTAATAAGGTCTATTATAACTCTTACTGGAAGCATGTTTTGGACTTCTATAGAATGCGCGATGAGGAGAACATCTTCTTTGTGACCTACGAGGAAATGATCCGAAATCTTGGGGATGTTATCAAGAGACTATCGCAGTTCTTAGGCTGCAAAGAGTTAAGCGAAAGTGAAATGGATAAACTCCTAAATCACTTGAGCTTTACAAATATGAAAGGTGTGTATACTTTGAAACAATTTCGAAAATAACATTTTGTACTTTCAGAAAGTAAGTATGGTAATCACACCGACATGATGAAAAATATGAAAAAAAGCAGCGATGATTTTCAGTAAGTTTGATTTCTACTTCTTCTTCAATTGACACGTAATTGACCATATTCTATGTTCAGATTTATGCGCCGTGGTATTGTCGGCTGCCACAAGGATGAGTTAAGTGATGAGAACAAGGACAAAATTGATCAAGTAACTTACACTTTTCTGAAAAAGTATGGACTTACTGAAACCGATATATTTGGAATAGTGTAGTTCCAAAAATTAGGGAGTTTTAAAACTAAAACAATTTTTTTTATATATTTAATAACGTGTTATGCCTAAATATATTTACCAGAAATCGTTCAGTTATTGAAATAAATACTTGTTGTTTAAGTGTTTCACTTGTAAAGTAAATGTTACGCTATGAGCAACCATGAAGTGTTTGAATATAAGTGTACAATTCCGCATATTTAACGATCAGTTGCGTTATGGACATGGAAGTTCCCCCGGCTGCGTTTAAATACCCCTATTTGAAATACGTGGTCGTTTTCTTATGGATCCTCGTAACGCTCATACTTCTGCACAGAGATCTGAGCCGTTGGGATGGACTGATGGGATCTCTTTCTCATCCAGGATTAGGTAAAAATGGAACTGCCTCATACTTAAGTGTGCCCTCATTGGAAATCGATGCGTACACGCAGGGTTGGGAGCGTTATGCTTATAACGCCTGGTTGGCAGAGAGAATTTCACTGTGGCGTTCCTTGCCAGACTTACGTGATCCGCGATGCCGGAACTTGAAATACGATGAAGATTCTGATGGAATGAAACCAGTGGCCGTTATTGTGATATTTCGAAACGAACAGCTCGTAGTTCTGCTGAGAACATTGCACAGTTTGGTGGAAAGGACTCCGAAGCACCTTTTATCCGAACTTATTCTGGTGGACGATCATAGTGACACGGACTTCTGGATTGAGAAGTTATCAGTTTACTTTTTCGACAGATATGTGCTTAGGTATATTCATCCAAAAGCCCGAATACTTCACCTTAACGAGCCAGTGGGCCTAATAGAAGCTCGCGTTCTGGCCTCCAAAAAAGCCAAAGCGGATAATCTGGTTTTCGTAGACGCACAAGTGGAGTTCACCGACGGCTGGTTGACCCCGCTGCTTAATACAATTTCGGAGCAGAGTCTTACCCTGGCCACGCCCATTTTGGATGGACTTGATGAGCAGAATTTGGCCTACCATCGATCTGTCGAGCGGCGTGGAATTTTCGATTGGAGTCTGAGACGACGGGAAGTTCCCCTGTCAGAGGATATAAAGAAACGGCTCCCCAAACCCTACGAAGTGGCTGCTGTCAGGACTTCTGTGTTCGCCATTCCAGCTCAGTGGTTTCAGGACCTCTCGAATTTCGACAAACAACTTCGAGGCTCGGGCGCCGCTGAGATTGAACTCAGTTTTAAAGTCTGGCGAAGTGGTGGGCGTGTTGTTCAAGTTCCCTGCTCCAGAGTTGGTCATTTGCAGCCCAATAATCAGGACTACCTAAAGCGATATGGCAATCTCCATATTATGGGCAAGGAACTTTTATGGGTACGAGGTAAATAATTGAAGAAAAGTTATACCTACTTATATTGCATTTTTCCCCAGAATCTCAAACGCATTGTGGAAGTGTGGATAGATGATCCTCAATCAAAATCGGTTATCTACAATTACCTTCCCGATCTCATAAGTTTTCCAATAACCGATATCAGTAGTTCTCGTCAATTATACCAAGACTACGACTGTCTGTCGTTTATTGAGTTTATAAACGAAATTATGCCGGAACTGCTGAAGATTAGGCCCTCAAATCGTACATATTATGCTTTTGGAAATGTTAAACCTCTAGAATTTTCTAAAAGCTGTTTAACCGTTCATTCAAAAAGACAAACCGTTAGTCTGGAGCCCTGCAAAGCAAACCATACTCTTCAAAACTGGAGTCTCACCCACCTCAATGATCTCCGAATAGTTAAACAACTTTGTGCCGAAGTGCAACCCAACCTGAAATTGGGATTCGATTTGTGCCACAATATGGGTGGTCGGCAGAGTTGGCGCTATGATGCAGTTAACAACCATCTGGTAAGCAATAAGAGGTGTCTGGAAGTGGGAGGTGAATTCAACATGTTTATGGCCCATTGCAATACATCGAATAGAAAACAGAGATGGATACTCGAAAACACTAATTTAAGCGTTATGCAATCGGCTAATACTTTAGTATAGATTATGATAGAGCATTATATTTAAAGGTTGTAATTATTTAATATATGCCTACAAGCTATTTGTGCTTTGAAAAATACACAAACACTACCTCTTGATACCGCTAGAATTTAAAAAAATAAGCAGGGTCTTATAAATCGATTTCGAAAGTTATCGGTAAAAATCTGTGTAAATTAGATGCAAATTTCAATAAGGAAATATGAATTTTAAAACAATTTTGAGTTCTCTATTGGCATTTTTTCTTAAACTTAAACAATCATTAAATTAAGCGAAATAAAGTACTTATTTATACCGAAATTAGGCGCAATAAAATATTTGAAGTTTTAATTAGAAATACTCTTTGAAGTTAAGATAAGTTACGTTCCTGAAATTTAATGGTTTATATTTAAACATGCACTCATGATTTGGTCAAATTTTGACTCCTGCACTCCGGAGAACATCCAACGTTGTTCCGCTATATCCGAGTCACAAGTACTTAACATCAGACCGACTTTCGTGACATCAATTTGAAGACATTTGTTTCCATTGCTGACAAATGACCTGTGCTGATAGTTATATTGCCAGGGATGTTTCGGCACTTTTTTAGTGCATTTCGCAACCTTCACATTATTTTTGGAGTCCACATCCAGACACATTTGACCGTGTTTCAGTTGGCAGCGAGGCGTCAGTGTCCAGTCTTCGAAATTAGTAGAATTGCATTTCCTCATGATTGGAAATCCTCCCTTAATGGACAGGCAATAATGTGGCGCCACAAAGGGCATTATTTTACCGACCGCAAAGTTGGAGAGTCCGGCATGAAGATAGTGGTTCCTGAGGAGCGGCGCCATTTGGCTTCTGTACCATCCAAAGGATTTGCAATTGAGGCGACGACGAAGATCTCGAGGTCCATCCAGCGATTCCGCCGAAAGGTTACTTAACCTTGGATTGTATCGATAGAAGTGGAGCTTAAATTCATCGAACCAGACATCCACAACACGCTTAAAATTCTAAAAAATCATAAAAAAATATTAAAATGTTTTAAAAAGGTCTGGGTAATTTTTTAGAAGCATATGCATTGTGGTGCCTAAAGTCTCAAAATATTCACCCACCTTTCTGACTTGTAAGTTTGGATTTCTATTCGGAGCCATCTGAGCCTCTATCTCTTCCCGTTTATAGATGATTCCGACTCGTGAACAGGGTACAGTGAGGATGCCACCACCACACTGCCACGCTTTTAGGCTGAGCTCCAGGGCATCGCCCCCAGAGTCCTGGAGACCTTCGTCCCATCCTCCAAGGTGCCAGAACCAGTTGCGATCTATAGCAAAAACACGTCCCTCCAGTTGAGCGGATGCGTATGGTTTGGGAAGGTTATTCCAGGCGATCTGATCCAAGGGCAGATCTATGTTTTCCAACTGCCAATTGAACGCCCGTTGATCAGGTTCAGTCAATTTCTGGTAGGCGAAAGATTCTCCAGAAATGGCATCTATAATGGGCTCCGTGATGGTGTGATTGTTCAAAAAGATGGGTTCCGCTAAAGGAGGAAGCCAACCCTTCGTGACCTCCATGTGAGCATTTAGAAATACGAGAACATCTCCAGTTGCTATCCTAGCTCCAGTCAAACGAGCATGTATTGGCCCCCTTAAAGTTTCAACTTCCACCTGTATAACTGTGGGAAGTTTATACGATATGTACTCGAACACATCTGGATCGGCAAGTCCATCGTGGACCAGTATTATCTCAATATCTACGGCAGGTATTGTTTGCGATATAACACTGTAGATGGTACGCAGCAGAGTGTGAGGTTGCTCCATTTGATTTGCTATTATAATGCTAGCAGTAAGCTTTTTCACCGAGGTATAGGTGATATTGTGACATCTGTTAAATGAAATCCCTAACATGATGATTATATCTTATAGATTTTAGCCTACTTACTCCTGGTCCCTATAATCTTCCAGAGTTCGATTCAGCGGAATTCTTTCGGAGAGCCAAGCATTGTAATGATATCTTGCATACTGTTCCTCAGCACTCACAAAATCTTTCTTCGTCATTTGCAAATGGGCTTCTTTCCCCAGCTCGCCAAGAGTTTCAATTGAAAAGTACTCAAAGTCTACTATTGCGCTCGATAAGTTATCCGTATACATGAGCCAAATAAGAAGTGAAATTATACAATAAACTAAAACGAAGATCGCACAGCTGCACGGTGTGCCAAACGGTAATGACTTCATTCTGAACAAGTAAAAGACTGAAAATAAAGGTGTTAACAACTTTTTAAGTTTTATGTTAATGCGGTCATGTGAAGCAAATTAATTTGATACAGTGTTTCAACTATAAATAAGTTTTAAAGGTACTTGGGGGATCCATACAACTTAATATTAATGTATATTATTTAATAAATGGTTTTTGTATTGTATTGCAAAGATTTTAATTATTCCGAATTGTGTAGGCTCAATTATTAAAAATCGATTTCGAAGTTTTTGTGTTAGTTTATTTATGGGTTCGGCTTAAGTATTCAGATTTAAAATGTAACTTAACACCTATGTATATTAAAATTGCAAATAAGTATGTAAAATTCGTAATCGTTTCGGTTGCATTATTCACTTCCCCAGAAGGCAATCTTCAACCATTCCACTGGAAATTAAAATAAGCCCGCATTGATCGGTTTATTGAGCCACCGAATCGAAAACTTTCTCAGCGTATAAGATGGGATTACTGGCGTAGAAGACCGCTCTCGTCACACTCTCAGCTGGCCAGCTTCAGTCTTGTCCAAAACGCTGTGCGGTTTAAGCCGAAAGTTTATTTTCCATTCCGTAGGGCTGTGTTTGTTTCTGTGATACAATGTGCCTAGATATGTTGAGGCACAAAAAGAAGGTGCTGCTGCTCCTACTGATGATGGCCACTGGCAGCATAATTTACTACCTATATACGCTGAAATTGGAGCGGGAGCGTGAAGCGACTATATCTTTGACGACTTCGCGTCTGGAGCGTGAAATAAGCGAGCTACAGGCGGTTTTTGAGTCGGAGGTTATCCCGGATCTGGGGGCTTTGGGACGTCCGGCGAGGGGCAATTGGAGCGATGAAGAACTGGAGGCCATCGCAAAAAGCCAGCGGGAAACGGGTTACAACGCTTGGCTCTCGAAGCGCATCTCACCAGAGCGAACGCTCTACGACATGCGACATCGCAGGTAAGTTACAAGAGAACGAGCTTCGAGAGCTTGCAGAGCGGCGATCGGTAGCAGTATAAGAGCGGAGTCCAGTGCTGCCGGTGCTAGGGAGACCATTATTTATTGAAAACATATTTTATCTAGCAACATTTATAATCACTTGAAGCCAAGTAACTTGATATAAGATCATTTATATGTTACAAGTTCGATCTCCACAATTTTACCTTGCTATGAGGTAATATTATAATACTTATTATTACTGTTATTAAAACCCTAAAAATATTATACAAAAAACCTTGTGCATTTAAATTCTTTGTCTGTTAATGACTTTAAATGACTATACATTTTTAAAACGTTTATTATATCCAAAATTAAAATCATACTTCAAAATTCTAGATCATTTTTATTATATTGCAAAACAATTTTTCTAAAAAAATATTATATTTACCAAAAGCTATAAAGCTATGCTGGCATCACTGGTGCGATTATAAGACTCTCTGACTTGTGTGATCTTTCGACAGCTGCAAAAAGCTCAAGTACTCGCTTGAAAAGCTTCCCTCGGTCAGTGTGGTGATAACGTATCACAATGAGGACGCCAGCGTGCTGCTGCGAACGCTGAGCAGTCTGAGGAACCGGACTCCGGTCCTGCTGCTCCGGGAGATCATCCTGGTGGACGACGGCAGCAGTTCGGTAGACCAGAAGCTCAACGACTTCCTTCAGATCAAGTTCCTCAATATGGTGAGGCAACACAGAATTGCCACCCAGGTGGGTCTGATGCAGGCCCGAGTTGTGGGCGCTGAACTTGCCCTGGCCGATGTCCTGGTCTTTCTTGACTCCCACGTGGAGGTCACCAAGGGCTGGCTGGAGCCACTCCTTGAGCCCATTCTAAGGAACAACAGGACCTGCACCACTCCCATTATTGACACCATTGATTACGAGAACTTCGGATACAGAAGGGGCAAGCCATCCAGGGGCTTCTTCACTTGGCAATTTAACTACATACAGCTGCCACTCCTCAAGGAGGAGGCGGTGGCCATGCCGGCTCCCCATAAGAATCCCATCATGAATGGTGGCCTCTTTGCCATCGGACGTCAGTGGTTCTCCGAACTGGGTGGCTATGACAAGGGCCTAAAGATCTGGGGAGGCGAGCAATTCGAGCTGAGCCTTAAGCTGTGGTTGTGCGGAGGACAGATTCTGGAAGTCCCCTGCTCCAGGGTAGGTCACCTGTACAGAGATGGCAAGTTTCAGATTCGCTATACCGATAAGGAAAAAACTAAAGAGAGTAGAATGATTTCAAGGGTAAGGGGTTTTCCTAAATATTTTATTTTAATATAATCAATAGTGGAGAATGTTATTTCAGAACTACCGCCGAGTGGCCGAGGTGTGGTTGGATGAATTCAAGGACAAGGTGTTTGCCAATATGCCACATTTAACTGTGATTCCGGTTGGAAATCTCGCCGAACAGCGAGAGCTTAAGAAGCGTCTTCACTGCAAACCCTTTAGCTGGTTTTTGCATAATCTTGCAGCGGATTTTCTCAACTTATATCCCATACTAGACCCCGCAGAGTACGCGTCTGGAGTCCTACAGAGCTTGTCCTCGCCGAAACTCTGTTTGGATCTCAACGAAAGTCGAAATGACCGCGCCAAGTTAAGTCCTTGTAGTTCGGATCACGTATTCCCGAAACCAGAGCAGCACTGGATCCTGTCCAACCATCGGGAGTTGCGTTCCGGAACCTACTGTTTGGAAGTCCGGAACCAAGGAAAGGAGCTTCATAAATTTCACTGCCATGGTCAGAGTGGGAACCAGTTTTGGTCCTTCGACTCCAAGACCCGCCAGGTGATCTCTGGCCAGATGTTGGACTTTAGGCATTGTCTGGAGGCCCAGCCGAAAAAGAACTCGGTTACCTCGAGTGTCTGCGATCCGAAGAACACCAATCAGCAATGGAAATTCGGATATCAAAATAGCCAAAGATTGAAACACTTTTGGGATAATATCAAGACGCAATAAAAGTTACTAGGCGAATAAAACATGTACTTCAAATCAAACTTGCCATTATCTTGTCCAACATGACAAAACTCTGTTTAGTTTACGTTAAAAAAAATAATGTTGTATTTTTAAAAATAAGTTTTATTCTATAGGAAAGTAAATATAACTTTTATTTAGTTTACATTGATCATCTCAAAATGATTTATGTTTATAATAAATTGAGAAATAAACTAAGGCAGTCGTTTATTTAGTACATTTCTGAGATTCATATTTTGTACGATATTTCCATTTTCAGAGATCGCATTAGGTTGCACACCAAAAATTCGAGCTTTATAAGTAAAGTAGTACAGGTCATATATGTTCATCATGTGCTTAACGTGATAGCAAATCGATCGCAAGGAAACTGGAACGTTCATCTGCAAAATAATCGAATAATGATCAAATAAAATACGCATTCATAAACAACTCACATCAATCACTGGGTAGTATGAATGTTTCAGAAAATACTTGTGCTGATCTATGGATTCATTCAATTGTCCTGCCAAATGCAGATCCTCCTCGAAGGGCAGAAATCGATGTCCCTGCACCTCGTCTCGACTATTGCCAGCTATCACATTGACATTGGTGAGACAGCGCCCCAGTTCCTCGGTGAGATCATTTCCCTTTGCCTCCGCGCTGCAGACGCTTTCGTTGGTCAGGGCAGCGAGAGCAAATCGTTTGAGGGCAGCTCCACTAAAGACAATCCCAGAACCCTCGTACATGAAGACCTAAATATAACAAATAAGTAAGATATATTATTATATGACGACAAAAAGGACAACTTACCAGCCCATTGGGTGTGCGCAGTTTGCAGCCGAAATAGATGAGCTCATTGGGAGAATAGGACTGTAACATATTCCTAAGATTCTCTATAATTACAAAACTGAAATGAGAAATTGAATCAAATAAGTTGATTATTTCTTAGGACCAAATTCCATTTCATTACTTATCATCACTGGCGTAAAGAAACCAGTCCCCCTGATGGAAGTGATACTTGTAGACGTATTCCAGATAGGCCCTCATTCGGTGCCACTTGTCATGAAGATTCGTAAATACCATCGGTTCCAAGTAGGGATGACTATTATCGCTGACGAAGACATAGTGGTCGCAGTGCCTAACCCAAGTCCGATGGATGTGAATGGCTGCGTATTCATGACGATATTCGTAGGTGGAAATTATGCAAAATATCCGCAGTGCTGGAGGATCAGGAGCCTCGACCTCTTCAGGTTCCAAGTGTCTGTGAACCTGCAGCAGCAACACTACACATATAGTGCCCAGGAGTAGGAGATAAACTGCATTGCAAGGGGTAAACCTATTCTTTCCGACCGGAAAGAGGCGCCGTGTACTGAACAGTCGTGGCATTTTGAAACTATTACTCGAATCGGTGGTTCAGGTGGTGGAATTATTGGCGCTGGGTGGTCCGTCGGCAATTTAATTATATTGAGTGCTTTTGTCTGTCTGCGTTGCCTTTGGTCTCCCTTTGCTCGCCGCATACAAATTGCCTTTTTCAATTAGAATTATTAACCCACCTGACGACTCGGGCACCGAAGACGTTGCGCCATCGTCTTTCATTGATGATAATGGCTTTCAAGTTGATGCAAAACTTTGCAGTGGAAAGTGGAAGAGCGAGCCGAGTGGTTTGGAAATTCCGGAAAGGGTTTGGTCAGTTCACAAAATGCTGAGTAAACTACACAAAGTCAAAGTGGAGTATCGATTACTTGTCCACCTCATCTGGCACAAGAGTGCCAGTCCCCCTCCTTTGGGCCATGTTATGACACTTTTCATGGAATCCGAACCCACAACTTTTGATTCGGATCAAACACGTTTCCAGATTTGCATAGATACTCGTATCTATTTTTGGGCTGCACAAAATAACAAATAACTGTCACATATATAAAAAAAGATTATTTAATCGCCTGCCTTCATTGTTGCAAAAACAAAAGAGCCACAAATGTTTGTATAGATTTCAATAATCACATGTGAGCAGCTCTGTGTGGATTTCATGTGAAACTGTCAAACAAAAAATAAGGAACCTGTGAGAGGTAAGCGATATTCTGCCTATGTGGGATATTAATGTCTCAGTTTACGTGCTCAAGTTACCAGATGAGTTATGGCATCTCTAACAGGTAACCGAAGGCCTACACATGATTAAGGTTACAGGAAGCAGGCAAAAGTGCAATATTGCATTCATACGGATATTTCCTTTCCCTCAGACATGATGTAACAATGACACTTTGCTGTTGGGCAACAAAAAAAAAAGCAAAAATCTAAGAAAACGGAAGTATTTTTGCACAGACAAAGGGCAGTGGGAAAATGAGACTCCAGGCTAGACGACAGATTCATTGATGAACACGTTTATCCTCCCCCTTTTCCCGTATGTGAAATGAATTATGTGATGGAGTACATGATATGTGGGTTATTCTGCGTATCTTGGTTTTACTAGGAAGTAAGCAAGACCCTCTGTCTTGTTGTAATTGAAACATCGGGACGAAATATCCACGCCAGCTGCCAGAGGTGAGTCATTTATTATGGTCTAAATTCTATAGAGTTTTGCACGAGGGTGCCAAAGATTTTCATTCGATACACAAAGTAATAGTAATCGTACATTTCAGGAGGATATTCCACCCGAAAACTTATGGCGCGCTTTGATATGGGAACTGTGTGCTATAAAGATATTAAAATAAATAAATAAGAACAATTACTTTGATTTAATACAATGTCTTACCCCTGGCACCTTATGATAGGTTAAGTTGCGAAGCCATTTTATGTGATCGTAGCCATCCAAGAACTGATAGGCCATCGTGATGGGCAGAAATGTCTCGTGCTCGAATTCATCCCGACTTTCCACTATTTTTACACCGACATGATTCAGGCAGCGAAATATATCCAGTCCCTCGACATATCCCTTCCAGTGGAGGCACTCCTTGTTTTCGCGATCCTTCGAGGCGTTCGTATATCGTCTCAAGGCTTCCCGACTGATCACATAGCCACTCAGGTCGTTGATAAAGGGCTAAATATGTAATAGAACTTTATTTTAAAAACTTAATTTCCCCATTATTTGAAACTAACCTCATGTGTGATGATATTCTCGAGTTCGTAGCCAAAGTAGATCGGTTGGGTGGGCTGATATTTCCTTTTATCTATCAAGAACCGGAGATTCCCCACAACTACAAAGCTGAAAATGGGGAGACACTTAAACGTCAGTCGAAAGCCTCCTTTGTGCCAACTAATAATTCTCATTCTTCATTCACGTCGCAAAATCGTGCATATCAATAAAAGCCATCACTGATCTGCTGTGCATACAAAGGTCCAGTGCAAATATGTACTACGATGTTATATGACCAAATTGATCGGTGTGAGTATATGGATGTTCGAAAAAATTTGAATAAGCGTAGAGCGAAAGGCAAACAATTGCCATTTAGAAAAACCGTGTCAACAACATGGCAAGATCCGTTTTTGAATGAATCGTGGACACGCAAAGCAAACAAAGTCCAAGTTCAAGCCGCAAATGTGCGACGCAAACAGCGCTGGCTAAAATCGAAAAAAAACCAAACAAAACAAAAAACCAAAATATGGAAGAACATAAACACTGTGTTGATTATTTGCCAAACAACCGGACCAAGATACCAGTAATTGTAGATAATGTCGATGAGGTAAGGTGCTATATACTTAGATATAGGGGGTATAAATGTCAAGAGCCTGGCTCACAATGTATCAATTTCGCATTGTCTTCTCATCAGATGAAGGCTTGTAATTAAATTTGTTGATAAAAACAGAAGTTGAGCTGTCACTGGGCTGTGCGAAAGATATTCTGTGTCCAAGCCGGTGCCGGCCAATAAAACTACCAACTTTAATGACTGTTTCCATAGACATAAACTTTTAATTGCCAGTCAACGACCACACGGAGTATCCGCCAAGTCAAGCTATCAAGTCATTTCAACGGCGATTAAGCAGAGTATAAATATTCCAGCTCTAATCCCAATTCAATTGATTTTGAAATATTCTCCGGCTGGTGTTGACATCACATCCAATAAATTCCCAATTATGTATGACGGCATAAATTAGGAAAATACTATTTCCATCGACAGCACTCCGGCACACTTAATTGACCCCTTGGCTCGCACTTTTTTCCACACTCAAAACTCTTGATAATGCGCTCTAATCAATAACATTTACGACTGGGGCATATTGAAAATTCCGACATTTATATAGCCATTAACTTGGCATTTGAGTGTAAACAGAAGTACATGGATTAATTGAATTGCCTTTTGAAAAGTGCGCAAAAAATCAAAACAAAGTGATAGTGCAAATATATTTGAACTAATTAATGCCAATGAAATAGAGTGACACATCTATACCCGTCTATGGAGGTCTGAATTATAGTTTGTTTTTCAGAAATTCGAAATGAACGGGAAATGCATTGGGATAGGGTTGTGATCGCCCGCTCTGAATAGAAATTCATTTGTCAAGTTATCAGCATAATCTGAGGCGAACTATGCTAATGGCATTCCGCACCGTGAATGGAAATCCATGGGAAAATTTTCTTTTTCGACTTCGAGCTGAAAATTTGTACCAATTATGAAGGCAAACCTCCCTGGAGAGCAATCAAGCGACATATACATAAACACAGGGGAAAATGGGGAATCGGGGGTGGGGAACTGCATTGTGTGCCCCTACAAAAGACAGATAAACTACCGCCTATAGATACTCGCACTTCCTTGGCACATTTCTCCCCAGCCCCTCGATAAAGGAAACTCTCTGTGGGCCAAACCACAAAAGGAAGCCGAAGAAAAATCGATCTACAATGGAGTGAATAGAACGGAACCGACTGAAAACGGGATGTAGACCTTAACGTAAACGGGAACATCCAACAAACGGCAACTGAGACCCAAACTCAAACTCGAGCACAAACAAATACTGCCGACGGCTGACTGATAACTTTATCAATGAAAGAAGTCAAAATATGTTGAGTGAGCCGGCCACCGAACTCAACGCTCATAAAAATAAACAACAAGAATGAATAATATGGCACGGAAAGAAATAACCAAATCGGTTTGATTATCTACAATTTTTAAATAATTTTTTTATCTGTCAGGGCTAATAAACAACATCAGTCGTCATCAAGTCGCAAATATAAAAAATCCATATACACTATTATTATAGTTTAAATTACTATTACATTTTCAAAGAAAAACTTTTTCAGTGCAGTAAAGAGTGGCAGTTTAATGTTTAGAATATCATAATAATATTCTGGCGATAAAATCAAATGACAAAGAGCGCGTCGGCAATTTATGACTGAGTCGAACAATTCATATTAAGTTATTATCTGTCGAATAATACGGGGAACTTACCTAGAGGGCTCGACTCTGAGGAACCAGTCGACTTGGTCGGCGTAAAATAGATGGGCGTGCATCAGGCCCTGTTGGACCAAAGTCCACGTATCCGTTGAATTGATCACGGGCACATAGGGTTCCAATTCACCATCGATATCGCCACTTACGAATAGCAATACATTGCAGTGTTTTCCCCAAGTGCGTTTCACATATTTGGCAGCATCGGGATTTTTATAATTATAGGGTATCATGCACAGAACTCTGATCTTTTCGTAAAGGTGATCCGAACTATGTTTGAGATCACTTTTAACCGGCGACCTCTCAATGGAGTTGGTATTAAAATAGAGCGTAGTAAACGTAAATAAAATTAAAGCCAAAAACAGGAAATAACAGACACGTCTAGGCGAAGTCATGACTTCGAACTGAACTATTTTTTTAATTTTAGCTCACATGAACGGGAATATTCAATTTTAGATAAGACAATTGTCTTCCACCTGCAGATAGAACTTAACCCTCTCCATTTATTGGGGGTTTGATGTGCACCCAGGCTTGGTATTTTGAGAACGCACGGAAGCTATCAATTTAACCGGCTTTTGTTTATGGTTAAGTGATTTTTAGTTGGAGTAGGAAGCTAAATTCTATCGCTAGACAGTTCCTATAATTAAACATTGATTAGTTTTTTTTTGTAGCGCAAAAAAATAATCTTGATTTTGTGGTCGTTTTAATTTGATTAAATTAAGCTAAATGGGTGAATGGACTGACGACTGCATGTACAATTTGAATAGTTAATTCTAATATTTATTTAGCCTGCAAAGTGTTAACTCGATTCGTTGGGCCAATTAAACATAATTACACGATTCGTTGGCCGCTGGGAGTAGCATTTTTGATAAGATTAGCAAGCATTGATTGCATTTTAGTAATCCAATCAGGGAGGGGGCCAATTGTGTGGTTAGCGGTGGAGATAACGAAGTAACTGTGATATGATAACCAAAATGTACGCTATAATCAAATAATCAGATATTTGGCAAGTAATTCGTTGACTGGTAAACCAATACCATTCAAACAATACTAAGCACTGCAAATGGGCACAATTAACGTGTATTCCGAAAAAGGGGTTATAAAATGTAAGTGGCTGTCCCTCCGTCATCTTAGAATTTTAGTGCATTTCTGCTGAAAGCAGATGAGTACCAAAATAAAAAAAGATCCAACAACCTGCTGCTTCGAGTCCCCGTCCCCAACAAGCCAAGCAAACATTAAGTTACAAAATAAAATCTTTGGCCCATAAAATTAAACCGCAGCCAAATACGCAGAACAGACAAAGACGGCAGAAGGAAAACAAATTGTTGGGAGGCGGAGGGAAAACAGGCTAATCTCATGGCGCGAGCTTATCAGGAAAACAAACCTGCAGCAACCTACTTTATATGTATCTGTATCTTTGTCTGCATCTCCATCTGCATCTGTAACCGCTGTGGCTGGCTGCTGCGAGCTCCCAATCCGTGTCCCAATCCCATTTTCACACAGAGAAAAACGCGAAGAAACAATTAACTATGAATTCCAATAAAAAAAGGCTAGGGCTAAGCCAAAATATTAGTTTAAAACCGTTTCCAAATTCCTGAACTTTTTACTGCCTATTAAATTAGAATAAAATTATATTTTATAAATTTAAATAAATAACGTAAGACACTTTCCAATCGGTCTAAGAATTACTGAATTACATATGCTTACATTCAACAAAATATAAATCATGAATAAAAAATTTTAAAAGTATCTAAAAGAGTTACCTTTTACTAAGGACTCTGTTAAAATGAAATTTATTTGTATTAAATCCATTTAATGCCTAAAATAAAATAAAATATTTTATTTAAAAAAATGTGTAGACGACTTTAATGTAATTTAGGTTTGAATATGTTTTAGGCGGATCTATTTAGCATGCTAAACTATAATTTTTCTCAGTGCACTTCCAATCCCATTCCGAATCCCAAATCCAATCCGATCCCCCCCACCGCTGCACTTTGATGTTCCTCTGATGGCAGTGCCCAAGATAGGAACAGTTAGCGCATCGCAGTTAACTCGTTCGGCCGGAGTTTTCCTGTTGGGTTTTTATGAGTTGGGTTCACGTCTCCAGTATCTTGCAGCGCGCCCATAACTTTGTATCGTACAACTTTTATTTGCATTTTTATTTGTTTTTCTTTTAGTCGGGCTTCTCGAAACTCACCAACTTTTTATATATTTTTATGAAGATAGAATTTAATTTAGCTTTTGTTTGGCAACGCAATTGTGGTAAATATTTTACTTGAATTAAGCATAAAAGTTGAAACGACACCGACTGCACTTTTGAGCTCTGGCAATATAACAAACTGAAGTGCACAGATTGTTATATTTATATTGCAGAGGTTTTAGAGCGTAGAACGTTTGCCAGTTACTAATTCGCATTCCATGCTTGACCCAATCCTAAATTGCTTTTTCATGCAGCTCCGAAAGCCAAGCCCAAAATCAATTTATTTGTATTTTTTTTATGGAATTTCAATCAGAAAATTCTTTAATTTTCTTGAATGTAAAATCGTTGATTGTTAGGTAAATGGCAGCAATTGTTGTTGGTTGTCAGCACATGTGCTCGAACTTCGAAGATACAGCCTCCGAATTTATATCTTTCTGTGGTCTGCCGCACACCAGGCACGCAGAACTCGAATACAGATTATTTATCTAAAAAAAAGCTCTTAATTTTTCTCGCTATCTAACCCCGGGGGCAAAGCTTTTACTACACTTTACCATATCTACGTATATGGAAAACATTTTGAGCAAATATTTTCACAAGCGCCGCATTCTCGCTTGCCATTTACAAAGGCAAACACATTAAATTGCAAAATCTTTGCCTTGGCAGAGTCTGTTGCTTTTTATATTTATTGCTTTTGTTTGCATGCATTTTCTATTTATTTATTTATTTTTTTTATTTTATTCTCAAACCTTTCATTCACCTTTGAGTTACGGTAAAATCCGAGTAAATAACGCAGCGTCAGTTCAAAATGTTTGCTCAAAGTCTAAAGGAAAAGATAAATACATCGCGGTTGAATTTTTACGCGTGGCCTTATTAAAAAGCTCCACATCTGACACGGGTGGCAAACAAATTCGAGGCACTGTGTGGCTCTTAATAAGAATCTCGGTAAAGCATAAATAAACATTTCACGGAGATCCGAAAACTGGATAGGTATAATCGCCCGGTAATCACCCTTGAAATGTTAAATACTTTTAAATAAACTTAAGGTTTTAGGTCAATGGGCTTAAATTAATATATAAATATAAATATTGGACCAATACAATTTACACAGCCATTGTAGTTTTTTAATATTTACTCTTCTCGAGGCTAAAATCGATTTAAATGCTTTGGCATGATTGTGTAATTTATGTTTTATTTGTACAAGCAACGCTGACCCCATAAAAATATTTATAGAAATGTGTAGATGTTCAAATTTGGTGACTGTTTTCGAGAGACAGCGGGCTTGCCAATTTTAATTTTGGCTTTTGTTTTGGTTTTGGTTTTAGCCGCCTGCACAAAAAGTGGGTCAAATGTTGCGTATGACGTTGCTTTTCAGCCAGCGGCTGTTGGCCAACCGGTTTCGCTTTCAAACATCGGCGGCGATTCGTCTGAGTTGGGAGTTAGTCGTTTGAATACCATGGCTATGGGCTTGGGTTTAGTTTTGGGTACGGGTATCTTCCAGCTTCCACTTCCAGCTCGAGTCTAACTTCGGTTTGGGCCACGATTTTGGCGCTTAATTGAAAATTCATTCGGCCAAGTCAGCGTGTTGTGAGGGGGCCATAAACGTGGGCTAATGTGCATTTTATTAATAAATTGTCCGCTTCATTAGCCCGGGGGTTGGGCCCTCTGTCCTCTGCCCCAGCAACCTGCAACTTTCACCGATCGGAGATGCATCCGACGGATTGGCTTTTAATAAATTGCCCTTTGCTTGCGCTTTCTCGGATTCCGAATCCGAATCCGCGATTTGCATTTCGAGCTAATTATGTTGTTTATGTTGTATAATATTTTGATGTGCCGTGTGCGATCTACACATGTTTTCGAGGCAGCCGCCGTTAAAACCGGCAATGCAAATGCTAATCGAAAATAAAACTGAAAATAAAAGTGGACTGGCTGTCTGGAGGAGCCAGAGCCAAGGTGAAAGCATAGACAAATCGCCACATTCGCAGGCATTTATATTTATTCGCCTGCAACTGGCAATTTCGCCTCATAACCGATTGGGCTCTGGGCCATTAGCCAGGCAATTAGCATGCCTAACATAAAAACCGATACTAAAACTCATTAGCAACAATTTCAAGTATGCACTGGAACTGTTTGCTTTTTGCCCGGTAATGGCAGTGATGAAATTATATGGCCTGCTGTAACAAGTAGCCACCGCGTTGAATAATCCAGAATTGTTCTGCCAATACCTTTTGTCTTTCTGTGTAGTGTTTTAGCCAGAAACTTTCGATATGGACGCAGAACGTGCGGGGATTACCTGAGCGAGTGACCACGCGCTCATTGGAATATTTTGGCATTGTTTTGACCGCCGCCAAAAGTCGCCTAATGAAACAATTTGCACACATTGTGGCGAACTGACGAATTGGTGGGCAGCTTCGACCGAGCTATTTTTACTGTCCGGTCGACAATAAAATCCATAGATCACCCGAGTCTCGAGCCCTCGTGAAAGCGGTATCTGGCTAAATATTCATAGGTTCTAGACATGGGGCTAAGTTAGTTAGGCGTCTCACTGGGGAATATGTCATAAAGTGTCAAATAAACTAAGAGCGATCGTAAATCACAACTGCATTTGCAATTAATAATTATTGCTTTGCATAAGCGCCTACCAGCTAGCAGGTGAAGTGTGTTCCCACCGATATGCAAATGCCACCGCAAGAGGTTCTTCCCCAGAACTTGGACCATTTCGTACCAACCCGATCATCGATCGCCGATCACAATCACGGACTACGAATCACGGATCGTGAAATAAATAACTTTTATTGCGCTCGCATAAATGCAATTTATTCGCACCCTCACATGTGGATTTCTAGTTAGTTGTCGGTGATTTGTTTACCCATTCAAATGGGTATAATAATAATGAAGCACGGAAACGGCAGCGGCAACGGCAAGTGCAACCGGCAATCTATAAATACAACAATAACGATAATAATAATAATAATAATAATAATAATGATAAATAAAAATCACATGGCGGTAAAGAGCGACAAATCCATTGCACTGTGAGATAAATTTCCATAGAATTCATTCCATTTGTTAATGTCGATTGCTGGTTTGTTTCAGATTGCAGATAGCGCAATGATAGTAACTTAGTTGCAGTCGCTCGTACACGTTAATCAGACCCTATCTCAGCTGCTGGAATGCGGGACTGTAGAAATAATAGGGATAAAAAACAACGAGAAAGCACTTCCTCTAGAAGATAGAGCGAGTACCAAGACCTACCACAATCCGTACTGCCTTCCGACCTGGCCACGTTTTCCGGCACGGGGTTAACTGGGAGTCACGTCCACCGACTTAGCATCGATGCTTGGAAAACACAGTTCGAGATCATTTATTATGTCTATGTCTATTGTCTCCGCCAGCGATTTGCATACCTATACATGGATTTACTAGCTTATCAATGCGAAATTACAATTGCACAAATGCATTGTGCACAGCGGTGGCAGCTACAGTCGAATAAGCTATCACGTCCTTAGCTCAATGTCAAATCGAACTGTCTCTATCTGTCTATCTATCTATCTACGGCAACTATCTCAATCTGCCGGTCTGGGTTGTTGTGCTCCGGCATTCGCTTCAGCTTCCCAAAGCTGGTAGCTATTTATAAAGCTCAGCGGAGCGGGGCATCCCCGCCTGGCAAAGGATTTGTTCGCCATCTGTTCCTGGCGTCAATCAAATCAGTGGCTGCAGCATCAATGAATCAATTTGAATGTCAACTGATTGATGGGAAAATAATAATCAAAGGAGTTGACAGGCGAAGAGCTGCCATACGGTACTCCCTACCATGACGATAATTAAGCCATTGAGTATTTAAATTGTTAGGTATTTTTGTGTATAATTTATTAATAATTAGTTGGTGGCCTACTTAGGTCTAGTAACAATATGCTTCTTCGCGTCTCCATAAGTACTGGATACAAAATCATTAAGTACAATCTGGTGAAACTATCTAGCTAACACATTTAGTAGCGAGTAGTATGTTTAGTAACGTCTTTTTGATAATCACAGCGCTTAGTTTAATTACATAAAGTATGTCTTTCCAGCATGAATATGAAAATATCACAGAGCTCGGCTGTTTGAATTGGTATCCGCATCCGCAACCGCATCAGCATCATCCATTTGAGATGGCATTACCGCTTGACATCGTCTTTCACCTGGCTGTCTTTCGACTTCGATTTCTTTTTCTCGTCAACGGTTTTGTAGGAGCTGCCGAATACCTCCGCATAACTGGGCACAATTGGCATCATCACAAAGTTTGGCTTAATCGCCTCGCACGTGGGCGATGTTGCTAGTGTTGCTAGTGCTGCCGATGTTGCTTGTGTTGCTGGTGCTGCCGCTGTTGTTGCTGGGAGCAGCGGCATTGTGGCCTCACAAAACGTTGGGGCTTGCGGCGTTACCAAGTTCTCAACTGCTGCTGGAGGTGCTGATGCCGCAATGGCTGGATGTTGCAACTCCTGGCTGCTCCTCTCCTGCTTATTGAACACATTAAACACACTCGGGTAGACAATCAGGCAGGAGGACTGGGGGGATTTCTGCAGCAGCTCCATAGCCGCCTCGTAGCTGGGCAATCCAGAGACTAGGGTGTATTCCGGGACCGGATCCTCGGCTTCCGGATGCAGTTTCAACGCCTCTATATCCACAATGGTGCACTGCGTCGAGCCATTTGCATTGTTGCGATCTGCAAAACAAAGAGCAATAATTGTTTATTAGTATTTGCATTCGTTGGAGTGGAAGTGGCTGGCTGAGATTAATAAAGACCTCGACCTAGTTGCAGTATTACAATATTTTCTGCTCGCATTTGTTTTCCCTTATTTGCTGGCTTTCATTGCCATTAACTTTTTCTACAAATATTTTCTCTTCACTGCATTCTTTTTCATAATTGCCTTGGCACCGCTTTCGAATTAAACATGAGGTAAACGAATTTCTCTGAAATTTTTGCAGCACTCTCCGACAATGTGCTAATTTTTTTCAAGGCTTCGTGACTTTTTAGCGGCATCACGAATTACAGAAATTTGGAGTTTGTTCTTAAACCTTGCGACAGTGAACGAAATACTTTGGCTTTACGACCCGAAAATGCCTAGACACAATAAAGTGAATCATTAGAGATGTGGAAGCACTTAAGACGGAATAAAACCAGAAAAGATTTCCACTGCTAATGGAGTATTTCCCTGATGACGGTTGAAGTCAGGTCACCTAATTTCAACTATAAACATTTTTTTATAATGGCACGGTATTTTTACTTGTTTATGTGACTCGAATTGTGAGTTTTTTTTTTTGGCAGTACTCACTGGCTAATGAAAACAAGCACTCGATAAGATTTTAATCGTTGCTGAGTTCTATATTTCCCCATTTCTAATGCGGAATACTTACAATTGCGTTTCCAGGTTCGGAACTGGTGGTACAGGAAGCAGGAGCAGATGCAGAAGACCATCGAGATTAGGATCAGGGTGAAGACGATTCCGATCCAGACTTCGTTCATGAATTTGTCGTACTCCAACTGCTGCTGCAACTGGTCCACACTGCTGCTATCCAGAACCACCCGATTGGCCAGATCGAAATCCATTATCTCCTCGCTGGTGGAGTTCCTCGGATGGCTGGCTTCGTTGAGCTGATGGTGATGCTTCAGTTGGATGGAGCTGAGGATCTGTTGGCCAATCTGTTTCAGGAAATCACTGCTGGAAATGGCATCCAAAGTGGTGATCGTAGGCGTGGAGGCTTCAGGAGAACTCCTCCCGCTGTTCAGAATCTTCTGGGCGGCGTCACCGGCGTAATGATCGAAATGCAAATCGTGCGAGAGTTCGTAGTTTAATGCGCGTGGCAGGCCCTCCATGGTTGACTTTTATATTGGTCGGCAGGCGGTTTAATCTCTAGGTGTCTTTTTTTTTGTATCTGTGTCTCCGGTGCGGCACACATTCACTGTTTCGATATCGGTATCTGTATCTCGTGGATCGTTCTTAATCTGCGGTTTCTTTTAACGAACGCACACGTCCGTCGACGTCTGAGCTCACAAACAAACTGATTTGAGCGGGCGATCCGATCGAGCGGTCAGCCCGAAACCCGAGCAGCTCTGCGAGTTTAACTCCGTTCCACTCAAGAGAGAGCCGGAGAGCCAGTCCAAACACAAATCTACCTGGCCAAGATCTCGATCACTCCTCTCTCTTTTTACTCATTTGCCGCTCGGTTACGCATCGCTGAGAACGTTCTCTCGCCGTGAAACGATCTTGTATCTTGTAATCCCAATTCCAATTCCCGGAGCGCGTCTTTTGTGCTCCCACAGAAACAGACAATGCCATGGAATTATGGGACCATAATTGGCGTTACAAAGCGGCGCACATGTTGCTCAAGCAGAAGAGCGGGAAGAGGGAGAAGAATCGGGATAGGGATAGGGATCGGAACGGGAAGAGAGAGAGAGAGCCTCCGAGCATCGATCTTCATTTCTCCGCCGGCTTCTTCGATTTCGTTTCGTTTTGCAGCCGGGCAAATGACATATCTCCAGTTCCTTGCAGTCGGAGAAAAAAAACATTACTATTATGTAGGAAATAATATGTTTTACGTTTTATATTTTAAGGATATTTTACAGCTCAAATCCACTATATTTGTATCTTTTTATTGAAAGTACCTACACCTTTTTTTAAAAAGATTAAATTATATTGTTTATCGGGAACCATATTTTTCTTTTATGGATTATCAGTTCATCTGGTCTAGTGAATTTCCAAATTAAATTAAATTAGGGTTGGGCTGCTAAATGTTTTTGTAAATATAACCAAAGCTTGCAGAATTATTTATTCTGTGGTTTCTAAAGTACAAACAAAGTTCAATTGATCATTTTGATTAAATAAAATTAAAAACGCATTGGACTAATTATAACTCTGAAAAGTAACCTATTATACTATACTAAAATAGTTATTTTTTATTGTTTATCTATACCAGAAATATTTTCCATATATTTAATAACACATCTTTCCTCTGGGTATACAGTTCAGTTCTTTTTCCACCGCATTGTTCGACGGGGAAAGAGAAATTATTGCTGTAGGATAATGTATTTGTGGGACTGTTGTTGCCATGTTGTTGTTTGTGTGCCCAAAGGGGCCCGAGACTTCTCCGGTTCTTCTTCAATTTTTTTTTTATAATTTTTCCCTTGGTTCGGTGGAGTTTTAAATTACAGCTACGTGCAGATATCTTATTTCGGGCAGCAATTTTGTGGGCGACGCGATGATCACCTGGCTTTGGGTTGATCACTTTTTGGCGATAGCAGCAGGTAGGGTTAGGTCTTTGGTCTTGGGAATGGAACTGGAAATGGGAATGGGGATTGGCCCCGAGGATCGAATAGATACAACAGTTGTCCATTTATGGCATTGATGTGTGTGTAATTAGAGGATTCGTGGATGTGAAGGGGACGGTGACGGGGGATTATCCTTGGAATCAAAGACGCGGAGAGCAGGGTATGACATAATCTTGCGTAAAAATGGAGATGGCAACGGGATTACCTCTTAGAGGTTTAATTCGGTATTCTGTCGATGAGAAATATCTTAAAAGCCTAGACTGACAGGGAAAAATAACAATAAGTAATTGTACTGTAAAAATAGTCTTCATATTATTATTTTATTATTCAAAAAACAAAATATGGAACGAATTTCCCACCACGCCTTAGCTTTACATATTGATAGAACCCCTTTATAGTAAAATAATTTTCTATGCATTTCCTTAGACCCATAACAGACCAATAAATCAACTAAAATTCTATAGCCATCCCCTAATAATTAACTATAAAGGGCCCCCTCCGAAATGAGTTGCCATTTCCCATTACGATGCCCCCGTCGATAAAAATCACATAAATACAAGCACTCAAAACAAGCCGGATAAGATCAGCACCCGCTCGAAGATGGAGGAGAAATTGCTTTTCAACAAGACATCGTCTAAGATAAATCTCGTTGCGATTCACAAAGGGTTGCCTATAGTCTCGGGACTCTGGATGCTGGATTCTGGATTCCTGATGAGCTCATCGAAGAGCGGCCAGAAATGAGCATTCCTTATCACGATCGGCTAATCTCGTCGAGGAAATGAATCAGCAGAGGCTGGGGAGATTAGCAAAATGCCGGAGGTTGTCAGTGGGACGATGACGTCTTTTCAGTTCACTCAAAGACAAGGGGGAATTAGGCGGGTATTCTTCTTCGGTTAGTGCGGCTAACCCATATGGGCGAAGACATTCCGTGCCATTGCCATTCCCAAACCCAATCCCATTCCCTAACCATTCTAAATGCCCGCCCATCTATGCCATCTATGCCAGGTATGCAGTTCTTTTGCAATCAACTGTCACGGACCGTGAGAAGAGACAATGGCAATTTAATTAAGCAGGCTAAGGCCCGCCTTGGGTTTTCTCGGGCCTTAACCTATTCTCGGGGTAGCTCGGTAGCTTCTGCCCTCTAAAGACAGCGATCATACATCTGGGTTCCTCCTCATTGTGGTCTTGTCTTCGCGCCGCTTTCTTTTTCTTTCTTTGCACGTCGGCTTAGTTGACCGACTTGGGCCAAGTAGCTTTAATTTAAGACCCTAATGAGCCATTTAGGCATTCTGGGCTTTGTGTCTTCAATGCCGACTACTGTGTGTCTCCCTGCCCGCGAACAAAAGTTAAATTAATGAGTCCACGGCCAGTTGGTGTCTTTAGTCTTTAGTCTTTAGACATTGGTCTTTGGTTTGGGGGCCTCTTTTTCGAATGCGGGTGATGCTCTGATGCTGATAAAGCTGCTTAATTTTTCACTGACTCCGAGATCGGGGTCTCTCGGCTGCTTTGCATAATGCAGCCCCGCCATCGGGCCACAATTTTTACATAGTTTATTAATTTTTCGGATTTCGGCTTAGGTATTCTCACTCCTCACCGCCCTCTGTCGCCAGTCAACCGCTTCTGACACTAATAAATCGGCTTAAATTTGATCTTGAGCGGTGTATTTTGATTCCCGGCCTAGCTGAGGGCACTTTGTATCTCAGGGACCGTGTGTGTGCATTATTATTGATGATGGGGACTGACCTTAGCTAGAAGCTGGCCCCAAAGAATCCGCCGATCGGGCCCCTGAGTTATGCTTAGCCCCATAATCGGCTTGCTGGTAGTGATTTAAATGGTCTGGCTTTAATTATACAGGAAATTCTGTGACGGGCGGTTACATTGATTCGAGTCATTGATTTTCATTATCAGGCTCACTATTATTGTCGCAAAAATCTATAATGACACTTTTATTATAATTAATATATGAATTACTGATAAGTCACTCGTTTACAAACTGTGTTTAGAAATAGATTTTCAAGTCAAGCTTAAGTATAAAAGAGGTAATTAATTTCGCAAAAACAATTGCTGATAAGAATTTTAAAAACAAATATAATTGAACTTGAACTTGAATAGTCAAATTACCTTTAAATGCGTATTCATTGATAATGCAAACACTTTACTTTAGTTCCAAGAAATATTAAAGTAAACAGACCTTTGCCAGTCTCTCTTCGTCCTAATAAATTTAATTTAAAACTGAAGCCTTTTTCCGGGGGCAGTTGGATGGCATTTAGCATCTCGGCAGGAGTTACTTAGCATCAGAGAGTGTAACCCCTTGTTATACGACACCGACTTCCTTCCAGTTCTAATTGAGCTGTAAATTCAACCCTAGATTTTTGGCACACATCTCAAAATTGAACTGATTTCCATATAATTACAGGGCACAATGCCGTTTCTCACATTTGCTCTAATTGAGCGATCAGGAGAAGTATCAGTGGACGAATCCGTCTCGCAGTCGATTCCCCGAATCCCAGAATCTCGAGTCCTGAGTTTCAGAACCCTGAGCCACCCGCGGGCAGGGGCCATAAAGTCATGACATCCTGCCGGGCAACTAGAAGCACTTGTTCTGCCTTTTCCACTCCGACTTTTTCTCACCCTGCCCGGGGGCGCATTTTCTGGATACGTATCTTGTGCCTTTTTTCCGAAGCTCAGCAAGACGCATCGCAACCAACTGAGCTGTGACGGAGCGAAAGTCATGGCAGGAGTGTATACTACGAGTGCCTTGGCCAGGTAATTGCCGCAGTTGTCGGGGGGCAGTGATGTGAAACATTTGTCATATGGACCGAAACCGAGAGACGTGCCGCTGCCATGGGAAAGTCAGTTCGCAGTTCCCTAATCTGTGATATAGGTCATGCAACCCTCAAGGTTCCGAGTAGGTACCATCTCCATCTCCAACTGCAACTCTGGACTCCGCATTGTCTTTGGTCCCTTTGTGTTTGTTATGGATTCGTAGAAATTACGCGTGAGCATGCCAGCCATCCTTTTCATATTCTTATGTCGAGGCAAGTAGCTCGGGCCTATTATGTTCTGTTTCCGAAGACAACAAGTGCAGCGCTGAGTGCGCCTTTTATTCCAGGCACAATTAAAAACGCAGTTGTGCATAGAGTTAGCAGACTAGCTGGAAGTCTGGCTCAAGTTTAGCCAAGCCAAACCGAAGCCCACCGCCCACCTCCGAAGAACCGTCTTGCAGGCACCCACCCATTCAATGTCAATGAACCGCAGTTGTAATGTTTATACGCCCATCACCGTTAAAGATACGGATACAGCTACATGTGCACTGAACAAAAAATACCTATTCTGGATTTAAAAAATTACGATCTAATACTAGATATCTAAAACTAGGACAAATAAATAAAGTACCTACTAGTTTTTAATATTTATTTACTATTTATGAAGTTAAAACACTGAATTAAATTTTAATTTAACGTTTAAAAAAAAACAGAATTTTAATCACATTAGATTACCAATGGTTTTTTGTGACATCTTATATTTATTATTATCACAAAATATATTCGACTAGATCTTAAAATTCCTATTTCTAATATTCTCACATTTTTTCGCTGCCTGCAGCTATGGAGACAGATAGAAGCACACGGAATGGAGCACTCCAAAGTTGTCCACCTTCCGACGCTGTCGTTGCTTGGATTTTTACTTTATTTGTTTATGGTTTTACCGTCTGATTATCTTGGGCGCGTTTCAGCTCCAAGTTCGTTGCGCTTGGCCACCCCTCCGCCTCGCACTCCTCCTCTACCCGACCATCCCATCCCATCCGTGCAGTACTTATGATGTTATTTCATTTTATTGTCGCCGTCTTCGGGACCTTTCCCCATCACCGGCTGTCAAAGTTTCGGTTTTTTGTTGGTTTATCGCTCCAGAGGTTTTCTATACAACAATTGATTGAACATTATTAGCACTCGAGCATAAATTTGTTCGACATTCTCGATAGGGTTAACTGCTTCAAAGTTTGTAGTCCATTAGGTGGAGGGGGTGAAAACCTAGAAGTCTCCAATGTGATGTGATAGATACTTCTATGACCCACTTGGGGTTAAATCAAATGGCTTAAACAGTTGGTAAATAATACAAATGAAGTAACTTTTAAACCACACTTGTATTGAATCATACGCTACTAAGCGAGTTGCAAAATAAAAAATTGCTAAATAAAAAATTACGCTGCACGCAATTAGATAAATATAGATAGCTTACCAAATCGATTGTGCTAGTAAAATCCACCTATAAACTATTTTATAATGCAGTTCAATATACCTTTATTGATTCATTTGCCTCTTAATTTGTAGCTACCGTAACTAATCAAAGCCTTTTAGCTTACTTTTCACTTCTGGACAGAACGCGGAATCTGGTAATTTCAGTTTAATATTCCCCGATCACCTTTATTAATTATCCCCTGTGATTTATCGATCGCTTGCGCTGACAGCAACAAGTTGTTGGTGCTCGAGATCTGTAATTAAACCAGACTACTCTCAAGTCAAGGAAATGATAGTTTCATGTAACACCATGTTGCACCCTAGATATTCAGATTAAAGGAACATTCCGGGTGGGATTCGAAATCGTACAAATCACCGAGGGGAGTTACAGAAACTATAACTTTACGATTGACTGGCATTCTCACTGTAGTACGTAATCGCATAATAATGTTACAATATTGCTGCAATTTTTTATATGGCGTTTTGCTGTAACTCACACCCGCGATTCCAGCGAATCAAATCTTAATTAATCAACTGCAGTTGGTGGCCAGTCATTGAACCCAAATGAGCGAAACAAGTTTTCCGCCCAGTTTCGCACGTGTAAAAGATGTGATTGCATTTACATACCGAACTTGTGTAATAAACCACAAGATCATCAAATCCGGAACAGTAAACGTAAATGGAATTCACAGTGTGGAATCTCTTAATAGACCCATAGACCCACAGACCTTTAACATCGATGGGAGACTTTCAATTAACCTTAATTTCGCACTTGGCGCCCAGCCGATTTTCTCTTCCGATTTCCACTTAAGCCTCGATTCTACTGACCCCAATTGGTTTCGTCAGACCATCGGAATCGATCAATAAACAAATTTTATATTATTGATTATCGTGTTGGTCATGCTCACAAGGTGTTGGGAAACACTCGGTTTCGTTCCCGCAGCCCGAACTTCCCTTATCGGAGCACTCTTATCAAATGATATGCAAGGTGCCAGGGGGATTGATGTGCTTGGGCAATTCATCAATGCACTCTCTCTGTGCTCTGCGCTTCGATCTATGTGGGTTCCCCAACTTTGGGCTTGTAGCCCTTGTCATTATTGACATTACAAATGTTATTGATTGTTGTCCGCTGGGTGTCGTTGGGCCCGGGGCTTTCGTCTTTGCCCTCGCCTTAGTTTCCATTTGCGCCTCACGAAATTGAAAGTACATGTTAATTATTTCCACACACGAGCAACAATCACCTGCATTCAGGGGGGGACCTCAGATCCATTTCCACTGATAAGCGCATTAGTTTTCGAGTGTCACCGAAAGAAAACAAAAAAATACTCCTGCCCCACTGATTTTCGTGTCAATCAGGCCCGAAAAAAGAGTTCGGTTTTCCATTTTTTCCGTGTTGACATTTCTTTTTCTCAATTTCTGTTTTTTGCCTCGTCAACGTTGCATGCAAACAAGAAATGGGGGCCTCGAGTTGGGGGAGTTTTTAGACTGGCGACAGTAGCATTACAAAGCATTGGATTTTCAGGCCTGTCGGTTTAGCAATTCTTGGAAGTGTCACTCTCGCTGCATTGTGTGATTTTTGTTGGCGCAGGCACCTTTCCCCCCTTCAGATTCACTTTCCCCCTCTCCTTTGAGTCCGATAAATCGGTTATTGGGGCGTTTGAAAGGGCCCCTGAAGGTTTGTTAGTCTGTCAATGGCAGCTGAGTGATGCGGCCAAAAGGATCCAACAATCGGGCTGAGTGCTGCGTTCATTAGCCGAATAAAGTGAAAGTCAATTATGATTTTTGGAGTGATTCAAGATTCCATGAATGAATTTGAAGGGGTCAGGTATCAATAGGGCTTAATAAATTTTTTTGGTAACTTTTTTTGGGTAAATAATTGAAAAATAAAAATAAATAATTCAGTAAATTAAATTCAGTTAGTGTTAAAAAAATATTCAATAAGAATGATAACTTTCAATAGTTAATTATGACGATTTAATTGATCTTACAATTTAAAGCGTATTATCTGGATTTTTATAAAGTAATTATAAGTTAATTGTTATTTCCAAGGGCTGAAACAATATAAAAGGCATTTCTCGTACGGGTTAAATATTTATTTAAAGCTAATTATCACTCTAATATTAAGTGGTTATACACTTTCGCATATCTTATTAAACGTTCTCCATTTTTAGTTAAACATCAGCTACGGTTAAAGCAATTAAGATAAGATAATCCCCATCATTCCGCACTATTTGCATTTGTAATGGGATTTGCACACCCCCCTCCAACCGAGCTCAGCATTTCCCCCTCGGCTTTTAGCCCCTCTCCTTTTCTGCCACTTTTCACACGCTCATCTGCGAATGTTCCAATTAGACACCACACTGAATATAGTACTATATAGCCGGCAGTCGTCTCACACCCACGCTAAAAATTAATTGCATGCTACCTTTTACACGCGCACCTGATGGAAATTTATACACGGATTGCCGCTGGCGCTTTTCGCTCAAAACTAAAGCGAAGACTGGGTCGCGCTTATTTAAAGTCCAATCTGCAACAATTCAATTAAGCCAATAACTAAACCAATTTGTAATGCGCTTTAGCTTTTTAGCTACAGCAACGAATTGCGATCACGATGGAGATGCACAGGGAAAAATATTTAAAACATACTATTTAATTATTTTATTTTAAGTTTATAATTTTAAAAAAATATTAAAAATATAATTTAAGGTATACAGGTTACCCTAAACTTTATATATCTTTCTGACTAGCATAATATTCAATTCAATATTCAATTACATAAAATTTCCAATAATTATTGGAACATTTTTTGTGATATTGATTTATTTTAAGAAATTTTTTAAATTAATACCGTAATTTGCGTAATTTTTCCCACTGTAATGGTGATGAGGGAAATCCACGACTTGGTGGAAAGGAAATGGAAAAAGGCCAAAGACAAAGCCATGGCAAGGCAGCGGGTCCAAATCCAATTAAACTAGTGACAACGACACTGCATCCACTAAAAAGGGCAAGTAGGCGGTGGGTGGTATTGGGGGGTGGGGGCGGAGGCCTGGGGGTTTCTGGTGGGGCGGTGGGAACTGCGAGCTGGCATAAAAATTGAATAAAGCGCAATTTCAACTGGACGGCGGCGGAGCAATGTGGCCATGTTGCTGCCACCTGCTGTCTGCTTTACATTTGCAAAAAATACAGCACAACGAGAACCCGACTTCAAAGCAATTGCGACATAATTAAGTTGACAACAACAGATGCAACAACAACAGCAGCAATGGCAAAAGCAATGGCAATGGCAAAAGCAACAGTGGCAGCGACACCAGCGAGCGATTGACACCAGTGACCCAGTTACGTGGCTTGGTAAGAACGGCTAGAGAAAAACTGGACGAACTGCGAATGCACAGAATGCACTGGGGAAGAAGTGTAATTGGATTGTTAATTTTAATTTTTGTTAAAAATGTTTTCCCTCTCATTCCTTTAACTCTAAATTTTTATTAATTTAAGTTTTTAAATAATCTTTGATTTATTCAATTAAATACTAAATATTAAATATTCCATCTAATATTTTTATAACGAAGGGTAGATAGTGGCATAAGGGCATTAACACTTTTTTTTGATTTACAATATGGTCACACCTAAAAAGTTTTTATATATTTCTATAGAATCTATGCGATATATATTTGGATGCCTAATTTTTAAACCCTTTAAAAATGGTATGCCATAATTTATGGAGTCCTTAATGCTTTTTAAATATGTTTTGATGATTTTACAAATTTTTAAAAAATAAAAGTATTTTTTTTAGTTACACCCCCGCTTAGTAATCCCAATTAAATAAATTTGCTTTGTTTTATAGTGTAGGTTTGGGCCTGCTTAAGACCCAGCCGCGTGACGTCGTCGCAGCCGTAGTTTAAAATTGAAAATTAAAACTGTTAGACAGCGTGTCGCGCTGTCGCCTGTCAGTGGCATTTGTTTGGAGCGAATACCCTGCGGTGATATACACTCCACCAAAACGGACGAGGAGTGACTTGGACATGGTCTTTGGTCAAAGGATCGGTGCGGCTGGGAGGTTTGTAGTATGCTATAAAAGTCGGACTGAGTCGGGATTAGCTCAACAGTTTGATGGGGCTGAGAAAGTAAAATAACAAAGAAAGTACGTAAAGAAGCGTTGCTTAAGAGGCTGGATGGGGGCTTACAGGTAGTTTTATGTCAGCGAAAGGCTAAAGGGGGTAATAAACTAGCTTTGTAAAGCCAGCTAAGTGATGGGTTTCCATTACATGATGTAAAATAAAAATTAATTGAGTAAATTTGGTGGCTGTGTATTTTAGTTCTTTAATAACATTTTCGCATACTAGCTTAGCAGCAATAAATTAATCTATTCCCCTTCTATTTAAATTTAATTAAAATAGTTTTATTCATGATATTTTAGAAATATGTATGTTAGAGCTCTTAGGTAGTTAAACTAATTAAGGGGCTAATTTTATTTCATTACTAAACCTCTAATATTCATAAACTTTCTTAAATTTTCTACGTACGACCCTCAACCCGCATCCCACTATTTTTGCAGCGCTTCGGCAAGTTCAGCAGACCTAAACTAAACACTTAGGCCACACACTCTTTTATTTGGTCGCAGTTTGAACGGGTTCCACCAGCTGGCCGACTGGCTTGTCTGGATGGCTGGAAGCCGGCTGTCTGGCTCAGAGCCTGGTTTTGTTTTTGCTCGGCTGCGCCACCCCGAACACCACCCCTCAGCGATTTTCACACCGCCATTGTCACCAGCTCTATGGCAACGTCAGACGGCGCTTTTAATGTTTGTTCAGCTCCAACGACAAAATCCAATTAAAGAAATTATGTTTACATATAAAAATGCATAAAATGAAAAGAAGAAAAAAAGACCTGGCCACATTTGTGGCAAATTGTTATTAAAAAGCTTAGCAAACAAACTGTTAGACAGCTCAGCGAAAGGCACTTGAAAAATTCACGCCTCAACCGCAACTCGGCAGTTTTAGTTTTCTTTAATTTTTATTTTGTGAGCCAAGTGGTTTGGCAAGGATCTGGTGATTGTTTTCTTAGAGGAAGCGACTGCTAAAAGGAGCAACAACATGCGAGTAATGCCACAATCCACACATGCTTCAGTCGAGAGATTTTCAACAAATTTCCTGGCATAATTCCTACGAACACAAGCAACAACAAAAGAGATACACTCGTTTTTTGAGACACCAGATACTATTTAGTGGCCATTGGCATCATATTGTATAAGAAGGAAGTGGGAGAAGGTTGCCGGGGATCCTTTATGAAAACAAATTGCTCGAATTTCAGGGCACTCTCATTGGGTCTTAGGGATACATGTGGGAGTGTGGACTTAAGTGCATTTCGGTATGGATTACACGTGAGCCAAGAGGATATTGCGCTCTATGTGGGACAAGATACAAATTTGTCCGACTAATAAGGAAGTTGTTGTGCTCAACTGTTTTTTTTACGATATGCAGCCCCTGGGAATTCCCCATGGCAACCTACACTTCAACTAACTGGATAATATCTTTATCTCGGCAGTGATTCAGACTGATTGTCGAAGAAGATTCTGTAAACTTGCTCTTATCACGAATGACGAAATTCTGCTATCTTAAAGATGAATTTTAGTCTTAATTTAAGGTTTGTGATTCATAGGATGACAAGTACCCGAAAAAGAATTAATTTCATCTAAGTACATAAGATGAGTGTTGATAGTGAGTGGGAATTTTTTCTGTAAAGTGATGAAATCATCATTATTTCGCGATGTTTCAAGGGGTTGGAATCATATATCAGAAATACATTTAGTTAGTAATTATTATTATTTATTTATTTAATTTTTTTGTTTCTTACAGATTTTATTTATTTTTAATCATCTATTCCACCTTGTCGGCCACCTGCCACAATTTGTTTTCAATTTGACCCTTGGATCTCCACATAAATTGTATCTCTAATTACGATTCACCCTACGATGACCTAAGTGCGGAGGGCACAAACCATTTTCAATTTTAACTGCCCCACAAAAAATCTCAAAAAAAAGACATAAATCTAATTTGGCCCTGTGCATTTGCTTCTTTTATGGCGCCGGACCATTTGAAACGGAGGCAGCGAATGGCGGTGCTGCTGATGATGATGATGATGGGCTATCTAAGCGCTCCAAATCCATTTACCCACCTGGGCACGAAATGGGAGTGAGAATGGTCGAAAAACGAACCCGAAATGGCCAAAGTTGAAAGGGAGTCAATGGCAACAATAAAACGAGAAACGCGAAATTTCCCAGCGCCGCACGAAAATTATTTTATGATGCTTTTAAACTAATTTTCTGGAAAAACAACGTGCAAACGGATTTTCTTTTTGCTGTTGCTGCTGCTGCTGCTGCCGCTGTCGTGGAAAACTGTTGACTGAGGACGCGTGGGCACGTAAAAATTTTATTTTATTTGCCATCGCTGCGAGCACATTTTGAAGTGGAACGCGTGGCGGTCGCGAGTTGTGAATTCTGAATTTGAGATGCAGGTAACAGGTGAGTCCTGGCCTTCCTCTATCGCACTCCCCATAGTTTCCAGTCACGAACTAGTCGTAAAATTAGCGCAGGGGCCTTTAAACCAACTCCTGGCATCTCGAAGGACTGCCGAAGGGAATTTACTTTTGCTTTCGCAATTATACAAAAGACACTTTCCGTTTTGTCCCGTATCTCGAGGCCATCAATCTAAATTACGGCATAAAATTTTCAGCCTAAGCCGGACTTTTATGAAATAATAAAAATATTTTATGCCCGGCGACAAATTGATTTATCCGACAGCCTAATCAACTTGGGGGATTTTGATAGATTTGTGCGGCAATTTATGAATGAGACAAAGTCGCAGCTGGAACTGAGCAGTTTTTGTACAATTCCTTGGGAGGAAGAGGCAGTTCGGGCCAAATTGACATGTTCTGCCCAATAATGAAGCGATCAGGGGCCAAAACCTCATCCTGCTTCTTCGGCACTCGGCCTATTCATAAATCCCCTTTTCCTGGCGATTTGTCAGCACCAGACATGCGACATTGACAATGTCTGTTCGGTATCTTTATCTTTTGCCTGGGCCAAGGACAAAGCACTTGCGAGGCGCTGCAGGTAGGCCTTTGCCTTTGCCTATGCCTCGTTATTGTCAATCTATCTTCCAGAATCTGCAAGTATCTCCCTCTACTCCTTCCCTGAATCTGAAACTGAGTCCATAGCCTCGGCCTTTGTTAGCGCAATGCTCTTTTTGCCATCTCCTGTTTGTTTTTGCAATTGACAGTCGCTCGAAGGCGAAGGCTGTAAGCGTGAGCATAATTATGGTTTTCAATTTATTCCAGGAATCCCATCGCACACACTGCGTTGCCAGTCGCAGAGGTTTCCCTGGAATCCGACCTGCTGTTAGCCTTTTAGGAGGAGTTCCTAATTGAAAGTGTCATAAATTAAGAATGAACTTCAAGTCAAGTCGAGTTGGCTGCCGTTCCTGCTGCTCTGGGAAAATGTATGGAAATTCTGAAGGCATCTGGAGTACACCAAAAAGTACCTTTCAAATTTACCTTCAGATAATTATATTTGCTTTGTAAAATTGGACCTAAATAAGACATTTCCACACTCTTAACAATATTAAATAAATAATAAAATAAAAATGTATTTGAAAAAAATGTTCTTAAAATACGTAGTCATCAGAAGTATATTTCTACTCTTAAGGATCTGATATTGTTTTGCTCTATCTGGGTGAACCTTTCAATCCGCACTTTTACACTTAATTCGACAACTCATTCCCTATTCAACAAGGTTTCCTGAGTAAACACAGCAGCAATTTCCTACATTATTTATTTACTTTTAAGTAGTCACTCTAAATGCATTCATAATATCCTGCCTACCCTAGAAAAAAACTCAAACATCATGCTCTAAAAAGAATATCCTGCCATAAGAAGACAAACAACTAGAGGAACTCATTCATAAATCAAGGGGCTACAAGTATTGTTAATTTTCGATACATTTTTTTTTTTGGGAAGCCTGTGAAGTGTTTATTGGAAAAAATGTGCTTCCTCACGGTTGTTTTTGGGATAAATATGGCAGAAGGAAATATGATAGCCTATAACTTCGTTGGCGGGACAGCTGGCCGAATGGAGTATCCTTTGGGCTTCCGAAGTGCATTTTTTTTTATAGAGTATTCGGAGCAGTGTGATTGATGACTCAAGCCGGGGAACTCACCTTTCCACAACCGTTTCCCAGCCATTCCACAGGGTCCTCGACTGTTTACGACTCTAATCTTGTTTCTGTGTAAAACCAAAACGTGACTCCATCGTTGACCCCACGGATCTTGAGTTAATGTCTGAGTCACCGCTTACCAAGAATCGTTCCCGCATGCCCCAATAAAGTATAACCATCCCAACCTACCGCCCATAATTCCCCGTTGCCAATAAGACGGGAAAGGAAAATCGAAAACGCACCACGAGAGTATTTTCACATTTTCACCTGAGCAAACGCAGGCGAAAGAATGAGGCGAAGTGGAAGAACGTGTTCGGGCCATAAATATCAATTAGCTAAGATAAAGATACTAAAGCGAGCCACAAGTCCAAGTCCACGAATCGGAATCGGGAAAATAAAACTAATTGCAGCTAGCCGGTGGTCCGAAGAAGCCCTCCTTCTTCCCAGCTCGTCGCACTATTTATCTGGCCAGACTTTGACCGGAGAGGAAGTCGTAAAATTGATAAAGGCGCTGGACCAAGGAAAAACACTCCACTCCGATTATGCGAGTGTCACTAAAGTGCCAGGTCACGTTCGAGTCTGCGGCAAAAGTGAGTCACACACAGAAACCCTGAAACACCGACTCCGGCAACCGGAGAGCCAAGAATTTTCCGGAGCTCATCTTTTTATCAGCCAGCCAGCTTGATAAGCTGCTACAAATTTCGATGATGCAAGTGGAAAATGGAAACGAAAGTAGGTACCCCTTCCCTTCTTTTCCCTTCCTGGGAGATTTTCCAGGCGGTAGTCCCCGTAGTCGCTCCCTCTAATTTGCTCCTCATTTTGTTTGATGATGTGACGACACATGATTCGCCGCCTCTTTGAACTTGGCCTGCGGCATTTTATCTGGGTTCTGGATTCTACATTCTGGATTCTCAGTTCTATGGGAAGTTATCTCCGGACCCGGTGTGGTCCTTATCTCCGGCGTGTGCTGCTGCTAATGAGCGTCTGCCAGTTGTTTGCGTTTGGCTTAAACAAACAGCAAGTTAGCCGCACTGTTCTTTGTTTTATGCTAGTGCTTTGGATTCGTCGTAATCGGGATAAGGCCTCTGGCTTATCACTGTATAAACCAATCCCTGACCTAAGCCAGCGTCATTTCCTCATACATATGTACCTATATTTTGTAGTGCAGTCATATGGCACTGGAATAATCTGACAGCGACCCAGTTTGATAGGAACTAACATGCGGCTAATCTGCGGAATCGAAAGGGTTCCGATTGCTTTCTGTTTGCTTAGGTGTAACTAATCCGCAGTACGACCAACAGAACGAAGGAAAATATCTAAAAATATTACTGAAAAAAACTAAAATAAACTATTTTTTCAACAAATAATATCATTTAATATATCTAAAAATACATTTTATTTTATGTAAAATAAGTGTATATCATATCACAAATGTTTATATTACTAAACCTAAACAAATAAATAAAATGTAACATTTAAAAAATACAAATATTCCAGAGGTAACTGCAGCAAATAAAATGAAATGTTTTACATTGTAAATTTAGTCGAAAAATGTCATAGAAATGGTTCAACCCGTTGGCAATAATTTTAGCCATGCACTTGCCAAACCAAATTGAATTAGAGGCTCCGGCGAATGCATGAATTTTACAGCTGAAATCATAAACAGAAACGAATGCTGCTTAAAATTTCATTACGCGCACTTAAGTGGTGTGATTTTCGGCACACCCTTTTCAGGGAAACCCCCCAGCCGTCGACCAGTGTTGCAAAGCTCGTAAAATCCCCACTAGCTGCAGTAGCTGGAGTAACCACCGCAGCGGTGACACATCCACATCCACATCCACGTCTACATCCGCGTCCACATCCACTGCAATGCAGCTGGCGAAATGTCATCAGCGCCCGGATTTTATGGGGACGGCAAAAGGAGAATGTATCTAAGCTGCAGTCTTGTTTCTGGTCCTGGTTTGCTGGTCCCTGTTTTCTGGCTTCTAAATTCGGCTAGAGCGTAAAACTTTTATGGCTGCCGCAGCGCGCGTGGAAGAAGCAGCTCCTTCCTCGTCGTCGTCGTCGTAAATAAATTTCTGGCCGTAATTAATTTTGCATGCCAGTCAGATAGTTGAGCTTCCCGGCGACAGTTAGCTGCTTCTCAAGTCGCTTTTTCGGGGAGTTCACAAAACGCACACGGCTGCTGATTGGGAATGCCGCACGCCATTAAGGCCGCTTTGATATGCCAAATGTGTCGCTAAATGATTTTTATTCCTCATTGCTCATACGCACCGTGTGACGCGGCAGGGCTTAGTATGCAAATTACATCTGCTTTTTTCGTATTTGGCCAGTGACGCACACGCCTCAGCCGAATCTGTCAGAATGTCAGTCAGAGAGGCAGCAGCGAAGTTGAGTTTACAGTGCAGTCAGCTCATTAGTGAGTCTGTTTGCCATTGTGGCTCTTGTCTGGCTGCTCCAGCATTATTTATCTGGCATTTTTAACACTTGCCGTTGACAGTCGCTTTGGCATATTCTGCGCTATTTTCTCCGCTGGCAGCACCGAAAAAGTAGAAAAAAAAACCCCAGAGTCAAACTAACAAGTGCAAATTTGTTTGCTGCATCGAGCTGAGCACAAATTTCTCAACCTTGGCTCCGTGCTCGCCTTGTTTGCCCCCCGTTAATTTTTGTTGATTTTACGCGTTAGCCGCTTGGCCGCCCCACCGTGTGTTTACTGTAGCTGCAGCATTTGTATCGGGGCCAGGTCGCAGCTGTGTGTGAACGGAGCAAGTTAGTTGACACAATGATAGGGCAAACTGTATCTTTGAGATACTCAATGGCTGCTCCCTTACATCTAAACAAATTGAACCGCCCGAGGTCGACAGAAATTGCTGAAAATTTGGGAATACTATGTTATAATTGACAGAATGACAGTTCAAATACAATCCCTGAAATGCAGAGTTTTCCTTTAAATAATAGTTGGATTTTGCTGCTTTGAAATGTGCACTTCGATACCTCTTCAAGGTAATTTTAAAGTAGTTTTTAAGTAAAAATTATATTCAAAAATAATATAGAATAGTATTACGACATTAATACATTAATTTAAATGATACATAAAAGTAACCTCTCAATAATCCATCACGAATATATTATAAAAATTCCTATGATATTTTCATTATATTTTGAAAAACTTTAAATCGCAAAATCGGCCGTGTTTGGTTTTACTTAGAGACTTCGACATATAATTCTGTGAGATATGGACACTCGACGCAAGTGGAAAAGGTTTGGGCGCCGAACTTACGCAACTTTTACGGTCTTTATAGCAATAGCTTTATGTCAATGGATCATAGTCTCCTTGATGTGGGTACTTGGTAAACAAAATAAATTGTTCTGAAACCGCTAACATGTTTTATCACAGTGAAAGCAGTCGAAAGATATTCCGTGAATTTGATATCTATTGCTCGACCACCTTTGCTCTAGCTGGCATACTGTTCACAATGTTTGCTTTTAACCAAAATGTGCGCAATCACAGGATTTACAAATGGATTGTGACTTGTCTGGTAGTGAGTTGTTGGATAATATTAAAATAGTTTCAGGATTTATATTAATAACCTATACGTAAGGTGCAATTGGAAATATTTTCAATGTACGTGCTTGCTGCTCGAACGTGGCTTCCAGATCTGGTGGCCTTCTACTTTATCTGCTTGCTAATAATTATCGTAGTCCTGGTCATCGCCTGTCATCTTACCTTTTCGGTAAAATCAAAATTAATTTTAAAATATAATCATAAGTAATCTTGAACTGTATACAGATGGATTTGACTCTGTTCATAGCTCCGCTTTTTATCTCGAGCTTTATTTTGGTCATAGCCTCTGCGTATTTTCTGGTCTCTCATCTTTTCATGCCGGACATTAAGAACTATGCCTATATGTTTTTCGAGATGTTTCTAACCGTGGTAATGTTATTGGTGAGCCTTTTTACGCATCCAATTATATATTTTTTTTAATAATGTGTCTTAAGATGTGCATGCTGCATGCTCAAACCATCAGCGGAGATCGACATGTTCAGATGAGCTTAAACGACTTTATCTTGGCCGCATTATTTCTGTATCACGAATTTCTGGTCATATACACTATGACTTTCTACTGGCAGATAAACTATAACTATTTCACATCCACTGATTTCTTCTGGATGTCAACGAGTACCCGTGGGTCACATGGAACAACCGCTATACATCAGGATTATGACGACTATGGTAAGGGAGTTGTTTAATTTTTTAAGCGAATATGTTTAAAAATAAAACATTATAGATGTGAAACCAGATGAGGAGGATTGGCAAGTTAGCAACGAAACAAGCTATGATTGGGGGGCCGATCAATGGGCAATCCGAAATATTGAATGGTCATAGACCATAATTGGCAAAACTTTCAATTATCAAAAAAATTAAAAGGTAGGTATATAAATTCTTTATCTTGCAAATCTTATCAAATAGTCTTAACTACCGTCAATATAAAAGGTTCGTAAAGAATTCCATGGTAATAAAAATAATAAAAGATAAAATTTAAAACATTTTTTATTGATCACATTAGTTTTGAGGCTCCCTTTAAAATTGTTCTCCATATTATACACAAACCTGAAGATTTGTATTACTTCTATGTATTGGTGGTTCAGGACAAATTTGCAGTCAAAGATACCTACTTCAGACATAGTACACCCATGAGTTACGATGTATGTATCAGATGAGCATCGTTTTTATCGAAAGGCCCGAAGAAAGTTTTCATTCAAGACCTATGGTTTATTGTTCCTGTGGCTTATTTTGGCCCTCATCCAATGGATAGTAATCGCTATAATGTAAGCTTAAATATTGAAAACTGTTAGGCTTTAAATCAAATACATATTCTATTAGAGAAGATGCAAGGACAACTTTTCGGTTGTTTTACTACATCTGTTTTGTGACCTTTGCACTGGCCATCGTAATTTTCGTGATCTTCATATTTGTTGAGAAGCTGCGTTTCATAAAGGGTCTTAATTTTATCATGGCACTGATTATTGTGAGTATCAGAAATTAAAATATGTAGACTACTTTGCAAATACCTTTAACATCTTACCAGGTGGAACTTCAGATCATATCGACATTTGCTCTCGTCGCTGTCAGTTGGTGGGCGGATGTTCTAACCTTTTTCGCAGTGGCTCTAATATTAGTAGCTATATTCCTGCTCATTGGAATATTTCTACCAGCAAAAGTAAAAATATTAAATAGTCCTTTCATAGCTTAAAAATACATATATTTTAGATGGACCTCACCCTAGATATTGCGATTCTATTTATAATCGCATTCATTTTTCTGATCGTCGCCAGCTTTGTGCTGTTATTCGAACTGCTTGTCTGGAGAACATCTCCCTATTCCTATTTAGTAGTGGAATTATCTGTAACTATAACTATTCTAGTGGTGAGTTTTTCCTTCATTTCATGAGTATTTCATTTAAATATTTGCCCTAGTTCGTCATGTACCATGCGCAAACTATCAATGGAAATCGATTCGCTGAAATGCGTCTGAATGACTTTTTCCTGGGATCTCTAATTCTGTTCCACGACTTCCTCATCATTTTCTGGCTCACATTCTATTGGCAGATTTCATTCAGACTCATTACTCCTGACTCCTGGATAGAAACATCTACCCCGTATGATTACTACCTAACTCTAAATGATACCGATCATGAAGCTAAAAATCTTGACAATAGCTTTTACAGGATGACGCAATATAGTAAGGAAAGTTTATTAAATACACTTTATGATAAACTTATATTTGCTCTTATACAGATCCATTAACTAAAACTCACTGGGATCAGGAAGATTGGTTCACTAGACCTTATGATGATGAATATGATGAGATCCCAAGTAATCGAGGAAAAGAAGGAAATAGCCGAGGATATGATAGTCGGGACCATAATGAAGAAAACCCCATGGCAAGGGGAAGGCCTAATAGTAAGGAATTCCCTACAGATTGGTCAGTTTACAACCAAAGACGAAAAAATGGATTTAGATCTAGAGGAAGGTCACGAACTAAAGGTCCAGAACAAAATGACATATACCACGCCCATCGTAATCTTGATGATTGGGATCCTGAATATATTACACAAGGTGCTGATAAGGATGTGCCATTTGATGATCGCTTTGGCGAAAAGACAAAAGACCGTTCGGGAGAGTCATATGATAGGAAACATTAACCACCCAAAGAGGACCTAGGACCAAGGTTAGAGGAAAGTGATAAGGATTTGCACAGTGATGTTCGTTTAGATGACCATACAACAGATCGTTCTAAAGAGTCCATTGATAACGAATATCAAACACCCAACTGGGATATTGAACCAATCATGAAGGATGGTGATGCTAAAGGAAAATCGACAGCTGGCCTGTATAATCCAACTATCGACTTTCCCTTGGCAGACTACCAACCAAATGATAAACCTATAATGGATCCTACAAACGAAATTCCCACGTCTAGAGGCTCTCCAAATATATACGTAGTCCCCAAGGCAACTCCAATCGGTAATCGTGTTCAGAACCCCTATTTATTAGGTTATGATCAACAAAGCAGCATTCAAAGTGATAACCTTGAACTCAACTCAACTCCTCAACAAAATGAAATTACAGGAAGTGGATTCAAGGATAGAGGTTTCAACTTGCAAGGCGACGAAATGCAAGGGCAACAATTTTCAGAAAGAAAGCCAGATTTCATTTCCGAAATCACACCCGTTTGGGAAGAACTGAGCAACGATGAGATGAGTAGAATATCGAAAGAGCAGATTCCGGAGGACAAGGATCGCTGGGTAGAACCTTTAATTACAAGAGAGCCTTATCCAATAAACCTTCCAGACTATGAGAAACTTGTAATGAATGGCAGTGCGAGCATATCGAGCATAAGCTCTTAAAGCCTTAGACAATATATGAATTATTTTCCCCTATAAATTTAATCCGATTTGCCGATTGTCATCAGAGTCATTAGGCATTTAATTGCACTCATTTAAGGGGGCAACACATCTTATTCAACCGCATGTGCGACAGGTGACAAACAAATTAATGTCTCCGAGATTTATGGGCCGCCCACAAAATGGGGTAAACAGAGTCGACCGAAAAGTCAAGCCAAAAACAACCTGTTCAATGAACTCTGCCGAAGGAAAAAATCAGAAAAACCGTTTAACAAATTACGGCCAACACACGTGCAGTCACCATAAAAACGTACCGTACCAGAACTCAGATACTCCCACCGTACAGTAGTAACTCATCGCATACAACACATTTACTCGCATGTATGAATGCCGACCGCATATCGCTTATCTGTTGGGCAGGCACTCCGCCTACCTTTGTCTGATGGAGCTTCTCTATATGCTCTCTCACCTTTTTGGGGTCAGGGCAGCTTTGGGGAGTCGTTTGGCCAAGAAGGGTATACCTAATGGTTTGGTCTTCTCAAATAATATTTTAATAATATTTGTACGATTTTTTTTTCTCTTTATATATGGCTGCAACTCGTAACAGTCTCTTAATTTTATGAGGTGTGATAAGAATTTCACATTGAGTTGTTTGGTTATTTTATATTAAATTTAATTCTTTTTAATGGGGTTCTTTTTAAATATTTTAGATATACGGATTAGCTTTACAAATTTTCTTACCTCTTTATCAAACTTTTACTTTCTGGCCATCTCCTAAATTCTGAAATGTACTCCCTTACCTTTTTTCTTTCGACTAGAGCATATCGTATTCGTTACTGCTTCCCAGTGCTTTATTCTTTTTGTCTTGGACTGGGTTTTTTGTGCATTTCGGCAAATCATGGCAAGAACGCAAAGCACGACCACGACACACAGAGAGAGGGACAGAGCCACAACTTCTGTAGATGTGCCGTAGCTGCTGGTGTTGATGTCAGTGCCAGTCCTCAGTCCTCAGTGCTCAGTCCCAAATCCCCATTTCCCACTCTCCGTTCCCCGAACCCAATCCCGTTGGCATTCCCATTCCCATTCCGAATCCCCCGTGCTCTTGCCCAGTTTTGAGCCACAGTCACTCATGACTGCGACCTGAACCAGATACACGATGCACGATAATATAATTTATGGCCCTGTTTGGTGTTTGCAGCTCTTCGCTCACTTCTCCGCTGCGTTATGGAATGTTTGATGTGCCTGCCAGTGCCTCCGTCCATATCCGACCGACTCCTCTGCCCCGCCAGCTTGGACTCCTCGGACTCATCAACAAATCGTACATTTGAATACAAATTGCGGCATTAAAGACGCAGAAGCTTCAGCAAAAGTGTCAAATTTGACATGAAATTATTTATGCTCGCACGAAACTTTAACTCGTGTTTTTAGTGCTGCTTTGTTGGCTGTTGGGTTTTTGAGTGCGCCGTGCTCCCAAATAAGTTCATCGCCTGAGGAGCTGAAATCCCAGACTTGCAAATCAAATTGAAAGACTCTTTTCTGTTTTTTTTTGGTTTGGTAATATCTTTTCATATATATTTTTGCATATTTAATTTCCTCCTTTTCTCCTTCCCATAGTAGACAATATTTATGTTTGGTTTTTTTTGTGAGCTTTAGCTTTAGGTTTTACTCTAGTTAATGTTTCTATTTAATCGTAGTAACTGCAACATTAAGAAACTGTCTGTGTGTGTTAGTTATTGATCAATGATGTCTTTGCTAAGGGGGTATTTTAATGTTGGAAATCGAAGCGGATTCTTTGGAAGGGAAATTAAATAGGGAATTTTAACCATTCAATCACAATTTTTAAAGTGTTCAGGATGGGTGGTAATTAAATACCTTATAGAACTAATTCAAGCTCCATCTCTTAATGAGTTCAAATTGCATTTGGGCATCAGAACATCCCTTGCCTCTGATTTTTCATATGTTTTTGTAATCAGCTTCATTTCCCCTTTAAACTCTTAAGAGCTAATCCTTTACTTTGCCAAATCCTCAAGTAACACTTAAAAGGGACGTTGAAAAATCCTTTCAGCAATGCACGTTCCTGGGGAATCCTCCATCCTCGGTGCATTTCTGCTGACCTAATCTCGACCAGCCGCATCCAAGTCACGTACATAATTTCAAAACAAAACCAAATCCGAAACCCCAAATGGCTTCTGATATTTGCTCTGGCCAAAGTACGAGTATCTGAGGGATTTCGATTAGGATACGAATTCGTGCAAGGTCAACAATGGGACTGAAAATCGAGGAACTTTAGTTTTGGCATTTGGCGAAACCGACAAAACTGATAAGAAAATGAAAACGAAAATTGTAATTTAGTTTGCAATGGGTGTGTTCATTCGAGTTTTATATTTTTTCTTCACTCTCACTTAGATATTAGGGCTTAATCGATAGACAATTCGGTTTTATACATAGTACAATAAATAATACTCAGTCTTGCATAATACAATAATATAACAGATAACTAAAAACGAAACTAAATTAGCTTTACAGTGAGGAGGGGTGGGGGACACAATCGGAGATATATGTTATTACAGGGGGGCAAACAACATTAGCAGACGATGCAACTATTTACAAGTGACTAAGCAATTGGGCTGCTACTCCCGAACCCGGCCCTAACCCTTAACCCCCGATCCCCAGCCCCAGCCCCGCCTCAACCCCTGACCCCTGGCTGGGCAATCACGCGGGAACAACAACGACCAATGAGGCGCAATCATCGTCGGCAGCCGCCGCCGGCTGTAAACTTTCTGCCACTGCCATTGGAACTGCAACTGCAACTGCGGCATTGTCCTCCTCCTCCTCCGACGACGACTCCCCATCCTGCTGCCGCCCATTTGGCATGTTAATGCAAATGGCAGGCGTTGCTGCGGCCAAGTTGCACGATTCCGAGGAGGATGGGTATTCGGCTTTATCCTCCTCCTCCACTGCCGCTGACAGCTTGCACTTTTGCAGCTTATTCAGCTCGTCCTTCTCCCAGTTGGAAACGCAATGGTGATGATGATGCACGGCCGCCAGCGAGGGATAGACGAACTTCATGCCGTAGGCAAAGTGCCGGGGCTGATGATGCAGTGCCTCATCGTAGCTCGGCAGTCCGGTGGCGATTGTGTAGCAGGGCGGCGATTCGATTTGGTAGAAGCCGGCCTCGTTGCTCCGATGATGGTGCGGATGCTGCCCCTGCAACTGCTGGTGCAGCAGCAGTCGGCTGGCATCGCAGCCCACCAGGTGCGAGGAGTAGGAGTCGCTGGCCGCATGGATCTGGGCACGTATGTCCTTATCTACAATAAACAGAGAACGGAGTTTGTTAGTTGAGTTTGTCAGCAGAAAGTTTCCATTGTTTGGAGATGCAGAGGCAGAAACTTGGGGGACTTTTAGGGAAAGATATTCATGATATTTTAGAGATTTTTAACTATTTTAAAATGCAGAAACATAAAACCTAATAAATTCCTGCATATTATTTAATAAGACCTCCTATCAATCTTATAATAGTTAAGATATTATAAAAATAAAGAACTTGATTCTAAACTGTATTAAAATGCAGAAACAGAAAACCCAATAAATTCCTACATTTCCTTTTATAAGAACCCTCCTTCAATCGTTTCTTTCGGTGTAGGAAAATTGGAGTGGGCGCTTCCCAATCAGGCATCAAAGTTTTGACTCTGTCATTACTTTGTTTGTCCATGTCAAAGGACATTTGTAGAGGGACGGGCCCGTGGCATTAAATTCAATTTAGCGTAAAGGCGCAAACGCTTGAACTTTTCCGAATGCAGAAGCAAAAAAAAGCGAACAAAAAAAACGCAAAATGTGGGCGAAAAAGAGGGAAGGCGGAAAGTTTTGTGCTGACCGGAAATGCCGGCGAGGATGGCAGGACAGGCGAAGTTCCTTCGCAGCAGACTGACGGCCACCCAGACAACAACAGCAACTAGGCAATAATATGCCGGAAGTGTGCGCGTGGCAAAATGGAATGAAATAAAATACTCTCTCGCACACACACACACACACACACAAACTCGTCGACTGCCAACTGCAATGAAATAAAAGCTCGACAGCCCCGGAAAGTAGGCAGCAGAAAGCATTTAATTTTTATAATGCCGCAGCTGACGTCCATGTGTGTGTTTGGTGTATGTGTGTGTTTTCAAATTAAGCAGAGTTAAATTAAGATTGGAAAATTCCAATTTCCATGCACACGCACTCTAAGCCGCGGCCATCAAAGAATTTAATTTGGTTGTATTTTGAGTTACAGGCCATGATTAAAAATGGATGAAGCAATAATTTGCCTCAAATAGAATTTTCCCTTTTGCATATGCTGAGGCGAAAAAAAGCGGCAGGTATTCAGTGTTATTAAATGCAATTTAAACTGCATTCAATAAATAAATAGGGGATCGTCCCCGTCCTCGTTTTTTGTGCCATTTAATTTCGATAGCCGGCTGGAAAAACTCGGCAATTTTTTAATTGTTCGGGCTTTACTTTTCATAAATTCTCTGGTCCCCCCAAAATGTTTTTTTCAATTAAAGCGCATCCCGGGCCGGAAAGGTGGTCTGCGTTTGTGGTAGGGGGTAAAGCCTGTTGAAAAATTTGCGCATTACAATATTAAAACGCAGCGGTAGCAGAACCAGTCAGCAGTTACAGTGGCTGCCAGCAGTTGTTGATTTATTGTTGTAACTGTAGCACATATATATCCTTTTTTTCGGCCAGGACACCGCACATGAGGACTCTGTGTTCCTCCTTTTTTTATTTTGACTTTTGTTTCCGTTTTTTTCTCTTACTCTCTGTTTGATAGACAGCCGGCAAACAGGGCGTTTGGACCAGGGGGCGTGGACCACTCATACACAGGCTGCAGGCTTCATATTTTATGCAAGTGTTGAGCAAACAGCCGCCCCGGGAAAATTGTAACCCCTCAGCCCCTCAGCCCCTTAGCCTCTCAGCCTTTTCAAGCATTGCAGATGGACGCAAAGAAAGTCGGAAAATCGGGGAAAGGTGGCAACTGCACGCAGAGAAACTAAAGTCAATTTAGTCGCCAAAAGTGGGACTTTATAAAAAAAAGGACTTCTGAAAACTATAATTTTAGGTATTAATTTCTTTTCACAAGCAAAAATAACACTTTGATGGTTAAAAACTATTGTTGCTCTCTGTGTAGTTGGCAAAAAAAATTAGCACGCCATTCGTTGGTGCCTTTTGTTTTCAGCTGCATTGGCACTTTGCCTTCCTCTTTTTTCGCATTTGTAGCCTGTCTTTTTCCCCCATTTCTGCCGTCGATGCGCCCAAATGTATGCAACAATTTAAATTCATCGCAATAAGCTGGCACTCTCGAATGAAAACTGGCAAATGGAAAACACTGAGCTGCTTTATTTTGTGCTGCCATAAATGTCTGTTAATTTTTTAAACGCCCGAACTTTTCTGGCTTCGTTCGGATTGAGTAGAGTTTTTATTTAAAAATTATTATCATCGGATTTAAGCTGCTTTCGAGTGTTATTAAGCCAGCCATTGAAATGGCGATTCGATTTTTGCTTTTCAATTTTTTTCATGCCAAAGATGCAGTCTCAGCCATTAAAAGTTTTGCCTTTTCCAGCTCTATTATGTATGCTTCCCATGCCACTAAACGCTGGCCGGCTACAAAACAATTTGGTTAATTACAACACTCAATTTGTGTTTGCCACAACGGAAAAACAAGAGCAACTAAAATATTTTCCACGGCCAAAAAAGAGAGCAGCTTCTAGTTTTTCTCCACCACGCGCTGCGAAAGCCATTAAAAATTTAAAAGGGCTGCCAGCTAAGAGCAACTTTTTCTGGTCTTGGCCAAATATGCTACGCTTAATTACATTTTTACGCAACTGAATTATGCAGGACCTATACAACATGATAAACAGTAGCTGCTGCTGCTGATTCAGCTTGGCTTTAATTTAGCAACTCCATCCGGTCTGCTAATAAATTCAGTCGTACGCTGCACTAATTGATACCAAGCCAAAGCCAGGACCGAAAGTTTGCCATTGCCCGTGTGTGTGACAGTTTAATAAATAAGGCGTAAGCCTGGCTGGCAACTGGCAACTGGGCCAGACACTCTTGTGTTTGGGCCTCGTTAACCATTTATAAGGTAAACACTGCGAGACGCCACGTAGCTGGCATTAAATGCACAAAAGCCGAGGTGAACTCGGGCCTAGTTGCTTAATTATAAATGACACACGTACTCCCGGTATCCCAGTTTCCCAAGTATCCCAGTATCCCGGGCAACCTGCGCCTATCCCACCGACCACTTGGTATCTATCTAGGCCAGAAACCAACAAAAAAACAGAACACGACACTAACGAAACTAATTAGACGCATTGGACGCCCGAAAGCAGGCAACACATATCGCTCAAATTGATATTTCACGTATACATTTAGTTGGTATGGTGTTTTTGCCTCTGGAATAGGATCCGGATCCACCCTTCTTGGTCGCGTGTCGTAATCGCAGGGCAAAGTTTTTAAGGCTCGTTAGCACAAAATTGACAGTTTGACAGTTGAGTTGGCCAGGCTTTAAGGCCACGGCCCTTTGGCCCAAGAAGTTGTGTGCTCGCAGGAACACAGGAACAGGACTAAAGTTTGCTCGGCCCAGTCCTTCACTGGCTGCCTTTCTGCCTGGCCTAAATAAATCATTTGGCTAAATTGGTCTGCAAAAAGTTTGACACTTGAGCCGGAGACTTGTTAGTTGTGTAGGTTGTTTAGCCTGCCCCTCCGTTCAATTCCGTTTCGCTTGGTTCGGTTCAGATGAGTTGGGTTCTTTGTTGTGGTCTTCCGTAATTATGTGTAAAGTGCCTAAACATATGATTTATTTTTGGGATTGGGAGCAGTTTCGTTTCGTTGAGAGATGCAACAGGTTTCGAGCAGATAAGATATGTATTTACATGGGCTCTATTTGCACCGAATTGGGTTGAGTGGCGGTAATCTGGGGTTTAGGTGGGATTTTGATAGCAGTCGTGTCAAACTTGATTGATTTTGGATTTAATACGGAACAGCTAGAGCTATACTAAAAATGTGGGAGATGTCAGGATGTAAATCCCTTGGAAATATTTATCAGTGGAATTTTACTAAAATTATTCTAGCTGTATGTCAGGCCTAAGCAAATGTTCTACCAGATTTCCTGCCGAGTGATATGGTCCATCATTGTTTTATTATATTACTCTTTATCGCCTCGGCCCACAAAAAAAATATATAAATATCAACGCACAATTTCACGCCTTTCGCCTGCGGCGAGCAACAAATTTCGGGGCAACAATTTCACTTTTCGTGAGAGCGGAGGGGTCGACGAGGTCGGCCGTATTCTCCAGCCCGTACATTATCGCTATCATAAAAGGGGCACAATGCCTCGGGGCGGAGGCGAGTCAATTTAATATTATAAATATGCCGCACATATATTTTGTGGCATAATAAACTTGTGTATCTAAAATTACAACAGAACGATGCCAACGGCTGGCTGACAATTTCGAAGCGCGCCAAAAAATTTATGAGGCTTTGCGACCATAGAGCTCTATAGAGTCGGAGTCCCCTGAAACTGATGGGTGGTGGGACATGGGACCTGTTTCTGTTTCTGCATTTTATATTGTTTAGCCAGCTGAATAAATGGCCGGAGATAAGGCCTTGGCGAAACATTTTGATTAAAGTCGGGACATAAAAGCCAGATGTATGGGCATTTGGGGGCGGGCAGGCAGATTATACTAGGGGATTATACGGCCGAGACTTACTGCATTTTTTCCAAGTGCGGAACTTCCTGTAGAAGTAGCAGCTGAAGAGGATGAAGACTAGGGACAGGACCACCAAGGAGCTGACCACTCCGATCCACAGATAGTTGATGATCACGTGCATATCGGCATCCCCAAAGATCTGGTTCCACCAGGAGGCCTCCGCCGCCTCCTCCGATCTGTCTCGCAGGTCGGCGAGGTCCAGAACCACCGACTTGGAGAGCTGCTCGGTGCTGATGCTGCCATCGGGGGACCAGCCGCTGGGCGGAGCGGGATCGTAGGAAACGGCCGCATTGCCAATCCGCTGGAGCAGAGCGTTGAACGAGTTGAGGGCATCGATGTGCCGCAGATCGTGGGGACTGGGTATCTCGAAGGTGATCTGATTCTGCTGCAGGTGCTCGGCAATCGCAGCGGGACTCATGCTGCTGGCCGGTGCGGATATGTACTCCGCATACAGCTCCTCGCCGGAGCTGGTGGTGGTGGTGGTCTCCACCGATGGATAATCCGTGGTGCTAATCATGGTGATTCTTTGATTTTTCAGAAACTTTGTATACTTTCTTGTTTGCGTCTGGCACACGCACACAACTGATGGCACTCGCGCGTCACGACACGTAAACAAATCGTACGGCTCTATATATAAGTCATGGATTCGATTTCGGGTTTTTATAGAGTTTCGATCGCTCGATTTTCGGTGCGTCCGTTCGCTGGAGCGGCTGTAAGTTGACTGACTGCTCGCTGGCGGAGTATAATGCCTACATCGGGTCGCTGAGAATCCCCTTTTGCCAGGGGGAAATTTTGTTTCACTCATTGCGCCGAGTCACTCGCTCTCGAGTGAGTCGTGGGCGAGGCACTCAAGAAATCAAGTCAAGTCCTTGGTTAAAGAAGCATGCAATTTCTGGCATGTCTTTTATGTTTTTAAATGTTTGGCGTCCTTTTCCCTTTTCCAGCTCGCCCAGCTGACCCAGTTTGACCGAAAACTATACATATAGTCTGTAGAAAAAAAACCGCTGCTAAGAAGGCAAAAACTTCACCTCGGTCACGTTCGTTGTTTAAAGTTTTTCCAACGCTTTTCGGTCTTGTGTTTTTCCAGCAAATTGCTTTGTGGGAAAGTTTCAGTCTCTGCTGATTTTAATGAAAGGCGAAAAGGGGCTATATGGCATTTGATAAGCTTGAGCTCGAAGTTTGCGCCAAATCAAACGAAGAATTATGGTACGCGGAAAGTTTTGTTGGGGCATGAAGAATTTATGCAAATTATATGACGGCTCGCACACATTTCTCTGCTAGCTTTTAGCCGTTTTAAACTAACCTAGTTGGCCCCTTTAAATGGCCGAGAGCAAAAACTGTAACTAGAACTCAAAATCTCGACCATTATGAGTCCCCCGAGCGTCAGGATACCGCAATGCTTCCTGCTGCCAGATTCTGTTGCTTTCGGGGCAGAAAGGCGAGAAAAAAACCGAAATAAAGGGAAGGGGATTCGACCCACAGCACGCTTCATTTCTGCTCATGTTGACCATAAGCCGGCACTGGCAAAAACTCAATGCACAAAAGGCTCCGACGACACAAAAACGTGCCAAAAATATCCTGCTCAGAAAGTGGAACAAATGCACTGCTCCCGAACTCACTCCAATATCTTTCGAAAACCCACTCAAAAACCGGTTTTTCTCTTTGAGAGTCGAACTCAAAAGGGAAATTTTCTCGCACTCGATTTTCTTCTCGGCTCGTGCGCACTCTCTCTCCCTCTCTCACTCTCTCTATCTCTCTGTTTTCCTCCCTCTCTGGTGAGTGGATTTTCCCATTTCCCTGGCAGAGAAGCGAAATGAAAATGAGCAGTCGATGGCAGTTGCCTTTGAACTGCCCTGGGTGAAAGGTCAGACGGTTTGTGGGTGCTTGCCGCAACTCGAAATGTCAGGGGTTAGGCGGCTGAAAAAGTACGTAATTCCCAGACAACTACACGTAGTTTCGGCTGCCCTGTAATTGCCGGGGGAAATTGAAATAGATGCCCGATAATAAGCACTTAGCTCGAGACCAAAGTCACTCGATAAATGCATTAAAAACTTTTCCGAGCCGCCGAAAACTTCGGCACTGCACTTTAGCAAGCCGAGCTTATCGTTAATTAGCTTTCGACTAATTTTGAACTTGAGCATAAGTTTTAACTGCAACGATTTTAATCAATGCGTGTTTGTGGGGATAATTAAGATAATTGGGGGAGTTAGGTGCAACTTTGATGGCCTGAGTGCAGATAGAAAGGCAAGAACTATCGAGAAAATTATCATGCCCTCAAACTGTTGAGATTTGTTTTGGTCTTTGGTATATTTTAATCCACATTATAAGAAGTCTTAAAATAAGAATGCATTAATGCAGATACATTTTTTTTCATATGAATACATTTTAAATAAAATATTTGTTTTCGTTTGACATAAAGTAGACAAAACAAGATTAAGAATCGTATAAAAATACATATTATTTATTCACCCAACAAAGCAAACTAATCTTCTAAGTCGCTCGAAGTAATTCAATTATATTTTTTTATAAATACCACAAAAAATGTTATCACACAATTTGATTTGTTAAATTCCTGCCAGAGCTTTCAATATCAATTGTTCGCATTTCTTCGTTTGTAATCCAATTTTGATGGCAATGCAAATTAAATTCACATCACTTGACTTGTCGCATTCAATCTGCTCAGATGGAAAACCAACCCCAACCGACTTTCCCCAACAAAGGTAGACTTTTGATAAACAAGTTTACACCTCTATCGTTTGTGTGCAGCGAAGGATGAAAAGCCCACAGACAGGCGAGATTTTAATATGAATCCTTAGAATATTCTATATTTTCTGCCATCAAAAGGGAAGGACACACATGCAAGCGCATGCAGATGCTGCGTGACACCCAACTAAAAGTAAATTCATTAAAAATTCCATCATAAAAATACCTCGGCTGACGTGAGAGCCCGAAAAAAGGAGGAAAAACTTGTATTCTTTTTACTAACTAACTAAAAGTAAACCATAAAACAGACAAGACGGCTGGGGGCGGAGGCGGAGAAGACGGGGGGCGTGGCACCAAGACGAAAGGAAGGAAGGATGTGGACTATATCTCTGGGTTCGGGTTCGGGCTATATGCTCTATGCTTTGTGCATGACTCGCTCCGCTTTCATCTTATCTTCCAGCTTCCATCACACTTCACTTACATGCTCTTTAACATGTCAACATGTCAGCTCCGTACGTGTATTTGTTCCTCTGCACTGGTGTTGGTGCCCGTGTGGGTGTGTGACATAGTGACATAATAAAATGTTACTTTAGTTAGTAGTTTAGACGGCGAAAACCCCGCAAAAAGATGATTTTTCACAGTAGTAACAGCGGCGCTAAGCAACTTTTCTTCTTGCCATTTTGCTAAGAGTCTAAAAAGTAAAGATTTGAGTGCATTTTTTTCCACATTACATGGATATGTGCTTCATATGAAGCCAGAAACTTTAAAGTTTTTAGAACCATATGCTAAAATCCATTTCAACATTAATCGACAGCATGATTCCTATTTTCTTAATTTTTAGCTAAGCCAATTTTAATATGAAATCTATTTTATTTAAAATATATTTAAAATAAAAAGATCCAAAAATGTTTCTTACTTAGGGTAATTCCATCATAAATATAAGATAAATACTTGATTAAGATGACACACTATCTGCTCAGCCTTATGTCCTCCAAGTAAACAATCCATTCTACTGCAAATAATTTCATTCAGACGCTGATTCAGCAACAGCTGGTGAATAAACAACCAGATCCCAGTTCCCTTTCATTATTCAAATCGATTCATATCCCAAAGCGGGCCACACATAACATGCAAAAGTGATTTTCCATTCGCCGTGTCCGCATGCCATCAATGGCAAATTATGCATTTAATGGCCAGATGCAATTAGCATCTCCTGTCGAAGGAGAAAGGTCCTTTGCAACCCACACACCCCAGCTACCCCACCCACCCCCTGCCATAGCAATCGGCTGCGTGTCCGGCATAATTGCCCAAGATTAACATAAATCAATCAAAAGGCATAAAGCACCTTTGTACCTTTGGGCCGCCGCTGTTGTTGCTGTAGCTGCATATGGTAAATGGTAAATGCCTGTGAAATTGCGCAGAAACTTTGCGCGCTGCCAAAGGACCCGTCACAAAGGATATATATAAAGGAAAGAAGTGAAAGAAATGCAAACAATGCAGGAGAAAGAGGAGAAGAAGCAGGAGAACTCAGTGCTAAGCCGTCCGGGTAAACAAATACAATTGCATAAGTCCTGCTGCAGTTGTTGTCCTTCTTGCTGTTATTTTTGTAGTGTTGCATGTCCTGCTATGTGGTGTGTGCACTTGGAAAAACTGTGATAGTTCTGAAATTAAACGAAAATTAAATAATTTTATAAAGTTTTTTAATTGGCCCACCTCCATTTTTCTAGCTAGAGCCAATTAGTTATGAGACATCTTAAATACTATCTTATTTAATAATTCGGTGTATATATAAGGTGAAATATAAGGTATTAAAATACGTACTATTTTTCTAATATATAAAATATATATATTTATGGTACTCATTATTTTTTTTAATATAATCTCTGTTTACCTATTTTTTTACTCTTTGCTGACTTAATTAATACATTTCTTGCACTGTATTTCCGAGACTCAGTCTGCGTTTGAATGTCTGTGAGTCTGTTTATCATATGTGCGCTTGATTAGCGCTGACAACATATGCAGGCATTGCAGACATCAGGCCGCAGGACCACAAAAAGGACTGCCAACAGGATTCTGTTGACAAACAAAACAAACAAGTGCACATTTTTGAGCCGAGCTGCATATTTTCGTTTTCTGCTCAACAACAACAGGAAAGAAAACAAATATAGAGGCCTTTTCTCCACGCTCCCTACTCCCAGAACTCCCCTCATTATCCTGCTGCAACTCCTGCATCCTGCAGCTAAACAAAGGGCCCAGTATCACGGAGCCGTTTTAAAAGGATTTGCAGTTGAAATATGCTCGGGGCATTGCTGCTGTAGTTTATGCAAACTGCAGAGAAGACGCCACATAAATGAACACTGGTGATTTTTTTTGGCAAAGGATTATGGCCGGAGTATCTAAGCAAACGACAGAGGAATTCAACTGGAAACCATGTATCTTCGAGGATGTGCGAGAATGTGCCATACGATTGGTCCTTAGAGGTGTTGATGTATGTATGGTTCTGAAAAGAATAAATAAATAACACCAATGTTGGATTAAGATATGAACTACTACTTTACAGTTAACCTAAAGTAATTAACTAAAATTTGTATAACATCTGTATTTGAACCTCTGCTAAAAAATTCTCCCAACCATATTCATAATTTTTATGTTTTCTCTAAAACAAAAATTCAGCAGTTTTGTTCGTTAACCTCCAATTGAAAGAAAAGTTGGTCTGTAGTGGGTTTTCCATTCATCATGTCTATGACAGCGCAACATTTTCGAAAATCCTTGAAGGACTCTTTTGGCAACTTTTGCCACCCATTTCTGTGTACAGTCTTTGCTCTGGGTTTTTCAACCCAATTATCTAATTAATCTATTTCAAGAGCATTCGCTACCATTTCGACCTACATTAATTTCCTATTCATTGTTCGGGCGCAAAACTGGGTGGTGCTGCAGCGCCAGTCGAAAAAGGGGTTGTGGCAGCATCAGCTGTTGCCCCACAAAGCTCTGCCCCGCCACCCCCAAAGATGCCCACCCCCTTTTCCCCGCCCCTCGCGTGCCATTTGCGCATATTTCGCGCACTTCAAAAGTTTTCGCTTGCTTATTAAGAGAGCAGGCGAAACAAAAAGGCCGAAACAAAAATTTTTTCGCTATAACTCAAGTGTGGCAGTCAGACAAACAAATCTGCACTGAAAAAATTTTGAAAGGTGCTTCTTCAAAAAAGAAGATTTTATGAAAGTTAAAATTGATGTGCTAACAAATTTGAAAAGGGTACCCATCTGTTTTATCCATTTATTATATTTAAAGTAACAACTAAAGGTTAAAGTAATAGGTTAAAGTAAAAATAACTGTTTTCTTACATTCTTATATTTTAAAAATACTTAAAAAAAAATTTATTTTCCACATGGTGTATAAGCGACGAAGGCTATTAATTTAAATATTATTGGATAAAAATATAGTTTTTTATATAGAAATAATTTTGTAAGTAGGAAATAAAAATGTTGAATAATTAAAGACCTACATGGGTACGCAAGCTATACTTAACTAGTTTTGAAAACTGAGATATGTCAATGATATTAATCTCAATTCCGACTTATAATACTGTCGCTTTTTTCTCTGTACCCAAACAAACAAATGCAGAGGGCCGGAGTCCCTGACACGGCCGTGCTGCTGTCTCCGGCCCGTGGTCGAGTACGGTATCCGGAAGCCGGCTGCACGCTTCCGTTTTTGTGCCTTAAAATTAATGAGCTGAGCGGAGGAGCAGCGGCGTTGCCACACTTTTCGCAACTAATTCCCAACAACTTGTTACAGCAGCGAAACTTTTGCAGGCCGCGGAGTGTTAAGGAGGAGGACCCTCGACCTTCGTGCCGGTTCCTGCCTCACGCCGCACGTATCCGTATCCCGTATCCGTATCTGCCCCTTCCCATCCGCAACTCCCTGTAACCCTCGGTTTTTTTTTCCCACCCCTCACTCTTCACCCGTGCAACGTTATTTGCGCAAAATTTTCGCTTCAAAGTTTGCTTATTGTTTACGTGCGTTGCTTCATTAAGACCCAACAAGTCGGGGTACGGGTGGGATCCTCCTCTCCGGTTAGTTGACTTACGGATATATAGTTACAGTACCGCACAGACAGCAGCAGCAGCAGCAGCAGAGGCAGCAGAACAACTTGAATTGGGTCAGACACAACGAACTTACAATTGTCTGTAAGTTGGATATTGTGCAGCAGGGGGTTAAGCTGGGTCGCGGGTGACGAGGGTGCTAGGAGGGGTAGGTTATGATTTCAAGAGGCGCGTGTTTATTTGCTTTTGATATAGATTGGATTGTTGAATAAGTGTGTGCGAGCTGATTATGTGACAGATACAGTTACCAACTCGAGATCAGACAAATTAAGTTCGTTATTAAAGTGGACAGTTCGAAGTCTTAAGTCTTAATCAATTTAGTTAAGTTGAGAAGGATAGAGTGAAATAGTAATGGTCTGAAGCTAGAAAATCTTTAATGTTAAAGAAAAAATAAAAATATTATAAAATTAATATTATAAATTAAATACCAATATAAATATTAATATGAGTTGACAAAGTTGTATAGGAATTTTAATGCCTTCTTTAATATTCTTAACTTTTACAAAATCATCAAAGTTGATATTTTTAACATATTATGATATTTTCAAATATAAATATTTCAAAATTAGATATTTAATTTTTAAATATTTATATTTTTAAAATTGCATTATATTTTAGTTATAAATACCAATATAAATATTAATATGAGTTTAAAAAGTTTTAAATGTATTTTATTACCTCCTTTAATATTCTTATATTTTAGAAAATCTTTACAAGTTGATATTTTCAAAATATAATGAAATTTAAAGCCAGCCGAAGTTTATATTCCCTTGCAGATCATTCCTATAAAATTATAAATTACAAAAATGTAAAATTTAGAATTACTTGGGTATAAAAATCAATTGCTTGCCTAAATAATACTTGAAATATTTGTTTGCAGAATAATAAATTACATTCAGCGAAGACAAACCAGCAATACAATTTCACAAATCAGTTCGAGCTTAAATTCTTTAAAGAACCCCCCCTACACAAAATGTTCTAAAAAATGCAATCAACCCCCTGCCAAACTAAAAAGCCGTTCAGTTTCCAAATGAGCAAGCCAATCGACGGGAGTAGCAACAAAAGGCGGAAATAAAAAGACGAACCGAAGCGGAAATTGAAATAAGCAAGTGAGGCAAAATAATCAAAAGAAACAAAAGCCCAAATACAAGAGCCCCAATCGAGCGGCGGAGCATCCGCAGCGAACCAAAATCATTCAAATCAGTGAAAATCAGCGCTGAGCCTCAGTCAAAAGTCCAGAAATTAACATTTCCACTAGAGTAAACAATCAACGGTGGCGCCAAAATCACAGAAAACAAAAAAATGCGGAAAATCGGAAAAAATCAACAGAAATTTGAATGGCGTGCAAATTGGTTTTCTGGTCCAGATGGGAGGAGAAAATGAAAGACAGCGATGCTGCGAGCAAGAACTTTTACCCCAAGGAATACTATTAAACAAATTTATTCGATATAATTAGAAAACTTGGCGACTTTTGAAGTAATTCGCTTAATTACTTTAAGTGCACAAAATGATGGCGAGGACCAAGTTTCGAGGCGGTGCCATTGACTACGTCCCCGTGGGGCCGGGACACCAGCTGAATCCTGGTGACAACAGGACGCAACAGAAAGGCGCCGCAAGCCAATAAAAGTTATGCCACGTAAATCGCAGAAATGTTCAAACTGCCTGCCAGCCTGACTTTGACATGAATAATGCCTGTGAATGGGAATGGGCGGAATTTTCAGCGAACGGCGTAAAATTAATTGATGACTAGGATAATATGGAGTGGGGAGCCCAAGAACGTGCTAACAATGCAAAGGAATGCCTAACATAATTTTGGATTAAATAATTTTAGGGCTTTAAAATATTTAAATGTAATAACCAATTTCTTAAAATTTGTAGAATTTTATCCAACTTAGTTATTTTTAAAAAGAAATTCTATAAAATAAAAGTGATTTTCTTTCAAATTACAAAATTTTAAAGCTCTAAAAAATGTTTTATGTAATAACAAATTTCTTAAAAATTTGAAGAATTTATTCAATTTTGTTATTTTTATAAAGAAAGTATAGAAAATATAAGGAATTTTATATCAACTACTAAGATATCATTCAGTGGCGGATCTAGGATTTTGTTGTGGGGGGGGGGATATAAAAACAAATTTTTTGTTGCATACTTTTTGAATACCAATTTTTTTTTCATTTTTCACCCGAGTGGATCCGCGCATGATATCATTATATCAATTATATATATCCTGTGCGTTAAATATTTTCCCCAGAATACCACTCTAAACTATAAAATCTATTAAGCCCCGCTGAAACTCCCCACTAATACACACTTAGTGCTACAAATTTCCACAAATTAATACCCATCGCAAATCAGTAGCCTTAACTGACCTAACACAACACAAAATGGACCCCGGAGTGAGTTGAGCCGAACCGTAACCCAGATTCGTGTTGCGACAATAACCGTTCGCCGTCAAGCGCCAAAGTTCCGGTACAAACTTGAAAACATAATCCCACTTCCGGTGACCACAATTTCCGGTAATATGAAAAACCCACAGTAAGCACAACGACAACAACAACTGAAGCAAGAGCAAGAGCAAGAACAACAAATGCTAAGCCCTTAGCCGAAAAAACAAAGAGCTCAACTGACTCGTTTCGAGGTTTTTGCGTAGGAAATGCTGTATAAATTTGATGCCAGGATTTGCCAGGAAGCTGAACGGGCAGAAATGAAGATGCGATGGTAATAAGGATAAGACGCTTGTACATTAGGCAGCGAAGAGCAGAAACCGGAAAGCGAAATGGCAAGCGGGCAAAAAGGCGTTAAAAGCCAGGACGAGGACTTTGTCAACGCAAATGGCCAGGATCCAGGATGAACTGGCCGAAACGGAGGGGAAGGCAGTTGATAATGATGTTATTACCATAGGAATGCTTATGATAAGCCACCAGCTTTTTCTGGAGGAGGGCGATGGCAACAGAAGAGGGTCCGTAATAAAAATTAATGTTTATTTTGCTCACGCTTTTAATTAAAAATTGTCAGCCAAGCAAATTGAAAATTAAAATCCACATTTTATGGTTGACCCAGAAAAATGTGTGAAAAATTTCAGCTATTATTGTTTCACCCTCGCCCCCGAAATTTCTGGTAAGTGTTTTTCGGTGCGACATTTTTGGCTCTTGGTAAAGTTGAAATGTTTTGGCCATAAAGTTTGCATACCCCCCCGGTTTCCCCGTCCCCCTTCGGCCATCTTTGTCTTGTTGCAAATGGCAAAAGTTTGCGCTTTAAATAATTGGCAAGGCAGGCAGAAGTGGCAAAGGGAAAGTGGCCAAAGCCTTGGCAGTTAGTTTTAAATATTGTTGCTAATTTGCCACATTGTGCGTGAGTCGACGGGCGGGACGAGGACGAGAACGAGGACTGCGACTGAAAGCTGGATTAAAATTATGAGCTTGGCATATTTTTTGAAGTGTCCAAGCTGAAACTGACGATGGCAATGGCGATGACGATGAAAGTTGAGCAAAATGGAGGAAAAATAGATGCTGGAGAGTGCGAAAAATTACAAGACGGCCGGATTAAAAAATCTCATTTATTTTGCTTGTGTAAAAGGGAACTCAACTAGATGGGTGTGAAGGATGAAGTTTACTCAACGAAATGAAACAAATTGAAAAATTGCAAAGATGATGTTAAAACTTTGCATAATTCTAAGAAAAGTTATAGCTAGTCAGGGGAGAAGGGCTTTTGCTAAATGTATCGTTGCTATTCTTGACTGTCACCATAAAGTATGTTTTACATAGTTACTGATCATCCGAGATAATTTTGGATTTTGTATTAAGGCAATCGACAGAAGTTCCAAGTTCTAAATATATTTAATTTGTAATGATTTGTGTATAGAAATAGAGTAGTGTTTTTATTGTAGTTACAACACGTTCTCAAATCAGCTCTAAGCCCATTAAATGGGTCTCCCCGATCGAGCCACCAATTACAAGATGTAGCACAGCATAAATCCTTAAACCGCTTACAGCTTATCCCCACAAGTCCCAAAGCTCACTCTGACGCACTTCCTGACGTGTGTGTGAGGAAGCGGATGTGTGTCCTTCCACGTGTTATCCCTTGGTCGGGGATAACCGCATAACTGTTTTGGCATCTTATTACGGGCCAGTTGACAGGTGCATGACATTCTGTGGCCGAACGCATCGAAAGGACATGTAGGCAGACGCAGGATCCCACACACCTGCACAGAGGGAAAATAACTTAAAACTTAGTTATGGTTTTCATAGGAGCAAGATACCAGTAGTCAGTTGATTTACTTTATGACATTATTAACAATAACAATATTACTTGTCCGTTATAATTAACAAGTACACTACTAAAATAATTTATTTTTAATTTTTATTTATTATGAAACAAACAAGCTCGCTCGTTTGTAATATTGAACTCACCCAGATTATAATGATTTCACAGATCCGATTAATCTGAACTAATAGAATACATAAATTGGGATAACTTTCTCCCAGTGTGTGGCTTTGCTGGTATACCGAATATAGCTGATGTCCTGGTCAGAGGCGTCAACGTGCCAGAAAAACGAGCAGACCGCAGAAGCCAACATTGAATGTCCTGTCGCCTGTCTGCTGTCGCCTGTCTCCGGTTACCCGATGCCCGATGCCCGAAAACCCCCTTATCCTGCTGACCAATCCCTCGTATCTGCTATCAATTGCCGCCGCTTGGCGTCAAATTGCATTATGGCAAAGTAAATATAAATGGAAAATTGAATATATATTTGTGCATAGCATATACCGACTTATTCGCCGCCAGACAAAAATTGCTGACAGCTTTGAACTCGCTTTTTTCGTGCCCGTGCCTACACAAAAAGGTTATTAAAATTGCCGAAACACTTGCCAAAGTTCCATTTTTTGCTTTGCAATTTTTTTTTTCTTTCATTCGCTTTCCATGCACGAATTGAGCGCCATTTTTGCAAACTGTTGACAGCTGTCGAGCTGGGGGCGGCAGTGAGAAGGGGGAGGGGCTGGTTTGGCAGAACAGATATAAAAAAGAGTATAAAAGAATTTAAGCTTTTAATCCGGTGCCAAAAACTACTTTCCGATGTTTGTTGACTGACAGCGGGGAGTGAAATTAAATTAAAATTGATGGAAAATAATGGCAATGTCAGTTGATGAATAGAATAAAATGTGAGCGAAAGAAATCAAGTGGTTTAGCTTAGTTTATAAAACTGATCAATGCCTAAAAGCTAAGTTTTCTTTTCTAAAACGATGATATTTAAAGGTATTTATATTAATTAATAATACTAAATAATAATTACTAAATATTACATTTTTAAAATTGTATACATAAAAAAAATACAATTTTAAAATTTTACATTTTTATTAAAAATGTATAAAATATGAAAAAAAAAATATATAAAATGCAAAAAAAATAAAAATCTGCACAACTTTAAAGGCTTAAACTTGATGCAAATGCCTGCATCAAACAATCCTAAACAAATTGGATCCGATGAAGGCTTTTCCTCTTCCCTGCAGCCAGTTGCAAAACTCACAGTGTCGTGCAAATAATTCCAAGTTCAAAACCCCGACTGTCATTTTGTCTGACATTCTGTCATTTGGGCAGCCGACCAGCCGCTGCAATGGGGATCTGTGTCTGCGTCCCTTATTTGATTTCTCACAACTGCCAAAAAGTTGCTCGAACCCCGTCCAACGAACTGCGTCCGTCTGGCAGCGTCTATCTTCATTTGATTCCAGTCGATTTCCTGGCAAAACGCGACTCTACGTCATCTTGACATAAGTCAACGGATTTCGGATTGGTCACGTAGCCGACGACGACGACGACGACAACATCTGTTCGTCTGCACATTTTCCCCGCCGTTTTGGCATATTATGAATCCTAAATATTCGAAAACTTATCGTCCGAGATATGGGTATCACCCAATTAAAAAGTTTTTTATCACCCCATGAAGATAGTTCCTTCCCCGCATCGCGCTATAAACACATCGAGTCGCAGGTCGGGTCATAAATATGCAAATTTAATGTGTTTTTAAATAATTCTCTTGTTTCGGGCCGTCGTTTTGCGGCCCACGCCAAAAACATTTCCGTTTCTATTTTTATGGATTCTAAACGGGTTAAAAGTTGAATGTGTTGCACTGATCATCGAATCATCGATCAGTGGCAATTAGGCGGGGCAACGAGGAAATGATGAAGGAAAGTTTTCCCCAGCGAAAGTTTTCTCCTCATCTCGAGTATTTCGGTTTTGGTTTTTATGGCATTTAGATTGGGCGTTTATGTGCGGATGGTTTGGGAAATATTTATGATTGGATTAGGGCAGCAAACATTCGTTAATCCCATACGAAATACGTTTGTGGTATTTTAAAATGTGTGTTCAAATATTTTGGTTTGCATATTTAAGCGACAAATGCCCAACCTATATGTTATTTCCAAACATTCAGAGAAATAGATGATAAGTCTTGTTTATGGAAAGAGAATGAAATAACTACCTTGAATAAAATTTTGTTGCAAATTAAATCTTTAAAAGAAAAGAATCCTACATTTTAACTTATTAATTTAATTTAATTTTATATTACTCTTAAACTCTTTTTAAAAATAATTTAATGAACACCTGCAAACGGCTGTATAACCGTTTATGAGCAATATATATTTTAAGCCTCCATTCATACCCCTAATAACGGTTTAAAACTTTATTTTTACTTCCTCGGGAAATAAGCTGCAAACCATGCCCATTTCTTAGTCATAAACTTAAACATTCTTTTGTGCAGCCGGCCCTAACCAAGTATTTATGATTTTATTTTTATTACACTAAAAGGATATACGTGGAAATGCAAATTCGCTTCTTTCGTTTGAAAAAGGCATCAAATTAATTTTATTTTCATTATGACTCATAAAACGCCACCGCATTGTGGAAACTTTTGGCGCCCCGAAAGAGGGATTTTAGTGACCCGGAGCCGGCAAAACAAACACAAAAAATTAGGGAAACCCTTTTTTTGCCGACGCGTCGTCCACATTTAATCAAGCTACTCGGGACACACAAAAAATGTCCAAAGTGCGTACTTCCAGCCAACACATAATTAAGCTTAATAAATTTCTAATTATTAGATGGTCAGACTAAGTGAATAAAAAAGGGTCTAAGGACTCACTCAGTCCTCGAACACATGGTCCGTTTCGGTTTGGGTTTGGGCTTGGGGTTTGCAAATTAACCCTTTTTTACGGAGGAGCCAGAACTCCGACCTCGGACACGACTTGCTAGTAAAAAGAGCGCTCGTAAAATGTCCAGTTTTATGGTCGCAAGTCGCTCGTCAGTTGCTGTGGCAGTTTAAATTTAAATAAATTGTACAAAACTGGCTGCCGCCGAAGACCAAGAGTTGGGAAACTCTTTGCCACTTCCCACGTGGAGGGCTTTTACGAGTTGGCCGGGAATTAAAAAGTTTATCTTGATTCTCTAAACAGTTTGATGAACAAAGAAAGACGGCGACACAGCGAGCTGCATAATTAGACACCCGCTGACCATCTCCATCCCCCAACTTCCCTCCTTCCCCCTCCAATCATTATTCACGCTCAGTTGACCACCTGTGAGTGGGACTTGGTTACGGTATATATATGTATATCGGACTTGAGTCAACCGACCGAACTGAACCTGAACTTTATCCTATGGCGTTGACACAACTCGAATCGCTTCAAAGGGAATTAGCATAATTGAATTAAGCATCGATAAGCCATGTTTTTCTTTGCTCCCCGACTGCAGCCGATATCATTAGCTGCCGTTGCATAAACCAGGAAAAAACGAAAGATAAACCTCCGAGCTGAATGCTTATGTTTGAGGTTCATTAATTTAACATTTGATAAGGTCGCTGCGAAGGGGTTAAACTGCCAGTGGGGGTGGGTTAAGAGTGGTCTCTGCTTGTTGTCAAAGTGGCAATAAACGTTCAGTGTTTTTAACCCTTTTCCGGAAATGGATTCGCCAGGGTTGTCAGCTGATAAAAAAATAACGAAATATTAGGGATACACTTAAGACTTACCTTCCAAGTAACAAGCACTTGAAAAATTTAGATTTTTTATTTGTAGGCATTCTCAATCAAATTATTTCTTTTGAAATATTTTTCTTAACTATAGTTTACTTATTATTTTAATAACAACACTTTTTTTTCTAGTTTTCATCAGATTTACATGATCGATTCAATAACTTAACATTCATTTCCTGATATCTGACATATCAAACGCCTAGTCCCATTCCGCATTATCGATGCAGACATAACATAAGAAAACATGGCAAAGTGCTGTTCAAACGCACCTGACAACTCCGGCAAAATAACCGATTAGCTTTCCTGTCCTGTACTCCCGGACCAACTGGCAAGTGGCCAAGACTTTTCGTAAGCCCAGACAGACAGACAGCTGGACAAATATTTGATATTTAATCTTATGGAACAACAAACAGAAACACAAACCAATGGAACGAGGTGGAGGCGATGATGTCTGACTGAATTTCGCAGCCAACGCATAAAATTGTAATTAATTAAATTTAAAGTCGAGTCAACAGGGCGGATGGGTGGTCGGGCATTTGAGGGGCAGACAACGCCCCGAAAGGATTAACAAATACAATGGCCAAACAACTTGAGGCTTAAAACCGTGCACTACAAAACCGAAGACAAAATGCAAACATAAACACAAACACAAATACAAACAGCGCCCAACCCAAAAAGGGGGGCGTGGCACAGAAGTCCAAAAGTGCTTTTAACCTACTTTTTTGCGAGTAAACAGACTCGGAATCCATCCAACATATGCATAAATAGACTTTAACCCTTGACGACGGTACCGCAGTGAAGCGAGGGGCAGCTGGAGGAAAATGAGTATATAAAACAGTAAGTAAGAATGCTGGCGGTTGTGAGTGATGAACTTGGGGATTACTCATTAAATTTAATCGCCAGAAAATGTTAAAAAAGGATTATATTAAACAATAATATTATAGAAATAATAATTAAATTTGATACTGTTTAAGTAAAATGTTTATGTTATATATTGTACTAAAGAGATATATTTATTTGGAAATTTTAATTAAATTTTTTGTAAGAGGGGTTGAACAAGATTATAATAATAATATCAGCAAGGAGAAAGAAATCACATATATCCTTAAAACTAAGACTTAAAACTATAAACCATATATATTTTTCTGCAATATTTTATATACCCTTTTGAAATTTATGCTGGTTGAGTGTAAAAAGTGAGGACCACACTTTGCTTTTTGGTCGCTGTCGTCGCAATGCTTTCAACAGATTTAATCTTATTTACCCACACACACACACGCACACCCTTTGACTGGGGCACACTCACACACCCGCAGAAGCTCTCATCTACACTTAACAGTGTGCAGAACGTAATCCTTTAAATGAGTTTAGCGTCACGTTCGCACTTATGCGTTAAACACGTGTTTTTTGCCCAGCATTATCCTTGTGCCTAGGCACTTCTCACAACTGGTTGTGGGCGGTGGTGAGTGCCCAAGGGGGAGGGGCTGCGGGCGGTTGTGGGTGGATGACCCATCCCCCAGCCATATGCAATGCGATTTTTTTTGCAGCGGCAACAGCTGCACAATTCAAAATGTCAATTGAGGCAGTCCGTCGCAAAAGCAAAAAGAGAATGGACCCACGCCCCAAAGCCATTCCCCCCAAACAAGAACCTAGGTCTCTATTCCTGGACTCCAAAACACTCTAATCCTGCGAGTGTTTGTTGAACATGCACTGACAGGAAACAGGAGCAATAAACGTTGTACATTTTAAAAAATGGTTGGGATAAAAAAGTTAATCGAATTAAATTAATAAATGAATATAGCGCTAAAACCCTGAAATTTATCTTACTCGAATATTAAAAAAATTATATATTTAACAACGGTAAGATTTTCTCAACTTATCAAGAAAAAAAACATAACATTTTTTTTAATTTATCCATAGGATATTGGAAGGGAAATTAGTTGAAATCTAATCTTATGATCCTTTTAAATAAAAATATCACACCAAATAGTTGGTGAGTTCCGGTAAAAAAATTCGAAGCCTACAACAATTTTAATAATTTTAATAAATAAATTTTATAGCATAAGTAAGATTTTTTTCAGTGCGCCCCCTCAGTTGGCCAAGCGCCGCTGGCGAGATTCAGTTTAGTCCACGCCACTGCACCTACAACAACTAGTCCTGTCGGTAAGGGGATTGGGGGGTTCTGTGGTGCAGGGGGCACTGGAAAAGGACTTCAGGGCGTGGGGGAAAGGGTTGCATGCAAGAGCACTCAGTGCGCAACGTTGGCTCATTAAAGTGGCATATTTCACACATAGCCCGAGCGACAACCACTGAACCAAAGGCAGCGACAGCAACTTGAGTGAAGTGAGTGCGAAACAGAAAAAAAAGATTCGGGGATACCCGTTTTTGGAACCAGGAAAATATCTTATGCATGCGTGGACCCAAAAAAAGTTCGAGGGTGGTATATAATTTTATGGGTAGACTGATCTTTTATGCGGTGTTCCACAAATGTCAAATCTGTATGACCCTTTCATAAAATTTAAAATTTAATAATCCTAACCATTTTTGTAATATCCCTTTTACAACATTTTCTTTAACTCATTAAAGACTTTAAAAATCTTTAAAATAAGCACAATTTATAATACATTTTCTTAATTTATCTACTTGCTTTTATTGTTTTTATCATAGACTAGTTTAATGTTTTTAAACTTAATTTCTAAATTCTCATTATAACTACAAATATTAGATTACTCAGACTAGATTTAATATCTTAATTAATTTAGCAGAGATTTTTTTTGACTACGTGGTCCTCCAAGGATGTGTGATTACAGCAGAGAAAAACACAAAAGGCTGGGAGACGGCGACCCGAAAGTGCAAAATTCCCCAGAATGCCGCCCGACTTTGACGTTGGCGTTTTTCTAGCTACGTGCGGCATGTTTTTCGGATCGCATCCTGGCATGTCCTTTCCGCCTGGAACGAGTACAGTTGGACAACGGCTGCGAGAGAGTTAAGTGCTGGCAATTTGGCCTTCTTTTTCACAAAAGAACTTTGTCGTACTTGGTTGTTGGCTGTTGGTTGTTGCCGGCTGGCTGTTGCATTGCGTCGGGGGACGGCGCGAGTATGTGGCAAATTATTTTAATTGTTTCGCAAGTGCTCAGAATGCCTCGAACCTAATGGACTCCCCGGAAAGTGGGTTGGGTCCGAGAGCCACGTCGTCTAAATTAATGTCAAGGGAAATGCCATTTTTCGTTTGGATTAATTTCCTCTTTTGTTTAGTTAATTTTTGAGAAAGGTTTTTGCGTACGCCAGTTGGGAATGCGAATTCACTATGGGCCTTGCATAATTATGGCTGCCACTTTTAGCTGGGCAAGTTAATTATAGTTATTTATTTATTTAGAACAGAGAAAACAGAACATATATTAACTGGAATTATTAAATAAACTACTGTGTTCCAAGTTCCTCTATATTATATTATTATTATAAGAATGCTGCATTAAATAAATTAAACATATTTAAAAAAAACATGCTTAAAATCTAGAAAACCCATAAAGTTTCTGGGTGCCCGAAAACCTATTAATTAATTTATACGGTTAATTGTGGCAGCCAAAAGCCGATTTACCATATAATTACTATCCAATATTCATAAATACAAGCGGAGTGTTCGTAAAAACCCATTACACTAAATTAATTTCACAAGGACAGTGGGTGGGTGGCTCAGAGCACTTTTAGTGAAAATATTAAATGCATTCCAATTGGCAAGAGCAAAAGCGAAAACAACAACAAAAACACTAGAAAAAAAAAGGAACAACGAACAGCGGGCAATATAATAATAAATAACATGCAAACGAGGCGAAATCAATGTAAAACGCGTTGAAGCGTATCATTAGTGGGTGGGGCCACGCCCACTAGGGCAGGGCTCGCCGGTGGGTGGCAGCCCAGTGGGCGTGGCAACGACAAAACAACCACATGCTGTCAATCAATATCCATGGGATATACGTGAATGGGATGTTGTGGGTGGCTCTGGTTTGGGGCTCCGCGGGCAATATATAATCGAGGCATATCAACAACTTGCCGTCACGCTGGTTAACACTTCAATAAATCGATAAACGCATCAAACAGAAAAGCTGTTGCATAATTATGACCGTTTGTGGGCCAGGCCCAGACGGGCTTTAATTAAATCGCCTGTGTATTAGTGCGAGAGCGATTGGCTGGCGAATTGAAGGGAAAACGCAGGCGGTCCATGCATGCATTAATCATAAAAAATGCAATCAATCGAGCGGAGCTCTACGGCTGCTCAAATGGACGTACCCGGAATACGCTTATCCCAGGGCTATTTTGTTACAGCGAAAAAATGTCTTAAATAACATTTATTCGGACGATTTTTAATTCAATTTATTTTTTGTTTAAAATTCAGTTTTTTATGAAAACCACCTGTAAAATGCAATCCACTAGTAATTTAATTCATATATTTTCAATTATTACAACAATAAGAGGATTATATGAGATGTAGGATTTTTCTGAGGGGGTGATGTGTTATTACACCCAGTGCGTTATTTTAATAAACCCAATAAAATTCAACAAATGTTTTAAAGTATTCTAATTTCCTATTCTAATTATTACAAAAAAAAGGTTTAAAACAAATGTTATTTAAAGTCATTACAAGCTTTTAAAATTAAATAATAATAAATTAATTAATTTAAAATTCATTTTATAAATGTTTTTTCTAAGTTCTCTTACGTATTTATTTAGTTTCTCCTAGGAATTTCGATTAATAAAACAACAAGTTTAAAGATCTTGATCGAGGGCTTTTCAAATTATACCCAATCGTAGAAGGTATCCCCAGGGACATAAAATGTTTTTATCAGAGAGCATCTGTCGTTCGTGTGAGCCCATATTTCTTCCCACGAAACTTTTCATCTACCGTTTCCAAGTGAATGGGCACATCAGTCAGCGATAACGATGACGATACCGATTCCAGTACGTCAGGTGCGCGGTGCAAAAACGAAAATTAAGTTGCCGCCACTCCAGCTCCACTAGCACCACCCAACGCCCAGCACCCACATCCCACCCACCGGAATACGGCTGTAAACTGAAGTTGGCGCACGTGTCCAACAAACGTTTGCCCTGGCACTCCACTCGACTCAACTCCGGCAACTGCCACGTGTCGATGCACTTGTCAGCATATGTTCCACGTGATTCCCAACTGCCACTAGTGCCCCTGTTCCTCGATAACTTCCTTGGTACACTTAAATAAAATGGTAGTTATAGTGGATAAAGCTAAAAAGGTAGTAAATTAAAGGAACATTTATTTAAGAGAACTCAATGCAAGCTTTTTATGATAACTGCTTTCTAAAGCCAACATTACTTATAACTTACCTGTAACTAGTGCTCGCTTGACGATAAAACGTAAACTGGGAACTTACCTTCTTTTAATTATATCAATTCCCTTTACTGGTCTTAAATACGATTTCTAGTTTTTTGTGGATAATTAACTTTTTTTAAAGATAATTATAAGACTGCATTATTTCTAAATCGTTTTATTTCTAAGCTCAAAGTCGCTAACTTATATATTAGTTAATTATTCCACCTAAATAATTAAATAAAATAATTAAATATAGAAATGATTTCAAGTGTATACCTAGTTAACCCACCAGATCCCAACAGAAAAGTGGTTGGTTGCCATTATGAAGATAGCCTGCGAATAAAAGCCAACTAATGACGGCTTTTGTCATTACTTCGCGCTGTTCAGATCTCCCCGCCGTCCGCATCCTTTCCTTAATATAATTTTGCAACTTGTTGTTTGCTTCCATTTTTTACTAATTTTATTTAGCAATTTGTTTGCTGTTGGGTTTTTAATGCTGTTAAATGCAATGCAATTTTTATCTGGTCTAAAAGGATTTTCCAACCTTCCGCTTTTTGTTCACTCCCCCGCTGGATTACGTGTTTTTGCATTTTCAACTGGACTTGAATATCCTGTCCACGTCCTTTTCCAACCCGGCCCGCTGTGTTATCTTGCGGTTTTTCGCATCAAGTTGAGAATTTTCTCATTAATTTCAACGTTTTTCTGCAGCTGCCGTAGCTGCTGATGTGTTTTGTGCTTGTGGACAGTTGTTGGTCCCTCTGTGTCGAGGTCCTGTCCCACTGATTGTGGTTGCCCGGGATGTCCTGATGGGCGGCTTCATGGTGACAGTGATATTCACATCTAAGGATGTAAGCCATGAGCAGCAAATTAAAGGGACCATTTGTGGATGAAAGTTTGCAATTAGGTTTAGAAAATGTATATAGGGCAAAAATGATTAAATTTAGAAATGATTATAGGGAATACAGCATAATTGTGATATGTAAAAATGTACAAATAAATATTTTAAAACCAATTCCAAGACCCTATTGCTTTTATCAATCCGCATCAGATGGTTTTTCTCACTTAACTTAAGCATCTGCAGAACCATATTATAAATATCAACAATTCTTAGTTAAAAAGAATTCCCCGTAGAATCAAAACAAAAAGTACTCTCTATAATCCATCTGATCCCATTATTTCTGACACTCAACAATTGGCTCATTTGAGGTTCATCAACCTACCGCACCGCTCTTTAATATCCACGCCTCATTTCCGATAGACAATTCCGGCCAGCCAGAACAGAAATAATAAGGGACCAAGTGGAAATTCACACAAATTAAAGCCAAGTCGGGAAAATCCAGAGCAGCCAAGAGGAAAAGCCAGGGAGGAAGACCGGCCAAAGTCAAGTAGACAGCCAAGACAAACACCAATTAAATGCACATAATGATAATGTTGTGCCGAAAAGTCATTCGGAGCAACTAAATTACAACTTCCACTTTACATTACATGGCACGGCAGCGGAACCTCAACCTCCGAACCCGACCCCGAAACTCGTCCCCAACCTAACCCAATGAACTCTTGGAAAAACTCGAACGGAACCGAAAAATCCACACGAAATTAAAAGTCTGCTGCAGTTGCAAAAGGAGAAACAGATGGCTACTGCAACGTAATGAAAACAAGCACCAACAAAAATCGCCCAAATTTGTGTCTAAAGTGTTTGGCCTCCACTCCTTTCACCCTTCACCCCAAAAAAAAAACACTCCCAAACCAACCAAAAAAGCCAATCCAAGAGCTAAAGTTGGTTTACCGCTCGGTTGAGCGAAGAAGTTCAATGCACAAGTTCATGAACTTGGGGAAACCGACTTGAAAAGGTTTGCCTTCTGGTCCGCTGACGGAGCAGTTTATAATTAGAAATCGTACGGAGTTCCGACTCCGACTCTGACTCCATCTTCATCTACCCATCTCTGGAGTATCTCAACGAAAAGAAAGTCAAGTGGATTTTGGCGGCAAAAGTTGAGAACGCATTGCATTGCCCCAGAGAAAAGAGGGAGATGAAGTCGGAATCCTCTGCCATCGGTTACGTAACGTGGAATTTTCTGTTTACCCAGCGATGGCGATGATGGCGACAAGTGCATACAGCTCCTTGGATATTGACAGAAAACAAAAGCAAACAATTTGTCGGTGTGCAGGTCGCTTATGTAAATAAAAGGGAAAAGAAGTAAGGATATTATCGAGGCCGAATTCGGAATCCCCTTACTCGGAGATGCTGAGAAGAGTGGAGTAAGAAAATATTTGTAAGACAGATATTAAAAAATATATTCATTCATATAAATATATATTCCCATTTTTATTTAAAAGTTTTCAAGCATGAGATTTAAATGCAGCTTACTTTTTGTAATAATATGGGAGCCTGCTCTAAAATCTTCAAAATATTCAAAGCTATTCAAGCACGTGTGTGAATAAATTATGGCCATTTAAGATTATTTTTAAATCGATCTAATCAACTTACAACAATGTCGCTTAAGTTAGAGAACCCAAGAATAAATTATATATTTATATATTCTGCGGAAGCTTTGAAAGGAATAGTTTAATGTTTTAACTAGCACCCAATAATGGAACTTTTATATCGGTTCAATGTCTTACGTTATAAATAAATTATAAAGGAAATTTACTTCAAAGGAAATCTGTGGCAGCTTATCAGCATGAAAAGTTAAAATCGGCTTAAAGCTTTAAGAAAAATAAACGAAATAAACGTTGGCCGAAGTATTAAATGCACTATATAAAGACTAAAAATAAAATGAGATATTACATCCTGTGGCGGGTTAAACAGCTTACATGCAACTACTGCGAACTCGATTTGAATAAAAACAATTTCAAGTGCTAGCATAATGAAATGTATCTTCCGTCCAAGACAAAGATAACTACCTAGGGTATTTAATTTTTAAATAAATAAAAAACGAAACGGAGCGCGCTCGCCATTGTAAAAAGATGTGGGCGAGTGGCCTTTGTTATTGTTTTCAGCGGCTTAAGCAATGTTAAATATTTAACAAAAATAAAGCCGAGGCAACAAAAGAGGAGATTCCGATTTTAACGTATGCATGGTATGGATATGAAAGGAATGGGAACCTGGAACCTGGAAAAAAGCGGAGTTTCGTGCTCGTGGTTAATCTTTTAAGTGTGCCGTATACCACCGAACTTCCCCCGCACCACCACTATATCATTCTCGCAACGTGTTTATATTTCGATTTAAAATTCTGTGCACGCGCCGGGCATTATAAACATTTTTCTATATGATTCCCACATATGAGTGGTGCTGCAATGGGTTTCGATGCTGCCTGCGAAACTTCAGCGGCAATGTTTGTTGTCGGTGGTTTTGCAACGTTTGTCGCTGCCGCTGCCGTTGTCATTTGTTTGCGTTTTAATATGCAAATAAATATAATAGGACACACGATGCTTTTTAAATAAATACGGCCAAAACATTTATGACAACTCCTCGGCGGTTCGCTTCGTTTGTTCGGCGATTTTATTGTCCGCTTTTCATTGATAAGCGGAGCGAACTGCAGTCTGCAATTGCAAACTGCGTTGGCAAATAAATTGCAGGAAATGGAAAATAAAATGTTTATTTGCCATAAATCGGTCGAGCAGTTTGCTGGTTAACCAGTATTAAAAGCGCGATCGTTCAGGTGGTCGGGTCTGCAAAGAAGTCGCTGCTGCGGTGAATGTAAAAATGTTCGTTCGAAATGGGCAAACGATTGGGGGTCCGCAATCTTTGGCATTTGGTAGCCGGTTTATGACAGTTTTCAGATTGGACTTACAGGTTTTAATAGTTCTATAAACGATGGATATTATGATTAAAGAAAGATTTATTGGAGTGGGTTTTAAATTACCTTAATTTTGTAATAGAATTTTTAGCTACTAAGTTGGATTATTACTTTTTTCTAAAAGTAATTAGAAGTTTATCGATTGAGAAAAGTATTATCATGCGGTTATATGAAATTATTCATTTATTTTAGAAAGTTTACTCAAGAGATTTCATATTTTCAACCCAGTGAAAAAGAGTCCGATGAATAAACACCTGTTTTATTTGCAAACCAGAAGTATTTTATCTTCAGATAATACTTGTTTTCCATGTTATGCAACCGTTACTTTTTATAATGCGCAACCCAGCATGGCAGTAAATTTATAACCCCAGTTGGCAATTGTGCAACAAATCTGCTTGCTCATCGAGTTGTCAGAGTTGCCAGAGGACTCTGCCACTCGAATCGCACCGCATTCATAACACTCGGCCACATTATGCTCAGACAATCTAATGCCTTGCCTAATATTTATATCCGCTCTCGACTTAAGCTATTACCAAGACAAACACCATGCCCATAAATCCTTCGAGCGGGCATCTGCATAATGCATTTATCTCCCCAAAACCGACTAACATACAGACTTGGCCGGCACTCATTTATCACATTTATCGCTTGCGAGCGAATGCGAAAAATTCTATTACTGTCCACAAGGAGTGCAGGACTAGGACTTCGACTGCTGGCCGGAGTCCTGGGAAGCAGACCATTAAAAATTATGGAATAAAAATCTTGCGCATCATGTGAGACCGACGACATATGCGATAAATTTGACACAAAAGGAAAAAGAACTGGGAACCATAACCACTGCATCATTGCCGGGGATCTTGAGATTTCCGTAGAATTTCTTTCACTGCACCAGTGGCCGCCATTTATCACTGTCCAAGTTATGCCTGTTCGCATTGCATTTAAGCCGTGTCCATAAGGATCAATGAGGATAATACGAATCTATGGCAACGGGCGAGCTTTGGCCAAACGTAATTATCGTTTATGCCGCAATGGGGCACGTTTCGTATTGGATGAGGTGGGTCGGGTGGCTATGTCCTGGGTGGTTTTTGGGAGGGGGTGCTTAGATTTGTCATGGTTTTCAGCTGCACATTGTGATAAGCACATGTTATGGTTTTTCACACTCCCCCACTCTCGAGTGTGGGGTTAAATTTTCGTGCTCGGATTTTTCGTGTTATCGATCGACTTGCCATCCCATGCCCATGCCGACTCCTTGTTTGCGGTTGTTACATGTTTTCCTATCTGGATTATGATTAATTGATTGCCAAGTGCTGGGGTCCCTCAACGACATCACAATTATTGGGGCGAACAGGGGGTTTGCCTGCTGTCACGCCCCTGCAATTCGACTTTGGGTCAATGCTCTTCGCCGAGAGTGGGAAAACTTTTGACGCTTTTCCACGGAAAAATCATAAAAACGAATTGCTGCCATTGCAGCGGACGCTGATGTCAAACAGCTGGAGTTCTTTTGGACTTTCCGAGCATCGCATAAACAGCCAACAAATGTGCAACACACAAAATTGACAGCTCGAATCAAGCATAAGCAACGTTTAATTGGCACTTGGCAACCAAAACAAAACATTTCGTTGCGATGGACGGCAAATAGGATGCTCTTTTCATTGGAGTTGGTTCTGAAAACTCGATAAACAATTTGGGTATTCGGTAAGTAAAACTAGATTTTAGATCTGAAAACGTATACGTTCCCTATAGGGAAATGTACAGCTACAAAGTTTGTAGTACAAACCTAATCAAGTTTAACACGCAGTTAAGAAAATTACCGTAAGAGGACTAAAATGCTTAATTTTAAAATAATGACTACAAGTAAAATACTTAAAAAATCAAGAGAATAAATAAAAAATTAATTTTATGTTCGGTTTGACATTCTTTTAAAAATATTTCATATTTGAATTCGTTAATATTTGATGTTAAGCTAGCATTTTATTTCCAAAAATAGTGTAGAACGTGAATATTAAATATGATTGCCTTAACCTAGTTAACTTTTTCACAACTTCTCGAGAGATATAAAAACCGGCAAACTTTAACTCTAATTGCATTGCTCAAAAAATAAAAAAAACCCCTAATGGCAAACGCAAAAGAAAAACCCAGCTACCGCCGCAATTATCAGAGTATAATGAGCAGTCAGTTGGTTAAACATGCCATCGAACGCGGAAAGTGTGGAGGAGTCTGTGGCTGCACATGTGTGCTCGGAGGCAATCATTTAAATAGTTATTGCACTTTTCCCCAGCCGGCACACACGGCAATGCAATTAGTTAAAAAGGCCAAAAAGAGCAGGAGCCAACAAAAGTGAAAAAAAGAAAGAAGCAGCCAGCAACTGACAGGCTGACAAGCCAGAAAGAGTGCGGGAGGATGAGCTACGGCACATGGAAGAATGTCAAAGCAGAATGAAGCCATTAAACGAACGGCAAAACTTGGAACCACCCGAAAAAAATCGAATAGACGACGGAAACAGAAGCAAGAAGTAGTTCGAGCTCTAAGCTAGAAAGCAGTGGCAACAAAATCTAACACCCGCTGACGACACGATGGGCAGCACACTCATTCACTGCCTCGAACGTCAACGTTGGCATAGCCACAGTAGCAGCAGCAGCAACATCAACATCCAAGGCAGCAACAGCAACAGTCCCAGCAGCAACATCAGCAGCCACAGCGGCAACACCAGCCGGCAACATCATCTCCTCGTCATAGCCCAGATGGAGTTCCTGGAGGAGATGGGTGTGGGGACGAAGGCAAAGTCTCGTAAACGTCGACATCTTCCACGAGCAATCACTGTAATAAAAACCTATTTATCAAGGGTATTTCAAGCACCTACATTTTAGAACCTGTGTACTATGTGTAACTTAGTATTTTGTTGAGGAGTGACATAATCTTAAACTAATAACAAATTATTCATATTTAAATTCATAATTATATGCATTTCATTTTTTTTTTTTTAAATTTAATTCAACTTTTAATCAAATAGTTTTTTTTCACTTTTATCAATTCATCAAAAGACGCGAAAAGTACGGATTAAAAACAATTTTTTTTTTTTACAAATATTTAATCGTTCAAAAAAATGGGATCCAAAATTAAATATGTATATCACTTTGCAAGGTTTATAGGTTTAACATTCTCTAAAGATGTCAATCAATGAAATAAACCACGCTTTATAGAACCAATTTCCCGCAGTGTATGTGTTAGACTTTCCATGGCTGACGTTGACAGGTCGCGAAAAAGGTCCAATGAGCTCTACATCAGCGGATTCCCAGTTGAGATTGAGGTAAAGCCGAAATTTTAATGGCCTCCCCAGATGCAATATAAGCTTACGATGGAATGCCTTAAGAGTGCTAAAAGTTTTGAACATATTACTTTAGCACATTGTGCATATTTCACACTTAGCACTCCTTTTGCAATTGAAGTTTCTTTACTGCGCTAAGTGAAGACTGTGCTCCACATTAATCAGCTAATAATGCCAGACAATTAGCAATTGCGACAGCCATTTACTGCAAATCCCCAGATACTCAAAAGAACGTGAAATGCCATACATTTTCATATGCCAGTGTTTTGAGGTAGCGCACCGCCGAAAAACTTTGCTCACAAGACAAACGACTGTCAGCTTGGAAAGCGGTACACTCAAAAAAAATATTAAAATGTAAGATTATTTAACATTTTGTATAGCTGTTTAAGACTATCAATAAGTTCAATTTTTTAAACATTTACATTAGTTAATAATAAATAAATACAAAAATAATATCTTATCGAATCAGCAAAAAAAGATCAAAAATGTAATAAAAGAGAGTTTTTAATGTTGCTATTATCCTACAAGTTGTCGCTTTAATATACGTAGAAAATGGGCAAGTAAATAAAAATTGCTTTATAACCATTTAAAGCGAAATTATTTTATTTTATATGTGAGTTCAATGCATTCTCATCCTTTTTTCTTGTGTAGGTAGAAGAATAGGGGCTTTGGATCTGTTTGGGGATCTGCTTTTTGCCTGAGCCCTGTTCACGTGAGTTCTGCAACATTTTTGCAAAGTAATTGCTCATTTTGACAGGTCGTGCAACGCCCTTGTTTGCAGTGGCAGCTTCTTCAGCTTTTTCTGCTGCTGCCGGCTTGTTGCTTCCTGCCAGCAGCAATGGATGTTGCAGTTGCAGGAGCAGCAGCAGCAGCAGCACAAGTAGAATAACCTGCAGCAGCCCGTATTTCTTCACATGCGAGAAAGCAATAAAATCTTATAGTTTGTTTTTTGTTCCCGCTGCCTTCTGCACATGTGGCATACCGACAACGACAAATACAACGGCGACTGGGAAAAAAGGCGACAACAATGACGACACTGACTACTGACTCGCCTCTGTCACTGACAGGCTGTCAAAGGGGGGGTTTTCTGGGGGGTGGGGGTGGCAGCAGGGACGGAGGTGAGAAGTGCAAAAGGGGGAGTAAATGTCCTCCAGTTGTCGTGAACGGTAATGTGCCTCCTTCTTCTCTTATCAAGAAAGTTTAGCAAAAGGGTATGCAAAGTTTTGAATCTTCTAAACTTTTGTACTGCAATAAAAAATATTACTGCTGATATTACAATATTTTTTTAACACTAGAGTGATATTTATTGATTTTTGAATTTAAATATATATTTACAGAAAGACCGTTTGTTTGTTTGCCCTAAAAAATCCATTAAATTGTTAAAATTCCATTAATTTATTTTTTTCTGATTTTCAGAGGGTAAATAATAAAAAAAGTTTTGTTATTTTTATTAATTTAAATTTTAAAAAACTCGACATTTTTTATATTTTTTAAACAAAGATATCTACATAAATTATTTATTATCTAAAAAATATGTTTGCCATCGACGAAGAGTAACTTGAGTTCTTTTTTAAACGAACAACCCCAAAATACTTCCCTTGGACAGATGTAGTTGCTACATTTTTGCTCGTTCCCTTTTTATTGCAACTATTAAATGCATTTCACAATAGTTTGTCGATGGATATGTTATTGTTAGCCATAAAATTAATATGCGTGCTGGGGACAACAATGAAACGATTTTGATGACAGCCCAACAAGAACGACATCGCGTCTACATGGAGCAACATCTGTTTAGCATAACCCGGCAGCAACATTGAATGCAATTCTTTGCATCCAACTGCAGTTAGGTCTTCTGAAGCCCACTTACTCCGGTATAGTAGCACTTCTTTTGTTGCCCGAACGAGCAACGAGAGATTTTCACAATTTAAACGGATGACACAACACAAAAGTGTCAATCAAGCGAGGAGTTAAGGCCCCCGAGGGCCATTCAAGGAATTCTGATGGGGACGGAGTGTCGGTATGGAGCAATCTGTCACAATCAATTAATTGCTCGCAGAACTATCAACACAGAGCGAGACACTCACATCAAACAAATCTAAAGGTAAATACCAGCGATGCGTATCTGTCAGATACGAGTTTGCCTTTTATCAGCACGCACGATCACTTCAAAGAGGAGAAAATGGTTGGGATTCACCGAAACGGAAGTGATTGCCTTCACACCCATCGGGTTCACTGTTGCGGTTCGCTCAGATCCGATCTGGGGTCTCCCCACATTTCCACTTCTCCAGACCTGGCGGCAACATCAACGGAATCTCGGTCTAGTTTCGTTTTGTGGGGGAAATATCAGATCGATAATTCGATCATGTCAAGGTATTTCACTATAGATCTACGCATCTGTGTGTTTGACACAACTTGTCATGTTCACATTCGTGTTGAGGTTAAATGGAATTTGTTTTGGTCTTGTGACCTCTCAACCGTGTTTTTGGGTAGACGGACATATACATTTAATTGAAAGTGACACATTTGGGATGTATGTATATTTTGTGGAATTTTATGCACTACTAATCGGATGAGAAATCTTAAAGTTCCCGTCAATATAAATTCTGTCCAAATGTTAAGTGAAGCGTATCAAAGCTTATAACTTGCTTAAATGGAGCAAGGTCTGTCAATCCAAAAAATAATTTAAGTGTGGAATTATTCGTACGTCATTTTAAAATATAAGAAAAATATAATAATAAATAAAAAAATATAAATATACAAAATATTACAAATTGTACATTTCAAAAATATAATCTTTTTAAAATAAAAAAAATGTTAAAGCCAGTTAATAAACTAATAGCCAATAACCTTAAGACATTGCTAGAGCAACCTAACATGTCAAAGATCACTAAATTGTCCCTAATTAAACTCTTATTAGACATATGCTACTTTCTGAGGCAACCTCCATTAAAGATGCATTACTTCCTGAGCCAACAAGACCGAGGCCAAGGAAATGCAACTGCAAACAATTTGGCTCATAAATAACACGTTGACAGTTTGTAATTTTTAAAAGTAATCAAGCAAAGCTAATTAACAACAGCACCCGTGGCTGAGGTGTAAGTATATGGAGTGCACTTTTCAAATGAAGGCGTGGCCGAGGGAAGGGAAGGGGATATAGCCGAGGAGACATGTAGAAAGTCGGCGCTAATGAGAAAAATATGACACAATTGTAATTATCTGTAGGGAGCGGTGATGCGGCCCTGGTCTCAACGGTTAATACCAAATATGCCAGACGCAGTCCGAGCAAGATGAATGAGCATGAATTATAAAAACATAAAACGAAAAAAAACAACGAGAAAATGCGAGTAAAACAAGGAGACCTCTTCACGTGGCCGGGAATAGTTGCTACTCGTAGTTGTAACTGCAGCTGACATTTCTGTTAATTTTGATGTATGGCCAAGACCAGGAGGGAATATGTTTCTGTTGTTGCCGTTGTTGTTAACGCAAACGGATTTCCACTCTGGGGAGAAAAACAGGGAACCCGAGAACGCTTGAAAAAACAATAACAACTCGAATGAAAATGAAATGTGGGCGTTATAAATTCAGTTGGTTAGTAGCTGGCAGGCAGTACACCTGCCGGGCCCTGAGTTTCTTAATTGCCGGACAGGTAAGAGGTCCAAGTAGGCGCTATAAAGTTTCATTAACCGTGACGCACACACCCTCCAAACTTAACTATCAAAAGGCCGTAACTGATTAACAAAATGCGCGCATAAATATGGAAAATATTGCCGGGGTCACTGCATCGCTCTTTTCGGCTGACAGCATCCAATGGTGGAAAATCCACCCTTAGGTGATCTGCTGGCGAAAAATAATGACGCAGTGAATTTCGGTTTTCATGGGAAAATATTATACTATGTTCGTAGGATACACAACCTTGTGGTTGGTCCTCTTGGCAAAGGGGATCACGTCTAGCTGTGGGTGGCAAAAATATCTAACTATCACTTGTCCGGGGAAATATGTTGTGTCATCCCTGCCACTCGAGCATGTGTGTGTCCTACAGATCATTTAACTTGTGAGCATGCAGCAAAATTCGTTCACCCAGCAAGTATTTTGGGTAATTTCTCTATGGGAAAGTATTTAGGCACGCAAAGGAAACATGTGTAGGTCAAAAAACATATAAAAAAAAACAACATATATTAAATATGCATACTCGGAATACTAATTATACTAATAATACGAAAAATCATACAAATATTGGACACACCTTTTGATAAAAGTAGTCAAAATAATTAAATTATTAATTTTATAAATAACTGTATTTTTGAATAATAATATACATATAAGACCATTTCTTAACAAATGGGTAATTACCATTTTTACCAAGCCAACTTTACAGACTACCAATGTTTGAATACAGATTACACATGTAATCCCATTACAAATCCACACAGGCAAAACGAAAATCATTCAAAGTTTTCCAAAATAATTTTTAGCACTTTGGATGCATTACCGCATTTACGAAACTTTGACGTATATTTACAAATTGATTTACAATAATTCATGAGCCAACCAAAAAACATAGGTACAGATGCAACTTTAAACAAACTTTTTTCGGTGAGGGGCGGATTTCAGTTTGACCCAGATCGCAGGGTAGATGAAACATTCTCATAAATTGAAGGCATAATGCGCAAAATTTATGTTACACAATTTATGCAGCCGAGATTCCCCAATTTGCAGGCATATGAATCTCCAATGTGTGTCGGCGAAGTGAAACATGCTGCGGAAAGAGAAAAAATTCAAATTACAACTTTACAACTTTGCGAAGCAGAGGAAAAGATTCTCACACTGTTTATCATAAAAATTCGAAAGGAGAAGCGAACAGGGCAGCCGAAAAAGAAAAAAATCAGTGAGAAAGCATGGCAAATGTTTACACAAATTACGAATCTGAGTCCCGCTCCGATTTTTCCCCCTCTGCTGTGTATATTTGAACGGCTACCGTATTGGAAAATAAACCAATTGCCTTGTGCATTCGTTAGATACGAGATACGATGTACGGGGGATATGTATATGCGAGTGTGTGAATGTATCTGGGAATGTAGGAGGACGTGCAAACATTTCCAGCCAAACTGACACACGGAGTATGTCAGATGATAATATTTTTCCAAATGTCGATGGTATGCTACAAGTAAATGGTATATATGCGGGGAATATGCTCCTACTAGAGAAGATAACGTGATAAGCAAGTCCTTGATTATTTGTATGGCGATGGGCTTGAAACGTTTTAAAAATAATTAATCAATATATTAAAGATGTTGATAAGATGACCATCATTTAAATGGGGGGTACTCATTTTAAAAGATTGGAATATAAAAATTAAAATTAAACTTGAAATTCATAAATATATGCATCTCTATATCTAAAATTGTAATTAAATTGCTTTCTAGTAAAGGTTGATAAATTTATAAATAGAAAGTACATATCCTATTCTCTTCCAAGAAGTAAAACTGATATTTGAACATGATTTCGGTTATCTTGGCGCCTCACGCTTACATCTCTATGTCCTATCTATCGAATCCTGGTCGAAAGCAAAGCGGATTGAAGGTGTTAAATGGGCATGAAACAGCTGCAATGCGGACGACGACGACGAAAAGGGACAACGGCAACGACAACAACTCGCAGGACAATCACCAAATAAATACAAACAACGTGAGCATTGGGAGCTCTTCTACTCCATCACCCCCCCGCAATCCGCTTCCCGTTGGTCTGCCGAAAAAGCTCAAAGGACGAAAACAAAATTCCCAATTGTTAATGCACGTTGGGATAGGGGACATCGATCGGGAATGTCGACTCTGGGCATATGTAAATACCAATTTACGCTACGGAAATGTCAACAACGACGATTACAACAACCATGGGGTTACCCTTTAACCCTTTTGAGGATACTCCACCCATTTTTCGAAGGTGTGCAGCCTGCTTAGTCGCTGTTCACTGTTTGCTTTTAATTTTGTGCCGTCGCATATTAATTTTCACATCGATCGGGAATATATAACTGACCCGAGGCCTATGTAGACGCACCTTGACAGCCCGACAGCCACCCTCTCGTCTGACCCAAATACAACTAATTGACCATGACGTAATTAGTCATCTATTTAATTGTGCATTGAAAAACATTTCTCCGGGGTTGATTTCCCAGGTTTTCGCTTTGTTTTGGTTTGGTTTGGATGAGGGGTTCTTCGGTTTTCGCATGGGAAACATTATATTTCATATCCCAGGAAATTCATTCAAAAGCAACCAAATTGTGATTGAGTATCTGCAAAATATAATTGCGGTTAAAATATATACATAAGGGAATTTGATTATTGTTCGCATCAAATTCAACTATTTTTGTGACATTTTATCGTGTAGGACCTAAAAAAAATTAATATAAAAAACCATCGAAGTTAAATTAATTTTGTTTATTTTTTTATCCACATTTTAAATAAATAAGTCACAAATAAACATAATATGTATGTATGTAGCTTTTTTTGTACTATTATTTTGACCGCAGCTGTGTGTTGCGAAATAATTTTCACACCAAGTTCGAGGGAGAGTTTTAACTTTGGCATGGGAAAGGCGAAAACATATTTCGGCAACACCGAAAACTGCAGTTCACTCGTAATCAAATAACAATTTGTTATGTCCAGCAGATTACAACATTTAAATCATTTCAATTTGAAATTAATTTCATCCCAGCAAACGGACACCGGCATCCAGCATCATCCATCCAGTAATCTCAATCTCAAAGCGCCGCCGGCTGGGGAACTGGGAAAAGTCAGAGCCAAAAGAACATTTGTTATGGCAACAAGCAGCAACAAATCTCTTAAACCGAACGCAACACCCACAAACAGTGGAAGTGAGCAAAAAATGGAGCTGGGAAAACCCCATTACCAAAATGAATTTATGCACATCTCAAAAACAGCAAACAAACAACGTGGCAGGGCAAAAGATGCAAGCTGGATGGAAAACAAGATACGGATGATGATGCTGCTGACGAGGAATGGAAAACTTTTGCATCTCTCTGTGTGGCTGGCTGGCTGGCTTTCCTTTTCCCATTTTCCCTTTTTTCCGGTTGAGTTTTCTTGTTTTTGCCATTGTCGAGAGTTGAATTGCAGGGGCAAAAACTAACCAGGGTAAATATTTATTTTTTAACACGTTAATCTCACAAATCCCCTGAAGTGGACCAACCGCAACACACACAATAACACGCAGCAGCCACACGCAGTTGGCTGAATAAACAAAACGACATCAGACACCACAGCCACGGGCAGTTGAAGGTTCAAGCGTTCTAAATTTGTAAATCATGCATCATTTTGGTTCGTTCTTTTTTTTATCCGCCACTGGACGCAGGAGGGTAAACAAACAGTAGCCGGGCATCGGCGGCATATAATCAGCTGCAGGCCGCTCCAGAGCTGTCAGCACTTGACTTTCCCCCAGACCACGGAGACCAGAATCTTGAAAAGAAGACCACAGACGACGGACTGCACTTTTCCCCTGAAATCTGAAATACGAGGCAGGCGTTGCTACTTGCTGACAAAAATGTCGCGCCTAGAGGCGCTGGCGAAAAATATGATTTAAGTCTGTGTATAGAAAAGAAAGCGGATGAAAAAGACGAATTTAAAATGTTTTAAAGAACACATTTTTATAACCCAACAATTTAAAAAAAATAAATATATTTTCATTATTTAAAAAAGTATTAGTCCAAACTATTTAGAAATATAAAAAAAAATTTTTTTTTATTCTGTATAAAAATAATAATATATTTTTTTAAACAATAAAAAAAAATTTTTATTTTCTTTTCTTTACTTTACTTTACTTTAAGCTTTAAAAAATGTAACAACTTCTTTTGAAACAGAATAAATATTTAATCTTCTATGCTATTAAGTTGCTTTTTAGATCTACCTTTAATAGTCAAATCACTTATTTTTTCTGCAAAATGAGGGCAAATATTTAATAATATATTCCTACATAAATAGAATTGGACAATAATACGCATGTCACTACAAAATAAGTGTTTATTTAAGGTTATAAATTTACCAATATAGTTGTATCCTCCTAGCCAAATCCAACATTCACACCTCTCCTTAGGGTATTTATAAAAATATTACAGTTAATTCAATTTGTGTGAAAAAGACAAGAGATTCGGTCTGTTTTTTTTGGTTTGTCAGTCAGTCTGTCTTCCGCCAACGAGACGAGGCCTCTTTGGGGACTGTTTTTCGTGCTCTCCCGACTCCGGATATCTGTCCGGGAACTGTCAGGCTTTTGTGTGTGGTCCGGTTCAAGTGGCCATGGCTTTGCCAGTTGGCCCGGCGAAAAGGAAGCGGCTCGATGGGTGGCTCTTGTGTTTTCAAGGGGGCGGGAGAATCTCGTTTCAATTGTACTTTGGTCAGAGCTTCGCGCCCGTTAATTATGATAACCAGTTGTTGGTCAACAGGGGGCGTGGAAAGTGGAAATGGGGTTAGGAGTTAGGAGTTGGGGGACACGAGGTGGCCAAACAATGGCTGCGAACGCGATGCAGAGCTTTGCTAATTAGCAGGCAACTAAAAGCCCGCTCTAATTTGCAGGCAGAGCTCCAACTGCGACCCGGACTTTGACTCCGACTTGGACACGAAATCAGCTTCATTAGCTAGCATTAGCACTAAGTAAATTTCCTGGGCCCTTGCTACGCGAAATATGATTAAGATGAAACACATGCCAAGCGAAAATAACACAACAGGAACTGGAATTTGAATTGGAACTGGGGAGAGGCCGAAACAAAAAACCATCGAAACGCCGCAGGTGATTTCATTTCCATAAAAAAAAAATACAAAGACCCCAAAAACACCGAACAAAAACAAAGCGCACAACAATATAATTAAGAGCCTCAAGTGTGTTTAAATCAAAAGGAAGAAAAAAAAAGAAAAGGAACAAGTTGGGCAGGCAGGATCATCGAGGTAGGCAGCAACAGATTGGCAGGCAGATGTTTCCTTAAACTTAAATCCCCCATGGAGTCTGAGCAAGCAAAGAAAAAAGATGCAACATGAGTTAAGCCAAATTTCGGCAAGCTGCAAAAAATATGAAATGTGCTACAAAAGATCTTAAAAGGCATATGGCTTACCGAGAAACACAAAGTTAAGCTTCAGAGCTGCAATAATGTAGAAAAAATTAAATAAAAGGAAAAAATTCCGGAAATAATAAAAACTATAAGTACTTTTTAGCTTATTTTTAGGTAAAATATTTATTTGTTTCGGATTTTATTTATTTTAAAATTATAAATCTTTTCATTTTATAACATTTATAAAGAAAACAAAGTTAGAGTTGCTACTCCAAATGAAAATAACTTTTGATAACAAATTATGTTTTAAACTGCAGTTATAATTGTAAAAAATATTAGAATAAGCGATGAAGCAAGCGAATATTCAAAAGTCCCATTCCAAACGCCTTTCTCAAGACTCTTCAAAAACAACAATATTTTATGTTAGCACAAAGGTAAAAGATTTACATCACCATCATTAGATAAATCTCTTTATTTACACAAACACCTTTCAGGCAGGCCAATACCGGGACATATGAAGTGTTGGAGAAATATGCCCCAAAGGCACTACAAAACACACCGCAGAAATTATAGCAACCAATGGACCTCGGCAGCGTATGCGATTATTTTGATGAGTCCGCCAGTCAGTTCGACTTACGCCGTAAATATTGGAAAAAATATGGCACAAGAGCAGCGCCCAGCGGGAATACATCGGGGAAATCCAGTGCTGAGGATCCCCCAAACAGACAGCGAATCGGAACCAGAACAGAGGGGTCTGGGTCTGGCACAAAAGATATTCCAGCAACGCGAACAACTCACATGCCCCGATGCCCCCAGCTCACCAGCGAGTTGCGTGTGATGTGCGTGAAATGCAACTAAATCATGCCGCGAAATATTTCAGGGATTGCTACTCTCACAAAGGAGACCAAAATACAGTCATAAAAAAATTAGTTTTTAAAGTTTATATAAAAATGTTGTAAGTCTTTTAAAAAGATATGAAAACTGAAACAAAATAAATATAAAATAAATATAAATAAAAAAGGTGATAAATTTAAATTAATTTTTAAAAGCTGAAATCTTTTAAATCTTTTGATATTTTACATAAGTGAGCATTTTTAAAAATAATTGCAGTTAGAATTTATTGAAGTCCAGAAAAAGATTAAGATTATTATTTTCTTTAAAAATCTTAAAAAAAATAACGGAAAATTCCAGTCTATTATCGATAAATATTACGATTTCCTCTAATTTGATTAAAGATTTTATTGTACAATACAGGCAATAAAATTTCCTGATTCATAACACAAATAAATGCGATTTTTGCCAAGTGCAGGGTCCCTAGTTGGAGCCAAAAACACGAACAAGCTCCCCACCAGGCGGCAGATGGCCGGTCGGGCGATTCTTGTTGTTGTTGATAACTTAAATGCCACATTTAGATACAGAAATTTCAGTAAAGTCGACGCATAAATCAAGCGGCAAGCGGCAGGCAGCGCAGTGAAGTTGGGGCAGTGAAGATCACCAGAGGCAGGAGGCAGGAAGCAGGGGGCGTTGCTATAAAGATGAAGCAGCGAAACTCTGGGCTCCAGAGATCGACTTCCAGAGCGACTGCAACTCGATCGCCAGAAAGTCGGAGGCGGAGTTCTGGATCTGAAAGACGGAAGTGTGCAGGGACATAAAGTGGAAAAAAAGGGCTGCCATTCAGATTCGTCCATCTCGTGCGCTTAATTATTGTCATTTTTTCACAGAGCCTCTTTTCCGAGGGGGAAAATCGGAGGCGAGCCGCTTAGTCACAGCTCTTTATCATCATTCGTCGCCCTCGTCGACGTCATTTGACACTTTTTTGACATTTTTATCATTTAAGTCACATTCAGATATTATTTTGTTTGTTTATTTTCGATCACTTCCCCCTCCTAAGGAAAGTCCAACTGACAGAGGCTTGGTTGTGACAGCTTTTCAGGGCCATATAAAGATATTTTATTGTTGCCCAATTCGGTTCTGTGTTTAATGAAAGTGTTGAGTTTTAGTTTTCGTTGCGCTTTTTATTTTTTTAATTGTTTGTTTATAGTCAACGCATTCGGAGCGTGCTCGTTAAGAGGGCTCCCTCCATGATAAATTGCTTGGGCTTTGGGAATGGAAAACCCATTCAAAATACGCCATAAAACTGCCTCTCTTCGCCTGTACATTTCAAATTGATTTAAGTTGTTGCCCGTTGTCGAAACACGGAAAATCTATAAAACATCCCAACTTACCTTAACAACTCTATTAAAAAAGGGAAGAGAGTGCGGGGATAATACTTCCCCAAGTCAGCATTTCCAAACATTCGCTTTTTAGTGCGAGTACTAAAGAGCTGAGCATTAGCAAATACAAAACGTGAAGCAAATCATCGGTGGGTTATTTAAATGAAGGCACAGAGTAAACAAATGTAATCCAATAAAATTTAAGTATTCTGTAAAATGAGCAGCCAGGGATGTTGATTTTGTAGCTGCTGTGATTGCCATTCAATTTCGACTGAATGAGGGGAAAGTAAGTTAAAATGGAGTTTAGGCAACTACAAAATCTTACATATGTATATATGTACATATGTACGTATAGCAATGCTAACTTCCTTAGCTTTTGAAATATTTACTGTTATACCATAAAAAAGGAGTTACATAAATTTCTTCACAATACTATTTATTTCTGCTTCGTTTTCTTATTTTTATACCCGTTACTCGTAGAGTAAAAGGGTATATTGTATTCGTGCAAAAGTATGTAACAGGGAGAAGGAAGCTTTTCCGACCCTATAAAGTATATATATTCTTGATCAGGACCACTAACCGAGTCGAACTAGCCATGTCCGTCTGTCCGTCTGTCCGTCTGTCTGTCCGTCCGTATGAACGCTGAGATCTCGGAAACTATAAAAGCTAAAGGATTGGCATTTTACATGCATATTCTTGGAGTTCCTACGCAGCGCAAGTTTATTTCAAAAAGGTGCCACGCCCCCTCTAAACGCCCCCTCATTTTTTGAAAGGTGTCTGGCGCCCACACCTTTAAAGATTTTGGAAATGTAAAAATGCAGTTTTGTAGAAGAAATTTTTTAAATCGGACCATTCGTTAAAAAGTTATGACCGATCAAAGTTTTAATATATCCATCTCCCTCGCTTAGCTGAGTAACGGGTATTTGATAGTCGGGGCACTTGACTATAGCGTTCTCTCTTGTTTAAATATATAGCTCTTTATATATAACACAAACAACAAAATTTAATTGGTAGAATTGACAACTTTTGTGGTTGGGTTTTGTGGTTTATTTTTCCCACAAAATCGCAACAAATCAAGTTCTTAGTTTTATTTTTGATCACGACGAATAACTGTTATTTTTCAACTTTTAATATAAAACTCATATAACTACAGCTATTCCTTGAGTTTTACTTTACAAATCAGAAAACAACTGTTAATCTTAACTTAAAATCTACTTTCTACTACTTATTTAAAAAATAAAAAAAACTATAATAATTTTCGTAATTTCATAACAATTTTTCAAATTATTTTCTACAGCCAAAACAAATTATTTTCTAGAAATTAACTATAAAAGCACAGACAGCTTATACTTTAACCAGACTTTAACCACCACTGAACAGCAAACTACAGCGAATTATGTCTACTTATAAATCAAATACTCTAACAACATGGCCACTGTAATTATGGGAAATTTATACAAAATTACATAATATTTACAAGATGTTATCGAACTTAACTATGGGGGAAAGGAACGACAGGAGATACAACATAAGTTAATTTGTCTATTAGGAGCAGTTGGCAGCCAAATGCAGTCGAAGAGAGTTTTTTTTGTAAATGGGTCTAATCAGTCAGCCAAAAGGGTAAGCCTATAATTTGGTAATTACGACTACCAGCCCAAAGGAAATTCGAGGAGATTACCCCCAACCAACGGCCTACAAATGAAGGTAATAAGTCAAAAAACGGTTGCATTTTGGGTGCATAATTTTGGGTATACGGACTTCTGTTCTTGACTTTCTTCCCGTTCCCATAGCCTGCGGGTATAATTAGCAGGCCCAAATGTTGATGCCCGCTGTTCGAAGGTCTGCATCGATCTTTAAAACGGAAAGAGGGCAGTAGCCCCTCGAGTTCCTGTTTTCCAGTTACAGAAGATGACGATCCAATCGTCCATAGAGACATCAACAGCTGTGGGATTTTTGACAATTTGATTTGTGGTTTTGCGGCCACTATTTCACTGGGATACATATTTTTCCCGCATCGCAAACGTGCTTACAAACGGAAATTACATTTTAACAATTAAGTTGCGAAAAAAGAACACAACGTGGCCACATTGTTTAGAGGAATGTTTCTAAAAACCGCTGGACCCAAAAACCGTTGACTGACCGCAGCCGTCAGTGGCAGTTAAACCACACCGAAATCGTCGTCCTCCCAGAGCAAAACGAAATTGATAATTGCCAAGCGAAATAAATACACAGAAAATAGCAACAACAAAATTATAATTTTAAAAAATAAGTTTCTGTAATGCAAAAAGTTTACGCACAAAACAAAAAATATATAATAGCATTTAATTATTTCTAAAATATTATTTAAGTTAATTTAAATAATGGTTTCATTTTTATGTAAACCACTTATGTGTGGCAAGAATAATCTTAAAACATATAAACTAAATATTATTCGTTTATTTTTTTTTTTTTAATTTTGTTCTTAAATTAGTTTATTTAATTCACTTTGTTTTTCTCTCTACAGAAACAGGAATTTCGGATTAAAACAACAGGTACGAAACAACTTCAAAGGGCTTAAAGGTTAAGGACCAACATTTGTATTTTCAGCCACCCACCATGACCTTTTTGGGCCAAAACCCTGTTTTCGGGTCACGCTCACGCACTTTGGCGCTTTATCTACAAAACATTTACCCCCCTTTGGAAAATGAAAAGGAGGGAAATTGGTCGAATATTTTTGGAAAAAGGAAAAACGTTTCTCAACCCACATATGCTGCTGCTGCTGTTGCCGTCGTCTGTGTCAAAATTACTGTTTAACTTTTATGGTGTTTTGTCGTATTTTGCCGCATTTCGCCAGCTATTTATACTTGGCTGCCATAGCTTTTGCAGCTTATTTCTTTGGCATTTTTCGGCTGTTCGGCGTCTGACACAAATGTGACATAAAATTTTCGGTTCGAGCAGCTTCGGGGTGGCCATCCCCCAATTCCCCAAATTCCGAGTTCCCAATCCCCGCAATATGGCGCTTGTCTTTGGCCAAGTTGTTTGCTCTGGTTGCATGGCGTGTTGTGTAATTGCTGCAATCTGTTTTTGGGAGGGTCTCATTGGAAATATAGGGAAAATAGAAAAAAAAAAAAAATAGAAAGAGAGGTGTGGCAGCCCTACAAGGAGTTGGGAACCGGGGGACACATGTTGTCGGAACAGCTTTTAAATTGTTATTGATTGGCAAAGCGAAACGAAACGAAACAAACAGAACAAAGCTGAAAGTGTGACATGTTTTTGGTCTAAGTGGCTGGGAAAAGCAAAAACAAGCGTACGCAAAAACAAACAATTTAATATTGGAAATCGGGTTATGGAAATATATAGATATGCGTATCTGAAAAGTTTCAGCAAGAGCTCGTAACTGTGTAAACACCATCAATCAATGCTATGTAGGTATTTTGGCTGCGGGTAGTTTTATCTTTTGTGCAGAAGGAGTGGGTCTTTAAAGACTTGTATGAAATATATTCAGCAGACAAACTCGCATAGAATAAAACATCACCACAAAATAAATCAGATTTATTCTGAGCAATTTTGCATCTTTTTATTTTGCTTTATCAACGCACATATCAAGGAAATACTTAAAGATTTAATTTATGAAGCAACGATAAAATATTACTCGGTTTAAAAATGCACCCAGGAAAGTATCACACACATTTGTATTTAATAATATGCAAAAATGTGTTTAAAAATAGGTATAGGTAATATATTGAACAAAATAAAAATATCGGCTTAAAAATCCCCCCAGGAAAGTATCAACCACATTTGTATTTAATAATTAAATATTATTGAACAAAATAAAAAAATTGTAAAATATTTAAATAAACGCAGAAGAGTCCAAATTTGATAAAGATTTATTTATTAAAAAACGACAAGAGGAAATCCCACTGTAATTAAGGAAGATGCCATTTGTCTGCCTCTTGAATATTTAAGTATTAACAATTTTCTTATCGGGCAGCTGCGGTGCATATTACACATGTCATACGCCGAAGAAAAATGAACTGAACGAGCGGCGAACGGACGAGTTGGCCACCGAAATGCACTTTTCTCTTATCTAATTGCATTAAAAGTCAATAAATTAATAAATAGCAAGCAATAAATTTAGTAAAAACAAGCCATTAATAACACTTTGGTTGACACGGCCAGCAAACGAGACTCGACCCGACTCGTCGGCCCTGCGGCATTGGATCCGTTGGCCAGGTCGGGTCATCCAGTGGTCGGCGGTCGGGCTTCAGGGGTCAAGGGTCGCGGGTCGGGGTAGGGGGTCGCAGTCCGCCGACATGTGCGCTGAAAAGTTGAAAAATCGAGCGCACCATGTTTTTGTCACCGCCAAACTAGCGGAAATTCCTAAGAAAAATGCAGCAAGTAATTTAATTTTCAGTTCACAAAAGCAAGGCGGGCACAATTCGTTGCACTTCGTTGCGTTTTGTCGTTTATCAAACAATTCATTTATCAAACAATATCCCCCACAATGCGATGAGGTGTGGGCGATTTGTGTTTGAGTGGCTCTGCCGGCAATAAAGCGTAATTAAATTTTTAAAACTATTTAAATCAACGCCGCCAAACAATTGGAATTTTTACTGTAAATTAAATTTGATGGCATGCGGGCCTTGATTGAATCTGAATCCGAATCCGAACCCCAATCGAAAACGGAATCCTGCTAACGCGTGCCACTTTCCGCCTCCCAACTATTACTATTTTTAAATAAACAAAACAAAAAAGACTTTTCTGTTGTGCATTTTACAGTCCAAACTCTTGTTTGGGTAATTTGTTTAATTGGAAAAATCGTAAAAAGAGCGGCAATTGCAGCACAAATTGATTTTTACGACATTGAGCAATTGACAATAACGGTGGCAAAGTAACGGATAATTTACGACACGAAGTTAAGCCTTTGGCATAGTTTGTGCCAAAAGGGGTGACAATGGAAAATCAATAAATCTATAAAAAGTATTCCGTCCTCCGGAATTCATTTAAATGCACATAAACCAAAATTTATTTGAAGAAGCGATCGGAAAGTCAACAGTTTAATGGGAAACTTTAGTGTTTCTTGCACCGCAAGAAGCCAACAAGGCTGAAAATATATTTCGTGCTCTAGAAATATATGTGTGTGCGCATATATTTCCATCCCTAACCACCGCCAGGCCAATTAAATCAGCAGCAAGCGTCTCACACTTTTGGCCAGGAAGGAGCATTAGCCTGCGGCACGTACCGCACAATAGGCCACAATACAGCACTTCCACCAGGGCCAGTTAGTTAGTGGGTTTTTCCCACTTTCCCAGGCCCAGTGCGTAGGCAATCAGCCTCCCGATTTTCCTACTTTTCCAGCATTTTTGAAAGGGAATTGCGGGAGGTGGTGGTGGGCGGTGGGCGGCAGCTTGAGAGACAACCACAAAAATGCACGCCACTCTGTGTGTGTGTGAAAATGCCAGAAAAAAAGAGGAAAACTAAGAGAACGAAATGGAAAAGTGGTGAAATGTATTTGGTTAGAGCCACAGGGAAACGTGTCTCTAACTAACTTGCTGACTGACATGGACTGAGTGACCCACCGAGCGAACCACTGTCAGTCCATCTGACTGACTGAATGCACTGGGAAAAACTTCTTTAAGTAGCACACAAAAAAAAAGAACATGCAGGGATCAAATCGATATGCGCATGGTAAATTTCCGGTATTTCATTCTCTCGGAGAATCTCTAAATTCAAAAAAGCGATAATACTAACCTATATTGGCAACCTCGCTGATGAAATATAAAGTTCCAAACTAGATTATCGCAAAACATATATTTGTATAATTTTTCCCTGTGTAGTGTGGTGCGTTTCCAGGAGATAGAACAAATAGCATTTGGACACGCAATATGGAATTTATGTTGGATAATGCCGGGGCGACTCGTGCTTGTGTCGACTGCCGATGCAGAGATAAAGTTTCAAATTAGTTTTGTGGCTGGTAATTAAATTTAATTTTTTTATTAGGCCAAACCACACAGCGAACAATGTGGAATGTGTATTGGGGTTAAATAAAATGAAATGAGGACATTTTTAAATTGAAATGGGAACTTTTCTACGGAAGCGGGTGATGATTCAGCGATGGAAGTTTATCAAAGCGAACGTTTCCATATTTATTCCAATTGCATGTCTCAAAATAATTAGTATCTTGCGGCCATTCATCAACATCCTACTCCCAGCAAATTTGCATTTTCACAAACCCAAAAAGCTTTCAGTCGAACCATCTTGATTGCCATTTGATTCGTGATCTTTCTCAACTCAACTGTCAGCCGGCTTGACTTGATGACTCTGGCCCCCAGTTCTGCCAAACACTGATTGATTGATGATGCCCCAGTCGTAAGGTGTGTTTTCTCTGGTAAAACTTCTTCGAGCACTCCTCTTAAATTCAAGGGGAGTGTACTGCTCTTTAAGGAGACCCCTCCTTATAAGCTAAGTAGGGCGCACTGCCAACCTGTTAACCCACTAAACGAAAAAACCCTTAAAGAAGAAAAAAGTTTCCTGGCATTATTGTAACAGAAAATTCTGACAGCGACAACCAGAGGAGAAGGACTGGAAAAGCTTTCCAACAAGGTAAACACGTGAAACAAACCGAGAGGCTAAAAAAATATTGGCAAAAACAAAGCAAAAAAAACAGGAAGCCCACAAGACAAAGTCAGCTGGGGCTGATAGGAGGCTAAAAACCCAATAAAGTACCAAACAAATTGGAGCACATACATATCTCCCGGACCAGACATAATCCACCGGAATGCCGGGGTTATGATAAAGTGTCAAGAAATTCCGGAGGTTCAACCTGAAAGGTAATTGAAATAAGCGTGGAAATTTGTTAGGCTCAGGAAAAAGCTCTTAGCTGGAAGTTCTGGGCTCGATTCGCCCTCCGTTGAAATATATTCGTGTATATTAATTATGATTTTCAGGCTCTGAGACTCTCTCTTCTAATGGAGCCCACCTGAGTGGCGGGGGGTAACCCGGGTAATAAATTCAATTTAAATGAAGCGTAAAATTCAATCAGTTCGGTGGTTTCGGAGCACTAGGGTTCAGCCTCAGCTTCTGCGGCTGCGTCTGCGGCTTCTTAGGTGGTAAATTGTTTTCCAAGGCGCTCCTCGAGTGGAGTTCTGCGAAATTAAAGGCAAACGCCACAATAAAGAAGTCAATTTATATACATTTTCCACTCCTCAGGTTCTGCGGTTCTGGTTCTCAACAAAAAATGCAATTTACGAACTGCCCCGGCCTTTGTTTTCCCTCCTCGAGTGCTTCTCATTCTTCTCCGCTCGCTCGCCTCGCTTTTCTTTTGTGTAATAATATTAAGGAAAAAATCTAGGTAGACAAAGCCGGGGTAGCATATGTTATGCGGTCGAGTGATGCGGCATTCTCCACTCTCTAAGAGTCTTGAGTCCCAGGCAACCCAAGCAGCATTCAATCAAAATGATGTTGTTTTAATTTAAGGGACAGGCGGGATTTGCGTTGAGAATTTTTAATAAATGCTTTTTTACGACCATAAAGAATTGCTCTGCGGCTGCAGTGGAGTGTTTGGCCAGGGTCCTTGCTCTAATTTTATTGATGGTGTTTCATGTGCACTGGATTGTGCGCAGCATTTGTAAGCAGTAATTGCACAAATTTCGGACAAGTCGCAGATGTAGTTGAGTTGGGTTTTTGGTCTTGCTGCATATGTTATTTAGCAAATGGGTAAATGAGGCAGAAAAGAACCTACAACTCCAGATTGGGGCAGGAAAAAGGAGATTGTTCAGTTAACTTCAGTTTCTTTATTGTTTCTCTTACAGCTTTTCAAGTATTTTATCAAGTTTTATAAATGCTTTAACTTAGAACCCTGCTTTAAAGAAATCCAAATGAAATCTTTTTCAAAATTTCCTTTAAAAATGTTTTTTATTTAAGATTATATCCCTCGTGGCTGGATCCCACCTCATCTAAAAACCCTACTTTATTTTGGCTTACCCATGAGATCCCATTGCGAACCCTCGCATATCCCACAAAAGCTTTTCATTGATAAAGAACAACAAATGTAATGGCTGTCGAAACTTAAGCTTCAATTTGATGAACCAACAAAAGGAACCTCAGGCAGTCCTTTGAAAGTGGTCGCCCCAAAAAAGGTTTCCACCGAAGTCCCAAGCAAATACGAAATATGCTTAGCTTGTCTTTGTGCACAGAGCGAAATATTAAGTAGAACCTCATATAAAAATATTGTCTAAAAGCTACTTTAACTTAAAATATAATGATGATAAAAGTTCAAAGCACACAGAATCATTTTAAATTCATATTTTGAAGCTGCTTGAATATTATCCTGTGCACATTTCGTACGAATATCATTATTTTCCCATATTTTTTCTCTGTGTAATGTCTGCATTGATTTGAAAATTGCAAAACGTTTGACATGCGTATGTGTGTTTGCGGTTTTTGTTTGCTCAACGCTTTGGGTCGGGGAAAGCCCCCAACTATTTAGAAAATTGAGACACCTACGGGCAAGTCTATTAGTCGTATGTAGGGGCGGCTGGCTGTGCTCGAAGCTGTAAAACAAAATATTTACACGCGCCGCAAACAGCACGCAAGCCAGCTGAGAACCCTCCTTTGGCTCGGCTCGGCTCGAATCGGATCGGTTTAGTTCCCTTCAGTCCAGGACATGGCAAGGACATGCGAACGAGACATTAAAGCCAACAAAACGTTACAGAATAGAACACAACCGAGTTGAAGGAGTCTTAGGCTCCCTGTAAAAAAGCGGAAAACACTTTTGCCTGCCTCGCTTACATTTAAACCAAGGCAGGAAAACCGACGTCCTGGCAGGAACACCATCCCACAAAACAAACCAGTGATGCCATGTTCGTGTTTGATAAATACAGAGAAAATACAGAGAAAATAAATATTTTTCTTTTAATGTTCTTAATTTTAATTAAAAATCTTAATTTCCTCATTCAATCACTATACATTTACAGCTTACCTAAGATCATTATATCCGAAAGTAGTTCGTAATAAGCATAACCTAGCTTAAAATATAACTTTTCAAAATCTACAAAATCATATAATTTATATTAAAGCAGGATAATTTTTCCCTAATATTTATTGGTGTAACCATTTAATAACCGTTGCAATATTTTAACTTAAAAATATTTCTACATAACAAAAAATTCCACAAACACTCAGTAAAATCACCGAAATGCCAGCACTGTCTCTCATATAGATGGCAAACTGGCCTGGCACGTCTGCTCCAACGCTTTTAGTCTAAATAAAGGCATTTAAAAGATTTAGAGCAAATGAACCTAACCTCAAGCGATGCCAGTTCCCAGTCCGCTATTAATGGGCTGCGGTTTTGGCAGCGCGTGGGGCGTGTCACATAAAAACAAAGGACACGCATGTCCTGCCTTGTCCTGTCTGTCAGTCTGCTCCGCCGAAACTCGTCCTCCTTCACTCGTGTGACATTTTTATGGCGAATTTAAGACACGCAACTTTTTGCGTTGCCTCCTTTCTTATTTCTCTGTCCTTTTTTTTTGGGGTTTTCGCCTGGTGATTTGTCAGGAGTCGCTTTAATTTCCTGATTGTATATATATTTTGAGGGATTTCGAGGTTCCCCCGCTCGCTGATGATGATGACAAAATGACGCAAATAAAATTCTTCTGTGCATTTCCTGATCACATCCAGCGCTCTGCGTGCACGTAATTGCTTAATTTTTTATGTTTTTCTGCTTTTCCCCGAAGCTTTCCCCAGCTTTCCCTTTTATATTCTGGGCTCCGATTTTTATTTATTGTACGCTCTTGGCGTATTTTTATTGCCACCTCTGTTTTGTGCAGATTTTCTGTTAATTTTTGCGCTTGATTTTTATCTCCCGGCCGCTGTAGTTAATTAAGTTATTAAGTGCGCCAAGGGAAGGACGTCACCAGCAACTTTATTTCGTATTATATAAGACTGTGTATGGTAATATCGTGTCTGGGGATGCACATATATTTTTATGACAACTGCCAGAGGGCCTAGATCAAGGCAGTTGATATTAAGTCTGCGACAAGCAGAAGGTGGCGCAGCTGCCGAAGCTTTTAGCTTATTAAGTCGAGGAGCAGTCTCTTAACGATTGAAGCTTACGAGCATAATTAAATGGATTCACCTCATTGGGGACTTATAATATGGTCATAAATTAGGTTTTTCAGAAAGGGATATAAGTGATTAAAGATAGGATCACGAAATAAAACTAAAAGTGAGGAAGCTAATTTGGTCTTATGGTTCTAGAGATTCATTGATAGTTTCAAATTGATGTTTTTTATTTTTCTAAAAAATATTTATTAAAAATGTACAAACAAATTCTAAGTTTTTCTAATGTTTTAAGTATTAAAATTATATATAATAAATAATAAATATCTACTCTGAATCCATTTCAAAAGCGTTCATTAACTCACTAGTTCTGTAGGATTTTTTTTATAATTGGTTTCGAAGGAAAATTGGTTAAACTCAAAGACTGGAATATATTTAAATAATTATAGTCATACAAACCTAAGCTTAAGTACTTCGTTTCAGCAAGTGATATTCTTCATTCCAACTCATTACAGGATTCTTTGAAAGCCAGCACAACCGTCACTAATACTTTTCAAATTCAGAGAAACCCTTTCATTCGGTCTCAGTTTCCCAGTAGAGAGACATTTCTGGTGTCCACGCTTCAACGCCTACTCCAAAGTTTTGGCGCAACCAATGCAAATTAGCATTAGCATTTCGGGCAAGACAATGTTGTGCCATTAAGTTGCTCTCTAGCTCTCCATTGTTATGCATAAAGCTGAAACCTAGACGCGACGTTGTCATGCATAATTCAAAGTGTCCGTCAAGTTGTCATAAACTGCAGCAACAAAGAAAACTGAGGCTGGCGGAGCTCAAAGGAAATTAGCAAGCCAGAAACAGAGCAGCCAAATTTGGCAAAGACGAAACTCTCGGCAGTCGAAGGAACTCTAGCAACTCTGCGCAATTTGGGAGCGAAGCAGAAAAAGAACAACTCGGGGAAGTTACTCACAACTTATTGCTAATGTAAATATTTTGTTTTAATTTTCGGTGATGATAAAAACAACTTCTCATGCGGGCCTTCGGCTGCCTGTCTGTGGGACTAGAAACATTTGAAACTTCGAAAGTGGAATTGTGACGGTAACACGAGATAGACAGACAGCTCTCTAAAGCGCAGTGATATAAAATAAAATTATGAAAACTAATTATAGGGGTCCCATCCGCAGAGGGTTGGTCGAATGAGGTGAGTCCTCAGTTTTCCCGTCAAACAGTAGCCGATATGGCCCAGTCGGCTCTTCGGCTCTTTGGCTCTTGGGCTGCCAAGCAAACGTTCAAGATAATTAACCACTTATGTTTAAACAAATTTTAAGTGCTGCACCCGTCGCCCCTTTCCATCAAACGGGGGAGTGGCACATCGACGTGGGAATAATCAGAAGCACTGTCAAGCCGAGAGGAAATTGGATATCTTTAAGAAATCGAAAGGGAAAATACCCCTGCCTGATTCACAATTAATTGCATTACCTAAAGGGAAATTTATAAAGTTTTTCAGATATTTCGGATGATTTTCAAGATGTTATACAAATAAATTTACGGGTTTCCCTTACCCACAAAATCAAAGCAAAATGCTTTGCAAGTAGTATAATTTTGGTAAAAAAAAACAAAACCTTATCAATAAATATTGTATTTACTTGTCCTATCGAATAAATAATTTTAAAAGCCCTACAACATTTTTTATACAAATTTATCGTCCAATAAATAATTTGAAAAAACGTTATACAATTTTTAAAAACCTTTAAAAGTATTCATACCAATTTATTGTCCATTTCACAACAATAAATAAATGCTTTGTTAATCAATAAAATAAATATTTAAACTTCCCAATTATATACATTGAAAATTTCAAGCCCTTAAGCAATGACTAAAGTTAAACTGCATAATTTTCATAGGAAATCCGTGACCGTATCAATAAAGAATCCTCGATCCAGTTCCGTTCTGCGTCACCAACACAATTTAAAAGTAATAATACCCATTATTTCAGAACATTCAGTTCAGGAACTCTCTCTCTGTGCAGGAACTCTCCTCTGCTGCATTGCGGCGAAGTTTAAGTGAAAAACTTTTCTGTTTTTCCTTTTTTGCGTCGAAAGTTTTGCAGCTTGGCCGAGGAAAATTGCAGCGGCTGCCATTACAACGGCCAGGGAAATCACAGTTGGCGGTTAGGCGGGGCGGGGTGGGGCGGCAAGGAAATGGCAGCGGAACCAAGGAATGTTAACCGAAAACAAACAGCAAACAGCGCGGTGACATTGATTTTTACGTGCCCCTGGACCAAACACACAACAGGCCACAAATGGCAGCTCAAGCCATCATTAACACGCACAGAGTTCACTCCCAGTACCGGACTACACTGTAGTTAATTAAGAAAAATGTATTAATTAGTTTAATATTACGAATATTTTACCCAATTGTGGACAAACTAAAAACTATAATACTTCTATAAGTTGAAATTTAAAACGTAACATATGGATCTAAAAACCTACTTTTACCTTGAAATATTCTTTATAAAAGAAAAAGGGATGGAATTATTTTTCCCCAGTTTTTTTAATTACGTAATTTAATCTTTCTCTATAGCTTTACCTTTCAAATTGACTTAAAATTTTTAAGTTTAGATATTTACGGGTATTACGGGTAAGTATTGATAATTTTTTCTTGTTAATGTGGGCAACATAATGCAGATCAATCCCAAATTTCTTCAAGTGTGGCCCTCAGCTTGGAGGCAAAACTTAAGCAGCTTAGCAGAGTTGCATGCAAACGGAAGCACATTGTAGCTGCTGCCTCTAAACACAGGACCGTAGAAAGGACATTACACTCAGGACCCACATCGAAGTGAAGCCGGGCAACAAGAACTACAATGTTGTCAGACATTTAGACAATTGGACAGCTCTGGGGAGTGGTAATGGTAGTAGTGGAAACAGTATAGTGATGCGAAGGGGGTGGCAAAGAGTTCGGGGCTTGTTGCAATTAAAGCCAAAGTAGTTTTGCCTTTTTAAAATAGTTTCCTTTTTGGCAAAGACAACGTCTAGAGTGGCTTCTCCATCGGGGAAAAAAAACGGTAGGAGGAGACCTACAAAAGGGAAGTGGCAGAAATGTAGCAATTACTTTAATTATTGGCGGCAGGAAATGGGTTGACAGACAGAGCGGAAAAAGCCAAAAAAGAAGAGGGAAGATGGTAAAGGAGGGATAAAGATATAGGATAGAGCAAACTTGCGAGGCTGGAACTAAAAATATTTATACAGAAACAGACAGAAAATAAGTACCTAATTTAAGGTTAAAAAAAACCACACAGAAATTATTTGAAATAAGATTACATATTAAATATTTATTTTAATAAGTGAGAAAGTTAAATATTTAAAAACCAGAATGTTTTTCCATTTTAAGAATGGGTTTTAACTTTTATATACAAATTTTTTATTGTAAAAAGATTTATTTTTCTAAGAAATGGCTAACCGAAAACAAATAATTCATCTGAAACTTTTACAACCCCTGGTTATTCTTAAGTTTCCAGATCCTCTCGCAATTTGCACGTTTCGACGGCCTTCCTTTTACTTGCCAAACCACCCACGCCCATTCAATTACATGCCAAGGCAATTCCGCAATCGCTGGGAAAAAGTGATTTTACTTTGATTTTTGTCTGGCGCCGAATACTTTTTGGCGCCTTCTCGCTGATTTGTAATCGCAGGACGATGGACCTCTCCTCGGCAGCGGAACTCCAACACCCACCACTTAGTTTATTCCTTTGTTCTTTTGTTAATGCTGATGTCACGTAAAAAATTAGAGTGACCACCCGCTGATAGCTCGCCGAACTGTTTGTGTTTTTTTTATATACCATACCACCCAAGGCGTTCGTTTTGGCACGCCCAGAATTCCGAAATTCGATTCATTATTTTTTGTAAATTGCTTGCACGCGTTCAATGCAAAACTTTAAGCATGATAAATGAGTGCAATTGTTGTTCCTGTGTTGGTGTTGCTCCTGTCAGGCAATTAACTTCTGCTTCTCCACCAAGTGAAATTTGATTTTTTTATTGAATTGCATTTTCCACCACCGTGAAAATCTCATAAATAAAGCAGTCAACGATTGTCGAGCGAAAAGGTAGGTAGACAGTTAGGCAACCCGCATCCCTCGCAGTAACTGCATTTTTTATTCCCGCTGACAGCATAAAAAATAGGGAATAAAATTGAGTCATTGTCAATAGTTCGTTTTGACAGGCAGACACACGGAAAGAAAATATTTTGAAATTTGATATCCTAAGAATGGACATTTCTTTATATTTTATTTTATTTCTTTCGTATTTTATTTCAGTACTAGCTGAAATTATCTATTAAAATATTGAGTTGTTTCCAAATGATGGCATTATATACAGCACTTATAAAGAACAAGATTTTAATTCATTTTCCTTTAAAATATTATTTGAAATTTAATTTTAATTAAATAAAAAAATTCAACAGTATTATACAAAATAATCGTGGTATTTATAAAGATTTTTAACACAAATTAAAAATAGTATTTTAAATAAGAAATATTTCAATTAAGTTTTTTATTGTAAATGGTATATTTGTATATTTTTCTCAGTGCAGATAGAACTGATGGATATTAAGGGAATTATGAAATATTCCCCAGCTCAAAGTCGAAATTCTTTCGGCCAAGAAACGTCTATCTCAAACGCCGAAAGGGAAGCCCAATCAATGTCTTTCTCTCTACCTCTGAATTTACCTTTGCCTTAACCACTCCGTTGTCTGGCAAGTTTGACTTTGACATTTTCGTTGGCACTGTCGTCCCGGCATTCATGTGCAGCCAATTTGTCCGGATTTTTTGGTGGTCGGGGTGGAAATGCCGGAGATAAGCGGCTTAGCTGGCTTATAAATGGAAATTGCAGGCAAGTTGCGTTTCCTGTTTATATAAGATCATGATCACAATGCTGCTGATGACGTTGCATGCTGACGATTTGAAAAATCAGATTAATAACCTGAATTGCTCTTGAGCTCTGGCACACAGAAACTGGGTGTCGAAGGCTTAAGCTCCCTTTTCCTTCAATTTCGATCCCGATAATTGGCTCACGTTCCAGGTAAATACTCAAAAGAGCATATGTGAACAGAGGACTGGGAGGATGAGTTTTGGAGGGCTGTGCTTCGAGGTGTGGGAGTGGGTGTGTCTGCGTCTGTGAATTTTAATTAAAAAATTTTTCCCAGCTGCACTCTTGCAATTTTGATTCCAACAAAGGTAAAAGTGAAGATAACGAAAGTTATTTGAACAAGAAGGAAGAAAAGCTGAAGAGGAAGGCTTCCAAAGTTGGTAATCGTAATGAAATCACGTTTGGCACTCAACTGAAAAAAATACTTTTAGAAATGTATAACCATAATTTGGGTTAGACCTCGAATTGTATTTGTTCTATTTAATCTTAATCTAGGGGCTAATTGCACAGTTGTGTTCAAAATAATAGTAACCTTCACATAAAATTGTCTCAAGGCCATTTAGAAAGTTCGACTCTACGCTAAATGTCAAATATTAGTTTAAAACTTGTTATGGCAGTCAATTAGCTTGTACATTTATTTACTAAATAACATACTTATTTTTCAGCACTTTCGAAATTTCCAAAGCCAAACCAACAGCACATCAGTATCAATTTACTGATTAAACGTTTAGAAAACTAATCTAAATTAAAGTCCAATCACTCCCAAAGCACAAACCACTTTAATTTAAACCGAAATTAAAGTTTTATTAGCAACTTGGGAACGGCAGGCGGGCACACTCTCTTCGCAGTGGCATTTAATCAATGGACACCAGCATCGATCTGAGGACTGACCCTAAAACCAGGCAGATGGCTACGCTTCACTAAATTAAGAAATTAGTACCAAATAGAAAACAAATTAGGAAAGGGTCAGTTTGAAGAAGCGAAGGCCATAAATGCCCCGGGGATGACCACATCTCATGCCCCGCCCATCGAAAATCGAACATCCTCCCCCCTTTTCAACGCCCTATGAATGACAAAATCAAAGTGATGGTCAGTTTATGATGGTCCACTGGGCCCGCACATTCCCAAAGCGACAGTTCGATAAGACGGACATAAAAACTGACCACTGTCCACTATCCACTGAGAAAATAGGGAATAGTTACCCCTACCCCGAATTTTGCCCAGTCGTGTGTCCGCCTGTCAATCATGCGGTCCATGGGCGATAATTTAACTATTTCCCGATAATGAAAACGGTCCAGCAATTTCTGCCTGCCTAGGCAAAATCGGGAAACAGAACGAAAAATCAAATGTACTTTTGCTGATTGCCTTAGGGACCTGTGAATTGGATTGGCAAAGGGAAGGCCTGCTGATGATGCCGCATATGTAATGGCATTGATTAACTTTTATGCCTAAATGTATAGGCTCTGCATAATTTTCCGGAGCGACAAGTTGACAAAAATTGAGTTAGGCATCATGTAAAAATAGCTCTGGGAGTCACCGAGGAGCAGGACAATCGATGCCAAATTAGGCAGCCCAGAAATTGTGACTAATCAGGCAGTTTGTTTGTTAAAGAGATGAACACAGGTTAAAGTAGGTGATGATACGACTTTAAAAGAAAAATTCTACACAGAACAAAAATGATAATAGTCAATTTAATATTTTTATACCCGTTACTCGTAGAGTAAAAGGGTATATTGTATTCGTGCAAAAGTATGTAACAGGGAGAAGGAAGCTTTTCCGACCCTATAAAGTATATATATTCTTGATCAGGATCACTAGCCGAGTCGAACTAGCCATGTCCGTCTGTCCGTCTGTCCGTCTGTCCGTCTGTCCGTCCGTATGAACGCTGAGATCTCGGAAACTATAAAAGCTAGAGGATTGGCATTTTGCATGCATATTCTTGGAGTTCCTACGCAGCGCAAGTTTATTTCAAAATGGTGCCACGCCCCCTCTAACGCCCTCAATCGCCCTACACCATTTTTTTAAAGGTGTCTGGCGCCCACACCATTAAAGATTTTGGAAAACTAAAAATGCAGTTTTATTGTGACTATCAATACCTATCGAAATGTAGAAGAAATTTTTCAAATCGGACCATTCGTTAAAAAGTTATGCCCGATCAAAGATTTTATATATCTATCTCCCTCGCACTCCTTTAGCTGAGTAACGGGTATCTGATAGTCGGGACACCCGACTATAGCGTTCTCTCTTGTTTAAAGATCAAGTTATTCATATCAAAATGAATAAAATGAAATATCATGTTGATATGTTTGAATCTTACATTTGACATAAGTAATATCGGCATTTTATTGATATGAAATAAGGTAGAAATAACCTTTGCCTTAAATTCAAGATAATTAATTCCTTAAAAAGTCTTGATCTTCAAGGTTTCCTAAGCAAGATCCCGATTGTATTACATTTTTTCCTACAAATTTCTTTCTCAAATTTAAAGAAAACATTTACACTAGGCAGTTAAATTATACATCCATCAATTAATCTCCATTTGTCCGACTCCCCCATCGCACAGTTTTCCCAATCATTTTTCATGCCTAGGTGCAAATATAGAACTACATCATCCATCTGGGTTCCGTGGCGTGAGAAAAGTGTAACTGAATACACGGCCGCTCTCGGCAATTTCCACTTCACGTCCCAAAGTGACAAACCATTAGCATGTCGGGCTCAACCCCAAAAAATACCCCAAATATCAATCTGCCGATCCCCCTGTTTTGTAGGGGCCTTCAAGTTGGATATGCTCAATCCTTTCCCTGTCAAGCCTAAAAATAACATTTTCTTTAATTTGATCCAGAGAAAGGCGAAGACTTTAAGCGCCTTTTTGACAATTTTCACGTCAACTACAAATCCCCCCATCGAGGGCAGAATCCCTGAAAGAGCCAGACGAAATTTACATACCCGAGTGAGTCGCTATATGTATTATATCTGGTGTGTTCGAGTGTATATGTATATAAAAATAAACACAATTTTTGTCGCTCTGCTTCATCTCTATCTCTGGCCCTCTGGAGGCATTCGTTGATATAAAAATATGAAGCGGAAAATCAGTGACAGCAGCACGGCGAGGATTCCTTTCCTCCTGCGAGCCTGAGCCTGGTGGGTTGGTAGTTCTGAAGTGGAGTTAAATTACTTTTGGGTGGGGGTGGCATTCACCGGAGGTCGGGGTGGCACTCGGATCGGACTGGAATATCGTATCTACACGAGATACCGGCATGTGCATTGCATTTGCCTCGGCGTTCCCTTGCCTTTTTCTTTGTTGTTGTTTTATTGGAAACTTATTCCCACAGTTCGTCCGACTGCCGGTCCAATCTGTCTGTTAGCTTGTCCGATTTGACTGGCAGCGAATGAAATATGGCTTTATGTGTAAAAAAAATAATGGAACCGGTGGTGTGGGCAAAAACATACACGAAAATCAGCCAAAAAGGTTTGCTGATGGGTCTAGCAAATTGCATTCTGATATTTGGCAACTTCTGTTGGCTATTGATTTTCCTCAATTGTTAAATTTCACAACTTCAAGTGTCGAACGTCTTGGGGCCTCAACATCAAAATGAAATTATCTTAACTTATTAATGCCCTACCCTCATATTCAGTTACTTTCTCCGCTCCTCATTGATTTATGGGAAAATCATGTAAATTTTACTGAGCATCAAACTTGATTATTATTATTATTGATGAACTCCCCAATTCTCCCCCGATTTGATGGCTTTTTATGACTTTGCCGCTGCAATTAAATGATTTCTAATTGCTGACAGCAAAAAAAAAATCCCTCACAAATGATTTGTTGATTTATTGTGCCTTGAGACTTTAGCTCATAATTTGTCATATTTCCCTGACGGCCCATTTTTGATAAAGATTTATTATGACATTTCCATTTTTTGTTGCGTAATTAATTATATCGGAGTTGTAAATGCGCATAGAGGCAATTTGGCTTGAGCTATTTTTATGCTGGAAATTGATTGGGTTAATCAAATGAAAGTTGATAGGCTAATAAAATCGGGATTGGTTTGGGAACGGGTCGAAATTAGGTTTTCTTTCGGATTTCTTAAGGTTTTTGTGCAGCCATTAAGAACTATTAATGGCTTAATTATGAGTGAATGTATGTAAATTAAGGGATGACTTTCTATTGTCAGTTTATTGAAAATAAACTGTATAATTCACCGATAAATCATTTATTGCGTTCAAAGACGAGTCATGTTTCCCATGTCACAAAGTTAAACGCAAAATATAATAATAATCAAATTTAACGTTGAAAAAAATGTAGTTAGAAATTAACTTTTTTACGACTTGAGATTTGTTTTGTAAATACAAACTTCATTAAGAATATTTAAAAACTTTAATCTGTATTCATTATAAATAATAATGATGATGATTAGTTTCAATAGGTTTAATTTTGCTTTTATGTAGGTACGAAAATATTTCCCAAAATTATTTGAGGGGCTGCTTTATAACAAAATAAAAATAATGGGTGCCCTATCAGGAGACCGCAGTCCTGAAAGCCTTTTCTCGCTTTTATGACCGCCTTTCCAGGATACTGCACGCATTCTCGGCCAAGACGTGTTGGCCTTATCGCGGCCCCACTCCAATCCACCGAACGATATTTATACGGTGAGGCTTAACAGAAAGCGACCAAAAACCGCCAGCAATTCGGGCGACCAACCAAAGCCAACACATTTCGGTGATTTACATTGATAAAGTTAATGGAATGGAATGCGTGCGCACTCGCTGAATCGACTGCGATTTCGATTCCGGTTCCATAAGGCGATATATGGATATATGTGAATGGAGGAGAGTGTGTGCAGAAATTTGCATTTCTTGTGAGCAACGCCGACATCGTCACACGCCAAACGGAAGTTGTATACAAAGAGTTGCACTTAAAAAGCACCCGACAATGTTCCCGTTTCCCATTCATTTCCAAGGAGATACACAGTAATAATTGTTTTGAATTTAAAACAATCCAAATATTAAATAAAAAAAAATTATAATTTTAAATTATAGAATCCACTCCTTTAATTTAACTTATAATATATTTTAGAAAGTACTAATAATTATTTTATATATGATATTTATTAGTTTCTATTACATGGTGATGCAAAATGATAAATATTTTTCCCAGTGCTGCTTTCAACATGCATACGGCATTCAGGACATGCAATTTTTATGGCTTGTAAGCTGCCTCCCATTTCGGCAATTGAAATGGGCCTGGTTCATGTTTTCTGGGGGTTAAAGGAAAAGTGTTTTTTTTTGTTGGTGGGGAGACTCCCCGAGCGGAAATGAAAAGCGCCTAATCTAACAAATTTTCGTGCTAATTTAGGTCAAAGGCGGATTTGCATAAATTTCGCCCCGTATTGCAGGTGCTCACCTTTTGCCACCTTATCAAAGTCCATTAGAGCCGAGCCAGCCAACATAATTTGTGATGCCGACGTCAGGTGCTCGTACTCCTTACTCCCACCCCCCCCCCCTTCCGTTATGGAAAAAAGAAAAGTATTTTCTCGGTATTTAAGTCATACTGACACATGACAAATTCCACATGAAAATTCCAAAACAGCCCAAGAGGGAGCCCTGGGAGCCGATGCCAGAAGTCATTAGCCCAAACACCCAGTTCTCCAGCAAATTCACCAAGTGGGCCTGGGCCAAATGGAATTTTGTCATAAACGTTGTTGTCGTTTTTCTACGTTTTTTTTGCACCTGTTTTGGTTGCCGGCACTAGTGGCATATTTTCGTGCAAAATTTCACGCTGATGCATATTTAAAAAGAGTTTAACGGAATAAAAAGGCACACGAAAATCTTGAATCGTATAGGTTGAATGCTTTTACTCTTTTGTTGATGGGGCCACCTAGTCCATGAATATTTTATATCTAGATAATGGTTTTTTAGTCAACTGTTATGGTCTTTATGACTCCACAAAAGGCTTGAACTGATTTTATAAAAACAAATTTTTATTTAGGATATAAATGTTTTATGTTTTTGTTGTTTTATTCTCTTCTAGTATTAATATTATTTTAAAACTACACACAAAAAAAAGCATGTTACCGTAAAATCGATATGGCCATGTAGATTTCAGGTCATGCAAAACCCATATCAATTTTACATAAAGTACTCCTTTCGACCAGGTCAAATTTACCTGGCCACATATCAAATTAAAATTGATTTTAAAAAATGTAAAATTGATCTTCGTTTTATATCGATTTTTTTGGGTGTATATTTTTATAAGTATTTCAATCTAATTCGCTTTTATTTTATTTATTTAAATTGTATTATTTTTATGTACTTATTTTTATTTAATTTTATTTTTAATTAAAATAAATTCTTTAAAGATACTAAATATTTTAGGGTAAAGTTTCGTTCAATACCTTATTATTTAATTCAATTCTTTATTTGATTAATATTTTAATCCTTTTGTATATTGTTAATCCCTTGCTATAATACTCTATTTACAGTTTCAATTAATTTTTAATGGTATATTGTTATTATAAGCAGTATAACCCACTACCCTTCCCCGATTTGACCCACAGTTCTACTTGGCGTTATCAACTGGACTCTCTAGCATGGAAATGCGCTAACTAAATAAGCCCAAAATTATAAATTACCATTGGATAGCCGGCACGAAAGCCACCGGCAGCTGATAGCGGGGCTTTGCCCCATAATTTTGCACTTTTGCAGCTGTCCAAAATGGGGGGACATCAATCAAATGTCATGGGGAGAGCATTTCAACTTAGCGCGCTGAGTTATTGTTGGAAACCATTTCAAGCCATAGGTTGAGGTCGGTATATGTATATTTTCTTTGTATTTTACGATTCAGTTTTTGGGCGTGTCCTTGCCAGCTTTTGGCCGCATTAAGTGCACAGTTGCGTGCACACACGCCCAACCCGTTCGAAGGTGTAAAAGGGGGCGTGGCCGGTCGGAGGTGACGCCACGGGGCGCCCGGTAAGCAATTTACCTCAAATTGTTGCCATTTGTTTGCCCGGCGCTTAGAGAGCCTCCAACACAAGGTTGCATTAATATTTCTTGTGTGTTTAAATTGTTCATCAAGTTGTGCAAATTATGGAAATTGCCGTGCGTGAACCAAAGGAACAGAGCGACAAGTCGCCGGGAATCTGGGATAATAGCTGATGGAATGACATGGAAAAGAATTTCAGTGAAAAAGGAATTTTTCTGCCGGAATTTGCATTTCAATCGATGCAGGACAAAGACACGTTATGCTGGCACAACCACTTTCAAATAAAGCTATTTGTTGGCTTGTGCGAAAATGGATTCAATCGGATTTATCATTTTTATTCAATGAACATTTATGCTTAATCGCAAAATACTTATATTTCAGTTTGTCTGAGAAAAGGAAAAATATTTTACATTTTTCTTGATAAATTTGTGTTTGTTTTGCTATTTTACTAAAAATCTTGTAAAGAAAATTATATGAATCTTTTATATTGGCCACTAAACAAAATTCTATTATATAATTGAATACAAGGTTTAGGCCTTTAAACCTTTTCCATCGGCGCCCATGTCCTTCGCCCACTCGTTTTCTGTACTTTTGAGCATTGAGTAAGAATTATAAAAATGTTTTACCTTGAGCTTACCAGCAAGTCCGGACCCACTTGTATTTATCAATAATCATTTTTTGCCCGAGCTGCCGTTAAGCGAAATGCACTTCAGGCCTTTGCCTCTTGGCCAAGTCCTTCACGGTTGAATGCACCCGTTTCTGTTTGGGCTTAACCTCGCCTGACCTACTCTGCAGCAGGAGCAGGAGCAGTAGCAGGAGCAGAAAATCTACAGATGGCGGCTTCGGGCAGAAGGAAAATGCAATTTCCTTTCTCCATTTTTCATATGCGCATTAAGCGCCTTTTCCACATTTCAATTTGCCAAGCGAGCTGCCTGCACGGCGCAGTTGTGCTTTTGGCCTGGCCCACAACTATTGCCACCTGGGCCTGTAAGCATATAAAAATTAATATTTGAATGAGTAACCAAAGAAAGAAGCTCGACTGGGTTATGATTCCGGGAGCGAAAGGATCCTCGGGCTCCTCAGGCTCCTGGCAGAAGGAGCACTCTGGGCATATATATGGCCGAAATGTGGCTGCTTAAAAATGCATGAGAAGTCAGTCGGCTGGAAAACTGGGTGAAAGCTACGGTTGCACTGGCACAAACAACTTTATTTCCACTTAAGTTGTAAATTATACGAAAACCTGGCGCCAGGAGGCCACCCACTTGGGCATTTGGCATTGTCCTTGCCCCTTGACATATTGTTTTCGCAATTGTCCGACCACAAAAAAAGGGCAGACATTAAATTAGGCGAAGGCCGAGGCCATCAAACTGTCCAAAATACACATAAATTGAATCGGGAAAAATTCTCACGCATTCACCTGTGGCTGCAATCACGTCCCCACCATATGGCTATACCTATTTATTTATAACAAAAGCAAGTTTCCCCTTTAAAGACGTGGGCACACAAAGAACCGCAAACAAAGGGAAGATACGATGTCTCGCGGTGCTGCAGCCTCACAAAAAAATGTACAAAACTCGAACAAAAAGATGACACAAACAAAAATAATTTCATTTCTATTTCTCGTTACCAATTTCTATTCTTCTTTCTGTATTGTACCAGTTCCCCTTAAAAATGGGTTTGACATTGTCTATGCGCAAAGTGTTGGGCCAGTGGCTACAAAAAGCCTTCGAACACACGAATATCGTGTTAAGCACACGTCGATCTATTGTTTTGTTGATTTTTGGGCCTAAGGATCGTGTTATAAAATTGATTATACACACTTGCCCCGGGACAACGAGATAATACAAAAGAACAGCCTATAAATATAATTTATTATATGATTTCTATGAATATTAAAGGTAGTTTGTGGGAAGACTCTCTAAAAAAAAAGGCCTAGTTAGAGTACAGTTAGCCCCAGAAACAAGCGGAAATGAGTGGGTAGTTTTCCACACTTTACCTTCATTTAAATATGCCAAATGACTGTCACTTCCTCTCAATTGAGGTCTGAAGTAAGTAAAGAAACCGGCTAAAGTTTTAACTTCATTAGTAGCCAACAAATTTTTGCTCAACCTTTTTAACCCACAGTCTTCCGGAAATTTGTTGAGTACTATTTTCATCGAAAAACTTTAGCTCACTTAAATTAATTTTTTACACATACCTACTTACTTTTTATTACTTGAACTCTTTCCTTTTATTTTTGGTATTTTTCATAAATTTTCTTACATTAAAAATACACAACAGAGAAGCCACATTAAATCTTTATAGGGTTAAATCGAAAGTTTTCTTTGCTCCAGACTTTATTAGTTCGACTCACTCACCTGAACTTGCGTTGTATCTTCAAACTTTTTTCAAGTCCAACCCGAACCGAGCAATCATCGTCAAGTTTAGCCCAGGAATCCTGACAGATTTTGCCAACCACTAAATGTCAAACTTTGTGAGCTCCCGAGCGAGCGGGACATGGAGTGATGAGTGAGAGGGACAGCAGCCACGTCCTGTCTCATATGTGACATTCAAGTGTCATCAAAGGAAACGTGATGGTTTGCATTTTTATGAGAATGACAGCTAAATGTGCGCAATCCCAGTTCCAATGACTTGAGTGACTTTCAATAACAGTAGACGACAAACGGGGGCCTAAGATTTAGCATAATTAAATTTGGAAAAAGTTTTTTCAGTGCCTTTTTTCGTATCCGGAGCAGACAAAGGATCTGCGATGCCTGGAAATCAGCATAAAATAATTGAAAATGTGTACGGTTCTGGTTCTATTTGAATAAACGCAATTTGAATGCAAAAGCACGAAGTGCAAACAAGATGGCAGACGTGAAAGGATATACAGGATGGGTGGTTTTTGGATGGGAGCTTAGGAGCCGGAATGGCAGGATGACAGTCTCCTCTTGTCTGCCGTTGATAGATGGATGGCACTGAATGGGTTTTCAAACGGACTCTTTTTTTCCAGCAAGGTAGGGAGAAGTCAATGTGTGGGTGGGTAATCTTCATCTTTGGTCAACTTAAAGTGCCTTAAATCTCAGCTCCTTTTCACCGTGATATTCCCCGTATTTCCTATCACTAATCAGCCTCGTTTTCCGCCCTTTAACCTACGCCAACCTAATCAAATCTCATTTGCCAGCAGCAGACATGAAAAGACCAGCTGTGGGTCTAGGCCTAAGCCTTTTGTTCCCCTATCAAAATCGCACATTTTCCGCACTTTCCACTTTCCACTCTTTGGCAATTCACAAATTTCCACACCTACGCACACAATTGAGCGTGCGGGCAAGTGCAAAGAGCACTGTAGCATCAACAAAAAAATTGTTAATGCCATTTGACAGTTGACAATTATAGCAATTGTCATAGCATTTAACACGAGAGAGCTGAGCACTATACGAAAATGCGGAAAGGGATGGATGAAATAGTCCATTGTTGTCTACACAGAAAAAAACAGAAGTGATAGTTCTGGAAAAGGCCTACTTTAAAGAAATCTTACAATACTTTTACTGTGTCTATATTAACGTTAAATATTATAAGAAATGGCTATAAAAAAATGTTGTTTTATTTTAAAATAATTATACTTACTTACCTAGTTTAAATTATTCCACGAATGAAAAGTAATTTTTAAAAATTATGAAATCGATTAATTTTGGAACAAATACATTTATTTATTGTTAGAAAACTTGTTTATAAATATTTACAATCATTGCTAAAATTTCTGTTAGGCCAATTAAAAAAAAAATAAGTGTAACCAAAATATACGGACGGGCAGACGGACAGACGGACATGGCTAGTTCGACTCGGCTAGTGATCCTGATCAAGAATATATATACTTTATAGGGTCGGAAAAGCTTCCTTCTCCCTGTTACATACTTTTGCACGAATACAATATACCCTTTTACTCTACGAGTAACGGGTATAAATAGGTAGTACTAAAATAAATAAATATATACTAAAATTTAAAAGGTATATTGTTTTATATCAGAAGATAAGATATTTTTTTCCCAGTGCGAATCTAGGCACGGGGATAGAAAAAGCAAACGAGGGTTAAGCGACAAAGAGAGGCGGATGTTAACCCTTGGTGGGCCGTCCTCACCCCACGATTCGTTTTGTCCTGTCACTCATTTACCCTTTTTTGCATGTCAGCGGGCATTAGTTGTCCTTGCTGCTCCTGATGTTGCTGTTTTTGCCGTTGCTGTCCTTGGTGCTCTCGGACTCTGCTTATCTGCACCAAATTTGCACAGTCATTGTCAGGACTCGAGGTCCTGGACCGCCCCGTAACCCCTCTTGAACCTCTATTTTCGCCCGACTATCCTTTCATTTTACTGCTCTCTCCCTTTTGTTCGCACTTTTTGCCAACTTTGCATATGTGCAAATAATTTAGCATCCCGGCAACAGCAAAAACATCAGCAAAAACCAACAACACCAGCAAGGACAATTGTGGATTTACTCGAGATTAGGGATCTTTGTTAGTTGGTCTGCGGGTCTGTTTGTTTGTCTACTGCTTTGCTGGCCAAATAAAAATTATAGTTGGCCGGTTCGCAGAGGGTTTCAATGTTAGTTGCTTTGTTAAAGGAGTTGCCACTGGCTTTGGACAAATACAATTTGGCTCCGGGTCGAGTTTGGACCAGCTCCAAAGGGGTGATGAGCCGGTTTGTTGTCCGAAAGTGTGATGGAATAAATGTGCTGATGATGGTTATGTGATGTGGGTGCTTCGAAAGCCAATTCTCGAGGGAAATATAAGAAGTACTTGTAAACAATAATGTCATTTGGCCGTCTTTTGGGCAAATAAATCTCTTAGAATGCGCTTCTATACCGATATCTATAAGTTAAGATTACTTTCTTAAGAATGTACATTTTCCTGCACAAGCTGTCTTTTAGTTTAGAAATATAGCTATAATTGGCTCACTTTTTCAATGTATGTATACTGAGAGATACTCAAATGCAGATCTCCTTAAGAAGCTCACTTTTAAAGCCAAGGAGCGTACGAGGAACCCCATCGGAAAATCCTTTGGCTCCTCGCTTATTCTCCTTTATATTTTTCCTGTGGATTTTCGCACCCTTTCCTTTTCAAGTTCATCATTCCGTAAGCCAAAATCGCACAAGAGCCGCCTCGAGGGCTTTTCCTTGGGCTCCCCAAGAAAGTCGTGTGAAGTCAAAAGTGTCTCATCGCTGCTTATCTATACTGCAGAAATTGGCTGCTCAAAGTTCGACGAGGCGGGCAAATATGAAAACTTTCGGTTCAGCCATGCGAAATTCCCTTTTCCAAAGGCAATCTCTCATCTTTATCTGCACCGCGCTGGGAGAGATGAATGCAGCTTTCAGAGCTCTTCGCTCACATATGCGACTCAACACTCCAGCTTGTGCCAAATGCATAAAAATTCAGAGGGCGCGGAGCTGGCAGAAGATGAAGAACGGAGCTCCTTGACAGCAAAACTGCATTCAGAACAAGAAATAGAAAGCAGAACACAAGGTACACAGAGAAAAACAGATATTTAAATCGTAACAGTCAAGCGAAGATTAAGTAGAACCATATTATACATCTTTTTTTTTCAATCCTCTTAAGAATATGGCCCAAAAAAATATTTTTAAATATTTTATATCAAACATCTAAATCTTTCCATCCACAAAAAATATAAATCTAAGTAATACAATTACTTTTGAGAAACTTAAGCCTTCCATTTCACTGTGCAACAGTAAAGTAGGTCAGGGACTTAAAGCACATCCTTGCTTATTGTGCAAACAACAAAGTGTTCGTCCATTTTCAACACCCACTGGTGTTCGGTGTTCGGTGCTTGGGATTCTGGAATAATGGCCAAGCATTGTAACAACATTTCAAATGCAAAATCCCATTTTCCTTCTAATTGCTTTATCGCTCAACAAGCTGTTGGATGTGTTTCACTCACACCCTCTCATCGCTCCGCTCATTTCTCACTAGCTCACTGCTGACAGGATAATACCAACACACGGACAATGCCACCCCATTAAGTAGGGTGGCTCGATCTATTCGAAAGTATAGATCTTGATACAGGTTTGTCATAATTTCTATAGAAGATAAATCAAATCTCTAAAATTAATTTTTTTGAAATCATTTTTATGACTTTAAATAGTTAGTTGGTAATATTTGACATTGAAATTGAAAAGAATATCATCTTGAGTAAGGAAAAACATATCTAAAAGGTATTATCAGTAAAAAACATTATAACTACAGAAATTTCTAGTACTTCTGGCCATAGAGAATTAACCTTCTAGAACTTTATACCAACCCACCCTAGCAATAAGCCCCCTTTTAAGCCCCCTAGTTTCTTGTTTACGTTTGTGCTCTGTCAAATATGTTCGAATTTTCTAACGATTACAACTACATTGGACGCCTGGCTCTGCTGACCTGATTTTCCATTTTTCGCTCAGCCGTTTTGGAACATGTGCTTCTGTTGTTGTAAGACCCTTTAGGGAGCTGGACTGGCCGGGCTTTTGTTTGCCAAACGTCCCGGGGCTAAACGGATTTGTCCAACCTGCCATCGTCACCGAGTCAAGGGTACCCAGAACGGAGCTGCAATCCCTCCATCAAATTGTTTGTTAATTGCAAAAAATTTTCGAAAATTGCGCATATTCTGGCTGGAACGTCCTTTGTTATCGGGCACTATATTGGCACTATACTGGTTGAGTGGGGGCGGATGAGGTGTTCGCCTATTGATCCGGTGTGGTTAATGGTCGCTCCGCTTTTCGTAACAGTTGTCAGCTGCAGTTAAGCTAATGACGGAGGCAATTTCCTGGATGGGCTCAAAGAGGAAAATTGCTGGCGGAACATGGCATTTGATGGTTCAAAGTCTAAACTGGGGCAAGGCTTTCGGATGGGTGCTATTGAACATAATATAAGCAAAAGTCAATACTGCCAATTAGCCAAAGCATTTTGGTACACAAATTAGCTAGGCAGTTTGGCGAATCTCACATTCAATATGCTTATTTTTCCTAATGTATATTGGAAGTAAAACAAGTAATCCTATTAATATTTATTGATTATAGTTTTTCTATTTAACAAAATTAATTTATTGAAACATGTTCCCCTTTTAATATCACCACCATATTAAACACATTTTAATCATTCTAATACATATCACTCATCTTTCGACATCTCCCCGCATTTGTTAAAATCATTAGAGAACCCCCATATCTCTTATCACAACTCCAGACCCACGCTAACCATCTCGCAGCCAATAATTGAAATGTCAAATCCCTGCTAATGACAAATGTAAGAGCCAAAAAACTTTCCGAACCGCAACCGAGCAGAACCCGGACAGAAATTAATAAATGACACAGATTTTAGCACTTTAGTGTCGAGAACGAGGCACTCCGGAGACAAAACTGCTATAAAAACATAAGTGACAAGTGTGGCAGACACATGTGAATGAGATTTTCGGGACCCGAAACGAAACGAAAAGGCAGCGGAGAAATCTGAAATGTAGTGGGAATTTTGACACTTTTGACAGGCGAGCGGGGTCGCAAGTAAGCGGCCATTTGATAGCCTCATTAGTGCAGAACCACCGCAGAAGGAGCCCAGTGAAAGTGGCTGTCAAAGTGCTTAAGGAGGCTCCGATTCCTTGAGCTGTTTGCGTAACACAAAACCAAAAGGATATCGACCATGACGCACTGGCGATACACGAGACCCCCGCCAATATCCAGAGACCTATAAATATATATGCCAGGCCAGAAGGTAGGCGTACAGCCCTCGCTCCACCAAAAAAATATTAAAACATAACCAAAACCGAAACCGAAACACGAAACACAAAAGTGGGTTGGTCCCCCACAAACTCAGAGGCTGACACAAACTTGGCTCCTCGCTCGGGGGCATTTAGTCATATTGAAACATTAAAAAAGTCAACACCCCCACATGGAAAACTAACAAACAGAACTTGACCGTATGGCTTTGCGGTTTCTGGTTATAATAAACAAGTCAAGGGGTAGTCACAGGCACGGTCCAAATGAATAATATACCACAGGAAAGGAAATCTGGAGCGGTTTGAGGCTGAAATGCCCTGTAGGTTGGCTAGCAAATGGGAGTATCAGAGGTCAAACCAAATAGCTTTCTGGAAATTGAAATAATAAAATATGTGCATAAGCTGGAATTTAAGAGCCGGAATGTAAAGCAATCTGGGAATTAAAAATGTTAAAAGGTTAGTTGAAAATATAAAGGGCACTTGGAATATAATTTATAGCTATTTTAAGCTATTTTGTTATGATAAAATATAAGTCCTACAGAATTTCTTCTAGTTTTGCAATTAAACTAAAATACCATTTTTTTATTTTTGGTATAAGTCCTTGATATCTTAACGACAGATAATAATCTACAGACTTTACTTACTGATTGTAAAAAACCTTTATCCTTATCCCAATATCTCTTATCCTTATCAACAAACCGCAACTAAACGTTTGTAACACGATCATTGCTATCGTTTAGTTGGTGGTGACTTGGCCTTTAGTTTTTTGGGGACATGGCATGGACTGGGGCTACAGCAAATGCCCAAAGCAGCCATAAAAATGTCAAAAATTTCTATGTATTCATAAACACATGTGCTGCAAAAGGAGGAAACCCAAAGTCGATGCCAAGCGACCCCAAGGAGAAACCCAAAACCCCAAAACACGCTAACGCAATTCGACCACAAAGTTGTCCAGGACACTCCGCACTTCACTCCAGCCATATATATCCAAATATCTGTATCCGTCGATGTGGGTGTGTGCGCTTGTTAGTTTATATATGAAGTGTACATAACTTAAACATCCCAAGCCCGAAATGTCCATATGTGCATTTAACATGCAAACTACGCCCGATATGAAAGGCTCTTCGGCGGGGGTGGGCGGTTCTCAAATTTCCGGTCAAGCAAGTGAATCCTTACAGCCAAACGAGGAGCATTCCATATTTTTGTCCGTTTTTTCTTCAGCTTTTTCCTTGCTTTTTTTTTTTGGTTTCCCTTTGCTTGACGCCCACAAAATTTCTGCTAAATTAAATTATAAATACGGGCAAAAAGTCGACGATAAAGTGGCCCGAAGGCAGAGGGTCTGGGCTTCCATTATGATTCATGGCCGTGTCTGGTCTCCCCACATCCACTTCCTGCGTTAGTTAAAGCTCGCCAAAGGATATCTCTCGCTTTTGGCCAGAGTGCGTGTCAAATTGGAGAGGCGAGCCATTCAATCCTTTGACAAGTCTGCATAGTTTTTGGCTTCGATATCCTTGATGTTGTGCTCGAGCATATTTGCTGGTCGGGATTTGTGTATTTTGTGGGTTGATTTGGGTAAGGCGATTGCCAATAGGGGCGTTCGGATAAGCCTGATATGGGTTGATTGTTTTCGGATATGTTTTTCGGTGTGTTTAAATCAAGTTATTAAAGTGTAATAGTTTGTATAAAATTTGGAAATATTCGGATATTTTCCCAATGTCTATATTTAATTTAGCTGAACCTTACCCCGAACTTAGTAATTAAACTAAAATATATTTTCTTTTGTTTAATGCAAACACAGAGTTTGAATCAGCTACAGACTTCCTTTTCAAGAATATTCGGTTTTCAATTTTACTTCTAAATAATTTTGTCAAATTCTGTTATTTCTTAAATACAAGGAAACTACATTTAAGAGCTCGCTTGATTGTTCTAAACTAAATAAACATATATCAAAAATGTTTCCTACAAAAATAATTGTAATAACAACACAGTTTTCCCGCCTTTTGTTCGTCCTGCCAACCCAATTTGCCTGTCAATCATAAACAAAGTGGGCAAACAGGATTATAGCACACCTACAGAATCGAGGCCTTAATCCTTCCACTTCATTGTGTGTCACCTCAATCAACATTCAAACAACACCTCAGAGCTCCAACACCCTTACCAAAAATTCAGCCAGGAAGTGAACAATTTTCGCACCAATTAATCAAATGAAACAAGAACATTCAGCGGAGGGAAAAGGGATAAAAGGTTAACCTTTAACAAAGTTAATTGGAAATTTTGCGGTTGTAGGTTATCGCCGGAATAGGGGAAATGAAGCGAGAGCTGCCAAAAGGATAAATGTCGTGGGTGCAGCTGCAAGGATTTTAAAATGCAGCCCCAGGATTCCATTCCGGATCAGGATCAGGCTCACGCACAGCGGCAGGACAATTACGCAGACGATTAGACACGACGCTAAAATCCAGAGACAGCAGCAGAGGAACCACTAACAAGGACCTTTGCAGGACACCCTCGCCTCCTCTTCTGCCATGGATCTGCCAAGTTTTATCAGCTGCAAAACAGTTGCCATTGAAATGGCGCAGAAAGTCGTTAGATAGATGGCCCGAAAGCAAAACAAAAAATAAAGGAGCAGCCAAGGAGTCGAACAAAGAAGGGACCACAAAGCCATAACCCCAAACCCGAACCACATCCAATCCGCAGACCTATCCCATTGCCACGCCCCCTCTCAGGACACCAGAACCTCTGATGCTGCTCGCGTTTATAGAAAAAACATTGCGAAAATTGCTTTACAACTGATTAAACATCGAGCGGAACGCACGGCACGTTTAAATTTGGGTTAAATAGATTATATGAACTGGAAGTGTTATGAAATGATGTGCTCTGCCATCCGTAGATGCGCTCAATAGTTACCAACTCCGTCGGCGATACACTCTACATATATATATGTTGCGATAGCTAAATTCGATAATTTTATCGCAAATTTATTTTGGATAATGTTAGTAAGCTTCATTACTTAAGCAAGCATAAAATTAGTCCTATCCAAAAAAATATCAATTAGGAGTTTAAAAGATTTGATAATAAATAATATAAAATTTCTAGGTTTAAAGATAATATTAATATTAATAAAAATAAGAAGAAATACACACAAAAAAAAAACTTGGTAAAATCAACTGTTATAATTGTCAAACAGTCCCCAACCACAAAAATTTTCAATTCTACCAATTAAATAGTTACAATTAACACACAATTAACAAAGACACACACGCAAAGCAAAAACAAAATACACATAACTATTTTTTATAGTTACGTAACTATCTTCATTGGTTAATTTTACCAATCAAATTTTTTTTGTGTGTAGATAGCCACGTCCAACCGGGATTTGTATTGAAACATACATATAAAATACATTTATTTATTAAATTTATTTGTTAAACTTAAGATATATTTTCTTAAATCTTAAATTTAAACCAGCTCTCTTACTTCTTCTTCTTTACAATTTAAATTTTATTTTCACTAGCCTTTATTACATCCTATACAAAGAGTATTCCCAAGCCGTTGCCCACATCTAGTCCGTTTCATCGTTTTCTCTATTTTATTTTGCTGTTCTCGCACTGTTGCTCAGCTCAGCTCAACAGGACTCAGCCACAGGACTCAGCTCCAACTCCAGGTCCTTGGTCCTTGGGCAATCCTCGCAGCTGCGGCGCCTCTTTTCACGCTCGAAGGGTGCAAGTTAATGGCCGGATTCGATTTGCTCGTGTAGATGTTAACCACAGTTAAGGATTTTCGGGTTTTGGGTTTCGGTTTCTTTTATTTTCTTGGTCATTTACATCGGAGAGTGGGGAATTGCAGGACCTGGGTTAATGTGACCTTGACTGTTATCCGATTTCGGAAATAAATTTCAATTCAATTATCCAACTCTTAACACTCAATGCTGTGGAAGCTCAACCAGATATATGGTTATATCTAGCGCAGCGTAGAGTATGATTAATGAAGTCTTAAACCGCGAAACCGAGACTCATTTTTCCGGGCCGTTAAAAAAGCGAAAGACGAAGTAGGAATCTGTCGGAGTAAACTTTTAAATTCCCGCAACGTTCTGCCATTAATATCGCATTTATCAATATCACAGTTTTTCATTTTGTCGTCCGGTAAAACGTATTTCACTCTATCCACACATTTCCCATCGCCCCCGCTAAAACTCCATTTTCTTCTCCGGCTCTTGTGCAATTTTCCCCGTTTGCCAGTGTTTGCCAGGCGCTGGAGGAAAAAGGGAAAAACCCATTTCCATTATACAATGCCACATATCTCTTTTCCGGTTTATACCGTTTAGATCGATTGCATTTTATAGTTTGTTTTAATGTTTTTTCTTCCTACGTCCTGTCCTTTGTGATTGCAACGGAATCGAAGGAACGGCTGGGAAGCCAGGATGCCACAGGACGAAATTGTCTCCAGCAGGAGGCCTCCTCATTTTTGTTTTTTTTTTTTTTTTTATTTCGGCCGCCGGAAGCGCTACAAAAAATATATATTCTCTCAAGTCGGTCTAGAAAAATTATTTTATTGCTTCCCTCGACTCGCAGTCCCCTGATTCATTTAAAGTGAATATAACTTCCGTTTTGCCCGCACACACAATGGCCCATTGTCCTGGGCTCCTTGTCCGAGCATCAAAAGATTTTAAGTGTTTCTTTGCCCAATTTCTGTTTCAATTTCTTCTTATTTTTTTGCTACAATTCAATTAGGCATTTGGCAGTGCTCACTGCTCAGTGTGTGTGGAGTCAAAAGTGAGGGCACTCTGCTTTTTGACCATTTCCTTTTATTTATACTTATACCTTTTCAAATGGAACAGATGTAGTTAAATTGATATAAGCAAAGTTTACAATTCAATTTGTTACATTTGAGAAGCAATCTTTAAATAATGGAAATATACATTTTAAGTTGTCCCTTTTTAAATGTAATTCTTTCTTTTAAAGCTAGTTCCTCTGCCTTCCCTGTAATAAAAAAAAAACTCCAAAACTCCCATATTTTCACATTTTCCTATCTCACATGTATTCATAATCTCGAGCTTTTTTATATGTTGGCTCCATTAAATAAGCACAAAATCTCTTCTTATCTTTGCTAAAACTTTTCCTGACCCCAACGCAATATTGTTTATGCCCGTCAATTATCTCCAACCCCAAGAAGGACACAAAAACCGAGCAGAAGGAGAAGCTGAAGCTGAAACAGCAGCAAAAAAATAGCAAACTAAGTAAATCTCTTCCATTGCTAACAATAATCTGACATAATGTTTCAATTATGCGTCGTTTAGCATTATATGGATGTCCCAAATCCCCCACTTTTTCCATTGGCAGAGCACAAACAAGGCCAACTGCCCCGGCTCCCGGAAGAAGAAGGAGCATTCGAAGAGCTAAGCAAATCTTACTAGAATAAACATTTTAGCATTAAATTTACATAAGAAGCGACAATGAGCGAGGAGGCGTGGCACCGAAAAGGGGCGCAGGAAGGACCCGTCTACTTACCAGACATTTTCATAAACATCAGTGGCAGCATTTTCTTATTTTTTTCTCGCTTCAGCTTCAGCTTGATGTGTTTTCGCGTATTTGCATAAACATTAGCAAAACAAATTTGCACATTTGACTCACGCCCCCCACCTCCCTTCCATCACTCCCCACTCGACATATGCAAACAAGCCGCAAAACAGCAACAAAAGTTCACGGGCGTCAAGAAAATGAAGTTAGAGAGCAAAAGAACGGAAGTCTTTAGGCCAACGTCTGTGGAAAAAAAGCCAAGCAAGACGGAAACGGAAGTGCGTGCCACGGATAGGAGCGAAACGGAGGGGAATACGGAACTCCCGGGTGAAGTGCCAAATATGCTAAATCAGCCAAAAATGTTTATAAACATTCAAAAGATGAAGGCCATGATGATGATGGCAGCGGTCGGTTGGGATGAGATACTCTCAAGGGGATTGGCGAAGCAAACTATTCAATACCCTGGTATCTGATCTTTTAAAGGATGAACAAATTAAGAACAAAAATTTCAGTTTATTTCTAAAAATGAATAGTGTTCAAAAAAGCTATAAAAATATTCAAATCGTTTCATTATCATTTAATTTTAATTTAATTTTTTATACATATAAAATTAGGTAATAAAATAGTTCCAAAATATTTTTTTACTTTTACTATTTAAATTTGCTAGTAATTTATTATTCTAATAAATTAAATATTGCTTATATTAAATACAACATTTAGAATTTAGGATATTTTGTTTTATATTTTGGGCATATACCCTATGATTCGCGTTACTCTTACTTATGACTGACTTACGTTCATTTCCTCTGTCTATCTCCCGTTGGCTCCCCAGTCGCTTTGTATCCCAGTTTTTCTGTTTGTGTGTTTTCTTTAGCAACTTTAGCGCCATTTTTCCGTTTGCTTCTGTGGCAAATTTTGTGGCACTTTGGCGCCCAAAACTCGGAACAAATGACAGCCAAATATGCGTTTTATTGAATTGTATGTGCTCGACTCTCTTGGCCGCCGCTTTTTCGCACTGTGCCTTTCCAAGGATAACGCTTCCCGCTTGTTGACTTGGCCAGACATTATTTCCTTACTGCTTTTTTGGCGCTTAGCCGGTTTTTGATTTTCTTTTTTGCTTTCTTTTTATTTTGGTAGGGATATCGCGTTGGAAAAGTGTAAAATACACTTTTGAATTTTAGTTTTGGCCGCCAAGTGGGCATGAAATGCGCCAACGGATTTTTATTTTCAGTCTTATTTAGTCCCGTCGTCGAGAGCCCTTGAACTTCATATTGGGGAACTTCATGACTTTTGGCAGCGAACTGGGTAATAAATTCTGATCAAGGGAAACTGCAGGATGCAATACGGAATTTGGCATTTCAAGCGAAAAAATTCTGGAAGCAATTGAAACTATGTAAGAAAATGTCTAGAATTTTTTTAAGTTTTTGCTTTAATCGCTTCAAATAAAAACAAATTAAATTTAAACAAGAGAGAACGCTATAGTCGGGTGCCCCCACTATCAGATACCCGTTACTCAGCTAAGGGAGTGCGAGGGAGATAGATATATAAAATCTTTGATCGGGCATAACTTTTTAACGAATGGTCCGATTTGAAAAATTTCTTCTACATTTCGATAGGTATTGATAGTCACAATAAAACTGAATTTTTAGTTTTCCAAAATCTTTAATGGTGTGGGCGCCAGACACCTTTCAAAAAATGGTGTAGGGCGATTGAGGGCGTTAGAGGGGGCGCGGCACCATTTTGAAATAAACTTGCGCTGCGTAGGAACTCCAAGAATATGCATGCAAAATGCCAATCCTCTAGCTTTTATAGTTTCCGAGATCTCAGCGTTCATACGAACGGACAGACGGACAGACGGACATGGCTAGTTCGACTCGGCTAGTGATCCTGATCAAGAATACTTTATAGGGTCGGAAAAGCTTCCTTCTCCCTGTTACATACTTTTGCACGAATACAATATACCCTTTTACTCTACGAGTAACGGGTATAAAAAGGTATAATAATCTAAAAGTTAAACATAATATATAGTTTTAAATGTTTGAGCTACCATTGAAGTGCTGTTTTCAGACCTCCTACCAAGTTTAAAAGTTTTATAAAGTTTGACAACTCGTTTCAAGTACAAGTACCTCTGAGCCCATTTAAATGAATTGATTATGCCAGCTAACTTTCACAACTAACTCCACTTGACAGCGACCAGTCGGAATGAAACCTCAAAAACTAATTAGCACAAGTCAAAGGAAGCCCAAAAACATTTCCATTTTAACATGTGTCCCAGCATCTTCTGGTAATATGTAATCAATTAATCAACGCCCGAAACGGCACCCACAAAAACCAAATTTCAACAAATTTCCAAATCCTTTCGACAGTTGACCGCATTTGGATGGAACTTCCATGGAACAAAACAACAACAACAACGCCAGCCAAATGAAACTCGGTTTTCTGGAAAGGGGAAATGCATAAAATTTCAATTTTCTCTAGCATAAACAAGGCAAAGGATCAGGCAGCTGAGGGAAAATCAAATCAAACCCAGAGGCAAAATTTAATTGCGTTTAACCTGAAATCAAATTTTCAAGACGATGCTGACCAGGCCTAGATTCAATCAATCCACAGGACATTCTAACTCGAGGCGAAAGGGCCAAGCAACAAATCAGAAGGGTTCATGTTTATCCAAATATTCCTACAGTAAGAAAAATAAAATTTGGTTTACGAGCATATCATTCCTAAATTGTCGCTAGTACATTAAAAATATTTATTATTCAAACAAACATCAATTTAAAATATCGTATGAGTAGTTATCAGTCTTTCTGGGTTCAAAAAGAAACGCAATTTTTAATGAAGTACTCATACATTTTTTCTCTGTACCGATACGTTTGGTAATTCTTTTTCCCACACAAGAAAGGATAATAAAATGCCTGGGGCAAACAAAAATAAACAACATGCGTACGCCCGGTTGGCTGCATCCTTTAAGGATGGATCCTTCAGGGAAGTCGGTCGAATTGGGACGGGCTAAAGGCTTAGACTTAGATTGTGGCATTGATTTCATTTTCAGCTGTCTATCAAGCTAAATGGACAAGAACATTTAACACAATCAGGCAGCAAGGATGCCCGCCAGGCGCTGTTTGCTTTTCCCTTTTTATTATTATTATTTACTTTCATTTTGATTACTTTTTGGCCTCCGGCAAAGTTTTGCCCATTCACACTTCATTTGATGAAGCCCCAAAGGCTGCAGGAGTTAAGGATCAACATGAGAGTTCACCGAAAGTTTTTTTGTCCAACATTTTGAACAAATCATCGACTAATTTGCTCCACTCGCACCGAAACTAAAGGAAACAAGTTTTTATGGCCGGCAAATAAAATTAGCCGCCTTATCAACAGGTGTAGCCCCTAACAGATGTCTCACCGCCCCGACCTTTGTCATATTTGTGGTTCCAGGTAAACCTACATAAAAATGAAACCTTAATTCCTTGTAGTACCCTTTCTCGAGTTCGATGATGCTTATCGCCGGAGAACCAATTCCTTTATTCCTTTTTACGAATCATAAAATTTTGGTATTAATAAGCGCGCGCCTGTCAAAAGAAATCTAATGGATTTTAGGGTTTGCCGGAGATAGAAATCTGTGGCCTGACATCTTTGGTGGATAGTTTATGGCTCGGCGTGGATTTGCTTTTGTGACTCACATATGATCGTTGAGTCACAGGCGAGGACAGCTGTAGGATAGGATATACGATGGAGCCTGTGAATATTTTCGTAGATGTTTTCAACAGGTGATGCGGGCAGAAATATTGGAGGACCATGATTAAAAAGATTAAATCTAGATAAGAGCATAATATAAAAGTAAATAAATATTCCCACGTAAAACAATTTTTTTATTTGAATATACTTGTCAAGATTAAATTGTGTTAACTACATATGACTGTTTTTCTCTGCCATCACCAGTAGAAATAAATAAAATCAGGATCAAAGTAAAGCATCATTCTGTAATTGATTGAATTCCACAATTTAATAACCAATTAAAATCTTTATAAATACCAATAATTTTGTTACATTTAATAAAAAATACAGTTGACCACTTTATCCTACAATCAATATGAATTTCGTTCTCACAAAGCCTTTCTCTTTTTTTTTTCTCCTACCCATTTATGTCCTGTTAAATGCTATCCAACAAAAAAATGGCAACATTTTACAACCAGATTCGATGTTTCGATTCGCCACTCCCAAAAAATGTTTGAATAAAAATAAAGAATGCTTTTAGCAGAATATCCGAAACTATAAATTATCGAGCCATTGAAAGTATCGCCGTGAAAAAAGTCGCTACCATAAATCCCCAAAAGAACGTTTTTCATTTACAACCCAAAACGTAACTCATGAATATTTCAACCAAAAAAGAAAGACCCAAAAAAATATACAGAGCGAGCGTAAAGTAAAATAGACATGCAAAAAGTGCGACAGACGCCAAAATGTAAAATCAACAAATAAACAAAAATAATAGACAGTTTTATTTAGAAGTTGTTTTTGTTGGTCTTTCTCTCGTTATTTTGTATCGGAATGGGAGCAACAATCACAAAAGTAACCTCAAAAATTTCAATAAAGACCACAACAAAGCAATTTATAAAAATGCCACAGAAAGGAAGGGGGCGAACGACAACAAATGAAAGCTCAAATAGAACAGAAATATTGGTAGGGGGTTTTTTTTTTGGGGGGGGGGGAGGGATGTGGAGAAGTCGGGGACCCGGCACGACATTTTAACAAAACAATAGAAATCAATTGATTGCGTTGTGGGAAGCTTAGCACTTGATTTCCGTAGAGGGAGAGAGGTGGATGGACAAAGGGAGCGGAGGTGGATATATTGCGTGAAAGCCAGAGGAGCTTTTCCTCTTTGAGTACAGTCAAACTTTCTTAAGTGGAATTATGGAAAAAAATATATGTTTACTCAAATTTTCATATTAAGGAATTTAGTAATTTAAAACATATTACCTTAAAAATATTCCACGTAAAAACCTATAATTAAAATTATAAACGCGAAAATTTGATTTAAATTCTCACAACAAATGCATAAGAAGCATTGCATTTTAGAATTATAGAATAGGTTTTAAAATGATAAACTATTATAATAATATTTAAAATGATTTAATTGATAATACAATACTAAAGTGTAGTTATAGGTATACCATAAGTTATTTCCATGTTCAACTGTATTGGTTTGTTGCCACTGTTATTGGAAATGGTGGTGCGGCTAAAATTCTATTTTTCCAATTTTTGCGCAATTTATTGCATTGTCAAGGGATTCGCAGGAGTCAGGAGGAAAACGAAAGCAAACGAGGAAAAAGGCGAGAGACATCGGGAAAAACAAGCAACCCAAATGCCAAAACATAGTGCGGCTTGTACGGTTTATTGGGGGATGAGGATGGGGATGGGGATAGGTTTTGGGTATGGGGATCTTAGGGGGGCTTTTGTCTGGGTCCAAGCGTAATAGTAAACAAAGCCAAAAGCGGAAACGCAAGTGAAATAATACCACAGAAGCTCGGCAGCAGCAGCAACTAAACATCAATAAGCATTGACTAACTGGATTCGCATTCCGGGCACAACAAAAACGCCAGGATACGGGCAACTGGGGAGTACTCCCCGCTCCTCCCAGGACCCCGTGGCATTAATAGCTCCAGATTAAATAATCGTTCCTTAAGCGAGCGAACAAAGAATTGCAAGAAATTGAAAAGACACTGCTGGGACTTGATTTCGAATTGAATAAAATTAATTTTAATTGGGTCTGCATTTGCGTGGAGTGGTTAGAGGGACTGGAGGAGTATTTAGGGTGCTGTGGATGCCAGAGTAGTAGTAGTTTTCTGGGGTTAATTGGATTAATTGTGGGGGCTAAATAAAATACATTTCGGTGTTTATACCTCATAAAGATTCGACTTTAATCTGTCTTTTTTGGACTTTGATTGTATTAACCTGAATTTTTGAATTAAATATATGTAATCAGAATTGAACTTGTAATAAATGAATAGATTTTTTAATATTTTTGATTTTCATAATATCTTAAAAAGTCTCAAAGCAAATTTAAATATATAAATTTCAATATAGCCATAACTCTACCAAATTCACGGAAATAAATCTCTTTATAAAGCATTTTTTTCTGTATTAATAATTTTTAAAATTATAATATTTGATTATTCTTGAACGGGACGGAGAGAAAAAGAGTTATCGAGATTGACTAATCAATTTAAATGAATTTCATTAATGTGATTAAAATTTGTTTTTATCCTTTTTTTTACAAATCTGTGTTTTGGAGAAAAAAATGTTATAGACTAAAGATTAGTTTCATCCCAGAAAATATTTCAGCAGAAAGCATTTTTTCCCTAAAAAAGATATCAAAGAGACAATCCCCCAAACAATATCAACAACAAAGTCATCATCCACTGTCCTCTCCCCATTCTTCGATATCAGAGCCCTAACTCCGATAAAGATGCAACATTACAGCGATTATATCGTATGGCAAAGAAGGATCTGTTAGCGAGAAGAATGTCTCGAAAGACAAAAGGGCGGGCGAACAAAATGCCATGATTATGGCAAATTTTCGTAGTCCTTTGTGGCTTTTCAATTGCGCTTTTTTCATCCACACGACACACAGTCGACGGATCGAGAATCTTTAGAATTCGGAACTGACATTGTCCAACATTGAAAATCATCGACTGCAAAATCTCAAATGTCATGGGCTCGGGGACGGCCCGTTGCTCCTTCTAAACTGTAGGCAAGTTTCACAAATTAGAGGCTCTGCCCGCCTGCCGAGAGTCCTGGCAACGATGTCCCCGCCAGGGGCGGTCCTTTCCTCAGTTTTATCTCTTTGTCCAGGTCGGCTAGTTTTATGGTTGACGCGAGCATCTTCTTTTGACTCCGACTTGACATCATTGTCCCCGATTTGCAGCTGCATCGATATCTGCTGATGTCTTACTCCCTTTTCAGCTTCCCTGGTAGCATTTCTCAAAAAAAAATAAGGCTCAAAAAAGGTCTTCTTTTTTGCGCAATGTTTGTTTGTCCTTCCGATGTCCTTTTCTCGATCCTCCTGTAGGTGGTTACTAATTGGGTTATTGTCAAATATTTGATAAGATTAGACGGCAGCTGCTCCCGCTGCAGCTCCTGACCAATTAATATTTCTCTTGGCGTAATCATGAGCTGGAAAATTTATAGTTACGTGGAAGCGCCGGCCAGCCTTGTTATCCCTTCCTGTCTCCTGCACACAGAACACTACGAAAAATTAGTTCTAATTCACCGATTTAATTACGAAAACCTTTTTGGGTTGATAATATATACATATGTCTATTTTGGATTTAAAACCGTTTTCTAAATTTAATAAATATCTTATTATTTTAATAATTTAAATTATAAATTAGTTTTTAAACCTTTTTACTAGGATCAGTAACAAAAGATCAATAACCCATTTGATATCTCTAGTGCTTACCTTTAATAATATTTGTATTTTATATATATCCTGTTTTATAGAATTTTCGGGCACATGTTTAAAAATACCTCGGGTTGTTTAACAACTTTTCTATAAATATTAAAAAGTGAATTAAAAACCTGGAACATGAAACGTTGAAATTGCTTATGTTTATAAATTGAATATTTTTTTGAGTGCCTTCAAATATTAAATGGAAACGGGATGGAAATGAAGGCTCACCGGCAGGTCGAGAGAGGCGCCTTGGCGTCATCATAATTTAAATCGCGCCACGCGCACCGAGCGAAGGTAAATATGGAAAATGGGGAAAACTATGCCCCGGGCACTTTGCGCCAACGTCAGACATAATTTTCCAACGAAACCGAATGAAAATGAGCATTATAACCACTCCGGTCGGCGGTCCTTCTGCCGCATGTAAAATCAGTTTTTACCTGTTGATCGGATGGGCATTGGGATTGGGATTCAGATTTGGAATGGGATTGGATTGGATTGGATCCGGGCCTGCGGATAGGGCGCCTGGCGGAAGGTTATGACAATGTTATACGCTAATTGAGCACAAAAACATTTGGAATTTATGGTAATTCTATTACACTGCCTAGCAGGGTAAGGGTGGAAAAGGAAATCGTTATTGGAAATGTTTCAGCAGCTAACCAATAAATAATTTTAATATCGTCTATAAAAATTGTAAACAAATTTAAAATTCAATTTATACATATATTAATTTTAATATAATAATAAAAATACAAATTTTAATCTATTTATATTCGGAAAACTTAAAAAAGTTTATCAAAGATTCGAATAATAGAGTTAACCAGACTGAAAAATTAAATATAGTCTTTCGTTAAACGCGTTGTTTAGTGTAGCGTCCCAGAGAACACATGCATACCATTTTCCTCTAACCCCTCAGTAATATTTAAGTATTTCTTTATAACACATGGGTCCCCAAAAGAACATAATTCCCGATTCCTTGCGGTCGCCTCCTCTCGATTTCGTTGGCAGCGCCTTATGACAGTTTTATGGCTTTGGTGTTGGGTGCCCTACGCTACTTTTGTTTAAATGCAACCAGCAACAAAATCAGAAGACAAAGAGGAAAACAGGGAAATTATTTGTATATAATATATGCATTTTCCGAGCACATTTTGCCGCAACAGAAATTCCTAGAAGTCGGGCGACGGAAGCCGATGGCGACAGGCTGCCAACATCGCGCCCCAACTTCGACCCAATCAACAAAAAATATATATTTCTGTTAGGGGGAATTTATTCATGTTTCTTGTTTTTTATTGTTCTTTACTCGTAATTTGATTTTGATTTGGGAATTTTAATTAATAATCATGTTTTTTAGGGGGGAAACGCTTTGAATTTTTGATGAAATATTGTAAATGGAACTCGAATTGGACTCGGAATTAAAAAATTGTAGGTGGGTGGGTGCATCAAAAAGTCACCAAACAGTATAATAATAATTTTATGGCTTTTAAAACGTCTAATTGGCCAAACAGAAATTTTATGGTCTGCTATTTTAATTGTTACATTTTTATTTAGCGGTTTGTTGGCGATTCGCTCAGGTGTGGAATGAATTGGTTTATTGCTGGTTTAATTATTATTTTGTTAGGTTTAAATGGCATTAAATTATTACATAAGTCTATATTTCAGTTCATTTGTTATTCGTTATATTTGGTATACTAGGTTTATCTGTTAAATAATGAAAAATATTGAATTAAACTAATACCCTGCTTTTAGTAGTAGTATAATTTAAAACGAGTATAACAGAATTAAGTTTACTTATACCTTTATCTTAACAAAAGAAAAATTTAATGCATACATTTTTCATTACTATCCGACAAACCAAAGAAAACCTTACAATACCCGATTACTTCTCGAAAAATGTTTTTCAAAAACTTTTCTTTCGAATAACCAAAGAGAACAGTTGTCGTCGACTTGAAAGCGGAACTGGTGTATTGCATTACCCGCAATGAAAATGGAAAAGGAGGAAAATCTCAATTAGTGTGCACTCGAGAGCGTTTTGAAAAGAGCAAAAGAAGACCAGGAGCCGAGAAGGAAATTTGCAAAAAAGATCAATTTTCCAGCGAAACGGAAAGCCGGGGCGCACATTTTAACAGGATAAGATGCGTTTAAGCAAATGAACAGACAAAAAGGACAAAGGACGTGAGTCGGGCCCGGCCATTGAAGTTGCAGGCGAACAACAAAGCGAAATGGTCAAGCCACAAAAGGCAAACGGTGCGGAGCAGCTGGCCGAGATGTGAGCAGTAGAGATTAGCCAGGAGAAAAAAAGGAGCCTCAGATCCTGAACACAATGCCATTTAGCAGGAAGGAGGGGAAAAAGCGGAAGCAAAGTCTTAAGACGACTACACGCTACTCGATTTAAAAAATCTCAAATTAATCCCATTTGGCGGAAAAGATACTCTGGAAAAATATCAAAAAAAAAGGCATGGCGAATGGAATAAATGCCGCTAAAAACAGCTGGGAATCCTGCGAGAAGGCGGCATCCTGCTGCCAACTTTAGTACAAATTTCATGCTGGCTTTGGGAACAAAATTTCGTCTGTCAACTCGCCGACACCGTTGAGGCAAGAACTGTTGACATTTTCAGCTGTCCTTTGATGTCCTGGTGCTAATATGTTAAGCAGCAGGCATCCCGAAAACCGGACCATTGCAAAATTCACGCTGCGAGCCGAGAAATTCCTTCACACTCCTCAGATTGAGCTGTCATTGCAGAGTTTGGACCTGCGGCGCTTTAGCCAGAGAAAATTGGGTATCTTGAAAGCGTCTCGGTGGGTTCCATAGATGCGATGTGGGAATAACTATATCTGCTGTCTTTTCATCCGAAATCTACCCTCTACCCAAACACTTGACCCACATCTTAGGCCACCGAACTACTTTGCCAGCTCAATCAAATTGCGTAATCGATACTTTGCCCCAAAGGCAGACTTACGATCGATTGCTGGGATACAATGGCGAAGACAAAAGGATTTTCTGCTACATTGAATTACGTAAAAAGAGGGAGAGATCACCAGGTATTTCTTAAAAAGGATGTCTAGACAGATGCGCTCAACTTATGTGGGCTCAATCAATTGAGGATCCTCTCCATCCAAACAGATCAATATCAACATCGAAATTTTTGAACTGGAAGAAACCCCAGACAAAAATAGACAAGACTAAAAATAATGTCAAAAAGATTAATACAACTCAGTATATATATTTTACATACCAAATTTTCAAATGAATAAAATCAATTGCTTATAACCTTTACTTTTTATATCTATCAGGGTATTCCTAAACTGTTGAATTGCTGAATGGTTGAATTTTGGTCAGCTGTTAATCAGCTGTTCCATACAAAGTCAACTTTCAGAAATTTCAGCAATTCAACAGCCCCGAGGCTGTTGAAAATTTTGTTGAATCGTTGAAAACCAGAGTTGTCACCTTATTTTACTAAAAGTCATGGCAACTCTGCAACATTTTAGTATTATCAGATCGCATTATTTACTTTAAAATCAAATTATAAAGTCTATTAGTAGTTCTTCTTACCGTGGTAACAATTTAAGACAGTTTAAAACAATAACAATCGAATTTTACATGTCTTAAGTTCCGTGAATCTTTTCAACAAATAACAGCTGATTGAAAATTCAACAGACCCAACATGATTCTTGATGATTCAGCAATTCAACAGTTTAGGGAATACCCAGTATATGTTTTCTGTTAATATCTATTAACTATATTTATTGGTGATATATATATAAATATATAAATATGAAAACTATTTTATTTTTATCATCAAAAGGCAAGTATATTTAATAAGTTATTCTGTTTATTTTTCTATGTTTTATAAATTTCTGACGACTACTGTATACATAAATAGACCGCAATAGTGACGAAATGGCCAAGCTTAAAAAAATGCTTATTGGAATGAACAACAAGCAGATATGTATACCCTTGCAGAGAGTAGAATGATTTCAGTCAGAAGTTTGCAACGCAGTGAAGAAGACGTTTCCGGACCTACAAAGTACTTACATATATATTCTTGATAGCCATGTCCGTCTGTCCATCCGTCTGTCCGTCCGTTCCTACTAGTCTCTAGTGTTGAAACTTTACGAAAAGTCTTCTTTCTATTGTAGGGAGTATATAATACGGAACCAGCCGGATCGGACAACTAAATCTTATTGCTCCCATGGGAATAATCAAAAAAAAAACAATTAAAAAAATTATTGCTTCGGTATTTTTTTAATTGTAACCTCCTACGCTTGGAAATCGAATTGTTTTATTCATTCTGAATTTTTGAATTTAATGTTAATAATATAGGCCGAATATAATAGCAGCCACTACCATTGGAACGATCGAAAAATTAATAGAAAATTAAGAAAAAAGATATTATAGCTTCGTTGGTTTTCATTGTATTCTCCTCCTGGTATATGTCTATTTTTTAATATTTAAGAATTTTTAATTTAATTAAGCAATAATTGGACGACAATATTTTATAGCCGCCATAGGAAGGATGGAAAATTTAATATCAAAATAATTTAAAACTTAACATTTTGTAATTTGTAATTTAATAGGAATGCTCTGCAAGTGTATATAAGCTTCGGCTGGCCGAATCTACATAGCTTATTTTCTTGTTTTTATATAATATACAAACGTGTGCCAACAAAACAAGAGAGAACGCTGTAGTCGATAACTTCGACAATCAGATACCCACTACTGACTGAGGTGAAAGGAGTGCAAGGCAGAATGAGATATAAAGCTACTGGCGCCATCTAGCGTCTGTTTCACTTTTTTATCATTTTATTTTTAAAGGCACAATTTTAAAAGTTTCTTCTACATTTTTATATTTTAAATACAACCAAATTACATTAACACTTTTAATAAATCTTCAAAGATATGAGCGCCAGACACATTTAAAGTCCTTTGAGGCGATTGTGGGCGCTAGATCCTGATCATGAGTATATATACTATAGGGTCGGAAATGCTTGCTTCTCCCTGTTACATACTTTCCGACGAATACAATATACCCTTTTACTCTACGAGTAACGGGCATGGATCTATTCTTAAACATCAATAAAATATTTTGGATTTATATATTTTGTACATGTGTTGCTGTGAAATTCTGAAACACGGTGATATATAAAAGGGACAGTTCTTGGTAATATATATTAGTTCTTTCAGAATCGTCAGCACAACCAAATCGAAATGAGATTTTTTAATTTCTTCTTTATTCTCGTGAGTTGCTGAAAATCAACTAATTTGTTACATTTAAACATAATTTATTTACTAGTGCCTAGTTTTGGCATTGTTCTCATCGGTGATGTCCATACCACAACCGCAGGATTACCCCGAGCCTGAACCTGAGCCGGAGCCGGAGCCTGAATTTCCCTGATTTGACCTGATCAATAACAAGTAGAAAAAAGAAATAAATAAAAAGTAAACTGTACAGTTCGATCTTTTTTCTACATTTTTATATTTTAAATACAACCAAATTACATTTACACTTTTAATAAATCTTCAAAGATATGAGCGCCAGACACATTTAAAGTCCTTTGAGGCTATTGTGGGCGTTAGATCCTGATCATGAGTATATATACTATAGGGTCGGAAACGCTTGCTTCTCCCTGTTACATACTTTCCGACGAATAGAATATACCCTTTTACTCTACGAGTAACGGGTATAAAAACGGGCATGTTCCTATTCTTAAACATCAATAAAATATTTTGGATTTATATATTTTGTACATGTGTTGCTGTGAAATTCTGAAACACGGTGATATATAAAAGGGACAGTTCTTGGTAATATATTTTAGTTCTTTCAGAGTCGTCAGCACAACCAAATCGAAATGAGATTTTTTAATTTCTTCTTTATTCTCGTGAGTTGCTGAAAATCAACTAATTTGTTACATTTAAACATAATTTATTTACTAGTGCCTAGTTTTGGCATTGTTCTCATCGGTGATACCACAACCGCAGGCTTACCCCGAGCCCGAGCCTGAACCTGAGCCGGTGCCGGAGCCTAATTATGACGATTATCAATAACAAGTAGAAAAAATAAATAAATAAAAAATAAACTGTACAGTTCGATCTTTTTTAAACATTTTTAGTGTTTCTAATATTACTTTTAAAAACCCATAAATGCACTATGTATTTTTCATGCACTATGTATTTTTCATTAAAGTCAGATCCCTTGGCCCCAAAACTATCGTTCCTTTCATCACACCATATTATTTAATATTTGTTGCTCTACAGCACAATGTATGTATAAATCATAGTTTGTGGCCTCCTTAATAGGGGGAATCAAAGTAATCTTTTCCAACTAAATCTGTTATGTTTCTTAAGTACACCAGGCACAAAACCAAGCTTTGTTGGAAGAGATTTATATTTCTAAGTAGGTCTTTGACTTCGCTCAGCTTCGTTTGATTTCGCCCGCCTCTGTTTCAGCTAAATGTGGCATACTTTTAGGGATCTCAAACCTACGATCTGGCAACGCCACGCTGACTGCATTAACGTTTCTGTCCTATTGGTATTTTGTTATTTGAAAAGCAAATATATTTTACAACAAATAAAATTAAATTATACGGACAGACGGACATGTCTAGATCGACTCGTCTAGTAATGCTGATCAACGGAAACGTCTTCTTCACTGCGTTGAAAAGTTATGACTTAAATCATAATATTTATACAAGGAAAATATAAAACACTAACACCTAGCCTACATATCGATTTAGTTCTGAATGGAATAGTTCATACTATATTGTTAGGTCGTTTCAGTAACCCATAAATGACACTAAAGTCTACTGTTGATAGAAAATGGGATACGCACATACCTCTTGTGAACTTAAAACCGCTTTTAAAATGTTATATACCAAGAAAATCCATATTTTTCTTACCTACAAGCACACATTTAAATCTTTGTAAAATTCTGCTTCGAACGACTGCAATCGCACTTTGAGATATATGTTTAAGTGAAATAATATCGCTCAGAAATAATGATTATTTGTGAGCGATATTTGATGATTATTCCTGATAAATATTTATAAAACTCAAAAATAATGTTTATGTTAATAATGTTTAAAAATAAAAAAAACCATGATCATTGCGGATTTGAAAAGGTTATCGAAATAGTAAACAAATGGTGTATTTCATTTGGTTTTTCGACTATTGTAAGTGACTTTTTTTAGATTCAGAAAGTACACAACATATTTAAACGTTCACAGAACATCTTTTGTTTTTGGAAGAATATTTTTTTTTTATTAGGACACCTATACTCAATGTGAATGTATTCGAATTAGGCACCCCCAATTAGTATATATCTAAGTTGTTTTATTGTTAAATTAGGCAAGCCAGTTTACCACATTAAAACTTTGTTCTAGCTCTCGAAATTCCCAAGCACGCACCGAAATGCTGACCTTGATCACACTCCAGAAACCTCAAACTCAATAGCTATGCTAATATTTAGTTAGTTGTTTTTATTTAGAATTGTAGGGCAATTCGTTGATCTTGGGGCAGTCAAATACGGTCTATTGGGTCAGACAATTCGCAAGTGCCTTTGCCAAAATTTGGGTATATAAGCTGGGCCCAAAACCTCACTCAACATCGAAAGCATCTCCAGCTACAATCAATTATTAAATATGCACTCCAACAAGGTTTTCTTCCTGTTCTTCGGTGAGTTTGGAGGAGAAAGGCAGCAAACGGATAACAAATCATCTAACAACGATCTTTCCACTTAGGTGTCCTCGCCATGGTGATCGCCGCTAGTCTCTCCTCGGCAGCTGACAACGATGTGATCAGCGATCGCCGCTTCCGCTGGGAATTCTCCCAAGATTCGGATGAGTCTGCTAATGATTTGCAAGAGGACGACGCCGAGGATGACGACGATCAAGACGACAGCGGTAGCGATGGCGCCAGCAACGAAGTAGTTTATGAGTACATCGAATATGATCCCGAATCCTCCGAAAGTGACGAAAGCGCCACAAAGGAAGCTTAAGCACCAACATACTTTTCTTACAATATTTGTTTTTATACATAGTATTTGTTTTTATGGTGAAAAGTTTAAGAAATAAAAGATATTTAAAATACGATACATGCCCCATACTTCTAACGACAATTACAACGATGGTTTGTATAATTAATTTTATTTAACATAATTTAAAGTATGTATAATTCAATTTTAATATGGTTTACATACAATATTTATAGTTTTATTTGCATTAATTTAAACATTTTAGTATTATGCATTTAAATATATTTAAGGTATATTTAAACTATGACTAAACATAAATTTTACATGATGATCTCACCTTGCTAGTGATGTCGTTCAATAATTTATTTGCAATTTCTACTTAGTTGAAACCAAATAATTTGGAATGATGGGACACAGGCAACACAATTAATAGGATTTAGAAAACGCAAAACGCATTTTAACCTAGTAGACATTTACATACATTTAATACAAAACTCTTTATTTATTGAATTATTTTCTTTGTTTGTTAAGGGGGTCGTCTGATTGAATAATTTGGATTGCTCTAGAAGGAGATCAGAGCGAATCGGATTTTAAAACACTTGTGATTCCTTTGCGTTGCTTATTGAACAATTTGAAATTGCACATGATTATGTAGATTGCCTGCTGATGTTCTCTTGGTTAGGTTTGCCTTCAAATGTTGCGTTTTGAGTCTTGTTTTCTCACGACACACCCAGCTCTCCAGCTTTCCGCTATCCCGATCAGCTAGCTTCCGGATCACACATTGCTGTCTGTGCCCACGGCGCCGGTGAAGGAGAAGGGCTGGGCATTGTTCACAATCCCCGCTCGATCGTTGGTCTGGGCGGGCGTATTTCCTCCAAAGGTTTGCTGGGCAGCAGCCCGCATATCTTCGGCGGACGCTCTATTGGAAAGAATTAAAAGAAACTTTTAGATATTGGCAGATTAAGGTTACAAAACTAATATAAGAAATTATAATATTTACAAGTGCTCAACTAAAGTCTGTGAATTTGCCTACATAGGATCAAGAGACAAGAGAACAGCCAATATGTTCCATACTGAGGCACAAACCAATGACAAACCAACAAAAAAAACTAAAGCAGCAAATAATACAGTATGAAATGTACAATTTCGGCAAAATTACCAGGATCTACAGGATTTAATCTAATCTATTTAAATTGAAATGTACAAAATTAAAAATACTTCATCGATATTGGACTACTCAAAATATTTCGAAAATTCTACATGGAAAAAGACTACAAAAAATATACAAGCTAAAATCGTAAGGAACTACAATAAGGAAAGCTCAAATTGTATTTGCCTTTGGTGATCTCTGGGACGCAGCAAAGTTATTAACGAGTTGTTATAGCGTAAATCGTATATTGTTCTTATTCGCTGTTGGCCGCCGTTGGTTGTACTTGGCTTTAACGGCAGGTTTTTGGACAGTTTTCATGTGGCATGTACAAAGTCATTGATATTTGATTCATGCGCATTCAATTGCTAACAAAATATTTTACATGATTTCATTTTTAGTGTTGCGTTCATTGATTAACAAATTTTAACAAATTTATTACGTTTCATTATTACTTCAGGTGAGATTCTCGGTTGCTGGCGAAGGCTATATTATAACAAGTTCTCGCGAGTATTTTTTCAAAAACGTATACTTAAAGTTATGATAAATAAAACATACAGTAACTTAGGTGTAAATAAACAGATTTTGGAATGCTTCTTGTGGTAAGAACGCCAATAGGCAACAATACAAATAATTTAAAACGATTTTTTCTCAGACTTTCAAAGTTGAAACGATTGGAATAAATACTTAAAAATAACTTAAGTATACAGAAAAAACACACATATTTCTAGCAAAAAAGAAATCATACGAAACCCGAAAAAGAAAACCTATTAACCAAGTGATTGTCTAAATGAATAATGTCTAAAATGCTTCAAATTGAAATGGACACTTTTTTGTTTACAACATTTAAAAAATATAACTGGTAAATCCTCAACTTGTTGTATATATAATATATTCTATCTGTATGCTTGATTATGTTCAATTTCAATTTGTGACTATCTTGCGAGCAAATCGATTCTCAAACAACGTTTAACATTTAATTGTATGGTTTACATTGAAGCAAAGCATATAAAGTTAATACTTTCTGAGTTGTACATATTGCTCTAGGCTCTCGACATTCACTTGTCCTGTCCATATCATCATATTAGCTATAGCTGTGTGTGAGAGTGTGTGGAAGCTGTGGTTTACTCATAGGTTTCTCTTGCATTCGGTTAGCTTTCAAATATAGTTTCTCACTAAAAATATATGCTTGCTGCAGTTTGACATGTGTATTACGTTATTGTTATCAGTAGTTTTCTCTATGCATATATAATATATTTAACTGTAGTTTTCAACAACACCAACCGCTCGACGAAAGACATTAAAAAATTGGAATACGAATACGAATGACATGCAAAAAGGGACGAATGACGGAAATGCATTTGCCCAAAAAACACTTTGATTACTAACACTCTCGGTTTCAACAATAATGAGAATTTCGTTCAATTTCTTTTTGTAATTGGTGGGGTGTTCTGTATTCTATTCTCTGATGCCCTACATTGCTGCTCTGTATTGATTTTTAATTTTCTCCTAGTTACATTTTTCCTTGGAACGAACACTAAAAACTAGGCGCCGTAAAATATTTGTTACTCGATCAATTTTTGCATCATTTGCATTTCTAGTGGAGTGTTTTTGTGTATAGTGTGTCGGTGTATCTGTATCTGAGTATCTGTATCTTTTTATCTGTATCTGGGGGTGTGAGAGTTGTGGTTTTTTTTGGCAGTTACTAATCGCGCGGCTAGGAATTTATGTGGGGCGCCAGACGTCGGGATCTTCCATGAGTGTGATATGCTGATCGCCGCCCATCTGCATCTGACCGCCCGCCTGACTGCCGGCCATCTGTGTGGGCGATGTGGCAGCGGCGGCCATGTCCTCCCGAGAAGCTCTACGTATTCGTGTAAGTTTATATTTATTAAGCGTTTTCACAGTGGCAAGCACATCGTGGGAATATAGAGAAAACAATTGTTTCGATTAGCAAAAATGGCTTAGCATAGCTAACTAAAATCGCTCGTTTCTCCGCTTGCTTAGCAACTAAGTTAACCCCCACACTATAGATATAGATCAGCTTAAAATCTAGAAAATCGTATAAGGAAAAGCAAGTATTAATCTCTTTTTTTGGCTACTTAGATTCGAAAGTAGGTTTATGCCATGCATAAGCGAATAGTTTGATTATATCACAGTATTATCTTACTGACATATTGTTACAAAATGATCTGACTGTTGACTTAGGCAGGACACTAGTAGCTACACCTCCTCTTATCTTTTAAAGGCTTTTATTTGAGTTATTATTATGCGCACTGACGAGTTACACTTAATATTTTGTACACGCTGGCTTTAGCTTCGATTTTCTGAATTTTAATGGCTTTTTTTTGAAAATGACTTTCCCCCTTACTCACTTCTTGCCTAACGCCATCATTCCGTAGACGACGCCAGTGCCAAAGATCAGGCCACTGCCGAATAAGCTGGCGAGTCCGAAGCACATGATAATGGGCGGAATGGACATGCTAAATTAAAATATAAAGCATTATTAAATAATACAATTTTTGGAAACTCCATTGGTTACTCACGCAATGTAGAGTCCGGCCCGGAAGTACAAGGGCTTGGAGTCCACCTTATCTGCGATCATGTTGACCTGCTCGAAGCAGACGAAGCAGCAGGGCGCCTCCAGGAGCATCACCACAAATCCTGCCACCATTTGTATGATGCCAGCCACCAGGCAGGTAACGCTGAGAGTGATAATGGAGAACACATTCCACAGGCCGAAAAGTATGGCAACTGGATGGGAAAAATAGGAAATTGAATTTAAGGAACTGAGTCATTTTTTTATTATAAAAGTAAATATTTTTCATCAATATTGGTATATATATTTTTTATATTTTTCCATTTAAAAAGTGTCACATTGAATCAACAGTCCTGATAACTAGTTTTATTGGAATTCTGCTATCAAAGAAAAGAATACATAGCCTATATTCAACTGATAACTGCAGAAAACAAATACAATCATTAATAAGTTATTGTTGTTTAATAACTAAATGTAATATAATTGCAGCAAAAAATTCTTATAATCAAAAACAGCAAAGAAGTACTTTGTTAAATATAATATCAATAGTATTAAATGTACATGTATACATTTATATATGTATTTTTCAATTTTGTTAACGTTTTTCATGAAAGGCGTATTTCTTTATCTTCAAACACTGACCCAGGAGACTGACCAAAAATGTTAATCACATACTCCCACTGGG